>CM076648.1:10272711-10288097 GCA_038496675.1 Rachycentron canadum | reverse complement strand
GGGGGGGGGGGGGGGGGGTCGAGAAGAGACAGATGTACAGACAGAGCCCTAGCAGTGGGGGGATGGGTATCTCTCACACATCAATCATTGGCTATGTGCCGTGAAGCCAGCTTGTTGTAGTAGTTCATAGTTCAATACTCCGACCCCTTTCTACCAGTGCAATGAATGCTTGCATTTCTGTGGGAAAAGTGCCCAAACTACATTCACATGCCAACTTCTCATCAATATTAGCCAATAGCAGCAAAATAGTAGATTCACAAACCTCCTTAAGATTACACCTCTGTTTTCCTCAGATACAAAGAAATAGAGTGCGCATGTGTGTTTGTGCATGTGTGTGTGCACAATACTTCTGGATTGTGACAAGGGCTGTAATTACTTCTGTCAGACTCAGGTAACAGAAGTCAGGATCTCTCTCCCATCTCTGTCCTGTGTCAATGGAGAGAGCACACAAGGGAGGAAAATTGGATTTTAAGTTTACATAAATTTTAACTTTCTGAAGTGGAAGTAGGAAATTCTCATGTGTGAATGCTAGAGGAGCTTTCAACCAAAATGTCTTCAATGAAGCAGTGTTTGGCAGTTAAACGTAGGCCTGCGGGGGTCAAGTGTAATAATAAGCCAAGTGAAGGTGTTTTGTCAAATTCTGCAATCAGCAAGGCGGCTCTAAAACAAAGAGTAGCATCACAAGGATTTAAATGAGCCACATATGGGCTGTCATGGTATGAAGGTTTATCCTCCCCCTCAGAGCTGATGGTATAGATATGGAGGTAGCTGTAGCTACATACAAGCAGGGAGGACAGAGGGCGAGCCAGGCTGTTCAGTGTGTGGGTGGTACTGAGAGAGTGAGCAAGAAAGAGAGAGGCACACTGAGTTGCAAGGCAGTTAGCTAGAGGAAAATAGTGCAGGCTGCTTCCCCCATGGGACTGCAGCATAGCTGCCGAACAGAGCTAGCATGTATATGTGTGAGAAAAATGGGGGTTGGGATGCAAATGAAGTTAATGTGTGTGCACGTATGTCAGTGAGCTTGCCTTGCTGGCATTATGTTCCACCGTCAGAAAATGAAAAAGCAAATGAAAGCAGCCTCTTCGATGAATAATGTCTTGTTGTCCATCTCTTCTGAGAGTCCCAGAATTATTGAGAAAATGTGGAAATGTAAAAATGTTTTGTTTTTTTTGTTTTGTTTTTTTTTTTCTCGTTTTTGGTGGACTATGCTGTTGGGATATAGGTTTCACTTTTGTTGTTGTTTTGTGTTACTGTATTAATCTCCTTAATCCCATTAGCCACGTATCATTAACCAAATTGCAAAATGTTCTTAGAGACCTGGATGCATTTTATGTCTTCCTTTTATATCTTACAGAGAGTTAGCATGGCCTAAACAATAACCCTCAGCTATATGTGAATGCACTTGTGTTGAAAAATTCACACCTTCTTGTATCCTTTGACAGTAGATGCTGTTTCTGTGGCAAAGGTGATAAACCTCAGGCAAGATATACTGCAAAGATAAAAAACGCTTCCCATGGACTAATTTATTCACATTAGCTCTTTCTTTCCTTATGAAATATCACGAAAGAAGTTATTTTAAAAAGCAAGCTATTTGTGAAATGATTTCCTCAACAAGAGGTGCTGCCACTATGCTGCACTTAGTGACTTCTGCTTGTAGACAATTTACACTGAAAACAGTCTTCTATATTGTGAAACTTCATAGATAGGCATGGTCTTTCGTTCATGCACTCCACACATTTTTATGCAACTGCAAACATAAAAGTCTGGTATACTAGTTTCATTTAACACTGAGCATGGGATTTTATTGTTGTTTGATCATTGCATCATTGTTAGTTGATATGTGTCAAAGTTCTGCATCATTGAATGACTGTTTTTGACTAATCCAGCAAACTAAATATAAAAAACTTCAATCACTATATGATATTGATGCAAAAATCATATTTAAAACCTGATGACAATCATGGTCAAATACACCTAAATCTCTGATGATGGACAGATTTGTATAATCAGATATATTGTATATGTTGTTATATACATCACTCACACCTTGTTTTTAACCACACATATTGTTTTTGTTACTAGCATAACTCGGGTCTCATCACTGCACTCCTAACTTTCTCTCTCTAGGCAGAACAGTCCACCGTGCCCTCAAGAAATTCCTATCTCCCACTTGCTACTGTCTCTCTATCTCCAGGGCCATTCCATACTTCAGGCATCACGGGACTTCAACACACAATTAACATGGATGGCAGGGACGAATTTACCGAAGACAGTGAATGCTGCAGCAACAACTCCCAGGAGGTCCATGGGCAGGATAGCATCTCAGGTACAGGATAGAGGGACGGGACAGGGAAGGACTGGATGGACTCTGTAGGAACATCCTCGGACTGAGGGGTTTTAGAGAGAGTAAGCCCTGCTCTGTGTTTTGTTGTCTGTCTGTATTGATAGGGCTGTGTTTGCCTCCATAGAAGACAGTGATAGTGATCCTGACAACCACGGTGAAGACTCGTCCTCCAACACCTCAGCTGACGACCACATGACCACCAAGAGAACACAGTGCCGCCTACAAGGAGCGGGAGTCAAAGAGGTGAGTGAGCTGGTATCCTCATCAAATTGTGTTCATAAAGGTACTCATTTTTTATTAATTTGAGTTCTGCCTAAATCGATTACACTGCAGGGATGTAATATGAACATATACATACAACTCCACAGAGATAAAACAAGGACTACATCACTGTGCAGGCCCAGGTTCATTATGTGTTATGTGGTGCAGTGACATTGACTTCATTGTGTCTTGTAGCACTGCACATGTGAGTTTTTTTTTTTTTGTTTGTTTTTTCTTTTGTCATTCACCACCAGCATGTAAAGTGGATGACATGTAAATTAATGTGGATGTAAATTTTGGTGTAAATGTGCCATGTGTAATATTAGTTATCACCATGTTGTATTGTAGCATCAGCTGCAGTTCTAATAGGTTTAGTTTAGTCCTGCACAGTGTTGTTTTCATAGCTAATGTGTTATTTTAAGACAAAAATCAGATATTTTGAGCTGATGTTTGTCATATGGGTCATTTTCACATTGGCTCCTTCTCATCAGATCATCTGTTAAGACTGTAAAACACAAACTGATAAGATGAGACCATCTTGCAATGGGATCACACCAGCCACAGTGTCCATCAACCAGGGCCATTTGTACTCAGCCCTCATCGTGATCTCAGCTTGGTGATGTCATGTCGCAAAAAAAAAAAAATCTCTCCAGACAGACAGACACACAAACACCTGTTAGAGTACTCAAAAGCATCACTGTAGTAGTTTCCACTACAGTGGGTGTCTCCAGGACCATCATCCTTTTGGTGTTGCCGTGATGACACACAAACACACACACATAGCATGAAAACAATAAACATACTGCTATACAATTTAGAAAAACAGAAAATAAAGATTACAAACACTTGAATGGACTGGAAATAGAACAGAACACCCCTGGTAGAAACCAATATGTTTTGTGCTCAGGCCTTCTGTTTGAAGTCTTTCAGCTTGTGTGTGAGTCACATCTGTGACAGCACACGGCATCATGTCACTCTTAGTGAGTCACTGGGGCTTGTGAGATTTTTGCTCAGTCATACACTCAACACATCATCACACAAGACAGAAGTGCTTCAACTGGAAACATTTGAAGCAAGTAGCAACCCCATGCAGGCCTTCAGTTTGGTACTTAAACACAGAAGAGTGAATCTTCTACAAATAAGAGTAAAATTAGTGTGTACACCAACTCAAATGGATTAATCTGCTTTTACAAATTGCTGTAAAAATGGAAATGAGGCTGCAGATATATTGTGATATCTACTTAGACTTGCATATAGCACTGGTTTTGTGCCTGGAATGTGTTTTAATGCTGTTTGGTTTTCCTCAGGAGAGCGAGGAAGGGGCAGACCACATCAACAACTTTGTTTGTCCTCTCTGTACGCTGGATTTCAGCACCCCTGAGAAGCTCATCTCCCATGTCTACCAGGTGAGAACAACATTGTCTCGTCTGTCCTACCTAGAACATGAAAACAAAGCAGGTTTCAATTCTCTATTGCAGTTTGTTTGTAATGAGGTACCTGTCACTGTAGGTCATCACCTTTAAAGCTCCCTAAGTAGCTTTCAGCATCGGTACTTAAGTGAACTGCAGGTTCAGGGAGAAGGTGTTTACTCGTATGATCCAATCTAGGGCTTGGCTTTGGTTTTAGGTGTTAATACAATCTTAAATTGGCTGCAGTTTAAATAAAAAAAAAAAAAATCACTCTCATAAATTTTATTGATGATTGTATATTTTCTTTAAGCAAATGATTTCTAGCTCTCTCTTTAAAATGCGAGAGTTGTAGCTCCATCTCTTCTTCTAGGCTGTTTATCTTTCATTTCCCAGTAATCACCACCTGCAATTCTCATTATACACGTCTTCACCAATGTCTCGCTTAACAGTCACTGGATGATTTACACCTCACTTCAGCATTTGCAGAACTTACAGCATCGACAAGGCACTTTTATTTATTTATTTTTTTGTAAAATGTCACACAGTTTGTGGTCTTTAAAGTTACACATTCCGTCACTTTAATGTTGAGAAATTACCACATTGTCTGCCTTGCTAACCCATGTGAGCCACATGTGCAGGGCTACAAGACACAATGAAGTCAATGTCACTGTTACAGTGGTAATGAATTGGCGATAAAGTAGTTAATTGCAAGAAACATAACACATTGGAATCCTGCTCAAATTATTAGAGACTTAATTTTCTAAGCTTCATTTTGCCATTTAAGTGACATTGTTCAATATTCTCATACACACGTTTTATTGTATGGTATTAGTATTGAAGTAAGTAATTAGTATTTAGTAATTGCAGCACCAAATGCAAAATAGTTTTGTATTCTCCATTTTTGATAAAATACTAACTATGGGTGCCTATAGGATGTATAGTTTTGTTTATTAAGCCCCACCATCAATTGTGATTATTATTTTTTAGTTGTAAAGTTGAGATACATTTAAACATAAAAAATACATTTTGATACTAACAATAATGTGTGTGTGTGTATATATATTTGTTGGTAACCTACAGTTTAAAATGTGTTATACTGGTTCATTAATATATGGTTCATACATTTTCACAGCCATTTTCCATTGTCATGAGCTCCTTCCTACAAATTGCACAAGCAGTTCTGCAGTGTCTTGTTATGGATACAAACTGTTTTATTTTTGTTTCACGTCCGTTGTAACGTTCACGGTTGTCATCTCGTCTTATGAGTGGTATAATTTCTTGTTTTGTGTGTCTTGTTTCTGTCTTTAACAGCACACGTCTATGATGAGCAACACCAAGAGCTATGTGTGCCCAGTGTGTGGGCGAGCCCTGAGTTCGCCTGGCTCACTTGGACGGCATCTTCTCATCCACTCCGAGGACCGCCTCTCCAACTGCGCTGTCTGTGGTGCACGCTTCACAGACACCAACAACTTTAACAGGTTGGACTCTTGTAGCTCTTGTCTCAGGTTATTAATGCACATTGCTTTCATTTTTTAAAGGATGAAGTATAGAGATATTTTAGATGCTGGGTTATCTGTTCTGTATATGTATGAATGTATAGATACATTCATATGCCCTATTTTCATATAAATTTCATCAATAATTTAAGTTAAAACTGTTAAATCAGCTGCCTCCACATTTTCACGTACATAAAAGACAGAAGCAATAACTAATTAAGGATAGGAAATACACCCTTTTTTTTTTCCTTTTTTTTTTTTTGTGTTTTGTTGTTTTTATTGGTCAGTGACAAAACAGGGAACACAGGATTAGAAAAGTAAAGCAACAAAGAGTCCAGGAATCGAACCATGGTCTCCAAAGAATGTATCGTGCTTTATCCACTTGGCTGTCTATTTACCAATGTACAACATGGGGTGTGTACCATAAGAGCGGTGCTCTTTATGTGGCATTGTACTTGACACGCATTTGAACACTGGACAGATGTAATCAAACTATCTACAAGTCTCAGTCATGGTGACTACATTATAGTAAAACCTGCCTGTTGTGTTGTTGTGATGTTTCATTTGATTTTCTTTTAATTGACCTGGCCTTAAGCCACCAGTCAGTGACCTTGTCCATTGTCAATGTTTGACAGTCAGCAGGCTCTCCATTTCCTTTGAAATATCACGCTCAGCATTTTTGACATACATGACATTCACGTACATTGTAAAACATTAACCATAGACTATCCAAGTTGTGTGGGTAGGCAGTATCACAAAAAAAACGGTTACACTGAAGTACAACAACACCGTAAAACAGACAATTCAAATCATAGTGTTTGACATTACAAAGGCTATGAGTTGAATCAACACTGAAAACAATATGTACACTACTCAGTGGGCTATGTGGTCACTCCCTGACTGATATTTGCCGTTGTTTTCTTCTAACGCAGCAAATAAATTAAAAAAAAAAAAGAGTCCAAAATTGCAAATCACAATTCATCAGGCAAATATTTAGATAGACGGGGTGTTTCTTTTTGTGCCTCAAATGACGGCGTCAAAGCTATGACATGATGTGCACTGCAAAATAAAAAGGGTGAAAATATGTCAGTCACACACACTTGAACACAACAGAGCAGTGGTTCTCTCAATGTGAGATTAAGACAGATGCAGAACAGGAGGGATGAATAAAATTATTTCTGGAATGATAGATTTAATGGAAATAAACTTGCATGTTGCTTAGCAACTACCATTACATCTCAAATTTAAACAGCACTGACAAGGTCAGAACAAACAGTGGAAGGACAAACATTGTGAGAAGCAGTAATGTGGTTTTCATGGAGTGAAATGATAAAGCAGAGAAAAGAAAATGTTCACGAAATGTTCACTTTAAAGATCATGATTTGCAGATTTTGGCTAAGATAGATAACTCTGAAGTTAAGTATAAACTGAGCACAGGTATGTCATGTGTCATGTTAGTAGAGTTAACTGAATAAAGTAACTCTGAAAGCATGAAGCATACATGCTATCACTTTCTGTAAGGCTGTCGATGGTGTACTTACCCCTCTATTGATTAACCACAGGTCTCATGACAATGTGTTGCCTGTCTAAAAATAATACTTGTCAGAGTAAGAGAAATGAGTCATCTTGTCCTGTTTCGATAATGTCAATCATCTAAACAGACATGATGATAAGATTGTGGTTATGAGATTGCAAACGCCGCAAAGTGTAAAGTGTGAGAATGTGATCATTAGTGTTGGAGATGAAACAAAAAGTGTAATTAGGTAAGAACATAGAAGCAGTTGAAACCTTTATTGTGCCTCACCTGTGCAACAGTGAAGACACGAGGCCTGTATGATGATGATATTGTGATATGCAATTTCAGCTTCTTTTGACATTTCATTTTCACACACAAAAAAAAATTCAAATGTCATGATTTTTGTTTGGGCTCGTACCAAAGGGGCATCTCTGTAGCACCACAACGCTTATGGTGCTAACAATGCTAACAAATCTCCTGGGAATTGGATATTGCACTTGGCTACATTGTGATTTTGATTAATTGTGCAGCCCTTATTTAACCCAGCTGATTAATGCTGTGTCCTATCATAGGGAGAAGCTTAAAGATGTCCTCGACACAACCAGGATGGATGTCACCGGTGAAAGGGACTCCTGTTCCATGACCCATTCCCTCTCCAGCAGCCCCATGGACAGCCCGGGGCCCGGCACTCGCTCCTGCCAGGGACCAGGCCCCAGCCCCAGTTCATGTCAGGGTCCACATCCATGTCAAGCACCTGACCACAGCCCCAACTTATGTCAGGGCCATCGCACCTGCCAGGGACCTGCCCACATGTCGAGCCAGTGTCAAGGCCCCAGACCATGTCACAGCGCAGGCCCAGGATCTGGACCGTGCTCAGGCCCAGGACCGTGCACAGGCCCTGACCAGGGTCCCTCCTTCCCTTCACTGCCTGACAGTCTTCTCTCCGAAGGGCCATCGCTTGCCTCTATCCCTGATGCTCTTAACTCCTCTTCCTCAGGCCTTCCTCCTATCCCCGACATCCTGAGCCCTATGCCGGTGTATCCTGCCGGTGTGCTGTTGGTGTGCAACAGCTGCGTGGCCTATCAGCAGTTAGTGGCGGCCCAGTCACCAATGCGAAAATGGGCTCTGCGTAGGAAGAACGAACCCTTGGAGGCACGCTTGCAGCGTCTAGAGCGCGAGCGCACGGCAAAGAAGAACAAGCGGGCGTGTGAGACTGACGAGGAGAGGGAATTGAGGAGGCTGCGGGACCGTGAGGCCAAGCGCATGCAGAGGATGCAGGAAACAGAGGAACAGAGGGCACGCAGGCTGCAGAGAGACAGGGAGGCCATGCGTTTAAAGAGGGCCAACGAGACGCCCGAGAAGAGGCAGGCAAGGCTGATCCGTGAGAGGGAGGCAAAGAGGATCAAGAGACGGCTGGAGAAGATTGATCCTGCTCTGAGGACACAGATAGAGCATGATCCTGCTGCGATGGCCGCCCTCACAGCAGACATGAGCCTGTTTCAGTTTCCCTGCCCTATGCCTGTCCCTTCCATGGATAACGGTCTGTTCATGAAGCTGCCCTAAGTGGACCAGTCTGGAGGGAGGTGGGATGACAAACTTGCTTCTAAGCAGCATCATTAACCTCTGCCGTGGTCACAGCGAACCATTCCCAGCTGGGCTACTCCCAGCATCATCTGAGTCGAACAGCTTCTTACACAAACTGCTTTGTTAAATACAGTAAAAACTACTTCAGTTTTTAATTTATTACAGTCTAGAAAACCTTGGAAACAGGGTTGAGAATGTTTCGTATTGTATGGATGATGAAATAAAAGCATGTTGTAAAGAGATTTAACACAGTTCATTCTAGTAGGAGCAGTTATACTTCCTTTGAGGAAAAAAGATCTTTTGCACATGGACCTTCAGTGACAGGAGTGGGGACTCTGTAGCCACAGCCCCCTCCTCTCTGGTCCACTCCGCCAGCCCAGTGACTCTGGTTTACTGGTAGCTACACCTCTCTTCAAGCTGCCACCATGGGTCCCTGGGAAGTTCATATTCAGTCAAACTACTACCTCAGCTGGTGCCGTGATCGCGCCCCCTGTCCTGTGGCTTACTGCGTTCCAACTCCAAGCTTCCAAAGCTCTATATGTACTGAATACTACTACAGAGGATGCGGGTTGTTTTCCAACAATTAATTTGCATCTACCATTCAGGCCTTTTAATAGGACACAAACATTCACAGCAGGAGCACATGATTTGCAAAACACACCGGTACAACATGTATTTCCTGCATTTGATTCTGATGGTGGTTGGCAGGTAAACTCTGAATGTTTTGTCCTATTGAACACGGCCAGTGTCGAGCAGCATTCCCCCTCATCTCCTGAGTTGTGCATCTTAATGCATTCATCTTTACATTCTATTTGCCAATATTTAAAAGTGTTTTCTTTGTGCTGTTACACTCCAAATATTTTGCCAATGTCATTTATTTTTTACTCTCTGTTTCAGAGTGTTTCTTTGGCTCATAGTAACTCAGTCTGTGCTGCTGTTATTGTACTGTACAATACATTTGTTACCTCTTTTTGGGCTCATCACATTAAGGAATATTGTGCTAAAATGTTCAATTAAGTGGTTACGATGAAACAGTCACATGTCACATTACTTGAATTTTGCCTGCAAAGATGAATTTGTTTTCCTGATTATGCGTCAGTTACAACATATAAGTGGGTTATTATGTATTATTATGAGCGTCTTACACAGATAACGCAACCTCTGCTTCATGCAATTTGTGTAGCATTCACATGCTTTGAAAAGCTGCAGTACCTTCAAAATATGTCAACAGTACCACTCAAATTACTTTTCTCAGCAGAAACAAATTTATTGATTCATATGGCAGATGGAAATCATTTTAAACTCATGCCCCTTATTTTTGGTTTCCCTCATCTGTTACTGAGCACTGGGGCTAGTTGCATGACACATACAGCCCATACTGGGAGAGAGATTCTATTAATCTATATTCATTAACCTCATTCCAGCACATATTTATGCAATATGATGTGAATATATTTTTCTTGTGAAAATGTTTGGGTTATTTTATTTCAGTCAGCAGTATAAAATAGTTTTGATGCTTAAATTAAAGGCCGTGTTTGGATATCCCTTGTTTAATTTCCTGCCTGTAAGGTTACCTCCAGTTTTTCTTGACTTCACTTCTCCAGATGCAAACATTTACAGTGTCACGTTTCTGAAATATTCTTTAAAGAATATCAGAGACAGAGATGAGTACTGGTTCTGTTTGAGTCACTCCTAGACAAGACTCAATCTACCTGGCTGTTTGTTACAGCAAATGTAACAAAGAAAAAAAAATTTTTTTTTCATTTGTTTCATCCTCAGAGGCTTTTCTAGGAGTGCATCAAACCTCTATGCAACAGTTCTGTTATTTATTCCAAGGGAAACTAATTCACTTTTCACTGAAACTATGCAGAATGCAACTATGATTTAAACAGACTTCAATGTTAAGAGTTTAGCTTCTCAGGCAATTTAACTCAGTGAGAGGGCTCAGAGCCAAGATACAACACCCTGGTCCATAAGAATCATTTATAGAGCTATCATGTGATGCTATAGGGACAGTTTTAGGCAGTTGTGTGACTTTTCCAGAGACTTTGTCTTCTGAATTATGTTTTCTCTTCCTAGTTCAGCACACGAAAACAACAGGGTCTCACTGCCATCCTACTCACGACACACTGTACCAAGGGCAGATCAGTGCTCTCGACAAAGGCTTCAGGTGTCATTTCTCTCTTCTCTAAGACTATGAATACTGGGTATTCTCAGACGTTGCTCTTTCAAATAGCTGTGATCCCTTTTGTCCTACAGTGGAATAATGGGACAGAAAACTGATGTACAATTGCAAAGGAAGTACTATGAACTCTGAAGTGATGTTGGTCTTTACGAGCAGTACTTTCAGTATGGATTAGGTAAGCACTGCATGTCGTGAAATTGCACTTGTCCTAGAATGGTTCAATATGAGCTTGTGTTCTACTGTTAGTTTATGCCTGCCTGTTTTATACAGTTTAATCAAAAGAAAGATGTTAATAACGTTGGCCTTTCTATATTAATTCTATCAGGATTTTCTCTCAATGTCCATGTTTACAAAATAAATCTGAATAAGGCCAAATGAATGAGCTAAACTACTAATTAGAACATTCATGCTAGCTGTGATATCAATGCATTCTGACTGGATCGGCCCTGAGACGCCATCCTCTGTTACTGGATTAACAGATGTACAGATCATGATTAAGCCTGGTAAAGAATGTGGAAATAAACATTGACTTTACTATAACGGTAGTGTCCTGTGTCATTTCCTTCTGCTAGTTTATACACATGTAGTATACACTGATTTTAAAGGACACGCTGTCACACACACACAAAATATCTAATAATTATGGCATTTGTGTTGTTAGTTTATCAAAGGCCTGGCAGAGGTAGTCTGGTATATCTGTAGTACTTTATTCATCTGCTGTACTGGGCCATTTTAGTTAAACTTCTATTCCACAAAGTCTTTAATTAATACAAAAACAGGAAAATAAAGCCATACTATTTATAACGTATGATACTTAATTGTGAATTTACATCAATATTAACAATGATTTCAATTTCACTATTTAATTACAATATCACTAAATCTATAGCATATGAGAACCTTAATTTATATTTTTGATTTTTCCCTGAAATTTTAATCTTCACTGTGATATATACTTAAAAGTATATTCAAGTTGCTCAATTTCATGATTTTGTCTGAATTAGTGAAAAAAAAAACCCATAATTAATTCAAAATAATTCAAACAACGTAAATTCAAATAGATATTTTCCAGAGTAAAATTCATAAATATTTTGCTGTATAACTTTGAATGGATCCATTTTATATTTTATAATTATTATATTCAATTATTATTACAGCTGTTAACTTTCATATGTGTATTGCACTACATTTACCAGCCCTACCTGTAATGTATGGTTAGTGGTAAAACTACCTAATGATACAGTAGTTTAATAATTTAGCAACATATTAAAATCGTTCTTTTATTTTGATGAATCGGTGATAAACAAATCATATGATGCTCTGATTGGGTTCATTCTGCTTCCTTATCAATACTTACACATAAAGTACACATTGTTAATGATGCTTTTGAACTTGTTTTTGGTTAAATATTGAATGCAGAACTTTTACACTGAAGTATTGCTACTTTTACTTCAGTAAAAGCTCTCAATACTTCTTCCAACACAAAGAAATAAAATGAGGTACATCAATGCAACTAAAGAAACAGCACACCAGTTGAATAATAGTTTATATTTATATTTGTATATATATTTATATATATATTATATTGTGTTTACTTAACAAACATAAATGCAATGTTTCCAAGTTAGCTGTAACAATAAAAATACAATATCTTTGTGTCCTTAAAGTACATAGAATTAAAACAGCAAAACAAAAAAACAAAAACCGCCCTAAGTAGTTCACAGAGAGGTACAAATATACAGTACAAATCTATTTTATTCAAAAAGGGTACAAATAAAAATGCAACAAAATAGAGATATTAATGCTTTGTTAAAGTCAGGTAGGTGTAGGGTATTCTAAGGGAGCACTTTGGGTTGACAACTCTAAGGCTTCTGATAAAGATCAATACATATTGGTACGGCCATACGATATTAAAACTCACTATACAAAGTTCATACAACCTGGATTATACTTGAGGATTGAATGTTACATTTACATCATTGCATATATTTTGCAGATTTAGGCATTTTAAAGAAAAAAAAAATTTTTAAAAAAGATGCTGTTTTTCGTTTGTTTCGTTTTTAGATAGTTACACATCACATAAAAAGCAGTGTCACCTTGTGCCAAAAAGTACAATGTCAAATCTGAGAGTACACAGACTTCTTTAAAACTTTTAACCGTTCTTATTCTCCTGATTTAATTCAACATCAGCAACACCAAAACTGTCCTAACTTCACCTTTGCAGTTCAATACTGGATCAAAAAACAGGAAGCAGTTCACACTGGGAGGCAAAATCCCCACTGCCAATGTCACTAAACATAAGAAACCATTACATTACCACCAACTGAAAGCTATCTGATTTATGCAGTCTGTCTGTCTCTGTCTTTATCAAAAACCCACCTCCTGCTGCCCAGAGACTGTAGGACAACACACAAGACACCAAACACAATCCATTAATTCCAGGGACACAAAAAAAAAAACCAAAAAAAACTATGGAGCTTGTGCAACAATAAAAACAACAGATGTGTGTGAGGTCTGTCTGTGTGTGTGTGGAATTAATGGCTTGCCCTCTGTTGCTGACACTCAAAAAGTGCAAAGAAAAGCTTCCATTTACTTCACTTCCACACACTGGAAAAACAGGAATTAAATGTTAAAAGTATGTAGAGTGTATTAAAAAATATATATCCGAAAACAGAGCAAAAAAAAAAAAAAAAAACTGGGGGGGGGGGGGCAACCTACACACAAAATGTTGCAGATTTCATGGTTGAAGCGTCTGGGGCCCAGAGGATTCACTGCCGCCCTTTGAGACATCAAGACATGAATTTCTGCTCATAAGCATGACAAGATCTGGTGATTTGCTCTTGTACAGCCTGAAAAAGGAACACCAAGTCTACCAGAAGCATTATTCCGTTATTTCAATTTCACAAATTGTACACAGCAGAATTTAAGGCATTATCGACAAGCATCATCAAAACTATCTATACAAAAAATACATCTATCTACAGAAACACACAACCTGTGATTTCTCCATGATTTTGTGTGCTTTACATTTTGAAACTCTTCAATTTACCAACAGTTTTCATTTTAAAACACTGTAAAGGAGGGCATTTAGTGCAATTACGTACAGCAACAGACTATCAGAGATGTGAATAATATTCACTGGACATCTTGCTAAAAGTTGAGTTTTCCTGCTTAACACGACACACACTGCTCAAAGCAGGGGGCGAAAGCAAAAAAGACTCATGGCTGCACAGGATGGTCTTGCTGTGAGAATTAACAGGAGGTAAAGTCACAGGAGGCACTGCTTGCACCTTTTAAAATCCCATCAAATGCATCTTGACCTAAAATACAATGTCGAAGTGGCTTGGCAATCGTGCCAAAATAATGCAGAACTTACTGAACTGACACTCATCTTGAGTGATTTGGCTCCGACTGTGTGGCATCATAAGAAGACAATAAAACGCCACTGATCTGTCAGTGTGCTATACTCAGGAAGAGGGAGACCACCAAGCAAATATTAAAAAAAAAAAAAAAAAAAAAAAAAAAAAGAAAGTAAGAAAGTAAAAATATTGGTTCGTATTCCTATAAAAAGGTCATTTAAAGCAAAAATCCTATAACCAGACAGTAGAGTGTAATGACTGCATCGACCAACCTGGCCTACAGCTGCATAGAGCAGTACTTAAGACAATGAAGGGCACAATACTGAGTTTACTGTGTAGAAAATGCCAAGACTGTGAAATGTTTTCAGGTATTATCTATATTGCTTACCTCATGAAAAAAAAACTGTATAGGTTGAGCTCCTGGTGGTAAGATGCGTTTGTACTGCGGTAAAATTAATTTCTGAATGACTGAATGAATCTCCCACTGAACAGCATTTCAAAGAACAGGTTCACCTTTTTTCAAGTCTATATTAACACAATACCAGCTTGTCCACACACACACATTGAGTTATCATTATAACTGTTATGTTCCTTCTGTGCATAGTGGCCGTAATTCCAGTTAAAGTGATGGGTAAAGGCTTCAGCAGTTGCATAAGTTAGATAAATCATGAGCGAGTTGTTCAAAAAGTGGTTATTTTAGTTTGAAATTACATCTTTGTGTTTCATAGGATACAGTTTGTTCGCTGAGCTGCAGCCAGTAGCATAGAGAGTGAATTGTGTACCATAAAATGTCTAACTTTGGATGACACCCACTTGATTTGTCTATGACTGCTGAAGGCTCATATTAACTTGAAGTGCTTTATTTCACAATAAATAACAGTTGACTTTGTGCCATAGCTTACACTGGAATAGGATCAGAGGAATCTTTAAACGGCCAGAACGGACAGACGAACGATCACAGAGACCTCTAAGTCTTTATGGGTGTGTGACAACAGTTTTAAAGCAGACTAGAAAAAATGTGGACTATCTTCTTAAGCTGTTTGTAATGACACAACCAAAAAAAGTCCTCTAGGGCCAGTTCAGATACTCCTCTCATGGGCCCCGTACCTGCTGACAGAGGCTCAGGTCATATACCACACACACACACACACACACACACACACACACACACACACACACACACACACACACACACACACACACACACACACACACACACACACACACACACA
>CM076648.1:10248017-10272668 GCA_038496675.1 Rachycentron canadum | reverse complement strand
CACACACACACACACACACACACACACACACACACACACACACACACACACAAAACAGTGTCTAAGGCTGATGGACAAACTAGTTCCAAGGTTTGAAAGTACAGCCAACAACAAATAAGTCAGACACAAAAATGACAACCATGTAACTATATGGTAAAGTAAAGAAAAACAGAAAATGCAACACATATTCAAATGTGATCAAACCAGTTTGTGACAAAAACTAAAAACTGCGTGATTTACATTTTGTAATGGGAATGTCTGTGTGAGGAATGCCATCTGATTATAAACCTCTGAATGGTTTTATGTGTGGTCTAATTGCACTTATTTTGAGTTTCACCCTTTTGAATTTTTTAAGTGACAAGGATAAAAATCTTTCAGGAGGAGGAAAACTGCAGCATTCATCTTGGCTAATTTGTAAACAGAGTTAAAAATGCAAGTCAGTTTTTTTTTTCTCTCTCTCTCTCTCTCTCAACACAACAACTATACTTCAAACATATTCCCTTCATTAGAAAAACACCTACTGCTCTGTGATTCTTATTAACAAGGTCAGTGTGAAATCAATGAGTGACATTTTACATGTGCAACACGAGACAATCGTCAGATCCACTTGATAAAGTATATCCTCGTAAAAGAGTGAAGGACCTAAAATGTTAAAACAAAAGACAGAAGAGAAGATAACTTGATAAGGATCACAAACTTAATTAGAGTCAAGTCTCTCTTGGAGATGCACTTGAGTAAATCCATAAAAAATAAAAGATCACCAGTGAGATGGAGAATCAAAGAAGAGCAGTTTTATCGACAATGATTTCTTGAGAAATCGGTCAGAGGCTTTGCTTTTGCAGAACTACTGAAGAACCAATAAAAAATGAATAGTGCATCATCTGTGTGAGTCTGGGTCAGATCTCACACCTCAGATAAACGGTGATATAAAAACAGCCCACAGTAAAAGATTAGAGATTACAGAGCATTGAAGCCACACACTGTAAAAAGAACTATTGCTTCAATTTGGTAACTGAGCAAAGAGAATACCTTGTCATTAACTCACTCACACAAAGGGCGTCTCTCCAAGGCAAAGCACCAGGCCCTTCCACTCCTGGGGGTTTAAACTAAGGTGGCCGGCACTGGTGCGACGACCAGCCAGGGTCTCCTCAGTTAGTTAAGCCGTTTAAAATTGCATCAAATGTCACCAGCCTGGTGGGAAAAGCTTTGAGGTATAGTGAGGAGGGAGAGAGTCGCTCAAGATGGGAAATGATTCTCTAAGAGGAAAAAGTTAAACACTAAATGATGGATATTCTCACTGATGATACTGGAATGCAAGATATTAGTTATCACACAGAACAAATTCCATTCTATGGCATTTATACAAAGTCATCCATATACACATGTGTTACGGTCCTCAGCCTAAACCAGTGGGCATGATGGTGTGTCATGAAAGCAAAACTATTTTTGGAGTGGGAACTGATTGCTGAACAGACAGACTGATTGATTTATCACTATTTTGATTGTAAGACAAGCAGGACGTGCCTCACTCTGCCTGAGAGAATCCAATTCCTTGCAGACCGGCCTCCTGAAAGGGGAAGGACAGGAGAAAGTATCTCCGCTGACAGCAGGAGTTTTAGACTCCTGTCGGAGAAGCATAATGTAACATACACTGAAAGTTAGCATCAACAGTGACAACATTGTTGCAGGAGCAGCTGATGTCAGCAACTGAACTTGTTTTTGGGGGAAATGCTTTTGAAGGAAACTGGATCGAAGGAATGGAGGAGATAAAAGTTCACTGGCTGTGATCTTTCAAATACATCAGAACCTGCAGAGTTGGTAGCTTTACTGTGTTACAAACACATTCGTCATAGTCTGTGGTCTTCTAGAGAGAAAGCTTGGTCAAAAAGGAAGCAAGAGTGTTCTGAATGCGATGGTAACCTCCAAGCGTGGGTATGAGGAAGTGGCAATGAAGGAGGGAGGGAGGAAGAGAAATGCAGTGTGTAAGGACTATGGTAGGCATTTCATCAGCTACATACTTTCTACTCAGCTCTTCATGTCCCTGTCAGACCTCAGCTGGCTGGGGAAGCATTGGCTCATATCCTTTGGCTGAGTGACAACCAAACAAAACCAGAACTTCTCACCAGATAGAGAAAGAATCTTGTATTTCTGTATATTTTAGGTGTGCAAAATCTCAAACATTCTGAGGCTACATTCGCACTGTTTTTTCCTCTTTCTCTCCTTGTCAGACTTATTCTTACTCCTGGCAGTCTCTTCTACAGTTGCTACCAAATGTGATGCTACTTCCCTGCATTAGAGCGCCCCTCAATGGACAGTTTGACCTCCTGGGGGATGAAAGAGGGCCTTGTGTGACTGGAGGTACTAATCTGAGGGCGTGGCCCTTCGTCTCCTTTCATATTGTATCTTTGGAGGCCAGGTGAGGACCAGCGCCTCTGAGAAGCACCTAGCGCTGCATGCATCGCTCCCATCCCTGCCCCTGCAAGAGCAGAGCCCTCTGTGTGCAAGTGGTAACTGCTCTGGCTCCTTGGATACTCTGCTGAGGTCCTACTTGGTCTGATGGGCAATTCAGTGTGCCCAACAACCCCCAAATGTGTGGCTTCCTCCTTATCGACCACATCTTTCTCCATATCCCTCTGTCTTTCTCTGTGAATGCGGTCTATTCTGAAATGAGACTGAGACCGTGACTGCTGAGGGGCAGGAGGCCCCATGAGCTGGTGACCAGGTCCTGATGTAGCTTTGGTTTTGCTTGTAGTCCTGGACAGGTTCTGCTGCTGCTGCTGTTGCTGCTGCTGCTGCTGCTGTGGATGATGGTGCTGTGGTGGTTTCTGCTGCTGTGGCTGAAGCTGCTGCTGCAAGGTGATGGACACACAAACATCACCTACTTGCAGATGATGGCATGCCAGGCCATAGAGCTGGGCCGTGCGCTCCGGGCTGCAAGAGGACCAACCCTGTCCAAACACAAAAAAGGGATGCTCCGGGGGCACATCAATGGTCACTTTGCTCTGCTGCTCGCCCACAGTAAAGTGAAGCGACACAAGACCTGGTCTCTGCTGGCTGGCACGGATGTCCACCACCATGCTTGAGTCGATCTTAAGCCCCCCACTCACCTCAGCGCTCCGTACAAAGTCCTGAGTCTGCAGGTCCTCCACACGCTTCAGTTCCCCAGTAGCCAGCTGGATAATGGCCCCCTTCATGAAGTGTGACGGGTTGGAGGGAGTTGGGGCAGGAGCAAGACTTGAAGCTAAGGCCTGAGTCACATCTGCTGTGGGCTGGACAGGGGGGTGCTGGGGAAGCTGCTGCTGAGCTATGGTTGGCTCCACTCTTTCAGGGAGGCACACTCTGGCTGAAGAATCAGAGGCTTTAAAGCTTGGGTTAACGGAGGCCATGGTGGTCGAGGCGTGGCTGGCTGAGACATCATTAGCCTGTCCTGGGTAGTGTTGCTGTGGTGGTTGGGACTGATGCTGCGGGTGATACTCCAGTGGAATAAGAACTGGTTGTCCATTGGCAAGCACGACAGCATGGCCTGGTTGTCCTGTTTGCTGCTGCAGACCGGTCACTCTAGGGTCACTGTAACTCATAGGCTGCATCGTGTACGCAGTCCGGCTGGGAAGTTCACCTGCATTCTCTCCATGGACATCTCTGGCTCTCTGGGCACCCTGAGAGAGATTCAAGGGAGCAAAGGAGACCTCTTTCCGCACTCCACCACCTCCTTGGCTAGAAGATGCCAAACGACCAACCACCTGCTGCACCTGGGAGTGGATTAAAGGAACTGAGTGTTAGATGACTTTTAAATGTCCCAAGTGAGTGGGACAGTTGTCTTAGGCTCTTCACACAAAGATTTAAAACATTTTTGACATCAGTAACTTTTGGGGGTCTCGCAATTAGGGTTACTAAATGTAAACCGTTCACAGGACATTTACAGTCTTTTCAGTTTCTTTATTCTATAAGATTTCCTCAAAATAATAAGATCTGTGGTCTATAAAAATACCATATACATGCCAAGGGCACCAGTGTTTATCATATAAACAGTGTTTATATCACCACTAAAAGTTGGGGATATTCAGAATAGCAGAAAAACATAATTCACATTTTAAGGCCATCAGTGTGTCTTACCTCCAGGTCACTGTCTGGAGTGCTGCGCTGACCAGGTGAGCTCCTCTCCTCCAGCCTTCGGTTCAGCAGGCCTCTGTCTTGGCTGTGCTCCTGTGCTCCAGAGCTGGGTGTTAACTGCAGACGGGTATTTCTGGCAGTGAAGGCCGAGTCTGATATGTCCTCCCTGGCTCCCAGCTCTTTATCCGCTCCATTCATCTCTGGTTCATTTTCATGGTGGGCATTGTGGGGGTCTCTGGAGGCAGTGGCCGACCTGGCGCCCTGAGGGTGGTAGAAAACTGGCATACCTCGAGAGCTGAGCTCTGTTGCAGGCAGGACTCCTACAGTACCAAGGTGCTGCTGAGCAGCTTGCTCTGAAGGTAGCATCAGCGGCACACCACTGGATGCTGCAACTTTGGCAAAGGTATGAGCTGTTACCTGGGCCTGGGGAGGTGGGGAAACAACACCTTCCTGGATGACAGATGGATAGGGAACAAGGTGAGACACAGAGTGGGGCTGAGGGATGGTGCCTGAGGGAGAGATTAATGATCCTGGGACAAAGCCAGGGGTCAGAGCGTAAGGTACCGCTGCATAAGGGGAACTAACAAACTGTAGAGAGGAGTGAGGGATCTGGGTATAACCAAGAGGAGGATAGGAAAGGCCTGGGTGCTGCAGGAGAGGAGAATGAACAGTGTAGGCTGGAGAGATGTGGCTTAACACTGGGTGAAGACTGGTCGGTGAGTAGGTAGCAGACGGAAGAGCCACTTTGTAGAGCATACTGTATTGGTCAATGGGCACTGCTGGTATCCCATCAGAATTGTCCACTCCATAGTGAAGCCCTTGCTGAGCTCGCAGCCACTCTCCAGATGGGGTCCCTCCCTGAGTGTCACTATTGGCTGCAGAGTTTTGGATGGACACCACTTCATCTTCTCCAACACCACCACCACCACCACCACCACCCCCCGTACCAGCACTGCCACCTCCTCCACCTCCTCCACCTACTCCTGCAGCCCCTCCTCCTCCAGTCCCTCCAGCCCCACCACTGTTGCTAATGGGGAGGTCCCTCTTCTTAGGAGGCAAGCACTCCTGATTGCGCTCCTGAGCTGGTTTCATTGCAATCCTCTGACCAAGCGAGTAGCTTTACTGCACTGCACAGGAACTGAAAGTTGCAAGCCAATCAGCCTGCACAGGAAGCAGTTCTGAAATCACCTGGCTGACCTCGTCTTCCAATTCACCTAGAAAAACAAAACAAAACGGCATACTGCCTCATCAAACCAGGGCTAAAACAATGAATACACATGTAAAATTAGATAAAAACAATAAAATCATACCATCTTTAATGGCGAAAATATACCATTTGCCTGGCCTTTTAAGAGACTCGTTCTTTGAGTTAGTGCATGTGTAATTTTGCACATACTGAACATTGCTGTCAGTTTTTTGCCACTTCATGGCTGTTTTACATTTGAATAATGGCCCACATACTCATGTTGTTTTGTTTAAAGGACAGAATACATGGAATTAAGTGCACATTAATTCACATAACAAAATGTGATCTGTTCCAAAAAACTATTCCCATATTTTGAGTTGTTGCACTTGTTGAAAATTGTGTACATTTGGAATAATCACAATATGTAGAGCTGTAACTAATGATTATTTCCCTTATTAATCTGATATTGATTTGAATATTATCTGCTGTTTGTTTTCACAATTATTCAATTATTGATCTAGTTAATAAAAATGTGAACAAGTAGTGAAAATGGCAATTAAAATTTTCCCCCATGGACTAATTAGTTAGTCAGTTAATCGTTCAAGCTCTAGTACAATGTTATCAGTGGAATCAAAGGCAACATATTAGCATAGAACCATCTGTCCATCAGATCTGCAATCCCCACCCTTAATTCACAAGACACCATGGTTTTTATAGCTACAACAATCCATCAGATAGAGCTACTCTAGATGTCTTTTTATCCAGCTTTTCAGCCAAAACGTGCAAGTTATGTGCATTTAGAAAAAGCTGCCCAGTGTGAAAGTTCACTGCACCTGCATATTTCCATTTCCACATGTGATGTAAAAGAAAATTAAACTAAAACTTCATCAACTTGAGCATGACAAAATTTCAGTAAAATATTTCACATAGCAATTTATAATTATTTATAATACATGGCTTCGTGAGTTGAGGTAGGCAGCAAACAATTCATATATACAAATAACCCACTTTACAACGAGTTCACAAAATTACCGACTTCTTTTTCTCTCCTACTGGGTTTGCTGTGATTTCTGATCTGACGCTGAGGTGACAGACTCCTCCTGGCTTGTCTTTTAATACAGAGGTGTACGGCTGTTTTAAGATGCCCCAGCAGAAATAAACAGAAACGTGATATTTTCTTCCACGACGACGATCTATCAGGTCATTATAAATGTAACTTTGAGGAGCGTTTACGTTTCCTTTTCATCAACCTACGATCTGGACTCGAGTGGGTTCCTGGTTTCACTCAGAACAGTTGTTCACAGACACGAGTAATATACCTGCTTCCTGAATCGTGCCCCCAACAAGCACTAAATAGGAAACGTCTGCTTTAGAAAGTTAGTTACAGATTAAGTAACAAATTTAGTTGGTACGCTTTTATTAAGTTTTCTTCCAGTTGCCGCCACACTTCAACTCAGAGCAACTGTTTACCGTTAGCTAGTGGCTGACTTGGCTAAAGTTAGCTAGCTACTTAGAGTCATCATTTTACCGTGAACTCAGTAAAGTCACAGCATGACACTCCGTAAACTAACACTAAACGAAGACGATGACTTCAAAAGGCAGCTGTTGTTATCTGAGCCCAATTAGTTTTCACCATTATTGCTCACTGGGCAGGTCCAGGCTGGTTAGCTACACGGCTAACACAGCTACAACTGGCTACATGAACTCGAATCACATCTGCTCGCAGCTAACATGGCACTGCGCAGGATGGCTGCCACAGATGCCCCCCGCTTTGTCTTGTTGTGTACACATACCTCCAAATGTCATCGCGAACAGACTTTTCTTTTTAAAAAGTTGATATGCGGAGGGACAATTGAAGAAATCAAGGCTAAGCAGTCGAGCCCATTCCGAAGGCCAGCAGAGGCGCTCACCAATGACGTCATCAGGTTTATTCAATTTCCTGCTTTTTTTTTTTTTTTTCTATCGCGATCAGTCGGCGTTTGGTCAAACTGTACCGTCTGTGTCGTGTCTACATCTAAATACTGTGCGAATACAACACAACAGGAACACACACCTCGTTCGCTTTTACCGCAGAAACGTAAAGAATAATGAATAATAGCGACGCAGTAATTCAGTCAATGAACAACTCCTGCTTCAATGCGACAATGTGCAGTTTTATTCAGGAGGGGGCGCTGCAGCCACATGCACTGAGGATTTCTTTATAAGGCATTTGTTTTAATTAGCGGCACCACGCCTTCAGAAAACAGACCACTTCTAAAACCGTATAGTATATGGGTTAGTTATGTTAGTGTGAAGTATGATGAAAGCCCCTGACACTTATCAGTGAGGCCAGTAAGTCCACGCCTCGATGACTAACTTCTCACCATATCACTAATTTGGTGCAGTAACTGGCCTGTTTCACCACTCAATACACTATAGTACTACACCTCCATGCACCATGTGTGCAACAAGTCTTAAAACTGGCCTGAACTCAAATGGTGCTAATTATAAGCAAAGATTAAAGTTCTTAATTATATAATCAATTAACCTTTTTTCCAGTTGTGCTATATCTCACATCATTCCCCTTGAGGTCATGACAGAAGAGCACGCTACAATTGTTTGCTTAAGAATTCATTTCTGAGATAATGCTAAGATAATAATTGCTTTCTGATCAGTAGTTCCAATAAGATCAACCAAACCTTACCTGTGCATGATCAATGCCGTTCAGTGATTGGCCATCATTTCTCCTCCCTTTACTTCTTTGCTCTAATCTTTTATCCCTGTTTGCTTGCTGGTGACAGCAAGGTATCCTAATGGCTCATATAGCCATGCATGCATTTTGTTGTTGTCTTCTCTTAAAGAAAGAATCATATCACTAAGCTTGACTTTTAGGATCTATACTTAATGATTACAGTTGTTGTGGATAATGGCTGCTGGTGCGGCAATGTCACTTGGTATTCAATAATTGTTACCCATTCCTTCTCATTGTACAAACTGTGCACAATAGGTTTTTTTTTTGGCATATATTCATTTCCTTTGTTAAATGTGAAAACTGATCTCTTGTCACAGGGTGTCTTATTTTCAAGAAACTGAGTCCGGGGAAATAAAAGCCAGAACGCAATTTCATTTGAAAAATAATGTAATAATTGGTTACTGGTACACATTTGAGCCTTATTTTCTGTTAGAAAACATAGCTTCAGTGCAGTACCTCTGAATTTAACTAGATTTGCGGAAGTGATAAAATTCGGCAATTTTAGAAAACTGAAATAAGTCAACAGATTTGGAATATAGTTACAAAAATTTCAATCTTCCCAAAAAGGCACAGAGGATGCACAGTAGCAACTGTATTCCTCTTAGAGAACATTTGCATAACTGAATAAATACATCTGCTGCTAATCAATATCAAACTGTGCCATGGTGAATGGACAGTCATCATACAATTAGAGCAGAGTGCAACATTGTAAATTAGTGGGAAAACAGCATATAAATATCTCTCCATAAAATATAAAGACTGAAATAAAGATAAAAGTTATTTAGTACCATAATCAAAAATATTAATTGAAAATTTTCAAGCATATACAGCATTTATAATATTTGCCAAAATTATATTCAAAGACCACCTTAAAACAAACTATCCTATATATTGAGTAAAATGTGCAATGAATAGCATTTAGGAGAACAGGTTTGAACTCACATTATATATCTATACTAAAAAAACCTGAACTAGTTATTGCCAAAGAATCATGTGAGTATCTGAATATTACTGAAAACAGGTCAGTCTAGCATCTAAGGATCAATGCTCCTGTGTAATAGGACAGATATTGAGCTTGTCCAGTGATGTTTATATTGAGAGTTACACAGAGCTTTGATAATAAATGCTATGTTGTTATCTTAAGACATAAAGTTATTACACACTGCTAATTTCTTACCAGTTTTTTAAAGTACTGATCAATTTCACCAAACATGTCACAAACCAGTCCTTAGTTCAGCTGCTACTGAATTTCCAGGGGACACATTTTTAAGAGCTACGCCATCACCCTCCTGACCAGAAGTACAGTAACTTTTCTGCTTATTTTCTATCTACAGAGCTGCATTACCACATGAAATAAACAAAACTAGAAGAATATACAAGTATTGTTATAGCCACATACAGTATGTTGAACAGTGTGTATAGGTAATGCTCTCATTCTTTCATTGTTTGTAGTGAGATGACAACTGAACCTTAATGTCATTCCATTTAAAAATGTCAATATAACATAAAGGGTGTAGTTATGACACTTGCTGTCCAGGTTAATGCTGAAAAATTTTCATGTGCAACCTTGAAAATATTTCACAAAGTACTTAACTAGGGACTGGTTTGAGTCAGCCTTTATCTGTCCCTTTGCTTTCAAATATTGACCCATTCAGTTAGTCTGAATAGTTTCTCCTCAGTGCCTTACCAGAAGGCCTCTAGTAAAGTTGAATAAAACCCCTTCAAAAGAGAAAAGGAAATATCTACCACAGATTTAAGTCCTCACAGCTCCATTTTCCTCCTCATTTACATTAAAAATATAGGCCCTTTTCTCTGCTTGAAAAATAGAGATCATCTACAAAGTAAGACCCTGAAATCACACTATTTGCTTTTTACAGCAAAATCCCAACTCAACCATTAAAATATGGGCACTTGGAGCAAATAGCATTAAGTTTGTGCAAAAAAAAAAAAAAAAAAAATCTAATAATAATAATAAGCCCCATTACATTCAACCAGGCCAGATCCTTTTTTGCTTTTACTACAAAGTAAATACTTGTTAGCACTGTTATTTTGTTAACATTACATCTTCAATTAAATTTCCTGAAAGGCACATACTAATGGAGTACTGTGAAATCAGTGTTCAGTGAAATGCATCATTGCTGCTGCAATAAAGAGAAGTATTTTCTAGTTTCATTGTTCTATTACAGTGAGGAAGTCTTTCTGGCCAATGAAAATTCAAAGAAAGAGCAACAGATAGCATCACTATTGTACACATACTTAAATAGTTGAATTTCAATTATTGATTTAAAATATGAAGTGAATCACAGGTAAATCTCAGAAATGAGTTCTCAACCTCGTCTCAACTCTGTAGTAAAACCTCAAAAAGCAATCCTTGCGTAAGCTCAGAAAAAAAAAAAGCAGGTGACAAAAGTAGACAGGAAAACACATCTATAAAAAAGATGATGATCTTTCACAGTCAGAGGACAGCTCACAGTAACAACTCACTGGCCAATAAGGAGGTTGCGCTTGAATCTGAATTCCTCAGCTGTAATGGACAATAATGATTCAGTCCTATAGATGATACTTATGTTTAGAAATTACCTCAGATTTCCATGCAGCATCAATGGTGCAAATTCTAGCTTATAAATAATTAAAAATCAGAAGTCCAAAGTTACATTTTTCTATTTCTCATTTTCCTTCTTTGTAATTAAGAAAGAGGTAATAGAACATAAGATGATTAGTTGTTAAACAGACCTTTGTGGGCTCAGTAAAGTGAGCCCTCAGACAGTGTCATTAACAAGAGTCTCTGTAGAGAGCCAGATCCTCGCCCCATTCAGAAATTTGCTAATGGGCGTCCCATGGATAGTGCGGCGGCACAGATTTCCCATTGGGGTGAAAGGAAAGGAGGAATTAAGGAAGTCTGGAGGTGTAGAGGGGTCATTCGGAGAAGAGGCTTTAAAATACATTCTCCTTTGGTCTAAATGGGGCCCACTTGGGCTGGGGAGTGGCGTGGTGCCTGGACTGGGTCCCTTATACTGCCTGAGCTGGCTCTGCAACATCTCAATTTCATCCACCAGCTGTGAGAGCTTGTGGTAGGCGGTGACAGGGCCTCCTTTGGGAATGCAGGCTTCGGGAACCCAGCGAAGAAAGAAGAGCTTCCAAAGAGCCATGTGTGAGGGCATGAGCAGGGGAATCAGAAGGCCCTGCTGGTCAGCAGGTTGAGAAAACCAGTCCCTAAAAAAACGCTCTGATGGGCTTTCATCTTTGACTGGTGAGAAATCGGGCTTCAGCTCTGACACCAGAGAGCCACGTCGGGGCAGTGTATCCTCTCCACCTTTCAGTCCATTACGCAGAGAGGCTGGTGTTCCCCGCAATGTGGAACTGTAGGTTTTCTGCTGGAGGAAGGACACAGCACTAGATTATTTTTACCATTTCTGTGACAAAGCAGGCTTAATAGTCAAAGCTAGCTAATTCTCGCCAGAAACACAGACTTTAGCAAAAAGAACTTTTTCTGTATATTTCCTCTTCTTTGTGTGTTTTCTAAAAATGCTGATGACACCAAAACAGCAGGCTGCCAATATAATCTCAGCAGCAATAAACAAAACTGCTGACTAGATAGATTACCAATGTTAAACATTTACTCCATCAAAATTTCTTTGTATTTCAGCAGAATGCTTGCAAAGAGCAGTAATATCTACCAGACTGAGGTAAATGTAAGGGGACAGAGGACTGAAGTGATGTATATAAAAAATATCTACACATCGTTACTTTCTGTACTCTGGCCTTGAAGATAAATATTCTATGGAGCGATAAGTACTTTAAGTTCAATAAACCAAAAAGATGATTGGACATCAGGAGAAATGACTGGTAAAGACTTTATGTCTTTCATTCAACATGGCTGATAACTATTATCTCTAAAATGAAATTTAACTTTTCATAACACATCCTGTATATACATTTTATAATGTACACACTGTTACAGTTCTTATAAATTTGTCAAGCTCACGTTACTACCTTTGTGCGTCTGAAGGTTTTCACTTCCCCATTCTGAACACAGGCAGCTCCTTTCCCTATGTACATGGGGTTATTAAAGAGGGTTTGGTTTTTGGTGGAGAACTGCTGTGACCAGTCCCAAACAGGAGGGAAATACACAACCTGGTCTTCTCCTTGAGGGATGGCCTTATTCTTGGCAAAGTCCTGTCAGGGCAAGACAACATCATTACTTATTTATACATAGTATTGAACAAAAACATTATTGTCCACTACAAATCTTGGGATGACTATCTATGAAGGTAAACAAAAAACCATAACTGCCATAATTGGCTTTTGTCAAATTTATTGGTTATTTTCTTGACCCCAAGCTAAATGTTACTCTATCTGTGTGCATTACGTTGCAGTCTTTCCTGTCTATTATCTCACACCCAGACCAGGAAATTATAGTGTGCAACACCAAGTGATATCACAAAAACATGTTGTTACACTCTATTTTGTCACAGACATGCATGGATTGTTTTTTTCTCTGTTTTTTATTTTGAACATTTGAACACAGTCTGTTAGGTATAACATGACATGTTTAACTTTTAAACAAACATAAACCACTTGAAGTTTTTGATGTATACAAATCGTTTTTTGCTTTTACTTTAACTACAGTCTTATTGTATATATGTAACTGAAGAATGTTAATTGAACATATTCAATATATTAGTTGAATCTGTTTTCATTCAGTGTGCAAACAACCACTGTTTCACTGTGGCATTTTCATGAATAAATATATGTATTGATTTAAACTCTATATATAAGAATACGATCATATGCATGTATTTATCCCTCACCATTAAGTGCTGAGCACGCTGTTTGGGAGAATTGAAGAGGAAAGTACTGAAGAGGGGGATCCACATACTATCACTAAGTACTATCAGATAGGTCTCTGTGAACTCAAATGCTGCTGGGTACTGGTTCATCATTTGCCAAACGCAGTCCAGGAACAGCATGAACAGTGGGGACTAGGCCAAGAGAACAGAAACAAACAAACAAGATAAACAACCATCAAGTATCTCAGGAAACCATAAAAGTGAACTGGTTTCTGACTGGATTCATTTCAATTTGTCATATACCTCCTCTTTATCATTCTTCTTTAAGTGGCTGCATCTGTCCAAGAAGCGATGGCCAGCCATCACCCACTCCTTCTGCACCAAACTCTGAAAGCCAATGAGGCTGCGATAGTGAGGGTCCAACATGAGCTGCACTAATGAGGACACTACACAGTTCAGGTCTCTGTCTTCTTCCTCTGTGCAAGTGTGGATGAGAGATACCAAAAGTTAAAACAGTAAAATATTTTCAAGGCCAGTCAGATTGAAAAAAATGCTTGTAATTCTAATGTGACCACAGTATTTTTTAAATGTATGGCTGGTATACAACATCTATTTAAAGCCAAACATTGCTAGAATATCACATATGGTGAATCAAGAAAACCAACTGTTCACCATTTACTATGCAAGAGTTGGTGGTGCTCTATGACTGCCTAGTTTTAAACACAATAGGAACTAATAACAGCTGAAAATAACAATATAATGTTTTACCTTGGAGAATGACTGAAGCGTTTTTTCCATCCAGGCAGTAAACTATCTCAGCTGACTGTTTCAATACAGCCCTTGCATCACAAGCAGAACATACGTGTTAATCGACTACTACAACACTAGTAGTTTATAAAGAGCTACCATGCAGTGTCAGATTGTTTACATACCTGACGTGCTCCAGCCACCGTGAGTTTTCAATGGATGAAAGCCACCTCTCCTCAGACTCCTCAAAAGGATCTGCACATAATCAAAACAGTCAAACCACGTAAATAAACCCTTTCCATTTCCACAGCACCAAAATGTGCATTGATTTGACTGAACAGAAGATGAATATTTGAAGTAGCTTTTTACTGTTCGTGTTACAAGTTGCAGTCAGACTCACCAATGACACAGATCTGCCTGACTTTGACAAAAGCACTCTGGATCTCTTGGATGTTAGGCAGGCTCTTGTCCAGATCATACCTGAGGGCATCACTTCGCTGTGGGTGGCTTTTTGTGATGGCATTAAAGACCCTACCACAAAATAAAACAGACATTGATAACTGGATTAGAGACGTCATGCTACAGGACGTTTGCTTGCCACAGCAGTTTATTCCGATAAACAATAAAATCAAAAATAGGCTAAATATATGATTACATTTATATCAAATAATGACAGGCCTCAACACATCTTTATCCAACTGCTGCCATTAATCATCTGCTGCCATATACTGAATTCCAGTATGAGAAAGTAAGTGTAAGTAAAACATGTTTAATTCATGTTCTGAATCTGAATGAAGCAGAGAGATTTGCATTACTTCTGGTCAATCTTCTTCTGCTGTGCTGGATCACATATGCTGGCCATGCGGACAAGAGAGCTCCCATTGGGGTGATTCCAGCACCAGAGCTACAAAATTAAACAAACGAAGGCAAATAAAGCAGACACAGATCATTTAGAAAATAAGAGATGCCCTGATAAATCAAATTGAACGCTACTTGGATTTGGTAGATAATTATAACTACTTGGTGGCCATTAAATTTGATAATAAAATATCATGCAATGTAGTATATAGAGTATAGTTATAATAATTCCTGAAAGGGTTAAATAAAAAGTATTCTTATCAGAGCTTAGATACTCACAGGGATGCGGTTATCAGTGAAAAATAATGAGTGCCTCTTTAGATCTTGATCTGCCAGAGAAACTGGCACCACAGTATACTCTGGAAGACTGAAGGAGTTTAGAGAGGGACTGATGTTACATACGAATGAAACACATGACATCATTATGCAACAAGGAAACAACATGAATAAGCTAAGCCATGTTAGACAGACCATAAAATTGTACTAATAGAACTGAGAGCTTCAGTGGAATTATTGTGGATAACTTGTTAGCACTGGTAAATGTCTATAGCAGCAGTTTTCTTTTGATTAGAGGAAAACTGAATCAGAGTGTAATATAAGTACTGTTTCAGCACGATGTGATGTGCAGTTTGGTGCAAGCTACCATTATCTTTTCTCCAATTCCACATAAGACATTGTTCAATACTTACTGTGAAACCCACTATGATGTCACCACTGAAGTCAGATGAATAGCATGTATTGTCTAAAATAAACTTGCAGACTACACTGAGACATTCATAAGATTTTTTTTCTTGACAAGTAACTCATGAAATAAGCAAAAAGGCGCACAGTGTAAACATAGTGTCTTGCCAAAAATACCAAGTATAAATAATGGGTGAAATTTAGAGTGTCCATGACAACTAAAGCTAAGGCTAACTGCAGGAGCTACGAACATGCTTTGCCTACAACGCCCATCATAGATTACATACAAAAGAAAAACAAAACAAAGAACAAACATGAGCTGCGAACCTTGGTGAGATGGCATAATTCTCATTGATAGAGCACACCCTCCACTCTGAAGCACCCGTTCTCTTGATCTCCCGATCCCAGTCAGATGGACGGTCAAAAATGGGGGTCTGTAATCCTCTTCGAGGGGTAGAGCCATTGACTCGCTCCTCTGGAAACAGTCATCAACAGACACACTTTGAGATAATATGCTGTGCATGATGTAGATAAATATATTCATCATGGATAGTTAAATTTGCAAATCATTGTTCTTGAATTTGGATTTACAGAAAAGATTAACAGTTACAGTGAAAGAAACAAGCTATACAAGTACCTTTAGATTCATGGTATCGTCGTCCTTGATACTCAAAGCCAAACAGCAGGTGAAGATCAGCTGGATGGGAATAGTGGGCAATAGCAAGGCAAACCTAAAATAAAAAGAATATGACCACTTTTATGGGATATACACTACAATTACAAGGACATTTGAATGGTGAAGTGAAACATCACTTAAAGTGCTAAAATGAATTCTGAGACATGTTCTTTAACCATACAGACACAAAAAACAAGTGAAATCTGGGAAAGTAAATGTTTGACATCTAGCTGCTCTGACTTTACAAGACTGAATCTTTCTGTGGCCCCACTAGAGTCACACAAAGCAGTCCATTCAGTTGTAAAGCCGTGAATAACACAAGAGGACACAGAAAGAGTGTGAGTGTGTGTGAGTGTGTGTTTGTGTGTGCACGCACAGTCAAGGCTGCTCCCAACTCTGTAATTTCCTATGGCAAAATAGGCTATTACAGGCTGGCTTAATTCCACATGTCAAAGAAAAAAAAAAAGACCTGAGCCCCATTTTAGGTTCATGCTGTAATTACATATATAATGTCCATAAATAAACTTACAAGGAGTGAGGGAGGGCAACCCATTTCTAGTGTTCTTTTTTGTCTTGCATGCAGTATGACACAAACATATTTTTGCACTTTTGGTTTAAATGGGTCTGTAAATAGAGACTTGTAAGAGTTACTATTAATGATACATATTACTAGGATGTAATGTTGCTGTTAGACAAATGTGCTGTAGGTATGTGCTGTGGAGCTCCTAGTCCTCCCAAAACGACACAAAAAAATTGCTCCCAGATGACATTAAAGGAGATGAGACATGCAACTGTGTTCATTCTCATTCACATGCTTTTCATTGGCATAATGTCAGAGATGCACAGTTCTGATTCTTAGTGAGACTAAACAAAGCCAAGAGCTCCTAAAAAGAAAGACCTTTGTGCTCATAAGACACAAATACATGTTTACTTCTAGTGCATTTCAGTGTTTTTGTTTTTCTGTCAACATTTTCCAAAATAACCTAAAAATGATCCTAAGTCTTGGTAAATTCGGACCAAGCCTACTATTAGTTACCACAACAATTCAACCCACTACACAAATGACTAATGAAAACAAGAGAATGTGGGTTCTCCTGGCTATAGTAAAGGGAGTCAGTCCCAACTCCTGAGCATGTAGGTTGCCTTTATCAGACTTTAACATGGATGCCTCTATATGGTATATGGAGTCTACTTTACTGATGATTTCTTTTAATTTCACTTGTGGGTAGTCGTCTTCTGAAAGTGCCACCAGACCTCTTAGGATTCTTCATATATCAAAACAATATATCAATATATAAAAAGGTAGTGATGGATCTGGTCTAAAACATTTATGATATTTAAATTTGTCATTTTTCAGTCTTACTTATAAATGCATAATTTTAATGTGCAACTACCATAAAGTTAATCTCATCACATTGGCCTTCTTGGACCCAACTGACTGAGTTTGAACACATGTGTTACTCTGATCTCTCTCAGCAGGAGATGAGTCAGAGTCTCACTGCCAGTTGTGTCTACAATCAGGATCATTTTCAGTTTCCTCTGCCTTCGATGGCATTGTTCACAATGTCTCTTATTCATTGTTTGGCCAATGGAATGGTGTTAGAGAAATTAGACACTTCTGTTCAGGTGGAGGATGGCGAGCACATTTGTAAGATATAATATCCTTGTCACTGAAGAAGCAGTCATAGCACTGTATGTAGCATGTGTATTTGGTGAGCTGACATAGCCAGGAAAGGAAAAGTTAACACTAAAATGTCCAAAGGAAGTTGAGAAAAGAGAATGGTTAAGTCAGAGCAAGAGGTATTGACAAAGGTTTTTACTTTTACATTGAAGTCACTTTGTGTAGAATTTCATATGATTAAAGTGTCTCATAAATTACTGCGATGCCATTGATCTAAAAGTCTATGTTTCACTCACCTTCCTGGCACTCTCAGGTCCAGCCTCATCAAAGCAGAACCTTATGATGCGCAAGTCTTTGCAGTAAAGGATGAGCTCAGTGGGGTTAAACTTCAGCTTCTGATTGGACCCCAAAACTTTCTTCTTCCCCCTTGTATCATTCACTGTGAGAAACAAACAAATTTTTACTAGAAAACTTAAATTAATGCACATGTCAAAACTTTTTTCTGAGGCATTAAGACCATGCCAACCGAGCACAAACAGAGTGAAGAAATAAGCAGTAATGTCAAAATATCACTTATCACAGTTAGTAGTTATTATTGCAGCTCCTATATTTTTACAAATCTCATAATAGCAATGTTGTCTTCAGTAGCCCAGTTAATTTGGTCAAATAACAAGCTCAGTAACACAAAGCCTCATGCTTCATCACTGTAACACAACAACCCTTGGTCTGGGCAGTTGCCCTTGCACAGTCAGCAATCGACAGCAATGAGATATTTAAACAAGCCTAATCCGAACCAGGTTGCACTGCCACTAAACACTGCCTTGACTGTGACATCAGTTGTTATCAGATTGCTGACCAGGAGTGAGCAACAAACGAGACCAGTCACCCAGGCTGTCAAAGATTAATGAGGACTGGGCCCATCTAACTTAAAATGAATGGATTGGGATTTTTACATGTTAGTGCTTTAAGACCTGATTGATTTAATCAACGCAAATTTGACTGTGTGAGATTCAACATCTGATGAACACAAAATTGGTCATATAAACTTTACTTATTTATGTCAATAGGGGTATTATGGTTACTGTTCATAAAGATAAATAATTTGGGCTCTGATAACAAGATTTCTATATATATGAATAGTGAATAAATCTTAAAAAAAGACAGCAGCAACATCTGAAATGCTTTTTCACAAAAACTTTTCCGCATTTTGCCAATACATTGTCAAACACTGACACCAGATGTACCTGTTACTACTTGTTCCAGACAGGTCAGGGGGATGTCATGTTCTCCAAGCAGCAGATGGGACAACTTGGATTTCTGTGGTGGAGGCAAATAACATTATACCCATAACTTACAAAAATATTGTCTGAAATACTGGTGGGCCAAGCAATGATCAGGTTCCATTTTCTTATCACAACAATCTGAATATCTGGAAATGACGTCTGTTCTCTCACTTCTTGTGTGATATCACTGACAATGTAGTGCAGGAAAGTACACAAGTTTTCCTTCCTCTTTGCCAGATGCATTTCACATACAACCGTGCTATGAAAATAAAAATATTAAAGCTATTCAGCAGTGTGCTGGTTGCACTGCTGTGACATAAACGAAGCTAAAGTTCTTCTTTTTAAGCTTGATAAAACTGTAACGCTGTATGAGGAAGTTCAGAGACTCTGACCAGCTGCATTAAAAAAAAACAGCACAATGAATTTGAACAACTACAAAGAATAAATGTTAAATGCTAAATGGCTAAATGGTTAAAGGCTAAATGTTCACAAAAGCACAGTTTAACTGCTTTAAAAACCACAAATACCTGTTCAGGTGGGGCATCCTGAGGGATGAAGGAGACCTTAAAGTTGGTGCATATCAACTTCCCCCAAAGGTCATCCTGGCTGCTGTCAGTGCTGATGCATTTCCTCACAAAGTTCACCTCATTAACTACTATCTCCCCTGGTGACAAACAAATGAGAAAACATATGTGAGTGTAAAGCCTATGGCCAACTTCTACAGTTTAAGGAAACACATAGAAACAGATCATTAGAAAGGCTAACTACAGCTTTAGTACTTTGTAGTCCTCTTCCTCAAAATATCTGCATCATAATTTATTGCTTTAAATTGATATCAAAACCTGTTACAATCAAAAAAGTTCAACTAGTCTAATAGATTTTATCTTTTGAATATAAACCTCTGTTGTTTGTTTTATTAAAAATTTCCGTTTGTTTTGGTGGGCAGGAAGAGAATTGACAGCAATATTTCACAAGCTTCCTGAATTTTGTTGGTTAGGTTCAATATGCTTAAAGCTAAAAGAAAAACATGCAATGCAAATACATCACTTTTGAGCCTTATCGCCCTCTATAAAAGAACATTTCAGTAATAAATTCAGAGATTCTTTTAAAGCAAAGCAGACAATCCATAACATGAATTTCTTTATATTGCATCAACAGATATTAAAGCGAGCAGGAAGCTTAGGTTGATTACACATATCAGATCTTGTAATCTTTGTATGTGTAACATGATTGTGAGAGGCTGTGCTGCAAAACACAAGCCAAATGATTTTAAAAAGTTGAAGCTACATAATTGAAGATGTTTTCAGAAAAAGAGAAGAAAGAAAAAAAAAACATGATGGCCCTCACATATCCATAATTTCTGATACTCTCCTCAGTGCCACATGCAAGTCACATTACAGATTTTACCTTAGCTTTAGGCAAATGAGGAGCTTTTCATATTTTAACTCTTATAAGTAAAACGATCCTTGACCCTTCACATGATGGCAACACAAATAAAATTTGTCAATGAAAAGTTGGCAAAGATAAAAGAAGAGAACTGGGAAAGCAGGGTGGAGTCCCACCAACAGTCACTTCAAAGCTCTGCCACTAAACAGCATGAAGCAAATGTGCAAAATGTTAACAACACGGAAGCTGAACATGGATTCATGGAACCTGTTTGTCCATCCAGCTCCAAAAGCAGTATGGTAAGGGAGTGACAACCCTTGAGGAATAAATGCTACCTGGGAGTGGAAGGAAAGTTTGTTTTATCAGCCATTATGCACGTAGTCAATTCTAATTCTCTTGTTGAATTGACTTGAATGGGAGATTTGAAAATGAAAAACAAAATTAAAAATCTTACTACTAAAATTAATCTCTGCCTCAAGAGTTTTTACTTTTAATGAGGACATTTCTGCATAGTTACTACAAATAACACACAGCATGATGCTATGAAAAAGGGCGTGTCAAGCCACTCCAATGAGGTTCCCAACTCAACAACTCAGACTTAAATCAAAATAAATAATATAAAGGAAAGCTTTCCTGCTGCTCCAGTAAATTAACTAGCTGCACTTACTGTAAAACTTAAGCATCATAATAATAAAACATGCATGACATGAAAGAGCTTGAAGGAATTTGCTACTTTGGAACTTTTATGACTGAGCTTTAAAGCAGTTGTTCATTGTAAAAAAGTTCCCATGACTGGCAAAAGTGGAAATGCCATGGAAGAGAGGAACTGTGCTGCAAACAACACTTCAATCTGCTGCCTATGCAAATATCACTGGCAGGGGTGAGGTCTCATGAGAGGTTGCACTTGTATCACGAGAAAACAACAAAGCAAACAACCAAGCGGAAGTCTGTAAGATCTATGCTGACTGACAAATATATTGATGATTGTTTCATAATTACCTGAACTGAAAATGCCTGTGTCTCGGATCTCCCTTTTCTTGAGACTTGAGACTTGAAAGGCTTGTTAAACCAATACACTTAACAAGTTATGTGAAATAAAAATAGCATGACATAATATCCAAGGCCATCATCCATTCTTTCATGGCCAGATCTACAGACTTTGAGACCATGTAGTAGTCTAAAAAAAATGCAATATTAACTCAAATGTAACATCTAACTCTATCTTAGGGGTTTTAAGATCCATTGCTGAGGTTAAACATTTAATGACTCAGAGTCATCCCAGTTATCTTAATTTAAGTGTAAATTAGACCAACTTTTGCTATCAGCCTCACTTAACTATAATAAAACAATTATCAATTCAGATCTAACTACTCAAACACCTTCTTGGACTTGGACTCAAATCATTTAGTAAATGACAAAATAAAGGTGGTCCTGCCAGAGTACAAATTCAGTACTACTGTACCATCTGATACCATGTAAAGGCAAATACAGTCTCTTTGACAGGTTATTAATATAGTGTCTAAATAAAATGTTGAGATGCCAGTAAAGTCAGATCTGCTTTACAATCAAAGACCTATTTCTGCACCAACTATTCTTATGGTAAGAGATAAATTAAACTTACCTGGAAGTAACTTAGGCTCCAACTTTTTGATAGGTGGTTCAATAGTTTCCTTTACATTTGTCTGCAGAAAAAGCAAAAGTCACATGACAGTTAAACACTGCCTCAACAGATGGTAAATGAATCATGAAAATAAGATGTTATTACAAGGTGGAAGGGCAGAAAGCATCAATTGCTTCTAAGTATATAGCTGATACAATACGAGAGGACTTTTAAATCAAGTTTGCAAATCCCAAACACACTTAATATTCAGCTGAGGCTGCTGAAAAAAAACACCCTGAGACACCCTTGACGGTTTTGGTCAATTTGTGCTGCATAAACATTTGCAACCTGCAGTAAGTGAAAATAAGCCTGCTGTAGGTTCTATTTTATCACACTAAAAAGAAACCAAATATACACTGCAGTCAACTACCGCTTTTAGAGCATCTCAAAATACAGCTCACACTTGCAGATACAGTGACATTACCAAGGTATTTGGGCAGTCATGTGGTCTTCATTGTTGGCTGATTTCAAGTGAATGAATCACTAAAAAGAAGTGATAAATTTCAGGTTTAAGCATGTCAGGGGTTAAAGTGTAGGAATCCCAGAATTTAACATTTAGGATCATGTATTAAACTTTACTTCACTTTCTATAGGGCACGTCAGATGTTCTCATATTAAACCTAAAAGTTATCACTTTAAACTCACAGTAATTATTTTATTTAATATCTGGTGTGCTTTAGTACACAGCCAAAAAAAAAAAATTAAAATACTAGGAATACTAGAGCCACACAAAAGCTGAAATGAGCTCAGTGGGGTTAAAAGCATATCTTCTTACAAAAGCAAAGCTTCCCAAGATATAACAACCCTCTCCTCAAAAAGTGTAAAGTCCATAGAATAATGAGGAATGCCACTGACCAATGTCTTCAGTTCACAGTTCAGTTCTTGGTGTAGTGTATCACAGATTAAATGTGAAATATGAATTAGTCCTAGTCTGAAAACATAGACTTAAACTTAGCTGGGCTCTGTAAATAAAAGTGACTCGACAACCAAAATCAGAGCACGCCCATGACAATATGAACAAGAATTCATTGAATGTCAATGGAAAAATGTTACCCAAATACAACAACACTTCTCAACAGTGTTGACCTTGCCCATACAAACACTGGTTTTGTTTAGGTTGCTCAACCAGCGTCTGTAAGCAAAACCTTTCACTTGCTGTCTGCAGGAGTGCATACACCTGTAGGCAAACCAAGCATGCCAAATCCACAGGGGAGTAGCTGCGTAATTGTTCTTGTTTTCCAAATGCCAGTATTACCATACAGGTTTCTATTCCAGTTTTTCACAGGATCAGCAAGAAGACTCTGCTAGTTCTTGCCACCCAGTGACATTTCACTTGAGAATAACTTTGAAGAAGCAGGGCAAATTATGGTTAGCCATTATGCTTCTGCTTTTTTTTTTTAAAACAGCAACTTGCAACCCTAAACACAAAAATTGGCTTTTTGTGACTTGTCCAATCATTAAAGCACAATAAGTCAGTATTTCTTCTGATAACCTTGGCTACATGTCAAATATCCACTTTCCCTCAGCAACACCTCAGTCACACGTTCAGCCTAAAACCAATTCAAGCAATGGTTTGACAGTGAATTTTAACCATCCGCCTCGAAAAGGAAAAACGACCTGTAAGCGAATACATACCTGTACAGGAGGGAGATAACACTTGAAGGTTGGTTTCAGGGGTTTGACAGAGAACATTGTTTATGTCCGCCCTGCCCCGGTGATGATCCTAAACGGGCGCCTGGCAAATGCTCAGCTGCTGCCAGTGAAGGTGGGAAAAAAAAAGAGAAAAAAAAAAAAAGGAAACTTCCAACAAAGTTTAGAGCAGCCTTCAGCCGAGTAAATCCGAGACGTCCGTGTGTAAAATATTCATCGAGACAGGCTGGGCGACCGAGGACACTCTCCCATTTCGATAATCAGTCGAGTAGCAGATTGAGGTCGCTGTTTGAAAAACTTGACAGAAGTTAACGATGAAACGTCGGCGTTAGCTTCGTTAGCTAGCTAGCTTAAAGCACTACATGAAGTTTGTAAACGCCGTTCCCGTGCAGAGATAAAACAATGTAAGTAATTCAGAGACCCCCGGCGTGTGTCTACATTTTCTTTCCACCTGTTACTGTATTAGTTACCACCCAACGACTTCCTCAAATTCTAACTAATTCAGCCAAACGCAGCGCCTGATGCTATAAAGGACTTAACGGCCATGTTTATAAAGAGCCGAGGTCCCGCCCTGCTTCCGGGCTCCGCTGCTCAGCTTTATTTTGATACCGAGACTTTCTTTCGTCAAACTTTCTGGAAAGAGGAGGCAGGACACGCAGGGACTCCGCCGGTTTTCTAACCTAAATGAGTATCTACTACTACACGCGGTGGTAAATACTGATAACTTTGTCACATCAAAGATAAAACAACGATTGTTTTGTCAACGTCCATCTAGTGCACCACCCATGGACTACAACTCCCATGAGACTCAGAGTGGACTACGTCTTTTTTTTTTTTTTTACTGTACATTTGTTTCCCACGATATATAATTACTGTAGGGAACAACACTTCACTACCATTATGTATTTTATTGTGTATATATTTTTTACGGGCTACACAGATGTACAGCAGGGATGGATTAGTGAACATGCCTTGGGGGCACAAGACAAGGGGCCCAAAGGTCCAGGTTGCCCCTGGACCAGAGCCTGTTTCACTATTAATAGGAAATAGGAAATAGGAAACAGGAAACTCAGACGACCACATAAAGATGCCAACCACGAAGACACAACCACAAGGAGACCATTTAAAATCTATCACTGGTGTACATGTATACAACAGATGAGACAACAGTTCTAACACAGTAACAGCTAATTAAGAGCACATTAAGAAAAGTAAACATGATTTGTGAGAACATATATATATATATATATATATATATATATATATATATAT
>CM076648.1:10165187-10243020 GCA_038496675.1 Rachycentron canadum | reverse complement strand
TATATATATATATATATATTTCTGTCTATTAGTCTATTTATAATAGCATCTGATTAATAACTAAAGCCAAATTAGTTTTTCACCAACCCTAATTTAAACCAAACCTGAGTCAAAATTTTAACAAGGGTGACTAAGAAATTTAGTACAACAAAATTTTGTTCATTTTGTTTAGGTTTTTTTGTTTAGGCCAAAAAATATTAGCTCATCATTGAGGTTGAACCTTCAACATAATCAGAATTACGCTCATGTTATTAATCTGTGCAGCAGGTGGCACTATTGGTTCATTATGTTTTTGGCTGCAGAAGATTTTAGGCATACACCACAATGGTATGATGATGATCAGATTAATCAGTTTGGCCGCGAATGGCCTTTTAAAACTGAAATACTGATTAGCATCAGTAGTTCATTAGCTCATAAACCTTTGATGACTTTTGCATAACTTTCACACAGAATTTGAAAAAGTTAAAATCAATGCACAGAGCATCTAGATGCTCTTAATATACACTGGTGATCACCTAATATACACCACCGAATATACTTTACACTTTTTTTTCATAATCTGAGACAAATTTAACATAGTATTCAATAAAAAAATACTCCACACTTTTTCCATAAATTTTCAAACAGACATTTTATACATTTTAGTAATGTGACAAAATGTGTTCACAGTAAAGTAACTCAGAAAGGTTGGCCAAAAACAGTGAAGAGTGGAAATTGCCTGGTATTTAAACCGGGGCAGGGGCAGGTGATGGGTGAAGACGGGTGCTTGGTGGAGAGATGGGGAATAGAATTGCATTTCTAAAAGGATATGAGGTTAGTATTGCACAGGGACTATGGATTAATATTATTATATTAGGATTGTCACTACTACAAAACATTTACTTCCCAAACATTGCTGGATACAAGGAAACTTGATTTGATTTTAAGTAGATGATATCACTACTACTTTATACCTAAAGGTTGACATAAAGACAAAACACACCAGTGTGTGTGTTTTAATGATAAAAAGTGTGTAAGTATGTACATGCCTACAAAAACTCTGTTGAACATTAGTATTGATTTGATCTGCTGGTACATGCCCTGCTGTGACCACACGCCTAAATAAACACTACTGCTCTTGTCTATTTTCAAGTTCTCATTGTTTCTGCTTTGGCCTACAATGTCCACTGGGTGGCGAAAAAATACTGCAACTATAGCATCACCAAAGCTCTATATTTTATTTATGCATCAGAACTTCTGTGTGTTTCTTTCCACATCTGTAACATCTGTCTAATATGTAGTGGTGAACAATTCACATTGTCTTAAGTATTAATCTTAGATGTTCTTGATTTGAATAAGACTTACAAATGACTACAGCACACACACACACACACACACACATATAAATTGGGTCTATGTGTCGACAGCATACAGAGGCAGCCTGTTAGACTGGTTACACCCAGAGAGTCGCCTCACAGCCCAACATCATTTCAGGGCGAGCCTCAGTCTGGCTGGAGACTGTTTGTGAGAATGGATACCAGTGCCACCTATGCACTTCAAAAAAGATTTCCCGGAGGCTTTTGTCTAAAGACAGAGAGAGGGGGGACTGAATTACTATACAGAATTTGTGAACTTCCATTTTAATATAAGGTCAATCACTACTAGAGCATCTAGAGTTGGATTGAGGATAACCACTTTTGCAAATCAGAAGACACGAACTGGATATAAACCAATAATAAGTCACACAGCCATATGTGAACCTTGAATGGTTTCTCCACAACCTGCATGTAAAAAGAAAAAGACATCACTTGAAATGATCATTTGCAGTTGAACATAACTCCTGCTGGTCACCGATTAACTTGACTCCAAAGCACTTAAAGGTTTCATTTGACAGAGATGACATAACAAGTTCAAGTTGGTCTTATAATGTACAGTGACAAAAGAAACTGAACACATTTATTCAAACACTCCACTTAAGTACAGTTTGAGTTATATATTTTGATGCTAATACATTTATATTCAGGGAGTTTGTGAGTAAGACTTTTAGAGTGTGTATATATCTATATCTATATATAGATAGATATAGATATGGATATAGATATAGATATAGATATAATTAACATATGGGGATGGATGTCTCAAAGCTGCGCATGCCCAGTGTTTTCACTCCGAGTAATTCATGAATATTGAAGCGTGTCCAATGTTCCTCGTCCTGCGATTGGAGCTTGTGGTTGAGTTTCCTGTGTAATGTTTGAGAGGCGACTTTTGAGGGCACTGCTCAGTTATCTGTGTAAATCACCGAGCAGCTCGCTGTCTGTGCCAGTGTTTCGACTCCCGTCTGACCGCGTAATGGACGGAGGACACCGCTGAGCAGAAGCGTCCACGCTGACAGGAGTTTATCGGGAATATCTTCTGTAAACGCGGGATTTTGTTCACTGGTTTCAGAGTTTGAAGTGCGCAGAGTTTCTGAGAGTTTCTTGAACTTCACTGAGGCTCGCACAAAGACTGGACCGCGGACAGAGAGAAACTGCGTCTGTTGTTTTGAAGTGAGAGGATGGTGAGTGATATTTACACTGGCTGTCATATTACGGCACTATTTGTTTGGTACAGTTGGTTTAATCCAGTTATTGAACACAGCCACATTTAATCATTATGTAATAAATCATATGATGGAGTTTCCTCAGCAGAAAACATAGCCTTATATTTGTTGGTAGTTACTCTGTATCTATTTTTTTTTTTTCTCAAACTTTTTTTTTTTTTAATTCCCCACAATTAGTTAAAGTCTTGACGGTCTTGACCGGTTTGTTATGGATGCAGTGAAGGATTTTCTAGAGAGATGCCATTTGAAGACATTAGTCAAGTGCAGCCCTTTCTTCAAAAACCGGTTGGTCCAGGGAGAAGAGGCAGTGTGTCAGGTGGAGTGTGTGCAGGCTGCTGTATATGTGCAGCCTCATGTGTGTGTATGTGCATTACATGGAGACAGGTTTTTCCTGGTTACTGAATGCCATTCCTGACACGCCTAGGGCTAAGTTATGGAGGACATTGTGTGGCCTTATCCTTGTGTTTTGACAACAATTCTCCTCAAGTCTATGGCTCAATGCAGCTCTTCAGCCTCTTAAAGCAAGGAGACAACACTTTGAACAAAGTGTTGTAATTTGCCCCACAAAGCATTAAGTATTTGTTTGTTTAAGGTTTAAGTTAACCTCAGGAACATTGTGAAAAAGGTATCCTCTCTCTGTCTGTACAGTTTCATCATCACTGCATCCTCAAACCTGTTCACGTGTACATACAAACTAGGTCTATTTAAAACAGGTAGAACTGAAACCTGTCGGCATTTTGCCATCTCATGTGTTGTATGGAACCTGTAGGTCAGGTTACCCAGAGGAAAAACCCCAAACAACAAAGATCAGCTTTACACGGCTTTTGCACTGATAAAAAACAAAAATAAACAAAACAAAACAAATATATTTATGCAGTATTCCTGATTTAATTCTGCTTTTGTGGAGTGGTTTTCACTTGCACACTCTGTTAAAGTTGTTTACTGCACTGTATTTATGTGTGTTTACCTGTGAGTGAATTAACAGGAGCTGTTTTCTCCCAGTGAGGTAACTTAGATGACAGCAGAAAATACTGTACAGCAATGACAGATTTGTGAATACATTGGTGCTGAGGGGCAAAACTTTTTTTTTTTTTTTTTTTTTTTTTTTTTTAGAAAAGGTTCAGGATGATATCAGCTCATAGAGGGTAGAAGAGAGAGAAAACAGTCTGTCATCCTCACTGTCTGGAATAGCAGACACCAGCGTCACTCACTGGTCTCCCTCCTGCCAGATGCTGAATAGCAAGTTGGTATCACAGCAGATGGTTTGCATTAGTTTCTCTTACAGGGAGGTGCGTACTGAGCAACCCCCCTTTCCCTTCGTTTCAAAGCTGGCGCTCCATTTTCAAACCCATCACTGCTGTAGAGATTTGCTCAGGAATTCAAGCCCTCGCTCTGAAAACAGGACGAGCACCCATTCTGCGGACCTGGGGAACTCGTTAGGCTTGTTGCTGTGGTTCAGTTCACTCACACTCTCCTCTTGATCACTTCCATACGTCTTTGTTACAAAGCTGCAACTATGTTTTCACTGCTTTACTGTCTGTGATGACGGAGCTCATGAGTGTTGACCTACTCTACTGTTGCACTTGTAAATTATACTAGATAAACTGCACATTGTAAATTCAAGTTGTCAGCTACTGTCACGTTTTCTCATGTATCAGTCTGAATTTCAGTCCAATCTGGTTTTTCTTCCTTTAACGGAAATGTAACATTTCCATAAGTTTGTAAACAAATGTTGTTGTTTTTTTGTTATTTATTGCAATTTGAGTAATTTCTATTTTCTGTTTCTCCTTTCTTCTAAACATCACAGAAACATAAGTCAGTAATTGGCAGTAACTAATTTTGGTTCAGTTTTGTCCAGAATCAGTTAAAGTACAACAAGTACTTTTTATTTTTTCACACATGATGGCTAAGCAGTAACCAAAGGCAATATCTAAACTTTGTTTTTAAAGTGACTACCAGGCAGGGTAACCAAGCTTTATAGTACCTTTTACTACAGCCTTCTGTGCTGTAGTATTGGTTTTGTGGAGAGGATCCAGCCACCTCAGCTGATCAGCAGCAGTATAGCAACAGTGCTACACACAGATGAACTTTACACAACAGTAATATTTTATTGAGTTAAACTGGAGCATAAATTTAATCACATCAGCTAAAAAGTGATGATTCAGAGTTAGTGTTTGCTCACTGTTGAGCAGATAACTGCTGTCATCATACTAGCAGATGAGAGTTGAAGAGTTATTTCTGGCATCTTTGCATGTGTGCTGAATATTATTGGCTAATAAGTTAGAAAGCTGTAACACATCATGGTCAGCTGTTATCAGATCATTGTTTTTAACTATACTTTAGAAAGGGTAATGTAAAAGATAAATGAATGCTGTTGTAAATGTTACATATGATAGCTGCTCCTTGTAATATCTTTTGATGCTTGTTTAGTTTATATATTTTTAGATAATAAACGAAGCAGTGTCCTGTTATAGCTGCCTATTTGCATGTATGACTACCCTCATCATGGACAGGGAACAAGGTCAAACTCTTGCAGCTGTGCTCTGCTTATCTGTTCTAATAGTTTCCCATTGTCACATGCCAGCCAGAGTTTGGCCTCAGACTCAGTGGCTACATCTCACTCTGGCCAGTTGAAACATCACTTATCCTTAAGTTTTCAGTTGCATTAGGCTATGTCTGATATCATGAATATATCACAGTAAGTGTTATTTCAGCTGGATTCTCATCTTGAGTGATTTTTGTACTTGTATGATCTGCTGAATTGAACATTAGGGCCATGAGTCAAAATTGGATCCCATCTTTCATCTTGATTTTTTTTTTTTTTTTTTTTTCAACCAAAAATGAGTTAACAAAAAGACCTGTATTTATTTGAGGGCATTTGTGAAGTGTTTAAAAGAACATCTTACAGTGATATCCTTGATATCACTATATGTATAATTTTGGCACAGATTATCAAGGATAAAGTCACATAACCGGTGACAATGATCAATGAGGAACAAGAGCTGAGTTTTTTAGGACTGTCACATATTGTTTAAAAAAGAACAAACTAACCAGCTGGAAAAAATTCAAAATTAGCTGGTTGGTATTAGTTGTCTTTTCTGGCACATGCCCCATGGCAGGGCTGAGTCAGTGCATTTCCCACTGTGTAATCACACAGTGACTGGAACATCAAACTAGTATCCTCTTCAACTTGATGTTTTTTTTCATTCATAGACACAAGTCTTACAATGTGTTAAACCCACTTACCAGGCCAACTGAGTAAAGAGTATTAGCATTAACAGAGGGGACATTACAAACTAATTTCCATCATTTCATCATTTTAGATTACTGTTGTAGTTGAATGACAGAGACCACATGCTCCTTTTTCTGCAACTGTAACTTTTTCCTTTTTCCTGTAATGTTTTCATGTAATCACTTTAATCGTTTTGTTAATAATAATATCACTCAGGGGCCAGACTTCGATATAATCAGTGTTGGGTTTGGCTGCATCTGTTTGATTCCAGACATCATTCACAGAACTGGTTACTTACAGCAGCTACGGTCTTAATAAAATGAATGAATAAAACTAAATATATTTCTAAACTGAAAATAAAATCCCTTTTTGTCATTAAACTTTATCCAGTTTAAGGGTAAGATGCACCATGTAACAGCATGTTCACTTTTAACATACACAGGATGAGCACATCTGTATTTATAATGAACATTTAACACTTAATACTGCTTCAGAAGAATTACAGTATGTGCTATCAACCAGTGCAGACTGGTGCTCCATTCACCACATACGAGGAAGCACCCTAGGGATTTTGTATGGTTTTGCCATTGTAGGAAAACAGCTGAGTCATTATTTTAGCAGCATTATTACTGTGTTCACTTAGGTGGAGGGGATAAAGTCAATATCATTAAACTCCTGTTCATCATGCGCATGCACCACACCCTTTCACTCAATGAACCTGCAGTAGAAAACACGAATGCACTTGTGGTCACAATTGGACATGCAGCCTTTTATTTATTTATTTACTCATTTGGTTTCTGATGCAGTAAGAAAGATTAACCACAGCAGCGTCATGCTGCTCTGTCACTGATCTGTTTGATAGAGATAGAGATTCTGAACAAACTGAAAACTTTGGAGAACAAGTGTTATTTACTGCAACCACAGTGTCCGGAAAATTGATTCTTGCTCTAAAACTAAATCAGAGGGCTGACCATGTCTGACCTTCAGTGACCTTTCTCACAGTAATGTGAAGCACCTTTGACCAGCGTTAGCGTCTCAGTCTGTAACAGCGCTGTACTCAAGATCCAAACAGTTCCGTCTCGCAGTGACAGAATTCCCATTCATTTTCATGTTTTTCAGAGCTTTTCCTCTGTTTTCTGAATTATTCCTGGAGGTTTATCTGTTTCAATAGCATAGCAATATTAGATTTCCCAAAAAAACAGATACAGTGCTTCTATTCTGAGTGCAACCACTCTCTCTCTCTCTCTAAAAGGTCTCCAGGAGAACATCCAGCTGAGTCAATGACTTTTAGATATGCAGCTGTTTGATGGCGTGAGCTGCTGACCTCTCAGTGCTGACATGAGAAGATCTTTCTGTTCATGGTACATTATGAAATATTGGAGGCACTATTATGTAGTCAAAAACAAGAATGACACATTATCAGACCCATACATTTTTATCAACAAGATTTAGAAGATTTCTTCTCTAAATGCTAGATTTCTTCTTTATTGGCTCAGTTTCTTTAAAAATTAGATTTGATGAGTCAAAGGTTCTTTTTACCTTTTTAAGAAGTGAAGGATGAGTCAAAATAATTCATGAGCTTCAGGAAACACAGACAACCCTGCCAGGTGTGGTGGCATTTTACCAAACCAAGTACTGCCTTGTTGTTGCACACAGTTCACTTTGCCATGTTTCTCCTTCTTCAGTTTTAGATTAAAAGGGTGCAATGTGTGTCCTAACATGTATTTAACTGCTATTAGAGAAGTTGCTGGTTTGGGTTTCCACTGTAGATAGTTTGTTTACATTCAACTACTACGTAGACTGCTTTAAAAGGTAAATACAGTTCTCTGGGGCATGTTTCCTGTCTAGGATTCCAACTGAGTTACACCGTAAATCATATTTTCTTTGATATCATATTTTATTAGCAACCTTACTGCTGTCAATTTAAGAGGCTGATTCAGTGTGAGATGGTTAAAGTTGAAGTTTCCACAGTTTTCTTATACTTTCATAATGAAAAGTGCTGTTACTGTGGAGCTGAAACTTTTGTAGTTCAGTCTGAGACATGTTAAAAGTCACCCAGTATCTGTTTACACTTGATCATTATGTCCTTTCTCTGGGAGAGAAGGTGCTCTGCCCTGCCCTGCAGGCACAGCATTATAACTTCATCACAACCACGCAGGTCTCATGTTACTAAATCGATCTGCTGCTGCTTTGATGTGATTTTTTTTTTTTTTTTTTTTCTTCATTCTGTCATTGTATGTGACCTCTGGCTATTCAGATAACAGTGTGAGTTATGTAGACACGGAAAGGGCCTGTTGGTTGCATTATTTATGTTGGTGTCCCAATTACACACAAGTCACTATTCAAGTTATCAAGTACAAAGATGCCAAGAGACCTGATGATCTCTGCTCACCCGCATCTTCTACTGTATGTGCAGGTGTTGATCATTTACAGGCAAAAGTTCACATTTCATAAATCTCATATTTCCTGTGAATACACAATTCACAGTGGGTTTGGTTTAAAGTCTTTGCAATGGTAGGGGATTATTATAACCAATATATGATAATAATTATCAGGTCAGAGCTGTTTTGATTGGCACAACAATCCAAACAACTCCAATGTCTAGTGAGTTTACGCTGCAGTTCACTGCAGTACCTGCTTTGCTGTTGGCTGTGTGTATAGAAGTGACTCAGGTGAGTGCCACTACCATTGTGGCAGTGGTTTAGAGTTGAAAGGGGAATGTTATTCATTTCAAGATTTTACATATTGTAATTTTCATTTGAATTTATTTTTTACCTCTTTCCTTAACTTAGATATCTGGTACATGGTGTACGTGCTGTGACTGTGATGTCTGAGGCCATGAGGCACTAAAAATAAGTTAGCATAGCTTTTCTAGATATATTAACACGTATGAGCCAAAATTCAAATACAGTTTTGATCAAGTGGCAGCTCACCATAACATCACCCACTGGTTTGTGAACTGCTTTTTTGAAGTCTCCAGTCTGTAATTTGGCTGCCACCATCTTGATTTTCATTTTAATTAGGAAAACATTTTTGCATTAGGAAAACCTGGGTAATAAATCAAGTGAGATGTAAGGCTATTTTCCCATGGACTTCAATACAATATTTGCCTTTTTGCACCCAGTGGAGTCGCCCCCTGATGGTCATTAGGTAGATTGCATGTTGTTGGCTTCACTTTTCAGACCTGAAATCTGCGTCCACTTTTATAAACAGTTTATGGTTTGGATGAAAGAAATCACACAAAATTTTATACTCCACAAATTCAATATCTGGGGGTAGAAGCAGCAATGAGTTGACAGGCATTAGTTTTAGATTTTTAATTGGAAATGGATAGATTTTCCTTAAAGAATACGTTGGCATTGAAAGGCAGTTTGTGCCTTGGTCAGATGTGTTTGAGTTATTTCTCAATAAAAAGAGATATTAATATTTAAGATGCTGGTTCATACCATTGTATGATTTAGATCTTTGTTTTGGGGGGGGGGGGTTTCTGGGGAGTAATAATTCATCTCCACTGTGAAATATTTAAGTGTTGGGGCTATATTGTCTATTTGTCCATATAATCAGACATTGCAGACATTTTTCCTCATTCTGTTGCCAGGTGAAGATGTCTCTTCTGACTGCATGTTGATTGTATGACCACAAGATGTGGATTGGCTTTCACAAAGAAGCCTTTGTCTGTCTTTAACTTAACAGCACCAGGACTCAGATTTAAAATTTGAAGAGGTATTAGACAAAATGAAAATTTTCTCATATAAAACAATTTTTCTAACTACACCTTTTAAATTCTATAGTTTCAACCTTATTAACAGCTTCAGTTCAGAGAGAGTTGTACAGCCAGTTTTCTGCTCTTTCTAATCTAGTGTGGATTTACTCTTTAATCAAGCTCCACACTCATCTGTAGTTTTTTCAACATCCCTTCAGGGGAAGAGGCTTGTGAGTGTGAGTGTGTTCAGTAATAAGCATCCCAGAAGTTCAGACCGGATCAGACTGTCTCACACTGTAAAACACAGAAAAACATATCATTGTTTATCTTCCCACTCTACCTTGGAAAGGCCAACTGTCAGTCAGCAGTTTTTTCAGCATCCGGCCTGATTATAGTTAGTGATCTTGGAAAAAGTGCAAATGCAACCAGCAGAGACCAGGTGGGAATGATGTTTGGAGAATATTATCTCCTAAAGCTCTTTCTTTAAGAAAAAGAGATTTTTCTTCTTGGATCACAACAAGAAAAATCTGTCAAAATCAACCTACACATTACTGTGGTGAATGTGTGTTGAATGACTTGGAGTCTTGGGGGCAATTATATCTCTTTTGATAAAATGTCCAATAGCCACACTAGGTAAGGGAACGGCTTGAATAGGTGTTTGTCTCTATGTGTTAGCCCTTTGACTGACCAGCGACCTGCCCAGTACTTTGCCTCTTGCCCAATGTCAGCTGGAAAAGGCCCCAGGACTCTCATGACCCTCAAGAATAAGTGGACATGACTAATAGATGGTTGGATAGTAATACTGGACAAAAAGAATGACTCATGGTAGAAATTTCAATATGTTCACTGTTTGATCAGTGTTTTTGTAATGTTTAAGACAGTTTACTGCAAGTTACTTTAACTTCTAATCAGTTCTTTGCAGGATACTGTATTTCTGAATCAAACCATAGCAGTGGACCTGCATCGTTTCAGCCTCTTTGTGAAGTAGGTAATCCATCAAAGCAGACATATTTTGGGCCTGTTTAGATACATACCATATGGCTGTGTGATAAGATAGTTGTGAGCAGGGACTGTTTTGAAATGTAGTCCTTGTTGATGCATTCAAGGAGGCTCAGAAATCAATTTAATATTGTTAGAAAAGTAAAGCCAGGGAGACAAACAATAAGTGAATGGCAACATTATGAAGAGGACGATGACAATTTGGTTGTCAGGCATTAAAAAGGTCATTCAGAGGTTGGAGAGCAAAGTTTCCCAGAAATGTTTGACACTATCAGCGAGGATGAGTTTTCCAAACAGTCGCTAGGAAATCATTAAAAGAAATGTGTGTAAATGTAGTGTAAAGATTACATGGTTGGCAGTTAATGAACTAAAACATGAAAAAACCACTGGTCTGGTGCATGAGCCCTTAGTCTAAAAGCAAATTCTGTTCTACAACATTTAGATGCACAAACCAGTAAGAACTGGAGACCAAATCAGTTAAACACACAGATATAGTCACCTTGACTAGACATCCTCAGAGAACATTAATGACCTGTGCACCATTGTTTTCTAGTGTTAGACTGTGTAATTACAAACCTGCTAATCATGTTGGGAGCGATAGCAGATTTACAATCTGCTGTTTTTAATTTTGATGGTAAGGAAACACTTTTGTCTACATCTGGGCCACAGATTCCCACAGAAAACCCATTACAGAAAATACAAAAAGTATGTATGAACAACAGCATTTCTAAAATTGTAGGTCAACAAAACAAAACAAAAAACGAAGTTACTTTCATGGAGTCATAATCTCTTTAGAGCATTATTTTGGCTTGTGAACCATGACTGAAATTACTCTTAATTTGCACTTTAATTTGTGACACATGTTTACCAAATTAGATTACTTTTGGCCTAGTTCTTGACTCTCTCAGCAGCAGCCTTTTCATCACACAGTCATTGGCAAGTACTGATAATAATTTGGAAATAGCCATCACATCTGAATCCCTGCTGCTGGCCAGTTGTTGAGTGCGTCCATGAAGCATGATGAAGCAAATACATGGCCTGTGTATGTTATTTTTCACCACATAACCACAATAAATATACTTTATATGTTCCTCACCATAGTGTCTCCATGATGAGACATTTTAAGACAAATTACTGTAAAAATCAGGTCAAGTAAGCTGGTACATGGCAGCACCACTAATCTAATACATTAGTGCTTATCTCTGCTACTACAGCCTCTTCCAGACTGAAGTCAAAATCATATGCACTGAAATACTTGGTGGAGCATTTTCCTGTAGTCAAACTGAGTACATGACCTATTAGTCCACTTTGTAGCATGAAAAGGTGTTTTTTTTGTTTGTTTGTTTTTTTTGTTTCTTTTTCTTTAGCTTGATCTCTGGGGCTTCAACTCGTAGGTCCTGCAGTTTGTACTTTGCTAATTTTCTAATGTGATGATGACAAACAGGAGACTTGGTGTGTTTCTGCACAGAAACTCAACCGGTTTGTGGAACAAATAAGGCCTTAGTACTTTAGAAATTTGACCACTATTAAATTAACTTTCGTCACTTGCATAGAAACTGGGCGATTTCTCTGGTACACAGTGATTAATGACTTCAGTTGCTTCTTATTTTAGAAGAGAGGAATTTGTTCTCATGGCTTTTATCCAGATCTGCCTCAGAGGGCAGAGCAGAAACGTACTCCTAACACATGGTGGACTGTGTGTCAAATCCTGGTGTGGAAAAGGAGAACGACACAGAAGGGAGAAATGAGGGGAAAAGTGCTGCTTATGATACTGAATCAAACCCAGCCATTTCCTGTTCACCGAGCCAGAGCTGCTCAGCACTCTCCATATATGGTAATGGTATTTGCATGAAGAGAAAGCCTGGGCTTATAGATCAGGACTGATGTTGAAATTCCTCTGTATTAACTTCTGGGAATATGGCTGGTCCTGTAGTTGTGTGGTTTTGGGTAATCTGATGATTTTTGACTTCAACTAATCCAACACAAAAATGTCCTCTGATTTTTCTTATACTTAATGTATTTGTAATGTTTCTTTACTGAATATACTTAACACTTTCATATATTAAGATCTTTTTATCACAGTCTTTTGGTGATGCCAGATTCTCACTTCTTTACTCCTCTCGGTTCGTTGCTAGGTTATGTGGCTCCATGACGATGGTGCTGTTATGGCCACCATAGTTGTGCCAGGTGTCCCCTGTGTGTGTGTATTTGTTTATGTGTGTGTGCACGTGCACAATTCGTGTGTGTGTCTTTTATGTGCCTCCACCACACCTGCAGTAGCTCAGATTTCCTTTAGACCTGTATGATCCATCTTCCTGAGCACTTGCATGTGAATAACAGAATCTTCTTGTTCTGTTTTATCATTGCAGTTATTTTCTGTAATACAAACTATTTAGTGTGATTTAGTTTTTATGCTAATGCACAGTGTGTGTGTTGTTAGTTGTTATTCTGCCAAGTCAGAGTAGCCAATTCCCAACCAATGTGTTATGTTGTATGTATATACAACATCTTCATACTACAGCAGCAACAAAATGCAACTTCAGGTGTAAAAAAGAAATAAAGCAGATAGTGAGCAGCCACTAGAACATTGTGACAGCAACATTAGCTGAAAATCCTGAAGTTAGCGAAGGTCATTTACATTTTTCACATTCATAAAAGTACATTTTGTTACAGTGGTGACACATCAAAATACTATTGTGTTGGTTACTTTTCATGCCCAGTTTCTGGATTAAAATTGACAGAATGGAGACGCATTTTTATGAATAGTTACTGATTCAAAATCTGCAGAACAGAAATCTTTGTTGTGGAAGTGACCCCTCACCCCAAAAGCCGTACTACATTCACTTGAGTGTAACGACCTTCAGCCCCTGGTTGGTCAGCAGCCAGCAGCAGATGAGTGCAGTTGATCCAGTAACCTTCCAGATATGTGTGTGTGTGTGTGTGTGTGTGTGTGTGTGTGTGTGTGTGTGTGTGCCCTCTTTTCCTGTGCAGCTACTCCCTCACTCTGTTCCTGCAAGTAAGAATATTTTCTTACTCCTTGTGCCTCATTAAATAAGGCCTAAGTCAAAACAGATGAAACAATCTTCAGAATATGTGACATTTACCTCCTACGTCTCCAGCTTATTACCTCTCCCCTCTTGAATCTGCTCAATGTCATTCCAGACATAGCAGAGAGAGGTTATATATAGCATGTTCAATTGTTTTCACTTTGTGGTCGGGCCAGCACTGTAGACTTTTACTGAAAAGGGATTCATCTGTTTTCATCTGCCTATGTACTACTTTTAATAAGTAGGTGGCAGTAAAAGGATGCCTAGTAATTGCCAGAATAAAGAACATTTGGTGATATAAAGAACAGTAAATACAGGGTTCCAGTTGTGCTGGTTCTGGTCATCATTGAGGCCCAGTCAGCCCCTGAGAGGATAAAGTAAATTCAAATAAAGACAAACCTATTCTGAAAGATCAGCTTCACCTTGTTGGGGAAAGTTTTATATGAAACATTATGTCCTGAGTAGGTTATGGGCTTTTCTTTTCCCAAAACCCACAGGAATTGCAGCCCTTGCCACGTCCACATCTACAACCAGCCCAAACATTTTCATTTACCCTAAAATTCTCATATTACAGTTAAATTACACTTAATATTAACCCAATGTCTTTATTTTGTAATTCTACTCTCTCTACTACCTACGATTGAGTCCTGAAGGAGGGATTAAAAAGGTTTCTACCTTTTTTTACCTTTACTTTTTTCCTATATTTGTATCAAGGGTTTTACAGGTTGGAGTGCTCCCCAAGACAGTTTAACACTAAGTGATGCAAGTGTTCAAGCATGTTTGTGTGTTTTTGCTTTGTTTTTCTTTGTGTTTACTTTATTTACATTTTTTTGACTCCCTGACAGTCACCGACATCACCCTGTCATCGTTGCGAAGGAAGGAAGGAAGTCAGCATCTCCCTCTGCCGCACCTAAAAAGCTGTAAAACATGTTAATGGGTGTGATCTGGAGAATTAATCAAGCTATAATTTGCTGCCTCCCTCCTGAGGGTACATACCCACTGAATGAGGCTGAAAAGCTGTTAACATTCCTCGCCATCTCCCATGCTAAGATTGAGCCTGTAAAGTAGTTTTAATTTTGCTGTTGTAAAGAATAAAGTCACCCCTGAGTATATTAAAAGCTTGTTGCCCCCTCCTCCTTGATTTAGTAATTTAAAGTTAATTACTATAAGTACAATGACTTTCCATAGTTTATTTTGTGCTGCAGTGTTACTTTCAGGTCCTAGATATTTACCAGCGTTTTGCCTTCTTTCTTTTATTGCTTTTATAATATAAATACACTAAATACACAAATAAAACAAACACAGAACACTGAGCTGCAATGGATGAGATGCAATGAGTTGCATTATACATCTAGTACAATTTGCTCATTATAACTCTTCCATGATAATTTACTTTGTCATTTAAAGATTATACATGGACCATTTTTATTTCTTAGCTTCAATCAATTTTTCCCAATTTTCTGCAATACTCTTCTTTTACTCTATAGAACAAGTAATTTTCTCCCTCACAAATATTCCTTGTACTATATCAAACCACTGTCCACATCTGGGTGGGCCTGTATCGAGCCAGTTTCTGGTAAAGGACTCCCTCCCAGCTGTGAGAAGAATTTTGACCAAGCAATTAACTTGATATTTTTTTGTAAGTTATATTTCCAAGGTATAAAATGGAACACTTAGTGGAAATTGTATAATTTACCTCTTGGAAATTGTAGGAAGCGTCCAGTATGTTTGAGCAAGTTGTTTGCTTTTTGTATTAGGTGTAATAAACAAACAAATTAGCTAGTTCCAAATAAATTATCTTGAATGTGTGGATGTCTGTACACATACAATATGACACCATTCTCCTTCTGAAATCACAATATAAATATAAATAAAATATCCCTCTTAGCTTTTACATAGATGGTAATTTTATCCTAAAATTCTATTAAATTATAATAAAATTTAGAAATAATCCTATATAATAATGATTGACCATCATTTCTGCCATTTTTTTTTATTTTTATAAAGCATGGGTAGTAACAAAAATGAAATGATAAAAATGTAGGTGAACAAAATGGATGTGAATTGAAAATTTGAGTCATAAATGAACAGATGAATTGTTTAATTTAAAGCCCACTTAATTGAAAACCACAGGAGTAATGTGATGAACGGAGCCATGTTTCATCACTTTTCCCTGTCATTCACCATGTAATGAAATTTATCAATTTTCAATTGATTTGATAAACTTGATTGGATTTATTTTTTTAAACAGTGTGTTTTGAGATGTGGGATTATATAAGAATCAAGAATATAGATAATTACTATGTCCTTTAAATGCATTATCAAGATGTTTGCTAATGTACATCACTGAAGGAAGGATTTAATTTTTTGTTTGACTTTTTTTTTTTTTAATTGTGACTTTGCTCCTTCCTCTTCCTACACTTCCTGACTATGGAGGGAGGAAGTCAAGAGTTAACTTGTGTGTTGACTAATATTCTCGAGCTCTGAGTGGTTCTCCATCCAGGAGAAAGAGACTCACTCCTCAGAGCGGATTATGACCCCTGTCCACAGTAGCCAGACAACACTGACTCATAGCACATGATGAATGACCTCAGTTCTCCAGGGACTCACTCAGCTAGAACAAAAACTGGAATGTAGGGAGAAACCAAACTGTAGGATGTGGATAAATGCTGGCTCGGAGCATCTTAAACACTTGGACAAATAACACAAAGCACTTCTGGAAATCTGACCTTGCACTATTTCAAAGTAAACATGGCTCATTATGCTGCTGGGATCAGAAAATGTGAACACTTTGAGGTTTTTGCTGGAGTGATAATAACAATTTTCCCCTTGGCTTTCACTTTCTCTGATTATCTCAGCAGTGTGATAAAGCCACACCACCTCAGCCTCAGACTACACTTTAAAGCCACCATTCATTCATGTAGCAGCGCAGCCTTGATGTCAGACTCTCAATATGTTCATAAAATCGTAAAATTGTTTCTTTCTCAGTAAACTAACAATTGGGCATTGCGTGTGTTTTGTTGCAGGGGAGCCGGGGGCACTACCGGTACCACTGGCAGAGCCACAATGTCAAACACAGTGGCGTGGATGACATGGTGCTGCTCAGCAAGATCAATGAGGACGCCATTGTGGACAACCTCAAGAAGAGATACATGGATGACTACATCTTTGTATCCTTTGCTCTTTGTCGTAGTTCACACCCCAGTGAGGAATCGCTAAGTCTTGTCTCATTGGTGCTATTTCCAGAACAGCGATATAGCAGCAGGGAGTAATAGGTTTGTGTTGGAAGGTGACGCCCTCCTCTTGAGAGTCTGCCATGAGCAGAGGGCAAAGGGTCTCTCTGTTCATACCTCCACCCAGTGCTCTGACTGCTGCTTCTTCACCAGTGTCTGGTTTAGTTTCACTTTGGTGCAAACTGTCAACAAAAGGGTGTGAAGAATATCAGGTTGCATAATGGAGGAATATTTTTGAATCAGCATTGCTGCTGTCTTTTTTGAATAGACATCAGCCCATGTGCTAAGAACTCATCATCAATTTCATATAGCACATCGCACAAATGCTAGGTTTAGGGTTTTAAGTATGGCTGTGGCTGCGTACACAAACACGTAAGCTGTTGATGACGTAAAATAAGTTGATGAATGAATGAATAACCCCTTTGAAAAGCAATGCTGAGCGTTCTCAAAGAAGCTCATTACATAAATTCATCCACGCTCTGGCAGTGCTCAGGATTATGAAGTTTAGTAAATGCTGGCATTTTTAGCTTCGACAGCACTGAGTCAGGCCTTTGATTTGGGTCAATAAATAGCCGTAACAGCAAGGTCTCCCTGCCAAGACTGTGGGTCGCTGTAGGCCACCCACAATAGCAGCTTTATTTGCCTTGAGCGGCATTTTGGCTTCAAGGCATAAAACCTCACAGTGTTACATGGCTGGTCTATTCTCTGTCATTTGTAAGCACTGGATACTTATTTAGGCTTCAGGCCTGATCAACAGATACTCCACTGCTGCACTGTTGCACACTCTGTTGACGTCATGGCATCCTAAGATTAAGTAATTTCTTTCCTATACAGTTACAAATTCTCTTTGTAAAAATTGAACATAGATGAACTGAAAGTCATGCAATATTTTCTATACGTTTGCACTTCTAGTAATGATCCTTGATTCATTACGTCATCAGACATACATCGGTCCTGTGCTCATCTCTGTCAACCCCTTCAAGCAGATGCCCTACTTTGGGGAAAAAGAAATTGAGATGTATCAGGGAGCAGTAAGTAGACTTCCATCATTTTCTTAGAGGACATACTGTATGTATGATACTTTAGGACTGATAAAGACATTTTAGAATCAGTGGCATACTATGGAAGTGCCTGGGGGTTTAGGATGGTAACAGTCTGAAGGACAAAGGCTTTTAAATGAACTGTAAGATGCAGTGGGAACTTTCCAGCAGGCTGGCGCAGATGTTGCTGTCAGAAACTTGACTCAACCATTGAGAAGGCTTGGCAGCACCTTCACAGAACAGCCTGTTCGAGTCTGCCTTCTTTTGGCCAGCCAGCTGAGAGTGGGCTTGTCTGCCTAAGCCAGGAGCACACTTGAAGACTTTTAAAATCCTGACTGACTGTGAAAACTCTCAAATTTGGCATCACACATGCCAAATTTGGCAGATTATTGTTGTACATAAGTGCACTGGGTTCAGATTTGCAAAGTGTACCAGCTCAAAATGCAAAGAAAAGTTCACGTTTGTTCAGAATAATTTGAAACATTCATGAAGGATCTGACTTTGTTGTGTATTTGAAGGGCAACATATTTGGCCATGGTAGCATGTCCTGTTTTGTGTAATCCGTGCAGTCTTGTCACCGTCTTGGAATTAAATTATCATGGCCAAAGTATGGGATAAAAATTATTCAAAATTTCTATTGTCAACAAATACAATGGAAAGAGAAAACCAACCATGTGTTAATTTATTTCTAAGTACTTTCCAACTTCCATATCTGTCTGTTTGAAAAGGCTCTGTAATTTCCTCAAACATTTGTGTACTGCAGTTATTAGCAATTGTTACCAAAGCAGAAGAAAACTGCATTTGTTAAGGACTATTTTATTTTCAGTGGTGGATGAAAACACATTTGGTGCTCTAGTGAGTGTATGCATGCTATTTGTTGACAATAAGAAACATATAGACTAGAAAGGCTGTAGTTTTAAATGAACAACAACCACACAGTTTTAGGAAAGCTGTTTAACCACTGACTTTGATTACATTATTCTCTCAGGCTCAGTATGAGAATCCTCCTCACATCTACGCTCTGGCAGATAACATGTACAGAAACATGATGATTGACCGTGAGAACCAATGTGTCATCATCAGGTAAGACTTGAATCACATATCATTCGCTGCGTTCTTCACATATTTTAACTAATGGCTTGATTGTACGTTAAGGTCTCCCTTTAATACGATTGCTCCATTGACCTCTTGTTACAGTAAACTCTAAATGTGCAAGATGGTGATCAAGTGAGACAAAGACTGGAGACAGTAATCTTTGTCATGTGATCTGAGAGATGTTAAATGTTGAACTACTGTTGAGGCTGTGCAGGTCATGATAATCATTGGGAGGGGAAGAGGAGAACAGACCTAACAGGTTTCACCACATCATTTGGCACAGCTGACTGACAGAGTAATATGTTTCATTGGTGTTTTTCCATCATTTTCAGCTTTGGTTAGATGCAAAGTGAGCAAAAATCTGAGTGCCCATAGAAAATAAAACAATGTAGAGTTCACACCTGGATTTAGCCTCTGTTAACTCAGGATGTGAGATGGAAACAAAGCAGCGTCTTAGTGGCTATTTTTGAAAAACTTCCTGGTTTTAAAAAACAGGAAGAACACCTGCATGATCTTTGGTCCAGAATCACTCTCTCTCTCTTTATATTGGGGGTTTTAAGTATTTTTACCAGCTGTTTGAGTTTGCTGGTGAATGTGTTTTGAGGTACATAATTGAATAGAGAAAAGTGTGGTGTCATGATTGGCGCTTTAGCTACGGTCAGGTCACCTGAACAGCATGGTTACTATAGTGCTTACCTCATGACAATGACGCCTGCTTCAGCACTTTTGCTTTTTGTTTAGATAGTCAGCAACTGCCAGTTCAGTTTCCCACATAAAGGCACTGAGGTGGACTTTGTGATTGACTAAATCAGCAAACAAAAGCATGGAAGTTGTTTTATGATGAACCAGGTCTCAGCAAACAAAGGAAGCTGTGAACTGCTGGGCAGGCATTGTGGTCAGAAGCTCAGTGCAAGTGCTTTTTCATATTTACTAAGAAAATCTGTGAATTACCCATAAGGTGGATTCAGGATGTAGTGGTTGAGCCGTTGGTGGGAAATTGTGACTTTCCCAATTTCTGTGCAAATTCAGCACATTTCTCAGCAAAAAGTTGATTGCATTTAGTAACTTATCTTTTGCATCTGCTTACTACAGCATGTGACTATCCCTAGAAATTTCAATTAGGTATTAAAAGGAAGAATAGGAGTGTATGGTATGTGTAGTTGGCACTCCTCATCAAACTATTAAATCACCTCCATGACATCCTTTTAAAAGTTCAAATTGAATTAGGATACTGAAGAATAAACCACTTCACGTCTGCTCCCAGCATAAATAAAACCAGGGTCCTGTCAGAAAGTGGCCTGTCATGTCCTTGCAGGTGGCTGGTGTTCCAGTCTTTCTGTCTGCATGTTGCCCAAACAACAGCTCCTTAATCCTATAAAAAGTAAGTTTATTCAGTGTTGGGTGGACTCCTGTATTTTCTCCATGTTTTTTAATAATCATCCATGCACTTATTTCCAGACATGGCTGTGACAGAGCTGAGTATGTTATAATAAGACCAGTTTTAAAAAAAGGACAATGTGTATTGAGAAGTTGCCAAGATCCTTTTAAATACAGGCTTAGTCACAGGGTGTTACTTGCAGTGCCCAAGAGTATATATGTAATGTCTTTGTTCAAAAATGGGCTTTTTAGTCGACTGTTGATGACTTTCTTGATCCTCCTTCTGCTGTCGACTAAATCTTGGTCAATACCTTTGATCCCAATAAAGCTGAAGAGAGTCCATCTCATTTCACAGACGTAATGTTACCTGCAGATGTTGTAAATGATGCCCAGCCTTTTTCTCCTTCCTCTCTAAAGTGAACTGAGGGCAGGAAAATGATTATTAATTATTAATTATTATTATAGGCTGAATGTGTGATTGATTGTGCTGGTCTGAAATGGCTCACTCAGCAGTTCAGGTACTGTGTCAGTCAGATGTCTGACTGTCTCCTGTTTACATGACCAAAAAATAGATCAGAGACTGAGCAAACACTGAACTTTAGCAAGAGTGTAAAACTATAATAATGAAGGGCGAGGGCAGAATATGATAGGTCACTAAAATCCCATTCTACATTGCACATAGGTTTCTGTTTTTGAAAGCCCAGATTGTGAGCACTCAGTCGATGTTTTAAGCATGTGAGCAAAAGTCATTAAATACATTATGAGTAGTAATTGAAAATGTGTTGGGAATTCTGTTATTGTGTGTCTGCTTCACTCAATATATTCATTTTCTTTTGCAAAAATAGCTGTAATAAAAATCTGCTTTAAAATCAGTAATGCCTCAAAGGCTTGTAAAAGCTTTTTGGTTGATTGGTTGAAGTGGCTGCTTGAACATAATGTGCATAGGAAGCAGAGCACCTTATTTCAAACCATTAAACCTAGAACACAGTGTTGACTGTGCATCCTCCTTATAACAAGTGTGTGTAATGCCCAATGAAAGTTCATGTTTAAACTTCCTTGTCTCTGCATTGTATTTTTTAACTCATGTCCTTGTTTGGTGAATAAATCTCTGCGGAAGTTAACAGTGCCTTTCAGCACTTGAGCTCATTAACAATGAGACTCGGGACTCAGAGTGGGACTCAAACTCCCAGCAACTTGTGCCGAAAATAGCTTTCAGGAGTAGAAACAATGCTCTCATATGGAGCTCATGAGGGTTTTCTGACATTAAAACTTGATATGCTGAAACTCATCATATACTTGTTCCCCTGACTCTTGTTACTTGAGTCTTCTGCAGCAAGGCAGCTCAGACAATACTGAGGATTTGGAAGAAACGAGGAGGTATATAGGGGGAGGGTTACAACCATACAGAGACTTCTGTGTAATAGAGTGGCTCCCATGACTTCCTCTGGCAGCCTCTAACAGTCTGCAGCTGTGTTTCTCACAGAGGCATTACCAACCTGACTGTACTTTAAGGCACAGAAAGAAAAACAGACTCCACCATCATGCACTGCCAAACCAAATATGTCAAAATAAGTATGACCTTGGCAAAGTGAAACTCAAGGAAGAAAGTAGACAAGTGTAGGATGAGGGGGGAGAGATATGGGAAGAAATCTGTAAATGTGACAAAACAGCATAATTGTCATTAATGTGGCACTCATCTGCCCAGATGCGTTGTAGCCAATCAGTCATTTAGCCCCTTGAGTCAAAAATTGCTTCTAGTTGGTTCATACAGTGAATGGAGTGTGTACACATGAAAGTCAGGTGAAGGGGCCTTACCTGTTTAATCAGCAGATTCAGTGTGACTACTGTTTTTTTTTTTTCTTAGGTGGAAGCAGACATACACATTGACACATAAACATACACGCATAAACCCGCAAATTGGTTAGTCGCAATTATCTTACCTGTTTGAAGTGTAAACGTTTGCAGTCTCTTAAACATTATGAATAAGAGCAACAGATATAAGTTGTTTCAAAGCAGGACTAGGTAGTGTTTCATTCACAGATTTTATGGGGCTGGGCTGCTCCTCAGCATGTTATTTCTTAGACATCAGACCGCAGGCAGCTGGTGACGATATATAAGACTGATTAGGCAACATGAAAGAAATGCACAATAGCAGTTATAGGCTTTAATTCCAGAGAATAACTCGGTTGTATATGTTTTACTGAACTTGACATCTGAATGTATAGTCATGTGTTGCATTTCATGTGCTTTTCAGTGGAGAGAGCGGAGCAGGGAAGACTGTGGCAGCCAAATATATCATGGGCTACATCTCCAGAGTGTCAGGGGGTGGACCCAAAGTACAGGTGAGACAAGCTGCGCTTTTCAGGCTGGTATGTAAAAGATGCATGAAACATTTGGCCAAGTACCAAGTATAATAAGAATTTAAATGAAAGATGAAAACCCTGAGAGGATGTTAGTTTAAAGTGAACACGGATTCTCCATATTAGCATTTACAAAATTCATTAATTAAGGAAACATTTGGTATATTATAAAATTTAAACAATTTGTCAGTCCTGTTTGGAGAATCGTGATTTGTAATATAACTGCACACCTCTAACAATCTGCTGCTACTTCATTCAAATCCTGGTCTTATCAGTCCATTAGCAGCCCCTTGTAAACCCAGCCCCCTTCAGCCACCTGGCAGCCCTCCAAACCAGCAGATGTCCAGTTCCTAAGCTTGATAAAGATGATGAGGAAATGCCTGCACCATGATGGCAGCAGGATTTTTTTTATTTTTTTTTTATTTAATCCACTCAGAGCTGCTTCCACCAAGGGAACATCAGAAATCATCTTTAGGCTGTTATTTAAACACAGCTGATAGTCTGAGTGGTTAGACTAAAAATTGGTATACCTCTATGACATCATTATTATTTTAGGTGTTCAGAATTGCAAGTTATAATATAAATGCACACTCAAAGGCAATTTATAAAAATAACTCACTATTGTTTGAACATGTGGTCATTACAGTGAAAAAAGATCTTTTATCCACCATCCGGTTCTGTTGAGCATAATTTCTGATTCACATGGTTTCCTTCAGCTCTGGAGACACTGTACAGTATGTTCACTGCAGAACAGCACATTCTTATACAATGTGTTGACAGTGTGTGTTCACGAATGTTTAAGAATAGTTTTGAATGGATAATATCTTCCTGTCTGCAACACCTGTTTATCTGTCTGAGCATTTCAATCTTCACAACACTAATCATATTGATTAATATTCATACATAATTTTTTAAAAATTCAATTAACAGTTATAGAATATGTATTTCAATTATTTGAAGCCATTTTAAAAAGGTGTTATTACTTTCAGGTGGATTCCAGGTGTTTTCGAGCTCCATAAATGAATCAAGTCAAAATCTGAAAGATTCTGTGTAAGACCAACATAAGCATGGTTTGTCTTGGAGGCGTAAAATATCATAAAACGGTGCACTAAAAACTGTAAGGGTGTCTATAATTAGATTTGAGTGTGAAGGCCAGTTCTTGTTTTTTCCTTTCATACAGGACTAAGTTTAGTAACACAAAAAATTTCCAAGAAATAATTTCCACTCAACTTCTGTGTACAATAATGGAAGTAGGACTACTGCTGTCTGCCGAACAGATTTAAAACTCATGTGTTTGTGACATGCAGATGGCTCACAGGGAAGATAATGTCCTCCAGACTTTGTGTGTCTGTCTGTGGATGTGTATTTGTGTGTATTTGTATGTGTGTATCCATGTGCCGTGTACACACTTGCTCATATTTAAGTGGAAAGTTCCAGAGATGCACACACCAGCCTGTCAGCGAGGGTGTGAAGTGTGTGGTGTCTCTACCTGCTCCACAGACCGTCTGTGACGTAGCTAACAGCTCATTGCTTCTGTCTCCTCACAGCACGTCAAAGACATCATCCTGCAGTCCAACCCACTGTTAGAGGCCTTCGGCAATGCCAAGACTTTGCGGAACAACAACTCCAGCAGATTTGTAAGGCTTTCATTTCACTTTTTGTATCAGCATGCCTTACATTCTGGCTCAATTCATAACTGGTTCTTGTGAAGAATTTAAAATACTTTGTCAAAGGACGCCCCTTGTTTTTTTGTGTGTGTATGTATCAAATCTCATTTGTAGTGTAACTGAGGACAACTCACAAGCAGCAGAATAATTTGAGCACTCAACTTTTTTGTGCCAACTCTTTTGACCCAAGCTGAGTCTTTGAAAAAACAAAGATTAACAGTATTAGCCTTTCCCTTTATTTCTGTTTCTTTGCATGAGGCAGCAAACATATTGTGTCTTGGTTAACCACGAGCACAGAAAGACATACATGCAGAATCACTGAGGCACATCCTACTGCTTATAAAGTCAGCCAGCAAAATAAGGCATAGAAAATAAACTTTTTCAGCTGTGTTTATTGGTTAGTGTTCAGGTTAGCATACATGGCAGAAATGTCATGGCTTGGGATATTTTTAGGTGAAGTCTTTGGAAAAATACTTTTGGTTTGTCACTATTTGCCAGAGATTATTACCTCAAAGGTGCTCTCTCTGGATAAATAGTGGAACAGACTGGAACAGATATTACATTACAGGGTTGTCTAGAGAAGAAAGCAAGACAAAAAACAGAAATGAGCACACACATACACACACCACCAGCAACGAAGCCAGATGCCAGTATTTCAGATCTTATAGCTCTGGCTTTGAGCATGATTGCAGCTCATTCCAATACTGAAAAAAAAAAAAAACATGCTTTGATCCATTAGGGGAAATACTTTGAGATTCGGTTCAGCTCCGGTGGCGAACCAGACGGAGGAAAAATCTCCAACTTCCTTCTAGAGAAGTCACGTGTTGTGATGAGGAATCCTGGAGAAAGGAGTTTCCACATATTCTATCAGGTGAGACTAATTTTTTTGAGCTCAAGAATGAATGAGACACATTTGGCTCGTGAAGAGGGTCTGTGAGGGAATTTCAGGACACGTTGGACTAGATGTGCCATTTGGCTGCAGGAAGACGGTCAATCTGTTTTTGTTGTGCATGGCCCGAGGTCTCTGGAAAAGAAAGAACTGTCCAGTTTTGCCATAGCACAGTTTTTTTTTCACACACAGATGGAGCTTATAAAATGCATAAAATGGCAGTACTACAGCATTTGTGCATTGCTATGTCTGTACCCGTACATACACAGTTATACTGTTATATAATTTCTGATCTGCAGTTGATAGAAGGAGCCAGCGGAGACCAGAAAAGCAGCCTTGGAATCACAAGCCTGGATTACTACACTTACCTCAATCAGTCTGGTTCCTACAAAGTGGACGACATCAATGATAAGAGTGACTTCCAGGAGACAATGGTACTGTCAGATCCCTTCAGTACAAGTGGAAATAACCTAACATTATCAGGGTTGTTTTGTGTGTCTGTAAATCTCATCCCAATGGTCATGTGGCTTACAGTCAACTCTGTACATTCCTCCCTCTCCTTACCAGTCCTCTTTTGTTTTCTTTTCCAACGATCTCCTCCTGCTTTTGTTTACCAGTCAAACCGCAACAGGACTAATTAGAGGACATGAGCTAGGTACCGCAGGAGAGAGTAAACCCACACTGCGGCCTTGATTTAGCATGATTTTTTTCCCCCTTTGCTTTCTCAGCATGCCATGGGTGTGATTGGCATCTCAGCAGAAGACCGTGCCATGGTGCTTCAGATTGTTGCTGGAGTCCTGCACCTGGGGAATATCAGTTTCAGGGAATCGGGCAACTACGCTGCTGTGGAGAGTGAAGAGTGTAAGTAGTCTCACAGCAGGGCTTGTTCACAAGAGAGTTAACACTGGCTTGTTTTGTGTTTAATGTGGTTTACACTTAGCAACAAGTAGAAACAACCAAATATCTCATTAAAACTTTTTATACAAAAGAACTGGGACTATTTTTAGTTTGCTGTTAACATTTAGCTGAGGGTCAATTACAACAGGCCTTCTAGGTTTGTCTGGCACATTTCCCAGGCAACAAAAATAACAAACAAAAAATAAAAAAATAAAAATACTATCAGGTAATTGTGCATGTGGACAGAAAACAAACCAAACCAAACTGCTATTTAAAGTTCAACTTTACAACAATGTTTCACGCCCCTTCAAAACAGTGGCGGGGGGGATTGTTGTTGTTCAACCTGATCAGAGTCTGAGAGAAACGTCATAAGTCACAGGCAGCAATTCTCCAGAAATAAAAAGCATTACAGTAAATATGAGCATCACATTGTAATCAAGCAAGACTGTAAGTCTGAGCCGTGCTAGTGGCTATGACTAAGATGGTGAGTGTTGGCTCTGATGCTCTGCTGAAATAAAAGCTAATGCTACCGTGCTAACACCCTCACAATGCAAACATGCTAAGGGTTAGTCCTCTAAATGTGTGTGTTACAACAGGACTTAGAGTCTATAGCCGTGCGAGAGGCTGTACTCTTACATGCAGGTGTAGTGTTTACCATGTTCACCGTCTAATTTTCGTGTGCTTGCATGCTAACACTTGTCATAACTTACAGCTGAGGTAGATGGGGATGTCTTTGGTTCTGCAGGATTTGGGTCATAATAAATAAAAGTAGTGAACAAAGTTAAACTTGTCAAAAGTCAGGAAATCAGTTCTGAGAATTCTTCCTCTGGGGACCATGAATGACATGAAAATGTATTTATTTATAAGTATTTGCTGAGATATTTCAGCCAACGCTGTCAGCCATAGAGTCATGTTGCTGGCTATAACGGCACAGATACAATTGAATGGTTTTGACTGAGGCCATAGACGGAGGTGCTGACGTTCAGGTTGAGACCGACGTGGTAAATTGCCTTCTTATATCTGTGAAAGTCTCTCCTCTCTTTATTGTCCAGAGGTGCCCTTCTCTGGTTGGTTTTTCTCTCACCACTTTCACTCCCTAAAGTTTTATTGTGTTAATGCAGGGCTGCAGCCAACTGTCTGGAGTAATACAAGACCATGCTAGATTACCAGAAAATAAAACGCTATTATTGAAGGTCTGGGCATATGTCGTCAAAGACTAAAATTACTCTGAAAAATACTTCTCCTTCTGTCCCCTTTTCTGTTGCCGTGTGTCTCATTTTATTCCTCTTACCTCCTTTTCCCCTCCTCCTTCCTTCGCATGCTACATCCGAATGATGCAGTGCCTTTCCTGTTCCCCCAAGTCTCACTTCCTGTGTCCTTAAACTTCAACTGCACTCTCATACCTCTGCTCTCCATACAAAACTACACCAGCCAAGTTCACATTAATATCAACTTGCACTCAGCAAGAAGAGTCAGTGCATCATCTCTTGTTGAAATAGCTTGAGACAGCTTGTACTAATGATATGAACGTTATTAGACTGGTTTGGACACGAGGCAGCTTGATCCTGATACTGATGTTGTGTATAAACGTACAAACATACAAACATTTTGCTTTTGTGGCATAAATGTTTTAAGTGAATATCTTTACAAAAAAAATGATGATAATTTTAGTATGTAGTAGTACCTAAACATTTCCTGTGAATTTTCTCCTCTCCTTATGTTTGAGAATATTGCATTAACAGCTCTTTATACATTTGCTTCTTTCAGTGCTTCATTAAAGCATCTTGACTAAATACTCAAACCCAAGATACTATTTTTTGTCTATCAGTAGGGATAAACAACAACATAAAATATTAAGTTGCGGGCTTTAGAGGTGCTGGTAGGTGGACATGTCACTTGGACAGAGCTAGGCTAGTTGTTTCCCCTTGTTTCCAGCTTCTATGCTAAGCTAAGCTAACCAGCTGGTGGCTGTCGCTTCATATTAAGCGTATAGACACAAGAGAGGTGTCAATCTTCATCATCAAACTTCTAGGAAGCAAACCATTTCCTAAAAGATCTAACTAGTCCTTTGAAAACGAGATTGGAATAATAAACTCTTAACAGGCTGTGAATATCTTAGAGCCTTCACCAAAATCTTACCATGGATTTGTTCATTCTTTTTAATAATGTTTTTTTAATCCTCTGGGTTTGCACCACCTTGACTGAATGACTCATCCCAATACAGTCATTCCAATATCCCAAATTATATTATGAGAACAATATTTTCATTCAGAGCTAAGCACAGTCATTGTTGTATAAGGGAATTGACAGAATTATTCTGTGTGTTGCATCATGTGGGAATGAGTGAAGCCGCTTGCTTGATAAAACATCTACTGATAACACTCTGTCCTGTTGCTTTCATTATTCACTGCTGCTTTGATTAACAAACTTCCTGCAGGAGAACTTGCGCATTGTTCCTGAAATTCACCTACACAATGCGTAAAAGCCTCCACTATACAATCCATACCTTTCCTGACAAACACAAAGGATGACTTTTCCTCATGATTTAAGCAGGCGTATGGTCAGTCACACCCTAATGTCCCAAAAGGGGAGCTACTGCAGTGGTGTGATGCATTCCCAGACTCAGTGAGTCTGCAGGCCTGAGAGCTATTTCCTTTTAGGGGAAGTGAGTCACTGTAATAAGGCAGGGAGGGGCTCTCAGGGGACAATATCAACGCCAGGTCGGGGGCAAATGATCTGTGGTGTGCACAACACTTTTTATTCAAAGGTTATCCCAAGACTATTCTTCTATTTTGCATTCAGCTATAATTCAAATCTCATCTGTGCTGAATTTTCTCCAGAGGATGTGTCATCTCAGCAGCTGTGGGATTGCTCTGGTTTTGTGGCTTTACCCGACAATTGTATGCATTCTGATTGTCGGTCGAAGCTTTTCTGATTTGTGACACTTTATCGCAAAAGATAAGAGTAAATGCTGTGCAAAATGTATATTGCAGTACTGGATTTGCAACTGTTTGCTGCTATGATAAGGTTACTCGAGGCTTCCTTCCAAGTGAATCTAGACCTGCATACTACAAGCCTACATACTGATTTTAGAGCAATGTCTCCTTGCTATTTCAGAGCAGCACCCATTACTAATATGCTGTTTTTAAGATAATTCAAATGTCAAAAGTTTTTTTTTTTGTTTTTTTCTTGTAATTGATTAGGCAAATAATTATTTCAGTTTTCAAGAGGAGCCATGTCTTTAATCGTCTTTAGCACCTGATATTCCACGTAGAATTGTAAAATATGCTCTAAAATGTAGTTTATACCGACAAGATATAAATATTTTTTTTACCATTGCATTCTGGGAAAACAGACAAAAATAGATTCAGATTAGAACATTTATAAAGTTACATTGTTTTTATTTGCCCTCTTCTTATCTCTTCTCTCCTCTTGTCAGTTCTGGCCTTCCCCGCATTTCTGCTTGGAATTGACCAGAACCGTCTGAAGGAGAAGCTGACGAGCAGGAAGATGGACAGCAAGTGGGGAAATGCAGTCGAGTCTATTGACGTGACACTGAATGTGGAGCAGGCCTGTTACACTCGAGACGCCCTCTCCAAAGCCCTGCATTCACGTGTGTTTGACTACCTGGTCGAGGTATGACTGCACTGCTTTAGAGTTCACTACATTTTAAATAAATGGACAAATTTTTCATAGGTAATAAAGCTGCGGCAGGATTTAATGAATCTAAATCTTTAATGCAATTCTTTGATTTCAGTCCATCAACAAAGCCATGGTGAAGGATCATCAGGAGTTAAACGTTGGCGTGTTGGACATTTATGGATTTGAAATTTTCCAAGTAAGTGTTCTTGCCTGTTTCAGAAACTGACACATGGCTACTGGAATATCACTCTGCAGCAACACATAAATTAGATTAACAGGTATTAACTTTGAGCATTTAAACAGATTAAACACAACGGATAAAACTAATTTATAAAGAATGTGGATTAAGTCCCATCTACTGATTGATAGAGCAGACTTCAACATGCTTTATGCTAATCAGATTACTTGTTTGTGTAGTTTGTTTAATGAGAAGTCCTGAACTTTGTCACAGGATGTGACAAACCAAATGGTGTTTTTGTATTATTTTGGTTTGCAAGGAGCTCTAGATCTAAATAACAAGATTATTAGTGTGCACTACATATTATCCACAAAAATATCCAGTCTGCTCTGCCAGTTTTGTCTTTTAGTTTAAAGGTTTTCTCTTTGTACACTTTCTTACACTTTGTATAAGAAAAGGTCAGTTGCATTTTGTATTAGTCAGGAAGATGCAGACCACTTTTGCCCAAGACTTGGACTGAAGGTCAATTTTATGTGCACAGTATGGCCCTTCCTTTAAACACCAGACATTGCCCACTGAGCCTAAAGGAGATCTGTATTGTACTGAAGATAAAGCTCACAAAGGCTGCATGGATTTTATTAACCATGATTTCTCTCCATTAGAAAAATGGATTTGAGCAGTTCTGCATCAACTTTGTGAATGAAAAGCTCCAGCAGATATTCATTGAGCTGACTCTAAAGGCAGAACAGGTAATGGTCTTCCTCATTCTTCTTCTTTTTTGCCCTTGATTTTGATTTTCAATGTCTTTAGATGTTTCATGGTCTGACTCTGAACTCTCTTTGTAGGAGGAGTATGTGCAAGAGGGCATCAAGTGGACTCCTATCGAGTACTTCAACAACAAGATTGTCTGCGATCTCATCGAGAGCAAAGTAACCAAAAAATAAATACTATAAACAAACTGGGATGCAGACATTTCACAACTCCTACTAAGGATGCATGATCCTTAATTATAACTTTTTTGATAATAGAAAATATGTGAGTGGATCTGAATATTCACTCACACAATAATGATTTGCTGTTTATATGATAGTTAATTGGATATTTTTGGGTATTGCATTGTTGCCAGGACAAAACAAGTGATTTGAATACTCCCACTTTAGCCTTAGAAAATTGTGGAGGACATTGCTTATTATTTTCTACCAAAGATTGGTAAATCAAACAATTGTCAGATTAATCAGTAATGGCATCTATTTACTGCCACAACAAATTAGAATATGAACAGATACCATTTTTTTCTAAGAAGCATTTGTTATTTTTATTATCCTCTTATTGAAAGCTGAGTTTCACAAGTTTCTGCCAAGCTTCTGCTCTGTCGCCATGACTTGCAGCTTAATATCCTTAAATGTGCCGACATGCCTCTTAATTTGATTTATCTGTCCCACTGAGAGGTCTAATCCATGAAATCCACAACAAGGGCTTTAAAACAAGCCTCCATCTGAGAGGAACAAGGGATCTGTATCAGTGCATGACAGTCCTGCTCTTTACACCAGGCCCACTTTAGTTAATCCAGTGACAGAGACTTCTGTTCACTGAGTTGGAGACACTGCTACCACTGTGCAAACTGAAGGCCACTGATCAACTTCAGACATAATGGAGCTGTGATGAAGCTGTCTGTTCCCTGAGATACTTATTTAATGCAAAATGAAGATTCATCATGTGAAATTTCTATATGTCAGACACTTTACATTTGTCATGACACCAGCTATTAATCATCAATCTTTTACATATTAATACAAATTCAATACATAGAGCTGCAACTAACAATAATTGTCATCACTGATTAATTACTGTGATAAGTTGTGGATAAATAACTCCACAAATGTAATAAATACATTTTTGACCAATAGTTCATATAATAATATAAATAAATCAAAGATGTTACTTTTATGTACAGGATAAAAAAAAAACAGCAAATTCTTCCATTTTGAAGTTGGAACCACTGCATTGTAGCTGAAAGGATTTAAATGATAGTGGATCACGCAGCTGTTTCACATCTTTCTTCCTCTGTAATTACAAATCAAACACCAAGAGTTCAAAAAATAACACAGCATGCCAGATGTGAACTAGTAACTCTTTGGCAAATGTCAGAGCTGAGTGTTGTGATATTAATGAATGTGAAATGTTTTCCCAGAATCCCCCTGGTATCATGAGCATCCTGGATGATGTGTGTGCTACCATGCATGCGGTGGGTGAAGGAGCGGACCAGACCATGCTTCAGAAGCTTAGAGTCCAGATCAACACCCACGAACACTTCAACAGCTGGAACCAGGGCTTCATCATCCACCACTACGCTGGCAAGGTCAGTTTGAGTGCACTTAGCACATATGTTTCCAGGGACATTCTTTATGAACACACAGAGAAACAACCTTTCTCTTTTTGCTGCTGCTTGTATGCATTAGTTGACTTAAAAGAAACAGCATTGAGTATGCACTTGTCTTTGCTGTGGTATCAACTGTAAATTTCTATTTTATGCATACCCTCTGCAGTCGGGAGCTGATGGTAACTTCTGGAAATAGAAGCTTATTAAAATGCCATTCATCATGGTGTCAGTGTGGGAGCTGTTCCTGTCGCTCCCTCTCTTGTATGATCTGTCATAAATACAAGTTGTGCAGCTGGTACTGTAATTCTGGCGTTTCTGTGCATCTAAGTTTCCCCTGCTCTCCTGCACCTCCCAACTCTCTCTTTTGACTATTTATGGTTGCAGTCCCATCTCCATATCTAACAAAGTCAAGCAATGTCATACATATTGATCAGTGTCAATATGTATGTCAATGTCATACATTTTTCAGTTATATGTTACGGTTCGTTAGACGCCTTTGTTTTGCATTCATTTTCATTTTGGTGGTAAAGGCCGAGGTTGTCCCATGTCATTCACCAGATGTGTGGTGGCCGCAGCCTGGCACACATACCACGGGCTTAATGAGCTGTACCATAAAGACTTGAGAGGCTCCCATGACTGGACTCAAAACATTTCCACAGTCTCAGCTGACAGTATAGCATAAATAACATGGTTTAATTTATATGCTTTTAAACCACTGCTGGTTTTATATGGACGCTAATCCTGGGAGGTGTAAAACTTGGATCTGCAACCCTTCATTTTCTTTTCCCATAAAATTCAAGACACTGATTTAGGTCATAATATCAGTTACCAATTTTAATTTCACACAGGTGTCGTCTTTTATTTGCTGGAGGTTTCATTTATGACTCTTTTGATATTGCCTCTCCTCCAGGTGTCCTATGATGCAGAGGGTTTCTGTGAGAGGAACCGAGACGTCCTTTTTACTGACCTCATTGAGTTGATGCAGAGCAGTGAAATGTAAGTAACTCCTTTTTGCTCTTTGCACCAACAGGTGGTGAGGATTTCTATGGTGCTCACTTGAGGGGAACCCTCTATTGTGAGGCATATGGCTATAATTGAATACATCTGAATGAGAGCTTCAGACGTTCTAGTGCATCTGGAAGCTGGCGGGACGTAGCAGAAGTGTGCGGGGCCGGGTTACGTCCTGCCCTCTGCCCTCAATCACGTCTGGCTGTTGTCCCCATATACAGCTTTTGTGGTCTACATAGTCTGGCCTTTAAAGTGCAGTCTCCCTGTGGGGATACATTGAGGAGTCTGGCCTCATGGTTTCTTGGACTTTCTTTGTGTCAAATTGGCCATCTGTGTAAACAGCCAGCATTGTCTGTGTAACCCCTGCAGGCCTCAGCCACTGCTCGCCGCCTTTGTGGGCATGTTTTGTGAGGCGTGAAAGGAGCTTATACCATTCAGTCCCATTCAGACACGTGCTGGAATAGACATACATGACCTTCGCTTTACATACTTACAAACATATATACACACATAGATAAAAGGCTTTGGCACAGTCACACATAAAGGAAGTATGAGAAGGAAGGAAGCAGCCTCGTTCCTTCGAGCAGCAGGTCTGAATAGAGAAGAAAGTATTGACTGGTATTGTCAGCTGGACAATATTAGCAGACTTCTGGCCTGTTTGCACAAACTACCTGCTGATCCTTTCTTCTGTGTCCTTAGCCTTGAGTCTGAAGTTTAAAATAAAACAAATACTATTGTGGGATAAAGCCAGAAATGGGCTGGAATCAAAAAAAAAAAAAAAAAATGCAACATGAAAAAGCTCTTTGAAATGATAAAATAATAAACACCAAAGGCAGTGACAGAAGCAAGTTGAAACAAGATGAATGCTTAGCAGCTGTACATGTCAACTTTAGATCAGGCATGATAGTCACCACATTTTTATGAGACTTTCCAAAGTGGCTGACTCAGGTCAAGAGAAGTCAAGTACTTCATATCTGAATGACAGATGCCCTGATCACAGAGCTAAAAATAATTCTGGTAAAATATGTATTTTATTTAGTTTTACCTGCACCAGATTATATATGTTGACCTTTTAAATGGGTTTAAACCTTCACGTAAGTCTTTAAATAAGTAAAAATTTAATGACACTACAGGACATCATTGTTCATTTTAATTTACAGCTCTGAGTAAAATGCTGGTGTCATTTATTCTTAACAGAGAGCATCTGTTACTGGGAGCACATATACATATACATATCCATATACTGTATCTATATAGTAGTGGCTTGGATATCTTTGTTATACTGAGAGGTATTTGTACAAGACACACAACTCTTGTTTTCCCACCAGCCTCCAGCCAGTGACCTTAGTCAAATGTCCTTGGCTGTTTAATCATTAACTGCATTTTTGTTTTTGGCTGCCAGAGAAACACAGCATTTTTTTTTTTTTTTGTGGATGATACCAGCCTTTCTGCATCAGTCCTTATTCAGTCCTTTGTCTTCTGACAGCGCCTTCATCAGAGCACTGTTCCCTGAAAACCTTAATGCTGAAAAGAAGGGTAGACCCACAACTGCAGGCAGCAAAATAAAGGTGAGTGTTCAGTCAAGTTTTGTTTGTGTTTTTGTCTATCTTCCTTATCGAGTTGGCCTTTGACAAGAAAATGTGTGTTTGCCATTCAGTTGAGTGTCCTTTACCATTCCCCGTCAGAAAAGGGACAGTTATTCAATAATGACTTTAACATTTGTATCATCATCAGGCCCATCTTTATCATCTGCCCCTTTCCTGATATTTGCTCTAATTATACTTTGTAGAGACAAGCCAATGATTTGGTGAGCACACTGATGAAATGTACTCCACACTACATCCGCTGCATCAAGCCTAATGAAACCAAGAAGCCCAGAGACTGGGAAGAGAGCCGGTAAGTGACTGATTCACTGAGTCTCCTCACAATCACACGTGCACTCATTTAAAGCACCCAGGGCCTGTATATATCAAACATCTATGCATTGCATGTAAGAATGCTTTGAAGAACCAAAGTCATTCTTGTTAATTAATAGTGATATGATTGATCACATACATGCTCTGAGCAGGAACAACTAGTCAGACAAGAATTTACCCTCCATCTGTCATACTGTTTAATCTTTAAAAACATCTTTAGTCTTTACTCAGTAATATCTTTAATTTGAAAAATGTGATTTTTGATATTTTAAGTTGTTTTTATGTGTATATTCCTTAAAAATGCACAAAAACAACAACAATCTAATATATGAATAAGGATGAAATGATAGAAGTTGAATGAAATCGACACATTTAGCTAAATTAGAGAAACCTTTTGTACAATGTTTTGTACAATCACTCACAGCCACTTACATCCAAATAAAATAATCCAAGTAATAAACACAGGCTTGGGTCTCAAGCTGTTCTCACACACAAGACAAACACTCATTGTTTGAATTTGTTTTGCCTTCAACCATTTTGTTTTTTGCTCTTTTTTGTTTCATGTTTTCTGTCCGTCTGAAATCTTACTCATGTGAGAAGCGTTTGAGACATTCCCCCCTCTTAATCCCTTTGTTTCAGTTTCCCGCTCTTTCTTCCCTGCTCACAGGCTCAGGGCACATGTTCAGATGTAGAGTGCTGTTGTATTGTTCAGAGCCTCTGACCTTCCTGTTGTGAGTCTGGCACAGGGTGGCTCATTAATTAGTACCGGACCCACTGTTTTCACAGGAACTCTGAGTGCACTAAATATGAGTTAACCTCTTTGTTTGAGGAAAAAATTAGAGAAATACAGCTCTTTTGCATACAATGATCTGTGATAACCCCTTCCGTTAGTGGAGTGGGGGTAGCTTGAGTTGTAGACCTGGCAAAAGATTAAAGTTAAAGTTGATAGCTAATATCTCTAACCATTAATGGCAAAATGCAAGCTAGTTGTCATGAATACAAAAATATCACACTCAAAAGTGGAAAACAAAAGCTTATAGTTAATACATAAGGGAGGATATGAAAAAAAGGAAGGAAATGGGAAAACCAGTATGAGCAAACTTCCATCAATACAATACCACATTCAGAGGGGTTAGTGGTCAGCATGTATAGTATGAGTGTACATTGTGTTTTATTTAAAGCTGAAATTATTAGTCAAGCAACATCAGATTAATTGACAATTTTTGATAAGTGATCAATAAAAAAGTTATTTGTTGCTAAAAATGCCAAAGAGCAAAGAGAAGCTTTTTGATTTTATTCTAATGTTGGTCCTGGTTCCTTCTTTTCTCATCTTCAGAGTGAAGCACCAGGTGGAGTATCTGGGACTGAAGGAAAACATCAGGGTGAGGCGTGCTGGCTACGCTTACCGCAGAATCTTCAGGAAGTTCCTCAACAGGTAACACACCTCTGATTCACAGTCATTTATTTAGGATGAAGAGGAGAAAATGTAACCCATGTTACATAATGTAAATAATCCCCCCTCCAAACCTGTGCAACTGTCCCTCTTTATAAAAAAATCTTTCTCTCTAAATTTTGTGTTCCTCAGGTATGCCATTCTGACAAAAGAGTCCTGGCCAACATGGCGAGGAGACGAGAAACAAGGCGTCCTTCATCTCTTACGGTCTGTCAACATGGACCAGGACCAGTTCCAGCTTGGTCGCACCAAGATCTTCATTAAAGCCCCTGAGTCGGTACGTCATCTACCTCGCCCTCCGACTGTCCCATCCTTCTTTCCTTCTTCTCTTTTGCTTGGATTCTGGCCTTTGTAATACCACTTAATAATAATAAAGCTTTCCAGGAAAATGTACTATAGAGCAAAAACTTGTAGGCCAACTTTTTCACGTGTTGTTCCTAAATAGAAGTAAAACTCAGATCACATGTCAAAACCTCTGCTGACTGTTTGTATGCAGAGAAAACACTCAACTCACCATTTTTACACTTAACACCATAAAAGGGCACTAATGTCCCAAATCATGCTTGAATCCTTGTTGGAGGGGAGGAGATTGAACCCTTGTACCACGTCAGCACTGAGTCAACACCACTTTGGAACTAAAACACAAGCATAGGCTGTGGTTGCAGAGTTTGGGGGGACATCATAAAGGCTTGTCTTTTTCCACCATAACTACTTTTTTTCATGATTTCTATGAAAGCAGCGCTTGTGTGATGCCTGAGCTCTCACTTATTACCATTTGTACACATCATGCACAAATGCATGTGCACACACACACACACACACACACACACACACACACACACACACACACACACACACACAGATGTATGTTTAGAAGCTCATACACAGACATCTTAGACTTAATTCAGTCCTTACAGCTGATCTTGAATGCCTTTATTTATTCATTGCAGCCATGCACTGCCAAAAGCCTCTCCCATCCCCCCACACTGGCAGACTGAGTCCAAGTCACTGAGGTGTGCTTATGAAACGCAAATATCACTCAAAGCAGACCGCTGAAATGAGCTGCCAGGCTTCTCAAAACAAGTCTCTCTGTCTGATAAGACACTGACACCAACTAATTAATTGTATGACTGAAGCTTTTTTGCTGTCCGATGGAACAAGTTAAAATTGTTTGGTGCCAAGCCAGATGTTGGAGAAGAGTTTCTCCCCCAAAGTGGTGATGGATGAGCTGGTAGTTTACTGCCTGTCCAGGGTTGCACAAGTGCTGCGTTGAGTTAAGACTAGAGTTTCCATTCATATGTGACTATAAGTTTGTCAGAATTATGATTTGAAATTAATTTAGAAAAGATTTTCTTTGGAATTTGTAACAAGATGTCATTAATTTTACATACTGAAGTCTTTACTTTAAATCCTGCTAGTAAACATTTCTAAGCAGCATATTAACATTTAATAAATGTTTTATAACACATCATAATGTTGGTGTAAACAGCAATAACATTTTAGATGTTTATTAATTTACAGAATCCCTTAATACTCATAAAATACAGCATCTATATTATATCATATACAACATTGCTATCTAACTACATTATAATGGGTTTTAAACCATTTATTAAATTATGCTGTTGTCCTTATGAATGCTGATTAACTCGATGAGTTCGTCACACAAATAAATTAATTAAGAATAAAAATAACTTTAATTGCAACCACAGCAATGATCCTTCATGCCGGTATTAAGTTCCACTTAGGTGTTGTGTAGTAAAAAGGTTTATTTAAACTCCCACTAACTTAAGATCAAAGAGGAAAAAACTTAATTTATGACCATGTCATATCAATTAAAGCCCCACCTGCTGTTTGTTCTTGAATTTGACAATTTGAAAAATACAATGATACAGTGATTGCTCAAGGTCACTGTCTCAATCAGTGACTCAGAACATTTTTCTCCTCACAGCTTTTGTAGTTGAAGTTTGATTTGTCATGATGTTTTTGGGACTTGCTTGTGGTTTGTTCCTGTCCCGTCACACTGTGGCCTGTGGCTGGCCGTGTTGATGCCAGGCCTGTTAGTGAGGCCGTGGGCAGGATGTTTAGTCTGCGATGGCGAGGACACAGAGTATGATTGCATGTCAGGAAGAAGACTGGTGGTCTTTTGGCCCAAAGTCAGCTCCTTCTACAGGAAGTGGTAAAATGACTTTATAGCCAAAGAAGAAAACTAAATGTTTTTTCTTATTATTAATTATAGAGAACAACACGGTATAATGTGTGATAAATAAGTTTCCCCACATAAAAGGAAATGTTCACATTACTTCAAGGTTGTCTTAAACCAGTGCCCATTATCATTCCTGTTGTTCAAGTTGGCCAATAAAAATACCTTTGTAACACATTCTTAGTATATTACAAAACGCATCTAATTGGTTTACTCGTCTGAGCGAATCAAATCATTCTGAAGCTACAAACTTCCCTGTCTTTGTTTCCAGTGTTTCCTTGTTGAGCTGCAGTAGATGGACTTGAGGGACAATAGCAAGGAGAGAATTTCATAGTAAAATGGCTGTAACTTTGGATAAAGGATAATACAAATTCATACGAGCTTCAGATAACTGAAGAATGCAGTTTGGCACAGAAAGAGGGCTGATGAGTTTATCCTCACTTACAATGAAATCCTATTAGAAAGGGATCTTGTATTGGATGACTGTGGGTGTTCATACAGGCACCCAACTATTGTTTTAAGACCTACTTGAAACACAATTAATCACTGTTGTAGTTTACTGACAACAGCTTCCCACCATGATCTGGTCTAGGTGACATTATTAATCTATTTTTTTTTCCACAAAAGCCACTATGTGCATCAGCAGATACCGACATGACTGTGGTTATTGAAGTATCCTGATACAGGATGTGACTGTCGAGTAGTCACATCTTGTATCGAGCAGAAAAAATTATTAAATGCATTAAAAATGTATTCAAATGCACACAGGTATGTTCAGTATGTTTGCATGGTTATTGCCTCCAGTGTACAATGTGTAGTTATGTCTGTCCTTCACTGTGTATTGAGCTGAGTCTCTCTGTTTGTCATCACAGCTCTTTCTGCTGGAAGAGACAAGGGAGCGCAAGTTTGATGGCTATGCCAGGACCATCCAGAAAGCCTGGAGGAAATATGTTGCCTGCAAGAAGTATGTCCAGATGAGGGAAGAAGGTGAGTAGCATCGGCATCTTACTGCTTTATTTGTCTGTCTCCATCTCCCTTCTCTCTCTTTCTCACTCTCTTCTCTGTCCTGGGTTTGTCTAGCTTCTGATCTGCTGTTGAACCGGAAGGAGAGGCGGCGACACAGCCTCAACAGAAACTTTGTAGGTGACTACCTGGGTATGGATGACAGGCCTGAGCTTCGACAGTTTCTTGCAAAGAGAGAAAAGATTGACTTTGCGGACAAAGTCACAAAATATGATCGCAGGTTCAAGGTTGGTTTTCCTCAGGCTTTTCTGCAGCCTGTTCTTTTGGCTCAACAGACAACAAAAAAAAACATTGGTGTTGTGTGTTTTTTCTGCTATGTTTAGGGAATTAAGAGAGACTTGATCCTGACCCCAAAATCTGTGTACCTGATTGGAAGAGAAAAGGTGAAACAGGGACCAGAGAAAGGGCAGGTGACAGAGGTGCTGAAGAGGCGGATTGACGTGGAGAAGATCTTGGCAGTGTCACTCAGGTATGAACTACTCACTGCCTCCAGAAGTGTTTTTTTTTTTTTTTTTCAGTCCAATCATTCACAACAATCAACCTCCATATAGGTCAAACAAAGTGAGCTCACTCAGTCTTGATAAGTCATTAAACTCTGCTTCCTTCTGCGACAGTGTCACTGATATTTTTCTGTACCTGTATTTTGTCTTAAATGTAATTTCAAATGAGGCATAAAATATTTTCTTCTCACACACCTCGTTCTTCTCTGCTAAATACAGTGAATCCTTGCCATGCCTTTATCTCAAAGCTGATGTCATACATCATACAGCCCTTACTGAGACACTGAGCTGTCTAGAGTCATTGCAGGTCCTGTTGACTGTACAGAAAATGAACACAGCCGTGATCTCATACTTTAACTCCTCATATCGCTCAAGATTGAATTGATACTTCTGTGATGGTGAAAAAAAAAACTTTTTGGATAAGCAAAGGAAGTAGGTGGGAACCAGTAAGTAATGAGTTGTTTCCAAAACAAGACAATGGCTGCTCAACATGCAGCAGAGGCAGAGGGCATATTTTAGACATTTCACAGCAGAAAGTCATGAAACCACTTAAACTACTTAAAAGCCACAGTCTGTATTTCCAATCACACAAGCTCCTATGTTGCTGTAAATGTCTCACAGGGGACATTGAAAACATGTGGAGTATATTAAAACTACCTCTTGTATATACTGTGTGACTGTCCCTTTGTATGTCCAGGTCTGACTTGGAGCAGTTTGGTCCACATCTTGCTGAAATAATATGCAGTCAAAAACACTCCCATGAAAGAAAGTGGACTGGTTTACTATGAGGAAAGGAAAAAATAAAAGGAACTGAAAGACTTGTGGGGCCTTTGTTGTTGATGGGAACGCTGTGTAACTTGTTTCAGAGGTAGAAATCACAGAGCTGTCGGTGCGAGCATGTGGCTTTTGAGTCACTGGGGTAATGTGGACCAGGTGGTGCAATGAACGAAAGCAGGAGTTGTAAAAAGCTCATCAGAGAAAAACTCCACTTCACTGAAAGGAACAAAGTATCTTTGTATGGGTTACGGGCACAAGCTGTCTTCCCTCTTCAGATGTGAGCTGCTTTGTGAGGCTCCCTCTGTGTCTATGCAAATGTGAAAGATGATCCTGACTCTCCATCTCAGCTTTTATCAAAGCCGAACAGAAAGCAGGACAAGATCAACACAGTTGTGTGACTCTCATCTTTCGTGAGATTTTTATCACAGTAATGTCAGTTTACATACTTACATAATTACATTTTGTATCAGAGACAAGTGTGTTACTAAGCACTTTTTTCATGTTTTTCAGCACGATGCAGGATGACTTCATGATCCTACATGAGCAGGAGTACGACAGCCTGCTGGAGTGTGTCTTTAAGACAGAGTTCATCAGCTTACTGGCTCGTAGGTTTGAGGAGAAAACTCAGAGGAAGCTCCCACTTAAGTTTAGTAACACGTAAGTAAACACATGCAGCACAATCCAAACCAATGCAGAAGTCAAAATAACAGACTACACAAATCAAGCACAATGGATGATCTTATCTTCCTCGATCAACAAAATTGTACTCATCTGATTGTTGTTGACCTGAATGCCACTCAGAGTGTGCAGACCTCTTCCAAGGCCAATATCAAGTGTAAAGCAGATTTTATATGACATATGATTTGGATCTGCCCTCTCCCTGGCCATGTCCCATCCTTCCATCAAGTCCAGTGGAAATTGGTATTGTTGTGTAATATTGCTGACAAATAAGCAGACATGAGGAAAAAACAGCCTCCTTGGTGGGATAATTATCAAAGCAAATATAAAATGAATCCAACAATTCAAAAAGAGTGAAAATCATCCGTCACTTATTTGAACATACAGATATTGAACAACATCTTTACTATGGTATGTTATAACTTGAATTTGTGTCATTTTCAGACTGGAGATAAAGTTAAAGAAGGAAAACTGGGGCTTCCTGAGCGGTGGTGGCTCCAGGCAGGTCGTGTTTGTCCAAGGTCAGGGAGATATGCCTGTACTAAAGCCTTCAAGCAAATCGCTGCAGGTCAGCATTGGCCCAGGACTTCCCAAGAATACACGTGAGTATCAGCAGAGCTGTTGCTGCGCTGAGCCGTGATACTGTATAACTGAGGTGTGAGCTGAAGTGACATGAAGTCATGAATTGTATGACTTCACCCAACACAAAAAAGTCCAATGACCTCTTATGACTTGAAATGATGTCAGAGGCACATTAAAGGACAGTACAAACATCTGGTTCTTTAAAATATAAAGCTATATATAGATGGAATAAGTGTCAATAGCAGTATACACATGCAATGTTTAATAAATGTATTTAATAATCTCAATCTGAATAGATTTACTGTTTTCTTATATGCTAAAAATCTCATTCTCAGGTCCCACCAGGAAGAACTTAACTCAGGGTCGCTCTAATGTGTCCAGAACCCACCAGAACATCCCATCTCGGGCTGCACCAGGACCTCCAGGTGCAGCGATCACATCTTCGTGTTTGAGCAGTTTGTCTTCTGTCCCAGTGGACCAGCTATAACACAGCATAAACCAATCATATCATATCTTTTCCCTTTCTGCAGTCGCTCACCAGAATGGTGGCCTGAAGAACACAAACCACGCAGCCAATCAGAGAAACTCACAGCATCACAATCAGAGGCATCCCTCATCCAGTAACGCAACACGCCCCTTCCTGCCCAGCAACATCAACCAGCTGAAGGAGCGAGGCGGTAGCCGGCCACAGCCAGACCTGGACTGCCTGAAAGTGCCTGAACAAGGAGCTGCAGGGTGAGAAACTGGAAACCCACACAGTACACACAGGAGCAGACAAAGGAAAGGAAGGATAAATGACTTTGATATTACTGCTACAAGGATGGGTCATATTACGTCAAATGCTAATTTGTCAGCGCTTCATGTTGCAGTCAACATTTATCATATCTCTGCTAGTGTCATCTGGTGACTCCTCCATACATGCAGTATGTTATTTTTGAGTCTTCTCCCCTTCACTCATTGAATAGTTTTACAGTTTTGTCACAGTCTGAGGTCTGTAATATATTATAGATATCTTGTGTAACTTTGTCTAACTTAGCTGCATCAGTCAGGTTTCATACTTAACACACCCTGACATCTCACTGTTCTGAAATGCTGGTCTGTCATGTGACAGTCACCAGCAACAAAGGTAACAGTAGCAGAGCAAATTCTGTTTTCCATTGCCTCTAAGAGCAATTTGTTGGATCATTGGTTGAACACCAAGGTAAGACCTGTAAGACCAGATCCTTTTACTGTTTCCATTACGGTTAAGTTGAAAGACATGCTAAACCTAATATGTCCCATCATTGTAGCAGTTTCATTCAGATGTTTACATGTATTACGTACTGTAACCACACTGAATAAATCAATGTATGAATCCACATAGGAATCTATAAGATCATTTCTATTTTATATAGCGTTGATTGCCACATAGCTTGATTCATTAGATGGTATAGGAGTACATGTTAGTTACTACGTACATGGTCTCATTTCACATGCACAGCTGTTATATGCAAACAGGCACCATTGACACACATACTGATACACAGTATACATATACTTGTGTTTCTGTAATTTGACATAATTTGGATAATTTATTCTTTTGTAGTCATGGAGACAGACGACCAGCTTCAAATGGAGGAATGTGAGTTGGAGCGTTTGCAGTGTTTTGGGTGGTGGTTCAGGACTAGCAAAGCTTTCAGCAGCAGGACTTGTTGATGCTTCTTCTTTGTACATTTTTGGGTTTTTTGTATCTAAGGCAAAGGTCAGACTCAAAATCAAAGGAGCTGACTGTAGTACACAATTAATATTTCATTTTCTGCTGCTATTCAATTTCACTGATATTAAAGTGGATTTCTTTTTACAGTTCACCATAGTATGATTGATCTTTCATTTCTTTAATGAAAGATCCTTGAAAGAGTTGTTGTAGTGACAGTGTCCCTGCTGTGCAGCTCCTCTCATGGTTCATTTGTAATCAGGGCTCCTCATGAAGGATGCAAGTACACAGACATCACTGGACGCATATATAAATTCTTCAGTAAATATATATATTGTACACGTCAAAACTACTGTTGTATATGTATAAACTAACTACTTCACGCTCTGCTTCCTGCTCCCTGGGGCAATGCCATTTTAACTATTTGATCCTCACTTAGTTGAGTTAAGTAGTTCATTTCCTTATAGTCTTTGTTGTATTTGATGTGTTGACAGAATAATTTGAAAAGATAATATACTTTAAAAGTAGTTATATACAGGGTTTTGCAAGTAAACGAACACAGCCAGTATACAAATAATTAACTGGGATCTTAAAGGCACCACTGAGCTGGGATCCTCATCAATGCACCCTGCCCTGAAAGGCTTTATGTTGAAATCTCACTATTTCTGAGCAGGCAAAGGTACAGCATGCACTAGATCGCCATCTTGTGGTTAATTTGTGAACATCTGTCTCATTTTGTTAAATGGAGCAGGATGTGTCAGGAACTACACCAAAAAGTGTTTTTTTATGTTCCATCATTCTGTGTCCGGCACATTTCTTTAGGAGTATTTACAGATGCTGTCTGGTGAACATAAAAAAACACACTTGATCACAATGTTGATTACAGAAGATCAACATTGGTTTTCACTCATTTTAACAAGATGGTGATTATGCATGTACTCGTATTATGGGATACAGTCTAAAACATTGTTGTATCCCATAAAACAGCCACTTACTTCTGAGTTACCTTCAGAGCCACTGCAGCACTGTGAACTGAATCTCTCACGAATAGGTAGATCGTCCTGACAGCTGTGTGGTTTCTCTCTTTCTCTTATGATACCTCAGAGCCCACAGACCATCAGCCACCAGGCCTCCGCCGGGAGGAGGACGACCCAAACCTGCACCCAAACCCAAACCCCAGGTGCCCCAGTGCAAAGCTTTGTACGCCTACGACGCTCAGGACACAGACGAGCTCAGCTTCAATGCTGATGACATTATTGACATCATCAAAGAGGGTAAGCGTGAGATAAGATGGCATTTACAGGCATGTTTTTCCCACCTTGACATGACGTTTTCAGTGTGAAACAGAACACTAACGTAGCCTTGTTTGCTGATCAGATGCATCTGGATGGTGGACAGGACGACTTCGTGGAAAGCAGGGACTTTTCCCCAATAACTACGTCACCAAGATCTAAGAGCTGCAGGTTTACAGCATGAGGAGGGAGGAGAGCCTCCTGTGCCCCTGCTGACCCTCTCAGAGGATGGGATGTAGCTTACAGTCAGAGAGAGAAGCACTGTGAGATTTCCTGAAGAGAGAAACTCACTCTTCCTCCACCTCTGCCTTGTAATAAATGAATGTAACTCTCGGTTACACCACCAAACCAAAAGACTGTCAGGCTTGAAATGAGGCTCTGCTTTAAAGACAAGAAGACTTTGACTCCAGGGTCTGTTTTCCTCCACAGTCCCTTTGAGTACTGAACAAAACTATTTATTGTATTTATAGCTTTCTGTGTTCTCCTCACTGTCATTTAAATCTTGCTGAGGATTTGAGCTCAATCATTTTGATGCGTTGGAATGAAGATGCTTAATCTGTGGGACCAGGCTGTGATTTTTATTTTTATTTTTAATTTTTCAACATGCTGTCTTTGGATGAAGGTTTGATTGCTGAAGCAAAGGTGGTTGTCTCAACACAGAACAGACTGCTGTTTAACCAGGTTTATTTATTTTGGTGCAAAACTGTAACTATTTCTCTGGAACAGACATTCACTAAATCACCACACTGTGATTATTTTAATGATTTTTAAATACCAAAGCAATGTAAATTTTAAGACAAGGCAATGTGGTGAATCACCTGGAAAACCACCTCCATCCTTTTTTGTTTTTTGTTTTGTTTTGTTTTTTTGTTTTTTGTTTTTTTTGTTGTTGTTGTTTTTGTTTTTCTATCACACCAGTATATGTTAGACACAGAGTAGAGGCGATGTATACTGTAACCTGAGCATGCGGTCTGTGGTGTATTAGCACTTTATTGGTACAGGTACTACCTTGGACACAGACATTGTCACTCATTCATGCCACAGCCAGTTAGTAAAGTCTATGAAGGACAGATTGCCAAGCTAGCAATAAGCCTAGTTACTGAGGAGAACAAGTTGTTTACATGAAATGATAAGAAAACAGGCATTTTAGATCTAATTCTGTATATGTGTTCATATTTAGGAGTACGCTTGTTGTTGGTTAGATTTTAAATTAATTTTTTTTGTATATTCTCTGAAGGATCTTAGTATTGTATTTTTTTCTGCTTTTGATACTCACAGGGCTGCTTTTTTTCCACTTCATTTATAAATAGATAATGGTTATCACAGACTAGGGTGAATGGATTTTTGTTTTGTCAATTGCAGAAGTTGTTTTAGGTGAAATAATTTTGTTACCATTTTTCCGTGGCACTACAAAGAATTTGCTTCTGCTTGACTGTTTCTGCACATCTTTTGCACTGCTGTTGCATTACTTACACATTCCTTAGTAATTTGTTATTTCTTTAAATAACCACATTATGCGCTAGTCAGTAAAACTTTGCTGGGACTTCTGTCATGGATTTTCTGCATCATCAAATATGGATTGATCTTGGATGGTTGAAAACATCCTTGTGCAATACAGGACAGTAGATGACTCTTTTAATAAAGCATGTAATATTGTATATTTAACTGCTTTGTTTTATTCAAGAGAACCCATTAAATGAACAATGATCAATCATTGGTGTTTATGTTTATCATTATATCCACATGCCATCAGGACTGCACTCCAACCTTTTACAAATACATTAAGATCAGTAGTTCCCCCTGCTACACATACATTTTGTTTTTTGTTTTGTACTTGAACTTATTCAAATTATGAATTGTTTATGTGGAAGCACAAACATTCCCAACATGATAGGTATGAAAACTTCAATGAGGAAATCACTGTAAACATTTTAGTCTAGACTCATGAGACACCTTTCAACAAGCTGGTGGAGGCATTTTGTTCCCATTTAACACAACTGGCCTTTTTCATGGAAAACATTATGACATGCCAAAGCTGGAAAATGAAAAATATCTGTTACACTGTCATTACTTATTGGGAGAGTTCAAGAAAACAGAGCTATTATTGATGTTATGAGTAGCAACATCATGTGTGTCTATGTGCAGCAGGAAGCAGGAAGGCAACCAGGCTGCAAATCAAATCATTTGATAGAGGCAAACATGGACAGCAGGTTCCTTTACTGCCCTAAAACCAGCTAACTGATTCCCACGCCTCAAGTATCTGGACATGATAAAAAAAAAAAAAGCAGTATGAACTGTAGTTGATCACAAACTTATCTTGCCCTGAATGTTCACCGGCTGCTGCACTGCAACAACATTTTTCATTCATTATTTGCCACTATAGTGTTGCAGTAACACAGCTGTGTAGTGAACAACAAATCAGATTTGAGTCTGTGCAGACTCTCTCAATGAGAATATAACAGTATAACACGTACACATTATTTCCATAATGAGCAAGAAATATACTGATAACACAGACCTCTCCAACAACTCCTCTCTACTCAGACCTGAGGCGACTCCAGATTTGGTTTACGTGTAACTTTATCAGAATAAACAACATATGCTCTCAAGGTTGAGGGCAGAACATCGGATTCTTGTCTCATGGATCTAATTAAATCTTTTCCTTTTAGTCTGTTCATTGTCACATGTTTAATTTGGTACAATTCTTCCTGTTTATCTGTCTTTGACATTCAGTTATTTTGTTGTTATTGTTGAGGCATCTCCCCTTGACCTACTAAGTAGTTTAACAGTTTTATTTTAATATGGGTACAACGCCAAGCTTTTCTTATTATAGTTTATTACTTACCACATCTTTGATTTGGTAAAGATCTTTCAGTCTTTACTCTTAATGAGGCCTTTGTGCACCACTGTGTTATTCACAGTGCTTCATTTCCACCATGTGGCTGCAGTTGATACTGCATCTGATTTTCTGTCCTGTTTCTGTGTTGATCTAAAGTGAGGCTGTAACTTAAAAGAGTATAGTGTTAATTCTCCTACAAATTAGATACTGAATACATAAGCATTAAAACTGGTATGACCCGTATAAAATGGTGGTTAACATTAGCTAATGTTAGGAAATTTTAGATATTGCTGCACAATTTACATGAGTGAATAGGTTTGTTAGCATTTGTTATTTTCTTGTTTTTACATGTAGTAGTAAGTTAAATGAGCCACCGTCAAACATCAGGCTTTAATTAGACTGACACTTGAAACCCACTTGCATCCTTTTTGCACCTCACAACCTCTCTACCTTTATTAATTACATCTGAAAAAACTGAATTTAATCAGCTGATTTCATTTCTGTTGAATCGGTTCATCTCCAAAACTGTGGTGTTCAGTGGTGCAATGGCTTAAATGTAAATCTGACTAACATTTATTAAAGATATCACCACCCAGCCTTGTATTTTATTAGCTATATCTGTCCTAAATGCCATAAAGGTGAATCACTTCTATTTTTGTGTAACCTGCTCTTCTCTTTGCTCTGGAAGTAAAGGGATTATGTTGATTTATTAGACAGTACCATCCCTTCCACCTAGTTCATGATCCAGGCTCTTATACTGGCCTCATCTTTTTCTACTGACAATGAATCATTGATTAGAGGCCAGAAACAGGAAAGATGGAGGCACAGTTAAAATATCCTAAAACTGTAGAGGAAGGAATTTATTTTCTAATTATTATTACAATCATTTTAATTGTTTGGTTTAGATTTAAGGGGAAAACATACATTTCATTTTTGTGCTGAATTTGGGAAAAGTGTGCTGCGGTTAATTAAAATATAACTGGAAGTGTCATGAATACACCATCTGTTACAACGGACATACTCCGCAACTCCTAATCTAATCTAGGCCATAACAATGAATCAAAAACACAAGGAATTAAAATCCCTTTTTGGTAAAATAAATACACAATACAAAAGTTCATTGAAATTATAAGTGGAATTTGTAATCTTAAAAATACCACTTAGGGAACATTATTGCAAAAGAAAAAATCATGCAAACTCCACACAGAAAGGCCTCAGCAGGTTTGAATGCAGAGGCCACAGTGCTACACACCACTTCGCCCAGGGTAGCTCTTGAAATTGTTTATATGTATCCTAAATACATTAAACATGTGATGAGGAAAAAAAAAAAAGATGTTTTAAGGATAAGACTAATACTCTAGAACTCTATATTTACTAATTAAGATTCATTACCTTTATTTTCTTATGTACAATAACATGACTGTTTCATCAAGAACCCAACAATCACACAAACATCTGAAGAGGACACCAAAGGAAAAGACTCAATCAAGAGTTATCCAAGTTTATTAATATTATTTTTTAAAACTAATATAAATCCCACAGAATATGATCCTGGTGCCTTTAAGTCAATGAACGCATGGATACCTGCTTAAAGTACTGCATTTCAACACTCCATTCAAAATATCTTTTTTTTCTTCTTTTTTCATGTCATCAGAGTGGAAATACATGGCCTCAGCGCACTGTCATATTTACTACTATTCTCCTACCTTTTTCTCTCTTGTGCAAGTCTATGCGAGTGAGTTAGTCAACAGTATTAGTGTTTTTCTTTCCACAGCAGCAAAAATGGACGCTGCTGCTCAACTACAGAGAGACAAAAGGGAGGGTGGATAAAATGGTTTGAAGTGTGAGAGCAAACAGTTAATCCCAAATTGAGCTGTGTATTTCCCTCTGAACATACACACTGGAAATGAAAGTCCACATCACTGCCGGTATTAAATTGGCAAAATGATCCCAGGTTGTAGGCTCGTGCGAAATTTCTTACACATACATGTAGACCTGAGATCTCATCTTACAGAAACCTAGTTAAGCGTCACAGGCCTGTCTGCAGGGGAGAAACCCCCAACAAAATGAAGAAAAGATTCACAGCAGATCCCAACAATCGTTCAGTTAAGAAAGAACAGTCAAGACAGGGACGTGACATTCTTTTTCTTGTTCTCTAAAATACATCAGATGGTGGTGATAATGGTGTTTTAGTCAAATGAAGGTGCTGGAGGGAGGTGTAATCGTAGCAAAGCATGTGCATATTCTGGTAGTGAGGTGAACATTGGAGTTTATTTCCACTCTAGAAATACTGGGTGTGCACTAATACAGCAGCTGATCTGTTAACATATTTCCCTAGTTAGGAATGTCTTGATTTACTTAAAAAACATCTTTCACTAACAATCCACATCTTCTAAACATAAACTAATCAATACAATGATTGGTAAAATGAATCCTGCAATGTTTTTTTAAACTGGAGGTTGACATTCTATTCTAGTAAAGCAAGGCATTAGGTTTACAGAAATGCATCTTTACTAGAGCAGCTATCCTCACCTGCAAATTGTTAGGCTGTGTTAAGCCCACGTTATATGTGCAAAGAAATGCATTGCAAGGAAACATGCAGAGAAACAGAAACAAAAATGACACTTGAGGAAACAATCAAAAGCTACATAAAAGCTTTATAAATACAATAAAATCTTAAACCCTTAATGGAGATTTCTAGCTGTTGTAGTAATATGTGATAGCTGGCACTCTAGGCTCAATGCTTTTTTGTCAGATATTTTTTATTTTCTCGTAGTGGAGCTGCACAGGTAATTCATGCCATCTTTGGTTGACTGCAGTACTGAAGAGAAAATTAATATGATCTCAAAATAAACTTTCAACAAAAGGGTTGTTAGAAAAACAGCATCAACTCTCAGCAGACAACTGCGCCTCAATGTCCACTCTGCAGATGGGGCACTTCTTATTGGTGAGGAGCCACTGATCCACACACAGCTGATGGAAGAGGTGCATACATGGTAGGCGTCTGGAGGGAAAGACACAAATTCAGTAAAAATTGAATTCTGGAGGCCACATCTGGAATTAAATACACTTCTATTGTGCCTCCTTTTTACAATGAGCAGGACACAGCGCAGTCCTTCTGGTCTACTTGCTGCTTTGTTATAATAATACACCTACTGATTGTCTCTACAGTTTGATAATTTAGGTCTTTATCAGCAAATCCCATCAAAGGACTAAAGCCACTAATGAATTCATCCTATGAACACATATCATCTGTGTGGCCTTGACATGATATAGTTTATTCCTGTGTCATAGAGCTCCACTGTTGTCCACGCACTACTAAAAACACATCAGGGATCCACATCATTACACTGTGTGACCTGTTCCTTCATTATCACAAAGAAGGCCACTGTGGTTCATTTTGATCACTCCCACATGAACCATTCTGCTGCTGTAAATACTCACTAGTGCACTGAATTCATCCGTTAAAATAGTCCAGAACAAATGGACCATTTTGTCATTTTTGAGTAACGTTTTTTTTTTTTTTTTTACAAACTACAGTTTCCAGCTGTTTAAGGAAAAAAGCTAAAACACCTAAAGCCTGAAAAACTCTGTATATTCAGTTTGAACAAATGGACATAGGGATGAGAACAACACCCAGGATAGAGGATATGTTGACATTAAAATCTGCATTACCATCTACTCTTAACAGATCGGGGAAAAACTGATGCTTCAACCTGTGTGACTGCATCAGAAATATTTAAAACCTCAGTTTTGTCTTAATATGACCTGAACTATTTCATACATGCATGTACTCATATTCATTTATCTCCTTATAGGTCATGACTGTAAATAATTGATCAAAAACCTAAAATCTATTTTTTTTTTTTTTGTTTAAAAAATAAAAGATAAAGCTAAAATGTGACACCCATCATCTCTTTTTATACCAACAGAGGGCAGAAAGTCCTCTTAAAAAAACCTGAGTGAGTGCCAAAAACCAATTCCTTGAGGCCAGTAATTTTAAGGCACTCTGGGGTTTTCTGCTGATTACAAGGCCTTTGGGTTTTTAAAAATGATATCTCTGGAGACGGTGGTAAAATGGAACAACTACACCTGCCATCCCACATGTCTGCGTTTAAAGGCTCACAGACACGCCCTCCTGAAAGCATAATTGAACACACTCAAAACTGTGAGAACGAGCGGAGCAAACACCCAGGAGGGGAATCATTTACCTGACGTCCTCCCCCTCCTCCAGTATTGACAGACAGATGGTGCATTTTTCCTCCGTGTCTTCATCTGCCCCCTCGTCTTCATCTTGCTTACCATGCAGCTTTCTCTGTTTGTGAGAAACATTTGGACACGACTTTTGATATCCAGCATCGATCAGTAAAGCAACCACAGCAGACTCATTACATACGGTTAATAATCATATCAATCCACTCTGTTAAAAACATGAAACTGCTCTAATAAAACTCTGTGGTAACATTACAAATAGACATATTACTTTTGTATAAAATGTTGCCTATAAAGAGGTAACTATAATCACAACAAACATTTCAACAAAAATGTTAAATTCCTTTGGGGACAGAGAGAATGGTCATTTTGTCCTGAAAACAGAAAAAAAAAAAAAAAAAAAACTTTCTATCTGTTGTCTCTATACTAAACAAATCAAAGTTATTCAAATTAAAGTTATTAGCCGAATTCCCTGGCCCCCAAGACTAATACTAACATCTACTGAACATGTGAGCAGAGACATGTTTCCAAATTGATTTGTTCATTATTTCTCACCGATTCTGGGGTTGCGTGCATATTTTTCCCAATAGATGCCCAAGCTTCAGGGGTTAACTGTTGGTCAATGTCTCTCTCCAACACCTTCTGTATTGGGTGGCAGGGTGTTAGATTGCTTATTTAGATACATTTGGAAACCTCTAAGGAAACTTTTCCCCACCAATGTCTTCACAGCTGCAATCTCTGGTAAAAGACACTACAGTATTTTCTAAGTGTTGGCAAAACATCAGACGTTTGAAATGAGCACAAAAGACCACTGCCCACTCTGTCCCAGAATAAACTGTAACAGAACATGCACAACTAAACACAGTATCTACAAAATCCATTGAACACCATATACAGTAGATAGCTACACACAGTCTCACAGGTCCTCACCTTTTTGTACTTGTGTGGGTAAGTGCACCTCTCTATGGTTCCCTGAGAGGCTCCTCGGTTCACAGTCCCCAATCTTTCCTCTAAATGCAGCAGATCCTGATGGAAGTAGTATAAACAAACTGCTGTGAGACTGACAGATGTGTTTTGCTTTGCACAGTCAGAAATTTCTCTCGTTTTGCAAGAAACTGCTACACACAGCTTGGTTCATCATTCAATAATCCCCACCAATTTAGTGGTGATTTAAAGAGAATTACCAGCCTGTCATGTTTTTAAAAGCGTTAATGATCACATTAACACCCATGCCCCTCCTGAGAACAGCTGCTGCCAATAATTGCTGCATACAGGTGTCAATATACTGAAAGACCAATCTAACTGCAACATTTGTCAATTGTCTGCTGAGCAAGGACAACAGAGAGAGATTACACTACATTCACTTGGCAGACTACTTTAGTCCAGGTTCAGTGTCTTTCTCTTCAACACATGTGGGGCAGAGCCTGGGTATCAAACCACCAACCTTGCAATTAATGGCTGACCTGCTTTGCAATCTGAGATATGGCTGTCCTGAGTTACACAACACATTAAACTGTGCACAAGTGGGTTTAAAATCTCATGGACAGCTCGTAAGTTTGGATGCTTGAATTAACATTTACATTTTTCTTGTATAAACCTCACTCAGCACGACTGGTAATTAAAACAACCAGAAGTCCTCACCTCATAGGTTCTTCCAAAGCCAGTCATTCTAGATGAGATGTACCGAATGTGCGGGTAGGTCACTTCAGATATGCCAGTGTGCTATGAGGGGAAAAAGCAAAGCATTACATAACATTACATTTAGCTCTGAAAAAAATGTTTTATTACATAAATAAATAAATGTACCCCTTCTGAACCACACATTTTCATCAAACAATTTTTGCAGACCTTATTTCATTTAACAGGATCCTACGCTTCAGGTGAGCGTTCAAAATAATGTATGCTATTAGTGGTGGAGCCCTTTGTCTTTCAGCTGCACCATATTAGTGTATTTATATGTGTACTTTTTGTAAATAACACACCATCATGGAGATAGGGGTGTGTACATTTTCCCAGAGGGTAACATTTGCTTTAACTATAGCATGTAAAAAGAAGAGTTGCAAATTTTAAGAGCTTCTTTGTAACATGTACATAGGCGCTGGTGGCATTAAAAGCGGAAATTCGAGGGGCTTCAAAAAATGCTCACACTGCACATATGTTATGACGAGGGACACAGACAAATTTAAACTAATGAACTCTGCTTAGACTGTTCATCAAAATTCACTTGCATATTATTTGGTTCCACTTCTCTACCCCCTAATTCAGAACATGCAAACTGTGATTAACTGTAGATGCACTGAAAACATATGGGAAACTTTCAACAGTGGCAATCAGCTCTTATCTAAAGCACCGATGCAAGTGCACATAAATTAATACATTAGTATGGACAACTAATGTTTGTCTATTTGAGGATGACCATGAAAAAATAATAGTAACATTGTGTCACCTATATGTGTGCAGGATCTCACTTTAGGCTTCTGGATTTGTTGAGTGTGCATTTGAAATGCCTGATGAGCCACTATTAATTGCTAATGAATAATTCATGCAGTTCACCAAACCATCCTTGAAATAACTGATGTTATAAATAAGGAGCCAGCACCATTAATCTCAGCCAGACTTCATATAAAAGTGAGTCTCTCTCATTTATGCTAATGTATGCAAGTGTGCTGAGGGATTCTCTCACCATGAAGGGAATAGGGAAGTGGTGCAGTCTGGGGGGAGGGTGGTAGTGGGGCAAGTGGGAGTGCAGGTGGCCTGAAGGGTACGGTGCCACAGTCACTCCAGCCTCTATGCCAAGCTCCCTGTTGACAAACACATAAACAACAGCCATTAGACATCTCTACTACACCTGAACGTAAAACCACGGAAGCACAGAGTCACATTAAACATGTAATATTTGATTAGCTGACATTAAACCTGGGCTGAATTAGGACTAAAACCAACCATCTGCTAGGCCTCATTTCGTCTGATACTGACCATGCTGTTCTCTGCTCAGGCTGACGAGGGTGGGAAGACATAGTTTGTGGCACATGGATGTGGTGTCCATGGCCATAATTGGGGTGCATTCTGTGGGGGTGTGGAGGAGGACGCTCGTGTGCTCGTCTGCAAGGAAATGAAAATCCAAGTTTGACAAGGAGGTGGTTCACAGGTGGAGACCGTCTTTTACAGAAATATATTAAAAAAAACTCACGTGGGGTGTTGCATCATCCTGCGCCTCTGGACCTCCATCCTCTGCAGCATGTCATGTTGATGTAGCCTCTGTACAGAAGCTCCCAGTGCCGGTATATGATGTGGCAGTGTCTGGTGGTCTGTAGGCAGGTGCTGGGCCAGTGGGGCACTTGAACTAGAGAGGTGGTGGGTAGACAGAGGAGGGGGAGGGGCAGGGGGCACAGTGTGGCCTGAAGGGTGTGATGGCAGTGAAGCATGAAAGGTGACGGTGTGGGGAATGACATAATCGCCTTGTGGAGCAGGCTGAGGTGTAAGTTGGGGGTTCCCGTGGGAATGAGGACAGGCGGAGGAGGGTTGATGATGCAGTGAGCGTGGTAGAGAACCATCTGGAATAGAGGAAGGAGAAGAAGAAAAAAGGGGAAAAAAATACGGCTTTAATCACCAGAGGATAAAGCTCGCAATAATGTCTATTTTGGTTATTGTGAAGAAATCCCATGGAAATGCAAAATCCAACAATAAAGAAGTCTGTCAATACTTAACTGACTTTACCAGCCTGTCTGTGGCACTCAGCCCTCAGCCCATTAATTCTTACTGAAGGCATACATTTTTCAAAAAACAGGCCATGGATATATTTTTTAAAAATTAGAGTAAAAACCGTGGACTAGTGTCCATGCTTATTGTAATAAATAAACAAGTCTCACGGATGGCTTTTTAATTATTGTTTTTGTGTTTGGTTGAGCACAATGTTTTTTCTTCTACAGTATGTTTCAGATAACAGTGCAGCTCTATGGGATATATGATTAAGCAGAATGAGACATTGGCTACACAGGAAACAGTTGTTTCTTGGAACAATTAGCTTTTGGTGCTGGTAAGTGTGTGGGATTTGTTCACAATTAACTAAATATAGAAAGTCACCTGACATACCAGAAAAAAAACAATGCTTTAGTGTTTTCTGACCTGTCTGATCAGTCAAAACATAAGTGCAAGGGATATACATTTACTTTATGCCAATGGACAAATATCTTGGCTCAGCATGTTACAGCTGATGCATTTGTAGCAGTATTTTTGTGGTTTGCTTTTGGCAAAAACAGCAGCAGTGAAATGAGGCTGAGCAACAGGCAAGATAGAGGTGGCACCGTAGGCACCAGCAGCAACTAACTCTCGTACTACATTCCCCACGAGAAAGCCTCGTCACACTGCTTCACTTTCCATACTGAGCTATTATGAGTAGAATGAGGTATTAACTACCTCTGCCTGGTACAGTTCCCACAGCACTTGGCACATAAACCATCAGCCTCTGTTAATTACTATTAGCGTTAGGTTTTAGGAGTGCAGCTCTCTGCCAATTTTCATAAGAATTGCACTGCAAATGAGTGAGATTTTCAACTGTAGCGGCAGACACTGGACTAAATGAGTTGAAAAATTTTGAGAAATTAAGCTAGTGGTTAATGTCTGGTTTCCTGTATTGCTTAAACATGGTGCACTCACAGGAGGGGTGGATGTAATGTCTGCAGGGCTGGGGTTGTGTTTGTGGCTGGGGCTGAGCCACCATGGAGGAGCTGAATGAGTCCACCACAGCAGGCTGACTGGGCCCAGGGGTGCCCTGGGAAACATAAGCAGGAGGCCGTGAGGTGGAGCCTGGGCAGCACGGGTCAAAGGCTGAAGTGCTGCCGTGAAAACTAGCGCCGCTGTTTCCACCACTCCGAACACTGCTGTTGCTCAGATCCACCGGCAGAGTTTGCTGTGGGAGGAAAACACAGATGTTATAGAAAGAAGAGGGGTGAACATGTGGAAAATGAATGGTAATGCTAAATTAATCTTTATGAGCGCATGTTTCCTTTGAGTACATTTTCCCAGAGTTCAAATACAGTCAATTAAAACACACAATTCACATCATATGCCAAGTACAACAAAAGCTGCTTTTTATTGTTGTATTTCTTCTTTTAGAAAGGAATCTTTATTGTGTTTCTCCAGCTACATGCTGTTTCAAGACCATGAACCATGATCACTAACTTAGGGGGAGGAGGGTGGGATGATGCATAGTGAATCTTTGACAGGAGCAGAGAAGAGTGTTAACATCAAGTTAAACTGTTTAAAGTTTACAGTATTTTACATGTCTACTTTTAATCCAACTAAATCAGCATTTCAACACAATATGTATGAACAGGACAACTCTGTTGCCATAAGAATATCTATTACTTAAAAGCTACTAATTGTGCCTTTACTTCCTAATAAAAACTATTAAATTACATTACATCATGGATACCAGATGTATGTAGTAGTATAATATATCCACATAGCAACAAGCATAACAGCAAGAAATCACTACTAATATTGTACAACTAGAGTATGTTGGTGTTGAATAAAACATAGCTTCACCTGGTCATGGTAGTGGGCTGTGTTGCTGCTGCTGCCACTGCTGTTGCTGCTGCTGCTGACTCCAGCGCAGGGTGCAGGTAGCGCGCTGGGCCGCTCAACGGGGCAGCTGGGCTCTTGAAAGGGCAGGGACCCCGGGGGCTGTGGTGCCGGGTGATGGACATGGTGGAGGAAGTGGTGGGCGTTGCTGTGGCTGTGGCTGTGAGCGTGGCTGTGCTGAGAGCCGCTTGTCTGCTGAGAGGATGACGCCTGCAAGCAGCTTGAATGGGAGTGGCTCAGGGACAGGTGACCAGGAGAGGGGCCTCCACATGGGGAGTGTTGCTGACAGCAGGATGGAAGTCTGGGCATAGCCGTGCCGGCGTTTTCTCCTGCTGTACCTGACAAACCTGGTCTGCTGTCATCTATGAGAGTAAGATATATGAATAGGAAAAGTATAGGAGAAACAGCAGGTTAGGGCAGAAGAGGGAGAGAAATACAAATGGTATGGTGACACATGACTGCATAACACAGGTTAATTTACAGTTTTAAGTTTAACATTTTAAGTAATGATAGCAGCTAGGAGGAAGTCATTTTAGACCCAAGCTACCTCAGAGCATAGGAGCTTAAATAAAATGGTCTACAGCTAGTTTCAACATGCTGTGTCCTGTCTTACCCTCTGTGGCTGTACGAGAAGAGCCACTTGGCCTGTGTGTGTGCATACTTTCAGGTATTGAGCCTGGGCAGCTAGTGGAAGGACCTGGGGCATCATTGAGCTCTGAGGTAGAGGCATGATGGGAAGATGATGACGAGGATGACCTGACTGTTTGAGGGTGAATGCTGCCAGAGGTTGTTGGCACAACTGAGAGATCTGGGGAGAAAAAAAATCAAGTGGTAATTTAGAGAAAGGAGGTGGTAAAAAGGATTTATGCCAATTGATCGAGAAATACAGGTATCACTTAACCAGAGTCTGTGCATTAAATTGAATCACTGCCACACAGTTGTATGCCCCTGCCAACCAGCAAAGTTTCAGGAAATATATCCAAAAGCTCACCTTTCGGGGTTATGGCATGAAATAATCTCCAGAGGTATTGTTGCAGATTATGATATTATGCTGAAGTTGACCTTTGACCATTTGGATATTAAATGTCACCACTTCATAATTTTATCATATAATATATTTGCGTTAAATTGTGCCATAATTAGCAAATGAATTTGTAAGGGATGTCCAAAAACATCTTTTGGGAGGCCACAGTGATTTTGACCTTTAACCACCTAATTCTTACAGATTAATCCTTTAATCCAAGTGAGTGTTTGTACCAGATGTAAGGGAATTCTCCCTTGAAGTTCATGATATCTTGTATTAAAAAAAAACAAAAAAACACAGTGTGCTCACTGTGACTCTAAACCTTCACCATTGCCCACCAAAATTTAAGTTCAGCTTTAAGTCCAAATGACCAAAGAAATTCATTTGAGGTGTAACTGAGATATTATATTCAAGAGGCCAATAACATATTTTATGAGACCACAGTGACCTTGACCTGTTGCCACGAAAACTTTATCACGTCATCTCTAAATCCAAGTGAACAAAGTAATTCCCTTGAGACGTAACTGAGATATTGGGTTTATGAGAATGTGATGGACACGTGACATGAAAACATAATACCTCTGCCCTGGTGACAGGCAAAAGAAAGAAGAGGAATGACCAAAGCAAAAAAAAAAAATCCTTGCCAAAACAACAGCTACCTTTTATTTCTCAGGTTACTGAAAGAAATAAGAATTACGGATCAAAAAATAAAATAAAATAAAAAAATCATAGCACTAAAATTAAAGAGGTCAGAGGGAAGTGACTGTCTGTCCTTTGTTCTGCAAATTATCCGACAATCATATTATGTAAGTTTTCGGTCTATTTTACAGTATATGACAACATGTAGATGCACTAAGTTGTTACTTGTAGATTTAAGTGCATGATTTTCACAATTCATACGTCTACCTAAAATCCATCTTGACACTTTGTCTGGAAAAGAATAATTCATGTGTGTACTTGTCTGCAGAGGCTTAGCAGTCGAGAAGAGCAGAACTTATTAGCATTCCAGTGTGTGAACTCCATCTGCTTTTCATATTCACAAATTAATTTCCCCTCTTTCTCCTAAGAAATGCAAATACTCTAATACCCAGTGCTCCACAGTTTTGCTAGCCCATGGTGGGTGTGGGCTGATAAAGAGACTGACATTGGACGTATGTCACACAAGGTCATAAAGCAGTCTGCTTTTCCAGAAAATTAAGTACTATTGTGCTGTTAGAATAAATGTGAATGAAAATAAATATGATACTGCTCAAGGTTAATGGGGGTTAATGTATAACAATACACTTTCTATTCTCATAACTGAGTGGCTAATTCATGTTCGATCCATTAGAGTTCATAATTAAAGCACAGTAACCACCCATTGATATTTTATTATATAATTTTATAAATGCTGTGATATAGGGAAATTTTCTTTTTGCAAACAAACAACAAAGTACATTTGTAAATCTAAATTTTGTGATTTCTCTGAAGTTTTCCATAAAGCTCTTATTTCATATCCACATTGAAAAGTTGTATTTCCATGACTTGACACCAACATCCAGAATTTGACTCTATAAATATAAATCGTACATTATATTATTGAGAGTGACGGAAAAATCTGAGAATAAGGATACTTGATATATTGTCTTATCTATCTAAGCGGTATAGCTACAATGATTTTAGAGTAGCTTGCTTAAAATGCACACTCAAGGTGTCACAGAACAATACCATATGCTTTGGTACAGTTGGGGAGAGGCAGATCTAGAACTAGAAACGTGAGACCTAATTAAATCTATGTTTAGTTATCTGTTAATCTGACCAGGTTCAACGTGCTTGACTGGACCTTTACAGGCTCATTCTTACCATCTTCATCAACAGTGAGGTCCACCACCTCCCCAGCATTCTGACGCAGTGGTTGGATGACAGTGGAGAGTCTGTGACGTCCACGTGGCTCCTGGAGGCGATTCTGGGAGCAACTACTAGCCCAAATCCTGCCAAGACCTCCCACTGAGCGTGACCTGTAAACATACAGACATTAAACAACCATTACACCAAACTGCAGCACAAGACCACTAGGAATATCCTCACAGAGCCACTCAAGCTCATTTCCAGGACAGTGACTGCTTTGACAGAAGTATGTGAGGAAGCAAAAGTAGACATTTAAATCTGGTCTTACTATCTAGTGAGCACAGTAGTTTTTAACCACAGTCTCTAAAAACAGTTATGAAATGCAACTGCATGTCAATTAGGCTGTATAACATTTCCCTTTTGAGAAACAAAAAGAAAATAGCTAGACAGCTACACAATTTGAACAAACTGAGAATTGATCTTTGTTTATGCCAGACATCTTGACCTGTCATAGCAGTTAGTAACATTAAAAATGTCTGTCTCTGGGATCATGAATAGAAATCCACCTGATGCAGTTTATTTAATTTAGGTGTAAGATAGTCATTTACATATTTAATGTTTACCTATTTAATGTGTACACAACTGCAATACAATATCACAAACCAAACAGCATTTGTGTTTTACAACACTCACATCTAAATCGTACTACTCTTGCGACATGCTTTCCTTTTCCCTACGTCACAGTCGAATGCTTTGCACCACTCTTGCCATGTCCTCAGCCCTTCCTCTTTTCTTTCCTTTTAATTTTCTCTCTCAGAGGCTCCTGTCGCACTAACCCTTGCTCTCTGAGACTGGAATGAGAGGCCAGGGAATAGTCACATTTCTCCCCCCCAGTGCCGTAAAGTCAGGTGATCAGGGGGAAGAGGGATGAGCCCCAGGGACCAGAATAAGAGTATGGGAGTGCCGTAAAGCTGGATACCATGGAGCTTTGTGGCTAGGGGATTTCACTGCCCTTCCCTGGGTTTTGTTTTTTTTTTTTTTTTTTAATACACCTGAGCTGAGGGAAGAGGCTGTATATCAAAGTGTTAATGACAGCTTTTGGTGTGTCAAACGAAATTATAAACCAGCTCTGTGACTCTTAGTGATTAAATCATAAACACATTAGAAATGATCAAGGAATTCAATAAAATCCTTACTATGATGATGCAAGAATTTTATTCAGTGCGTGTTTGCATGGATATCTCACAGACCAGATGCAGACAGGTAAAGGAGGTTAGAAACTTCAAACTGGCTTGGTATGAATTTATATGTTATGTAATGTGTTTGTTTGTCTTTGTGTTAACCTTGTAACAGATTAGCAACTTGTTTCGGCGTTAACCTGAGCCTCCCCAAATGAATACTGTGTTAGTCTGTGACTATAAACAATACATGGAATATGAATTGACTCAAAAATTTCTGTTTTGCTCTCAACTAGTTATATATAATATCTACTTAAGTTAAGTTAAATTTTTGTGTTTTTGTGACTTCAGTAACTGAAACAGTGAAAGTGTGTCCAGGTAAGTGTAAGTGTGGCAGTAAGACTAAACCAAAAGTGTTAATGCATAAATGATAGGATGTAATCTTGAGTCGAGGATGTAGCCTTGTTAAATTATTGATCTATTCCTCATTATGTAGAACACTCAATTAAGAGTTTGGCTGTGATCACATTTCTGAGATTGTCTCAACTCAGGAAATGCCTCTCTCTGCTGTTTATGATAAGGGGGATTCCCATTTATTAATATTGTCTGCATCCAATTCAATTTCCTGTGAGACATTCTGCACAACAATGAAAATGGAATAAAGGAGGAAGCTGATTAACTTTCTTAATTCACAAATAACAAAAGCTAACTCTATGTGGGTGCATACACAAACACACTTGTGACTAGCTGCATAACACACAATGAGGGTGGTCCACAGAGGGGGATGCATGGTGGTTGTGCCGGGGTCTAATTGGCCAGGCTCCTCAGTTCTGATCCCAGGGAGCAGGTCTGCCCACAAGGGATGAGCTCCTAATTAAGTAGACCTGGGATTATTTTGTAAATATATGTTTATCACCATCACCTCCTGAGTGTGAGAAGGGGGTGGGGAGGTGGGGAGAGGAAAACAGTACATTGTAAACATGAACACTATGGGAATGGGTGGCTTGGCAAAGCTAAGGTTGTGCCAAGCCAACATGATGCGAGCCACATGCTCCAGGGATCAGTAGAAGGCTGAGCACTGTGGTAATGTAGAGAAAACTACTGGGACTGCTGCTGCCCACAGCCAAGGCTGGGAGTTTGGGAGTTAAATGAGAGGAGATCATAGACACTGTGCAAAAGTAGCAAACAATTTGCAACATCAAGGTTTGCACATTCGAAGGTATTGACGTTGTCTTCACAATTTAAACTGCATCACTTTCTAAATTTCAGCACTAAGAAGAGAACTTTCCTTAGTGTGAGCATTGATCTGGCACTTCTCGCTTTATCTAATATAAAGAAAATACAGAGTGACATGCAAGGTCTTCATGTTGATACAGCACATTTTGCTTAGTGAAAACACCAAAAGAAATATATACTTATGAGCCAAAACATTATGACCACCTCTGCCAAAACAATTAGGACCTGCTGAGACAGGGACTCAGCAAGACCTCTGAGACAGCTCTGTGGTATCTGGCATCAAGACGGCAGCAGCAGATCCTTCAAGCCTTATATTGTACAATTGTACAATGACAATAAAGGAACTCAATTCAATTCAAGTCCAAATATCTTAAAAATGACCATGATAATGACACAAGAAAATTGTTAAAGGTCACATCACATGTCTTGTTGTAAGTTATATTTGGGTATGTGGACTTTTAGCCATTTCAAACACAGATATAACAAAACATTTTAAACATGAATGAATCTCCTCTGGATTCCTGATGAGAGTCTGTGTTTTAGTCAAAGAAAAGGTTCTGTTATCCTACTACTCTGCACGTCCAAAGCCGAGCTGCAGAATCAGGGCAAAGACTAATCGAGGTCTTTTTAAATTTCTAGATATCAGCTGCGTAACCCTTGTTTATTGTATCTCACTGGGTAAAGCAGCTGCCAAACATGCCCCACAGTGCACTGTTAAAACACTGGAATGTTCCTAATGCACGACTTTCCAAGTGAGTGAAGTTTGAAGTGGGACGAAGAAATAAATAACAGCCAGCAGTTCTTCTAAACAATTTGACACTGATGGTGTGTAACTGAGTAATGTAAGAGGTAGTTTGGATTAAAAATGCTGGTCTTACCCTAATTTCAGGTAGATGTTGCCGCATGTCCCTAAGAGAGGCTGACCAAACCCTGTCCAAGGCTTTGTGCTACAGCAGTAACTGACTGCCACTATTCTGTCCACCAACATAATAAACAACATTGGACACCATACAAAATGCTAGAGGAAACCATTGAAAAAAAAGCTTTATTTGTTTGAGTGAATGGGAGTTTTATTTAATCAAAGTAAGCCTGTGAGACTACGAGTGAACTCTGAGGCTAGTTTACAAAGGAGAATGTAAAGACCACATCGACCATGGTATTTGCACATAATCAAAATTTAATGATTGGGATCAGAAGCAAGCAACCAACCAACTCACCAGTAAATGATGAGTAGTTGATGAAAACATCCTTCAGCACTAACAATAAACTAGCCAGGGCCATGATATAATATGTATGCATGTTTGTCTGTGTTGTACATGTATTGTGTTTATAGCACTGTTCAGACCTGGTATTAACATCTGTCTTGGGTAATCTGATCACAAATGGATAGCTCTAAGTACACACCTAAGATGCACTGAGACTCAGACCACATGCAGAGTTGGTCTGGGCCACATGTGGCCATTATACTTTTACCAGTGTGAGCGTAATTTCGCCCTGGGCCACATTGAAGAACTGCCAACTCTACTGACGTACTCTCGTCTAATTAGTCCAGACACAGTTTCATAATGAAGTGAAAATAATTTACTGTTTCAAATGGCTGAAATATTATTTTATTGTAAAGCTGTGGGCAGTGCAACATTTGTCTCAGCCCTTCCTTGCCCTGATATTGTTCTCCCTCTCTAAAACACACTGACAATGAACCAGTCTGTCACAGTTAAATTGGATAAAAACAACAACTTAAACATGTTTACTTGCATATAGAGTGGAAATTGAGAGCCAATCACACAAGACGAGACGCATGTGGAGATACATTTTAATGCCAGGTGTGAACTGACGTGTTTAGAGCCCACCATTTGCGATCAGATCACCCGCATGTTAATGCCCGGTCTGACCAGGGCCTGTGTTGACAGAAACAACACACAAACTCACATTCACTAACTGGCCTACTGGCAGTGTAAACAGAGATTTCAGTGCTCATTCTGTTGGGCCTTGATTCTCCGCCCTCCCGCTCCACTGCTGCCCATCCCCCCTTCAGTGAGGCTCATCTCTACATTCTCTAGCGAGCCAGGACATCTTTGAAAGTCAGGAAAACAGACAGATCAGACAAGCTATGACATTCCAAGCTTGGTGGAATGATTTCTGGGAACCTTTTTCAGATATTACTGATTCATTAATATAAAGTGGACAAAGAAAGAAAGATGCTCTTTAGATGAGAGCAACAAAAAGGGAGAAAGAGGTTAATACAGAGGCTGAGGTTTGTGAATTGAACCTACATAAAGAATAAGGAGAGTATTGAGACAGTAAATCACATTATGAGAATGTGGAAATAAGATTCTCAGTGGAGTGAGGAAAATAGAAGGAGATGGTGGCAGGACATATCTTTTGTAAATGTATTTCTCCCGCACTGCAAATATTCCTCAGTTCCTCCAAGAAACAGAACTATGTTTAAATTAATTCACTCAATCCTCTGTATTTTTCTTAAAGCCAAAGCAGAATGCCCTTTGCAACTACCCTATTCAACCAATTTCTTTAAATGTTGATTTGAATTATGTCGCTTTAAATAAATATTTTTGGCTGTTGTTAGTTTGCCGTTACTGTAAGAGTTACTCACATGAACTGTGTGATGTTTCAGTTAAATAACAAGAGCATAGCACAGGTACTTAGCAGGTAGGTTGATGAAGAGTGGTGTTGTTTGTTTCACTAGTGTAAAAAACTGGGAATGCAGCTCTACAGCGTCTGTTCTCTGGGACACGGAAGCAGAGCTATGGAATCCATATGCAAAGCAGATCCAGTGCAGCACTACACCACACCCCTGTGTACATGATGTGCCCTTTCATTTATACATGTCCTTAAAAACTTGCAATTGGCACTTGCATTTACTCCTTTTCCTACTTGCAATGTAATTGTTGCACCTGTGTGCACAGACCATCACCGGCAATGGCCATACCTGTGTTAAGGCATTTACATGGTCCTTAAATACACAACAATCTATCTAGTTAGAAGGCAGAACATAACGGATATGAACATCTCTGCTCCTTAACAGCACGAAACTTCAAGAAAAACAGCTGTGAAAGAAATAAGAAGTCAGCTCTTTAATATGTAGACTGCATTCACAAAGTAAAATGAAATCGCAAATTGGTCCATATAAACCATGAGATCTCTCTTACATCATCATCCACTTCTCCATTGTTTGTTCCTGACACTCTGGTGTTTGTTGGGGCTTCCCCTAATATTGCTACATACACTGCTTCTGTTTGATGCTCGCTCATGAGAGCAATCAAATGTACAACAGGCTCTTGAACAGGCTAAACTCACACCACCAACTCTCCCCTTTGTATTTTCCTAAGTCAGACCTGTGCACTGGTGCTCAGTTATAGGATGACTGATATAAGAGTATTATTCACTGCTGTAGAGGGGGCCTCAAGTTCACATATAGCACCTGACCAGAATCAGACATTTGCTGTAAAACATTTCATTTCAGCAGAAACACATAAGGCTACCAAGAAACAATGCTTAACAGCACAACCAAAAACAGAATAGGGAGAAGGGATAGTCCTTGCTCTCAAGAAAGGAGAACAAAACAACGTGACCAGTTATGCAAAGGATACTGATGAGAAGTCTGTGCTCATCTCAAGGCTCCAACAGACATTACAAATTAAGTGAAATCATTTATAAAGTTATTTCCTTAAAAAGAGTGAGTTAGAGTGGTTTAGCACCTCATCTGCAAATGAAACCTGTGGTGTACCTCAAGGTTCAACATTAGGTCCCAATCTTTTAGTCTGTAGATATTGATTAAGAAAACTACAGTCTACTGAAAAACTATTGTAAAACACAACTGAACCAGCTAAACCAAACTAACTAAAACCAAATGACTCTTACATACAAGGTTGGCTAAGATGTCCACACACAGTATATTAGTCAAAAATGTGCACAAATTTTCTTGGCATCTGCTTTTTTCCAAAGTGGTTTAAGTATTTCTAAGGATAAGGAATGAAGCAAGAAAGGGGGAGGAAGCTTAAATGAGAAGTCTGTTTTATCATATGCAGTGCAGTTTTAACACTTTCATGGGGAAGTCATACCATCAAACATGTACATTCAAAGCTTGCTGAAAATATGATGTCACCTACCTGAAACCATCTCCGACTGTGACGATCTCCACTTCACTGTCTGTTGAGGTGACGTTGATCTCCTCACTTGCAGGGACAGCAGGGGCTGGAGCTGGAGTTGCCTCAATCACCACCACATCCTCATCAAGAGCACCTGAACACACCAGGGGAAGTTAGTATAGTTTTAACATGAACCATATAATCACAACAAAGGCAAAATGTACAGTAACATTTAGAGGAAAATTTTTGTTTGCTTCTTGTTTTATTTTAATACTTCACTCAATCAGAAATTTTACCAATAAAGTTGGGTGATAAGCAAACAAATATGGCTGTGGGTTTGAAGTACAACAAAATCATAAACATATTTATGTTTTGAATGTAGTCATATGAATCTATTCTTACACAGTATCAATACATACATAAAATTTTTCCTACTTTTATTTTTTAGTGTCCTGTGTTCTTACCTTTGTCTAACATATTATCAAGCTAACAGTTAAGCTAAGCTTATCAACAGGGCACAAATGAAAAATAGGTCAACAGTGCTTAACTTTGCACTGAGATTGGCTTTCTTCCCTCACCTTTTGCAAATCTGTTAGGTGAATGGTTACCTATGCAACAGATCTCACACCACCTCTGCCTGACCTCTGCCCCTGACTGATTGAAACCATTTTCATTAAAAAAAAGAACTCTTATTTACAATACTGTGCAAAGGTTTTAGGCATGTTAGACAATCTGGTTGGTCCTAAATGCATTCTGCAGCATCAAAACATCCGCAAACATACAGTCAGAGTCATGAAGAATAATCTTCTATGAAAATAAGAAGGAGGAGCCCGGCAACAGATGGTCTGGCCCCTACACAGCCCTGATCTCAACATCATCGGGTCTGTCCGGAAGACAGAAGACAGAGAGACAGCCTGAATCCACAGAACAACTGTGAGAAGTTCAACAGCCTACCTGCCAAGAACCCTGAAACTGCACACGTGTACCTGGGAGAATTAGAGTTGTTTATATTTTAAAAAGGTGGCCCACCAACATTGATTGGGTTTTCTTTTTATGTAGCAAAAACTTTTCAAAGCATTATTTCTGAAAGCTTTTTTCAATTTTCTGTTAGTGCCTGAAAATTCAGCATTATATAGTCTACTCAATGAAGATCACTGTCAATACCTCATCTACAGGAGTCATGTGGGTGCATTAATGTCATTTACATAATAAACAAAGAATCCAGTTCATCACAGGCACCATTCAAACAAGTCACAGCAAACCAAGTTGTGCCACAGACGGGCAATGAGGTCAAAGCCACCACCCGCCCGCCCCCGGTAACTGAACACGGCTTAATCTGTGGGTTTATTTTAGGGTTAAACGCAGTCATAAATCTAGAATTTCAGCGCTCCAAAGAGATGAAGATAATGTACAGCATGTAGCCACAGAAAATATAGGTTTATTTGTGCTAACAGTCTCATGCCTGTTTCTAATTACTGTAACAATTTCTCAGTGCAAGTGAGGGCGCTGACATATGAGTCAAAGTTACATTCTTAAATCCTCCATCTAAATCTCACGCCAAATCTTTCTGGTAGATAGCAAATGTTAACTATATCATTGCCAACCCAAATTCTAAAAACATGTGCAGCTATAACAGATATTATAATCAGATCCACTTGTTTATTGCTAACAACATGGTGGCTGTGAGCAAAACCATTCCACATTTCATCAATTTTTGTGAGTGTTTGAATTGAGGAGACTATCCAGTGGACTATAGTCTGTGAAAACTAGTTTTTGAAATAATCGAAAGGAGGCATTTTAATGAAACTACAACATTACTTGTATGACTTAGCAACAACAATTATTTGTGCAGGTTTCATGCTTTAGTCGTGTCTTGTGCTTTTATGAACATGACTAAGTGACTTGTCATGCTAGTAAAGTCCATAAATTCCCTCTGTGATTTCTATTCCAGTGTCCCCTGAGAGTTGCTGCTTAGCACCCTGTGAGTCTAGCTGCCTGGCACTCAGGTGAAGCCTTCATGTGGTTACACAAACAACACCACCTTTCAAGTCGGAAAGGAACTGTAACCAATAAGTGAAGTGTTGGGTTGGGTAAACAACACCTACTACTACTATTCCTAATGACTATACAACAGATTCTGGAAGGAATATGTTTAAAAACCACTTACTCAAGTTATCTACTTTACTCAAATTTACAGATTTTTATTAAATAACAATGCACCAATCAAGCTGTGACCTGCATTTAAAGACTATGTGAATTCACATTTTAATATCTGTTGAGCTTTAGTAGAGGTAGGACGTTTCTGGCTATAACATGCACCTTTGTGTTGAAGGCAGGATTTGACACTTGCCTCCTTGCTTTTCCCTGCTGTAAACACATGCCTTGTTTTCCCTGCGAGACCTGCTGTTTCTATGCAAAGGCCACTGCTCAACAGTGTCTGATATTTCTCCCACCTGCCTCCCGCTATAGAGGCACAACAACTAACTTTCCATTCTCCCCTAGGGCCACAGCAGTAGAAATATTGCTGAGGCTAAATGGCTATATGAGGAAAACAATGAGCCACGCTAAAGGCGGGGCTTTTTACAGGACATACTGACTCCTTTTGCCTTTTGTAAATGCTAAAACATTCCAGATCATAAAGCAGGAGGTGCCCTTGATAATATGCACACTAGGCTGTGCTACTTTGGTGAGAATGAGAGCAGAAAGTGATGGTTTAGATTTAGGAGCAGCATAAACCTGTTGTTCCAACAGGTACAGAGGACAACACTTTCCACTCCATCCTGCCAGGTGTGGGGCCCTGAACAACCCAGGGGAGAAGCTATTCCTTTATCAGTGGTGCAGAAGCCCATTTCAAAAACATACAGAATATATTCTTGTGCGTGTGGAAGATTTATCATGTTTGTGGACAACTCAAAAGCTTTAATATGGTTTATTACATTTTTTTTTCCACAGAGTGGGACACACAGCAGCTATAGGCTGTCATTTAATGTAGAGGGCAAGAGTGTGTGTTTTCACTCCTGCCAAACACTAGGCAAGGTGGTCCTCTGTTTAATGGTGGTTGGTATCTTTGGCAATTTTTCCTGTATGAGAAGAATAAAATTACAGTGTAATTGACTGAACAACATCACTGGTTAAATGTTCATATAAAAGCACAAGTTAGCGTTTGTGTTCTGGAGTAAAGTAGGGTAGAATAAAGGGGAAAGAGAGCTCATTGGGGAGGAAGGAGCCAAAAAGCAGAGTGCTCTGTCATGTTGTTAACATGGTGTCTCTCTGTCACAGATTTAGTACCTGGGAAATGCATGATCATCCAACATATACAGGTGCAGGGGGTTTTCAAATGAAACAGCTTGCCTGTTTTTCAAGATGAACTATAAGATTACTATCAATATGTGCAATCTGTATGCTGTCTGGGTGCTGTACTGTGCCCTCGCCGTTTTCAATACATAAACATAATGTTTTAAACAGCTTTTTTTTTCCAATTGAGAATTGGAGGGGATAAGAATCTCAATTCTAATATGAATTATGAATATTTTTTTTTTTTGTTTAATTCCCTTTTACTTTCCAGGTTGAAAGCCAAAATAAAATCACCCGCTGTAGAATCAAAACCTATAGACTCCAGATTCTGCTTCAGTAAACAGATTTTAAGTGAGATAGTCTACAATCATCACACTTGTGCTGTACCCAGTTAATTCCTTATAATGCAGTGGGTGTGAACTAGAAGACTGTGGTTAGCTAATTTGTGACAATACATGCATATTGAAGTCACGTAACATTTTAAAATATATCACAATATCAGCAGCCACTCTGTTTTTGTTCTGCTTTCCAATGCATATTAATTCATATTGCATGAATGTACTTCAATTGAAATAAATGAATTAATGCTGGGTGGTGCTTTATTCTGCCACATAAGAGATCTGACCCTGAACCTCAAGAGACATCAGTGCCATTATAATGTGTCAAATGTGATGGTTCGTCCCTTTGCCTGGTTTTTTTAAACACACTGAAAAAAATATATATATATAAATACATATATCCACATTGCCTGTAGATATTTGTAAAACCCATGTTAATGTGTAATGACAGAAACCGTCAAAGCTTTTTCTTATTGATTGGTTATCATTAAAATAAGATGTACAAAGCTACAGCTACTCTAACATGACCGTAAAAGTCCAAAACATGCAAACACAGCATTATGGTGATCACACTGCAATGATGCAGTTCGTTTTCTACGCTTTCTGTGTTGGGTTACATTGCTTTTAACCATATGATATAGCCAATTTGAACATAACTTAACATAACTCATGCTATAAAACCACATATGTGAGAAACAATACAGAGATCATAATGCAACATAAAGATACAGCTGTACATACAGCTGTCATGGTTCATAATTACCTGTAGCTACAGTCGCACTGTTGGGCTGGCTGCTGGTACTGCTGACATCTACATACAGCTCATCTTCGGCTTCAGTAGAAGAGGGGGAGGACGAGTCACTGCTCAGTTCCTCACTGGAACTACTGGTGCTATGGAGCAGAGCATACTTCCTACGTGCAATCACTTCACGTTTCTTCCTCTGCAGTAATAGTCGTTCCTTTTGCTTCTGAGTCCGCTGACCCCCTCCCAGAGTTGTTTTCACAAAGCGTTTTCTATGCAGAGGCCGTCGGCTGCTCAGACACGGCCGCTTCAGAAGTACTGGCTCAGCCTCAGACCGCACCCATTTATGAGAGCGATTCCCCCGAGTTCGACCAAGAACAGGGCGCAGGCCATGTCCAGTGGCTCCTCCTGTTGTCAGGGCAGGAGCTTTGTGTTGGCCCCCTGTTGCTCCAGCTTCCCCTTCATCCTCTGAACTTAGAGTGTCCGAGTCCCCAAATCGCAGGCTAGAGGAAGGGGAGGAAGCACAGTCACTAAAAGAGGATTCGTGATTATGTTCATCCTCACTGGGGTGCTGTAAAAGTTCTACCCTCGGACGCTGAGGGGTCAGTGAACTCTCACTGATTTGGTCCTCCTTCAGCGAGCAGTCTGATGGCCCTGCCTGTTGGCCTTTTCTTTTTCTGCGTCCAGGGAGGCTCCGTTCTGAGTCTCTGTGTGTGCCCGTGTCTCTCAGTGACCGATGCCTAGACTCACACAGGGTTTCGAATTCACTTCCTGCCTTTCCGATCATCTCCATGTTGTTAGGGAAGCTCTTTGCTGCTTCCACTGGCTCTGGGTTAACCAGTGGCTCCTTCAGATGCTCCTGTCTGCTCGGGGCTTCAGATGGCACCTCACTCTTCATGGTGGCAGGTCTATCCTCACAAATGACAAATAATAATTAAGTCATTGACAGAATTAAGACCTTTCAAGGTTTCAGAAATATCAAGACCTATATTAGCAAAAATAAAAAGCATTTTACAAAGTGTTTTCATTTAAAAATGGGCCTGATCAATGGTATAAAAATATTCAATGTTATAATTCATCCATGAAATGCAATGCTGAAATGAATACTTAAATAAATTTAAATCAAGTTGCCAACAGCCAATTTAAATATCAGTGATGAATTCAGACAGCTTGCCATGGACAACTTGATACCATAAGCTAGACAATCCAACCAGATTTGTTCAATCAGAGGACAGAGCTAGTTAACTGATTCAGTGTGCCATAAATTACTAAATAATTAAGTTGTGTACTTCAGTCATTGGATCATTACAAACCACGTTGGACAAAAAATTGGACAAAGCTTTGCTCCACTAACAAAAGTCTATCCAAGGTACACATAGTATTTAAAAAAATAATATGAATTTGACAAAAAAAAAACCCAAAAACAACAGATTTTAATGGCTAAAAACATTCATGTTTACCCCAAGTTGTAAGAATTACAAGGGGACCTTTAAGTGGTTGCAAAGGAACTTAATAGAATTAGAAAAGCAATTGCAGAAGATTGGTAAGAGAAGTATAGATTATGCATGGGGCACAAAAGAGGGACAATAATGTGAAAAGACCCATGTTATTTTATTTTTTCCATCATATAGATAATGAAATAACTGTAGCTCTCTTAATGCTGTTGCACTGGTTGCTTTCTAGAAGGTTGAACACCTCTAGAAAACAACTTAAAATGGAGAATATCTGCTTTTCTTGAACATAAAAATGTATTCCTACCATTTTACACACAAAACCTAAAAAAAACCAAAAACATTAATATGCCTGTAACAACACTGTAACAAATGTGGGGCAATGCATTCATCACTCACAGTCTTTCTGTTTGTTTGTACAAATTAACACAGCGTGACCCAAGGCTGCTGAGTAAAGATAGAAAATAAATACCAATAGGCTGAGTCAAAAGTAAAGGCTGAGTCAACACTGATGTTTTTTATTGTTGGATCCAACCAATGCATGAATCAGACTAGATAAAAATGGAATCTCAAAGACAATATCCACCATGATAAATGATTTTCATAAAAGTGACTCTTCTCTTAAAACAGACATCACTGGGAAAATTTTCACAGTGGTGGAAGGTTTCCCACAGCAAATGCCAGCATTGCCAAAATTTAGGCTACTTCGTAATTATGAAGCAAGAGGTTTGTGTATATTTTCAGACAATATATCTATTTTCAGAAGGCACGTGGCTGATTATACCCTTTAGCAGCCAACTGTGGTGTTAGCATTGACAATGGTTACAATATGAAAGCTGGTATTTCAAAATTGGTAAAAATGATAAGTTTCTGGGCCCTCAACTTTCAATGAAACTGAAAACCTCTTATCATATTGTAAATAAATTTGGTATATTCGTGCTTGCTATTTAAAACTGTGTGATTTTGATGCATGTACCCCTTAGTTAGACCAATGTTGATGTAAAGTAGACAGCTTTCTTGCAATATATCACATATCCAACATTTCATTTGAGCAAAATAGTGTATTGCTGTACATTAGGAAACAAGACTGAATAGCAATAGAAAAGGTTTGTTTTCAACATGAGGAGTTCTCAGATTGCAAAGGATTATGGCACGCCAAACGTCTGCAATAGATCAGGCTTCATATGGCTAATAAGTCATTAAAAGATTATTCAAAAGACGTACCCCAATACTCAGAAAATTGACCTTCAGATCAATTTTAGACACCACAACTGTGTATCTTGAGCAACAAACACATGCACAGTGTACATGCAGAAGTGACAGTGAATGTGCACGCTTAGGAACTATATTCATATGGTGATACCACCCACAGCAAGAAATCAACCACACTTCTTGGTATGATGATCTGAAAACAAATTCAGCAAAAGTTCAGCAACTGATTTAGGAACATATTGTACTGGTCCTTTCTATGCAGCCGTCTGGAAGTATATATGATGTAACACAACAAAAGAAAGTAAAACCAATGCTTCACTAGCAGCATCCACATCGCTGCTGAGACCACACAATCAGCAACCACAAAATGTCAAGAAATGTGTATGTCTTGCATTCTGCTTTAAAAAAATCTCTAAAGGTTAAAGGTGTCAAAATCCATGTGTAATTTTATCTGCATTCGAATACAACTGATTAACCTACGTCTGAATCCCAAACCATGAACAGTCAGTTGCTGCTCTGAAGACATTTTATTCCTTTGTGGACAGGCTCAGTTATTTGCAAATTCAAGACTTTGTTCTTTTGAGACACAGGACACAGCTTCACTTCCCATCCTTCCACGCCATAGTGAAAATGTAACAGCAAATTTCTCAGTAATGTTTGCTGCAGGTTCGATGTAGTGGACTGTGCAGGTGTGCATGATGTCCAATATTTTGCAATTCATAAAAGAATTAATAATAATAATAATAATAATAATAATTGGGCTGACATGATTGATGTTGCCAGGAGTGTTTTGCTTAAGAATTGATTGAAACTGAATGTAGTGAGTCTGCTACTTTTTATCAGGCTCTTTCTGCTATTATGTACAACTCACTGATGAGTGAGAGCACTTCAGATGCCAGAGAGAAAGCTGCGCAATGACATACATGAAGACAAGGGCCTCAGAGGACAGGGAAAAACTCCCCCTATATCAAGGCTGAATAATACAGCTTGGGGTGGAATAAGTGGAAGCGATAGATAATGCAGATATTCAACCAGTCGATGAAACTTGTATAAGAAAATGTATGTATGTTGTAACAGGAATGGCAACTGTGAACCAATTTAAGATGTACGACTGAGCCTGGACTGCTGCTAACGATGCACACTGTGCTTTGTGTCTGTGAAACGACTACCAACCACCCTGATCAGGCCAGCAAAAACACGGCTTCATAGATTTATTTACCTTGACAGTATCGAGCCTGAAACTGGGGCTAAGCATAGTTTCTACAACGCTTAACAATTACAATAAGCTGCTGTCTGTCTGTGTCCCGTGAACGCGGATGGTGTGACTGAGACCAGATAAAACTCGTGTTAATAGAGAAGCAGTCAAATGTGAAAATCCAAGGTTAGAAACTTGTGTTAGGATTATTTCGATAACGAATCCAGACAAACCAGAGTGGACGGCTAGCCAACTAGCCTGACACATACTCCAGACAGAAGACAACAAAGACACAACCTACCTTGGTCTAAGTCCTTTTTTCAAAATGTGTCACCGTCCTTTTTCAAACATGTGAGGTTAAATCCTGTGGGAAACAATGACAAGCGTTGAAAGCGGGCAGTGATCCTGATGTTAACCCTAGCTGCAAGTAGACAGGCCTGTACAGAAATCGCAGTCCGAGGACGTTAGTGGCTGGGAGTGAGAAACTGACAACACAGTCCTGAGCTGAGCCGAGAGGCAAAATCGACGGCAATGGGCCCTGGGTAGCTACGAGCTAAGCTAACGTGAAGGCTAGCTCCTCTTCACTCATCAAATACCCGATTATACTCAGCCATTTTGACTCGCACGGGGATCCTGCCGACTCTTAAAAAGCAGTACGGCTTGTCTATCATGTTTGTATTTGACAAGATAAAAATGCCTCACTATTAGCCCTCGACGAAGTTCCCATTCCTGCCTTCCGAGGCATCCGCTGTTGTTTACTCAGCAGGTCGTCTGTTCTCTGGCTACGGCTCACAGCTAGTGGGGGAAAATACGGATCGACCCTGAACGCCACACGGGGGCGCTCCAGCGCTGCCAACCGTCAGATACTTTACGACACTTTGCGACAGTTTGACTTAATTCCTCTGTAAGCAAAAAAAAAAAAAAAAAAAAAGAAGGAAAAACAAATCAAAACAAAACAAACCTCCTGAATCCCTCCTCGTCCCGGTCTGTGTCCTGTCCTCCACATGTGGTGTAATTGTCAGTCTGTGCACCTGTGTACTGATGATAAGTTGATGCATCGTTTTTGCATGTGTCCCCTCTAATACCCAATTTTAAATACTATGGTGCCCACTAGTGGATGTAGGTTGGAAATAAAAGTTGCACCCCTTTAAAAAAACCCCAAAACAAAACAAAAAACACTAAACAACATTATTAAAAATGTGTGATTGCCAGTGGTGGGTGGAAAAAGTGCTCATGTCCTTTATTGAAGAAAACCAGTGTTAAAAAAATTGCTTAAAATAAAGGTTGTGCATTCAAAATCCCACACAAGTAAAAGTATGATCAACTAGATATACTTTGAATATCAAAAGTAAAACTAAAATGTTTCTGTGACTCTGATTCTTTAATTTCACTGATACAGTTGCTCGACGTAGACCTTGTTAAAACTACTTCATGTACATGTAGTTAAGTCGAGTGGTTCCCAGTCAAGGGGTTGGGTCCCTTAAGGGTCACAAGATAAATGTGAGGGGTGATGAGATAATTAGTGGTCGATGTAAGAAGAGAAAAACAGGTCTGTTTTCAATCCATTACACTTATCTAATCTTTGTTCTTTTTGGTCTCTGGTCTTTAAATGAAACCATGTAAGGACTTTACAGATGAAATTGCTCTTTAAAATCATAGCTCTTTAAAATATGACAGAATTACTTTCTGGAGGGTTGTAAACTAAACATGTTTAGTCTTTATTTATGTGTTGCTTTTCACAGCATTATCATATTTTTTATCATTTGTGAAATTTTAATCTGAATAGTAACCAGCAACTATGGCTGTCAGATAAATGTTGTGGGGTAAAAAGTATTATTTATGTCTGAATTATAGGGGAGGAGAAGTATAGAGTGGCAGAATATTGAAATAAAGCAAGTAAAGTACAAGCATCTTAGAATTGTACTTAAAAGCAGTTCTTGTGCAAAGCTGCTTTCCACCACTATTAATTGCACAAATGAAATTCATAGCAAGAACAGAGGCATGATAAGGCAAATGAAAGTCAGGAATCCAATTATCTCTAATTAAATACACCTGGCAAATGACACGCTGTCATTGATAATAATAATAATAATAATAATAATAATAATAATAATAATAATAATAATAATTATTATTATTACTGTCTCTTATACA
>CM076648.1:10080587-10164840 GCA_038496675.1 Rachycentron canadum | reverse complement strand
TATTATTATTATTATTATTATTATTATTATCATCATCATCATCATCATCATCATCATCATCATCATCATCCTGCTGTAGTGAGTGTATTGGCATTCATGTAACACACGCACCAACTTTTCCTATCCAGGCTGCAAGGAAATGCTGTAGCTGTCACATAAGACTTTCCCACTTCCCTGATTTTGAACACAATGCAGAAATAAATATATGTTAATTGAATAGACCATATGACACCCTTTAATAACAGATTTTTTTGACACATACATTTATATTTGTGACAAATATGACAAAGTGTCGGTGAATAATATGAAGTTACTTGTGACCCCTCAAGTTGTTAAGGGTTTTCCCTTCTTAGATTATTTCATTTCAATACTTTTTAGACACCTGAAGTAAATCCATAAATTATTGCATATGAAAAATAAATGGATTTTAAAAATGAACTAAGCATAATTTACTATTTTGATACATTATCCTGGTAATCATCTTATATCCCCAACTTGTAGGTTGGGAACCATCTGTTTATGTCATCAGCTAAGCATGAGATTGACATTCAACTCAGAGAGGAAGGGAAGGGCGATGCCTCTGGTTGAGAGAAGGCGCAGCCCCTCATTAGTTATCTTTGGATGTAATCATCATGAATGTTTGTGTATGGCAATGCTAACTTTTACGTACTGGAATTAACATGTAAAGAAAGATTGTATTTAATTGGTACATAAACATTGACAAAACAAACATGGTTATGTATAATAAACATGCAGATGCATGTTGCCAACTGTCATCAAATGGTAAGGAATAACTGAGACATGCCTGTTGCACTGTGTATTGTATTATCCAGAGAGTAATGTCATCTTACTAACAAATATTACAAACAGTATTGGATGCATCAATAATGTGTTGTCAGGTTCACTCAATGGTCCAGTTCTAAAATGGGCCTAAAAAATAGTCAATTTCTATGTCCACAGAGGGGAACAACAATGGCTACAGACCAGGGACAATGAGACATTTAGAGTAGGATCATTTAAAAGCACATATGCAGGACAACACAAGGCAAGATGATGCTTATTATGCAAAACACTAGTTTCTGCCAAGAAACTTACACATGTGGCAGATTTAGAATAGGATTGGGTGGGGAGCCTAAATGTCTTTTAAACAGACAACCAGATTTTGGTTTTTGACTGGTTTGCATAATAGCAACAGCTGGGCCTAAAAAGGGAGTAATCTCTATCTTTGGACTGTATGTTTTTAGTTCTTTAATAAAGATTATATCCGTATTGTAAATCAAAATGCCTAATGATTGAAGTCTGCAATTAAATCTGTCCTTGCTTTTCCAACAGCAAGGTCTGAATAATTGGAACATGTTTGATATGAACCAATTTGCCTTAAAAGACTATCAAAGAAAGTATTGACTGTGTAAATCATTATTACATCTTGCTTCAGGGATGAGTTGAAGGTGACCTGAAGTTAACACTCTTAGCCAAAAAAACTTATGAAGCACAGTTCACCCATCTTTAAAACTTGAGGGATGCCGGAATGGTTGAATTAAATGAATGAATTGCACTGAAATGTGAAAGTGGTTTGAGATTTTGTTCCTAAAACATGGGACATGTGTTATTTCTTCATTGGGTCCTCCGCCACAGTGCGGAGCAGCCTAACATTTAACGACGACAAATAAAAACACCAAAAAAGAAGACTGCCAAGACGATCTCAATATGCGCATGCGCGTTGCTTAGTAGGCTTGAGGTAAAATGGCGTCGGGTGCCATTTCCACGGAGTCCAAGAAAATAACAGAATTAAGAGTTGTTGATCTTAAATCCGAGCTCAAGCGAAGGAATTTGGACACTTCTGGTGTAAAGAGTGTTCTTCTCGCAAGACTGAGACAGGTAACCCTCAAAACGAGGCCATGTTATGCGGGAAAGGAGTGAATGCGACGCACAGTTGCTATCGTTAGCTAATGTTGTTAACAGGTTTCCTAAATCTAGTTAACGCGAAGCACCGAGATTAACGCTGCCGCAGTTTATCGTTACACATGTCAGCTGAAGCGAGCAACACTATAGGTTCAGTTGCACATGTATCTGTCAGTGAAGCTGCGTGTATGAGCTTCTTGTTTGATAAGGGAAGAATTTATACTGCAACGGCAATTGGCTGGTTATTTATAATGTAAAGTCAGCCTTACTACGAAGGGCCTCGACAAGGCACGAGAATAATGTCAGTGTGTCTGAACCTTTAAACTTATAAATGAACAAATACATTGAAGGCCAACCTGGTAACATGCAGCCTGCTGATCCGTTATCTTATCAGGTGCAATGTTTGCATGTAGGTGTGGATTTAAATGTAAATGAATCTTGCTTCATGTTTGTAATTAAATTGTCTTATTATATTAAGGCTGTTGAGGATGAAGGCGGTGACCCAGAAAACCTTCAAATCCAGCTTTCAAGTGATACACCCCGAAAAGGTGGAAAAGCTAAAGGTAATTTTGCTCTCAGTGTCATTTATAAGACACCGTGGCAAAGTAAATCCACGTTTGTTTGTTTTTTGGGGGGGGTTTTTAAACTTGATTTTATTCTCTCTTTTTTTTTGTCCTTTTTTGTTTCATCTTTCAGGGAAAAAAATGGATTCAGATGCAGATACCACTGCGGAAGAAGATGTGTTTTCCAAGGTGATTGTTGCTTGCAATTGTGTTGTTAAAGTTGTTTTTTTTTTTTCTGTGTCTTTACCTTTAAATTTCCTTCCAGAATTTCTCACTGTGATCATCTTAAACCACTACTGTTGTGCATAAACATTCAGCATTCAAGTGTTGTGACCAAGTTTCTAATTTTGCCTGATCACCATAATGCTACCTTCTTTAAATCTTAACATCCACAGTACCTTACTGTTTCTAATATGTTTAGAAGTAATAGAAGTAATTAACACACAATAACTGAATACAAGGCAATGCATTTCCTTAATTATTACGAAAACCAAAGACTATTTATTTGTCAGCACTTAGTACAAGCTACATCTTGTAGCTGTTGCATTCCATTATAGTCATATAACATCAGATACCCCTTTTCCTTTTAATGAAAAAACCACTAGAATAATGCAACAAATTATTTCTGTATGCATAGGCAGAACTACCTTTTCTTGCTGTGCTTATTGCTTTGAAATATTGGGCTTATTGCTTTTAAATACCTGTGCTAACGTCAGTGTTCTCTTTTTTCAGGAAACTGAAGAGTATGAATCAGAAAAAGGTATGTATGATGGCACACTAACGCCTGATTCTAACATAAGCTTTTTTTTACAGCCAACATGATGATTTATTGGTATTTCATGCTTCTGCTAAGCTACTGCACTATCCAGGTCACACTACACCAAAAGGCTCAATAAGGACATGCTTAATGAAGAAGTTTCTGAAGATCAAGCCAAGTTTTTCTCATAATTGGTACATGCATGAATCATCGAATGTGGGTTGCATTCACTATGGTACCCAATGTCCTTGGATTACTCAAAATATTGTAAAGAAAAGTTCTTCTTGCTTCTGTGGATTTTGATGGCACCTGGCATTCAACTCCCCACATTTCCCACAGAAATGAAGAGTGGAGGCTCACAAATGAGTTGACATTTTATTATATCCAGTGAATTGGAAGAAGCAACATTTTGTCGAACTCAAGGATCATTGCATTTTCCTGTTGACATTTTGATTGACAACACTTGACAGACTGTTAACAAGTGCACTGGGTAGGTCTCAATACTAACTCCATTTACCACAGGAATCAGACACCTGAGTTATCACAGGTCTTGCCGGTGAGATGGCCTGTGAACAAGGCTGGGTTTGTTAAGCGCAAGGACCACTTCACTCCTCAAAATGGTCTGTAAAGGCCTTGTCTGAAGCCTTATAAAGGCATTTGTCAGCAGGAAGCTGAAAGATGAGACTTCATTCAGTCGTCATAGAGATCCATCGAATTTGCATATAAACCAGCTGACTGCAGCCCCAGTATGATGTATGCAGTGAAGATTTTGGACATACAGCATGGTCTGGGACTGCTAAGGACAGACTGTTATTACCAAAGCAACACGCCTCACAGTTTTGTACAGTTGCTGGAACACATTACAGCAAGTTGGATCTGATGACGAAAGATAATTTTTCAGCGTTCTGAAATCCGCTGATAAGACTTTGATGACATGGATTATTGAAGAAATATTGGAAGATGTTCATGATGTCCTAAAACAGATGACTTTCCATAGACTGACCAGCTGGGCATACGTTTCGCATATTGGAGAGAACTGAAGGATGAACTGATGGGGTTTTCTTCCTCATTTGAACTTTGTCTACAATTCCCACCTGGAGAACTGCCACACATTGTAGGAAACATCTGGAATTGCACATTCAACGTGAATTGAAAATGAATCGGTACTTGACATGTGTCAAGAAATGAAGAGAACTGAACCCCCCCCCCATTTTCAGTGAAGAGTGTGTGTTTTGTGTCTTCCTGTGGTGTCTACGCCCTCGATGACCATTAACACTAAATGTGCTTTCTATTCTACTTTTTAGGTCAAATAACATGCGGCATGTGAATGTTAAAAGTTGTGTTTTGCCATGTTTATCCTTATTAAATCCCTCAGATGTAACTGATACAGATGATGGTACACGTGAAAATTCTAAGCCTGCACCCAGTGAGGACAGCCTTGCTCAGCCTGAGGCTGAAGCCGAGGCCCTGGCTGAGGCTGAACCAGAGTCAGAAGTCGCAGCTGAGGCTGATTCAGAGCCTGAGCCAGAGGTGGACGCGGAGGCTGAGCCAGAGGTCGATGCCGATGCTGAGCCGGAGGTGGATGAGGACGCTGACCCAGAGCTGGATGGGGAGGCTGAGCCAGAGATGGAGGCCGAACTGGCTGAGATGGATGCTGAAGCCATGAATTCCTCTAAAGAAGCTGAGGATGATCACCTGTCCGTCTCAATCCCAAATGAAGATGCCATCACCCTAGATGTTGATGGTGACGATCTCCTGGAAACAGGTAAACATGTGAAACTTCCAGATCCAGATGCCGAGAAAGGCACTGATGAGCCAGAGGCCTCTGCTGAGACGGGCCCAGATGATGACATGAAGGTGCAAGAGACAGAGGGCCACAAAGGTGGTAAGAAAGATGATGGATCCAGGTGTGAGCCCACGAAGAAAGACAGCAGAGACTCCTTGAAGAAAGCTGAAACGGGAGATAAAGAAAAGGATTCTGGGAAGAAAGGCCCCTCCACTACTGGGGCATCAGGTCAAGCAAAGAGGTTTGTCTTTCTATGTCAGTTCTTTGATACTACTACCAAGTCCAGCTCACTAAGAACGCAACATTGTGGGTAGCCTCAAGATTTTTTTTTTTTTTTTTTTTTTTTGCCATAAGGGAAATGTTCACTGATGTACCTAATCCTGCCATTTACTACTTTGATTTATTTTTCTGAACTTGGTTAAATTGTGACATTAACCAGGAGCTGAGAAAACACCTCTTATTTTGTTACTTTGACCTTTCCAGCAGTTTTAAAGCCTTTTCCAGTTTCCACACAAGGCATTGTTAAAGAGCATTAGTCTCCGTGATGGCATTTTTTTTTTTTTTCTTTTTGGTCAAATGATTCGCTGTGAAGTTGAACAAACCTCCGAAGATTTCATTGGTCCAGGGAATAAATTGGCTGACAACCTGACCCATCTCACCACTGGAAAAGCAATGAAGCCATTGAGACATTGGTTCAGATCCACGCCTTGCCTACAGGATTTTTTTCCTGAAAAGTACAAAATATGTTGGGTTTTTTTTTGTTCCACTAGATGTTTCTATCATTTTACACCAGGGTTTCATTTACCTTGTCTCATTTTCATCCATTTGTTGTTGCAACATTTGCTTTGTAGCTCTTCAAGAGACAGAGACGGGAAAGCTGCAAAAGATGAAAAGGGTAAGACACTGTACAAGTGTTGTGGGGAAATAAATCCAAGGAAGCACTTTTGACAACTATTTTTTTATAGCTCAATTTGATTGCTGAATGTGTTTTGGAAACATCTTTATCAGGAGTTGTCAGCAGCAACAGCAGCTCTTCTCGTAACATATGGGTGAGTGGCCTGTCCTCAAACACCAAAGCAGCTGATCTAAAGAACCTGTTCGGCAAATACGGGAAGGTGAGTAACATGCAGTTTTTTTGCAGTTGGTTGTTTTTTTTTTTGTTTTTTTTTTTTTGAGAAAATCAATCGTTTTATTTTCAGTGCCACAAAGAAATAGTAAAATGAAATTTGTTGCCAATAGGTTTTAAGCGCCAAGGTGGTTACAAATGCTCGCAGTCCTGGTTCAAAATGTTACGGCTTGGTGACAATGTCTTCAAGTACAGAAGTCACTCGGTGTGTCTCCCATCTTGACTGTACGGAGCTCCACGGACAGCAGATCTATGTTGAAAGGGTAAGTTAAGAGGGGCTGAAAAATATTTTCAAATAGACTTTGATTGTTTTAATACTGTCCTAGAAAAAAAAGTGAACCATTTATAAGTGACTGCTGATGTTTTCAGGCCAAAAATGATCCATTCAAAAAAGAGCCCTCAAAGAAAGAAGCAGAGGACAAAGCAATGTCCAGCAAATCAAGTGACAAGCGCAGTTCCACAGGCCAAAAATGGCCAAACAAGTGAGTGAGAGTTGAAAAATTTGATTTTTTTTTTTTTTTTTTTTTAAAGCACATTAAGCACATTTAACCTGTTGCTCTCCTCACATCTAGAGCACAGCCATCTTACAAAAAAGAAGACAAGAAATCAGATAAGCTTTCAGAAAAGGACAAAGATTTATCCAAGAAACAGGAGGCTAAAGGTGGAAAATCTGATTCCGTTTCATCTAACTTGGGCCAAGATTCTTTGAAGAAAGACGACAGAAAGCACGGGCGTAAGTTTTATCCCTCTTCCATCGTAAATTTATATAATCCAATGCAGTCAATCAGTGGGCATATATATGTTCTCACTAATTATCATTTTCTTCTTCTCTAGGGACAAAGAGCCCAGGTAAGATGTTGGTGGTGGATCATACCAAAGGGGAGTCTAATTTTGGCAAAATGAGACCTTTCAGAAGGGGAAGATATTTTGAAAGAGTAAGACCTCTTAATTGTATTTAGTTACATTTTTAAAGGATATTTTCTATTTTATCGGAAGATAGTAAATGAGATTCTGTTTAAAACTTTTTTTCAGCCCCCTGTCAACATGAATATTCAAAGGCGGCCGAAATGGTTGATTCCTCCTGAAGAGGTATAAAACTCTTGATACTACATATGGACATAACCAGGCATTTTTACTTTTACTGCTTTACCCATGAGCTGTCCTTTTTAAATTGTAACTTCCATTTACACCTCCCAGTTAGAGATGATGAAAGACAAACAGCGACCATTTATCAACAAGGGTGATGACAAAGACATTCTGCCTTTTGAGAAGATGAAGGAGCAGAGGATGCGTGAAAGAATGGCTCGTCTGGAGCGTGTCCGTAGAGCCGTAGAATTGCGCAGGTATCCTGAAACTGATGGTTTACACACATGCATGTATTGCTAGTTACTGCTTCAAAGTTCTAAGACAAGGGATGTTTTCTTGTTTTTTAGGCGACGTGAAATTGCTGAACAAGAACGACGGGAGCGTGAGCGTGTCCGTCTGTTGCGAGAGCGTGAAGAACGGGAAAACCTGCTCAGGGAGCGCCAGAGAGTAGAGATGGAAAGACAAAAACTTGAAAGGGAGCGCCTGGAGAGAGAGAGGCTTGAGAGAGAGAGAATCCGCATTGAGCAGGTACAGTGAGCATGATCAAATTCACCTGCCTGTAAAAGCAGATCTTCAGTTTACTCTGGAAATGTCCGCCTTAGCTATTAATGAGTATGTTAGCTGCAGCATACAGTAAGAAGGGGATAGACAGCATTGTCTATGGCCACCAATGTGTTGTAAGTTACCACTTTTTTTCTTTTTTTTTTAATGTTTCCAAATACCTTCTATGAAGGTGTTTAAGCAACCATTTGATTTTGTTATGTCCCTAAGCTGGTGACAGCCAGAGCTAGAGGCACTATGATTTTGAGTTTTACATCCGTCCCGTTCTCATGAATGTGATATCTCAGTAACGCCTTCAGGGAATCCCTACACATTTGGCACCAATGTTGACATGGACTCAAGGATGAACTGATTAGATGTTGGTGGTCAAGGTTATAGTTACAGTGATGTGAAAAAAACATGGTTTTGTCCTTGTGAACACTATGTTGGGAACCTTTGAATGGAATTCCTTCATATTTGGCACAAATGTCCATTAGGACTCATGAATGAACTGATTATTTTGCATAAATTTATGCCACAGGAAAATGTATATATAAAAATTTATATTAATAGATGAGCTTAAAAAGTCACTCATTGTACAGTTGTGATGAAGGGGAATTGGCTAAAGAAACCAAAACCATGGTGTAAACATGAATATTTCTGCTGTAAAGTTGGACATTTTAACATAGGAGTGCTCTCCAACCCAACCTCAAGTGGACATTGGAAGAACTATAGTTTTAGATACTTCCATGTTGGCTTCATTTTTCAGCCTTGGAGGTTGCTGCCTGCACAGTAATTGTGACAACTGTTCACACAAGAGGTCAATATAATATGTCTGGATAAGCAAGCATGCCACCTGTATAACAATGTCCACCTGTTAAAGTGACTAATTTTAATTAGTGCATTATAATATTGCCTTTTTCAGGAACGCCGTAAAGAAGCTGAGCGCATGGCACGTGAACGCGAGGAGCTGCGGAGGCAGCAGGAGCAACTACGCTATGAGCAAGAAAAGAGAAACAACCTCAAAAGAGGCCGTGAAGTGGAACACGGGTAAGGAGTTTTTAATTTCTGTCCCTCAGCAATTTCATGGTGGTGTGATTATGAAAAGATTGTTGGACTTTAATTTACAGCTGTAACGCAGCGGTTTACAAACCTTAATATGTTAGCATTTTATTTATTTGAAATGAACTTACCAATTTAAAAAAAAAAAAAAAAAAATTTGATAAATTGATTTACATCTTTTTCTTAAAAGTATCTTTTGGTCATTGAGGTATTTGGTTTTTTTTTGTCTGTCAGGTATGTAAAATTTATTAAAATTTTACCATAGATTATGTTTTTGGACTAATGCGTGATTTCACCTTCACTGGCTTCCCTAATTGATAATAACTGTTCAGTGGATTTACTTGGTATCAAAATCTTTCATTACAACCATATGAGGTTTGATTTGCTTTGTGCTTGAAATATACATCAGTCTTTGAGCAAACATAAGGTGTTTAAAAAGAAAACGTAACATGTGATAGTACAGTATTCAGTACATCTTGAAAGACTACGAGAGAAGGGACACAGCTTTTGCGATTTTTAAGGTGTTGTGTGTCTGTATTCAATGTTAGTCGGAGAGACGACCCCTATTGGAATGGCAACAAGAAGATGCAGTCTGAGTCTGATGTTCGTTTGAACCAAGGATCAAACTATAACCGGCAGCCGAATCGCTTTTCAAACTTCAGTCCCCGAGAGAGGGCACGCTTTCCAGAGGCTTCAGCTGAACAGCCCAACACATACGACAGGTAAGGGTGTTGAAACTGTAGGAACGGAGGTGATCTATTGTGGCAAGATTATTAGTCACAAAAGGCCCTTTTCACATTTTGACATGGCACAGTATGAAGGGTTGTAAAAATAATAAAACAAGAACTGATTTTCATCTAGCTGCTTCAGTTTCAAGTATGAATGTAACCTGCTTGGACTGATAAAGCTTTCAGAATATCAGCATGTATGTTTTCTCCTAGTCCACATTTAGCCTTAGTCCTGAAATAAACTGTTGATGTTGCCCAGTGGCTAATTTGATTTTGTGATTATTTTTTTATTTTATTTTTTTCCTTTGTTTGGTCAGACGTAACCGATTTGATGGTGAACCAGAGGTTAAAAAAAATCGCCCTGCACCTCACAGAGAGAGCTCTGGCTTTGAACGCTACCCCAAGAACTTTGACTCAGTTCGCAGAACTGAGCCACCACCTCCTCCACGCGCCGAACTCCGGGACACTGACCGCAGGGACAGAGATGACAGACGACCGGTGCCGATGCACGATCGCCCTATGGGAGCCAGAGCTACAATATCTGGGATGTCACACAACCGCACACCCAGAGATGGAGGGCATGGGTGGAAGAACGATGGGGGGATGAACTCCAACAAAGGAGATATGAGGTAAAATTAATCTCCTTTTTGAAAAAGAAGTATGAGTAAGTATGAAAAAGCTCATTTATGAAAGGTAATTTGTTTTAAGTCACTCACCTGATGTAATGTCGGTTTGAACAGAGGGCATATGCGCATGCGTGCTGAGCGATCCGGCAGGGAAGGTCCAGGCCCTGCACTCAGAGGAGGCTCCTCAGCCAGCCGTGGAAGGAGCAGTTTCAATGATAGAGATGGAGGAAGACCCATGGTGATGAGTGACCAGGTCAGCCAACATTATGATGCAGAGTCACTGACCACACAACATGCATTTTGGCCACAACAACTAACACACTAATTGACTTCAACTGGACCGATTTGGCAGAGGCATACAACCACAAAGTAGTTTTTCCTTTTGGGCCTACAGACGTGATCTGGAAGATTTTGTTTTCACTTGTAAGATAATTATATTTTGACTGAGTTTTTGAAAACAAAACCAAATCTTCATATGTTTCTGCAGCCGTTCAGCTCTGGACGCCAGGTTGTTGTGGAGCGTCACAGCAGGGAGCCGGGACTAAGGAAGGACTGGCATGGTGGATCCAGCTCCCAGGGTGGAGGCTTCCCTGATAATCGCAGGATGGGAGACAACCGGGGCAGCATGATGGCTCCCTCCAGGTAAACCAGATATATTAATTAATGATGGGGAAACAAAATGGTATGACTCTTGTTCCCAGCCATCTGGGATAAACTCATAAACTTGAACTTTCTGTCTGCAGTCACTCTTCATCTGGAATGAACCGAATTGTACAGATCACCAGCAACTCCATTCCCAGTGGTGGAAACGTGGGGGGATTCAAGCCCTTTAAAGGAACACAGCGGCAGTTTTAACTGCAGGCAAATGCTGCCACTTTAAAGCACCTGAGAATTTTCTGAACTCTTTATTTTTAGACTATCAACTGTTTTAGGTGGCGCATTTGTAGCCATGAGGTTGATAACACTATTTTATTTTGTATAGACAAGTGTTTACCTCAGTGTAGAGTTTTCCTGACAGTTCTGCTGTTATCATTAAACCACCATGTGCATATGTTTTACTTATGTTTAGGAAGCTATTGTACAGCCCTAGGTCTTTGTAAGTAAAGTTTTCAAGTGATGCTACCAACCTCTCCTCTAATTGCGTGTTGTATGTACATTTTTGATAGCCCAATGTCGCAATCAGTTCTCCTGTGTACTTTGTTATTTTAGAGCTCAAAGTGACATTAATTCAGATGACGTGGGAGTAATTCTTTTGAAAAGTCATACTTGGTGTGGATATTTTTCAGAGATGGATTCATTAAAACATCAAACTTTAAAAACAGCCTGCATTGTAGCAAAGTACCTCCCATAGGCTCTAAGTTAAGTTACATACAGGCCTGTGTCTTTGAAATAAGATTTGACTGAAGTCTGGCATTCAGTGGTTCCACAGTCTGAAAGCGCCATTATACATTGTTTTATATTTACTTATAGTTATTCTGGTAATTCTAAAAATTTGATTGTCAAGTTATGCCCTTTAATCTGGTTGTTGTAATCACTTCTCAGCCTAAAGGGGTTTTGTTCAAAGCATGTGTTTGGACCTGTGTGTTTAATTTAACCCTGCATGAAGCAAGCAGGAAGTACTTTGATGGCTGCATTTAATATGTTTGAGTCTGAAAATGGGATTCACACAACATGAACTCTGTCATCTGTGACTCTCACGTTGTCTCTGTGAGGAGGTACCTTTATATTGCTTATTTTAGTTCTATTTATTTTTTTCATAAGAAACTGTCAGGTTTCAACATACTTTTTATAGTTGGACCAGCACTACACATCCAAAACTGCCCACCCATACTGACAACACACACTTTACCTACACACTTGTTGTAATTGGTTGATAAAGCCTGATTAAACTACAGAAAGTGAGAAGCAGAATGATGTGTACTAATTGTTCAGTCATGGAAGCCTCTCCTTTCCTCAACCTTTCTCTCACCTTTCACACTTTCACCGTTGTCTCAAAGTTCACATCAACTACATGGCTGCTTCATTGTTTTCCCATAGTGAATAACAAGTAACTCTTCTACAGGAGGGAAGCCTTAGTGATGTCAGTCACATAACAGTGCAGGATCCACTATAATTAAGTGGTAGAGCAGTGGCAGTCCTCAGCTGTTAGGGAGTCATGAAAAATATAAATATCTCTAAACTTATGACGAAGTATATTTTGTAAATATTTTGTGTATAGTTTTAAAGAGCATAATGTTATTTATTAATGGTCCAAAAGCCCTTTACATTGTCACGAGAGTGAAATATATTTTCAATTATATTCACTTTTTATTTAATCAAAACAAATGTGTGTAACCTTATTGCAGGCCCATTCACATTATACTCTGTTGATTGTCTATAAAACTATGTAATCCCCAAAAATGTTCATGCAAACCATTGGGATTCATGTTTTCTAATATTTGAGTACCTATCTCCAAGTCCCTTCGCAAGGTTTCAGGGGACTAAACAAGCTTTGCCTGAGCTTCTTCAGCACTTGTGAGTTCAAACATCCTCCTTTCTGTCTTGTATCACACATCTCTAATACTGTTATTATACACTGCACTCATTGTTAGTTGTCCCTGACGTTTTGGTCAGCCTCCATAGTGTTTGGGATTTCAGTTCATGTCAGGCCTCTGAATGAGATCTGGTAAGTAAAAGTGTTGTCAATTTGTGCTCCAGTAAGCCCCCCACATTAAAACGATCTATTTTTGTCCTGGTGAGATATTGCTCATCTTTACAGCTGATTCTCAGTGCTGCTCATGCTGCTTCTCATTTGACATTTGTAGGAGGACATCAGACACATTACTTTTTTATGGTAAGAAATTGTCTAATCAATTGAATTAGCCACAGTTGAGCATTAGTCATGGGGACAAGGCCATTCAAGTTTAACTTCTAAGTTACAGTACTGTTGTGGTTCTTGTATGTAGATCCCTGTCAACGTAATACGACAATGAGAAAAGAGTGTCAGTGTAAAGTCAGACTGTAACAGCATTGCATCCTGTCAAAGCAGAAAAACTACTGACTTGAAAGTAGTGTTTGCAGAATAAAAAGGGTGGGAATAAAACAGACAGCACATCATTGACACTGAAATTTATATTTTATATTTTTTTGATAGATGACTGAAAGTGATTAGGGCTCATTACGAACGATGACAACACACCAGCAACTGAACTTAGTCTTTTATTATATCCTGGTAACTTCTAATCAGGTTGAATGTCCCTCGTCTATAAGGCATTTTGTTATATATATATATACATACATACATATATATATATATGTATATATATATATATGTATATATATATATATGTACATATATACATATACATAGATATATATACATACATACACACATATATGTACATATATACATATATACATATATATATATATATATATATCTCATCATATACAATATGTGACTGTAATGTGAAAGGCTACATACATTATTTGGTCATTTATGTAAATAGATGAACATTGAAATCAACACAAATGAGTATCCTTCTATATTCACAAACGCATTCCTTTTGCTTGTATGTTTTATGTGAGATATAAACATAATGAGCTGCACAGTGGAAATGTTCTTGGGGTAGTTAACAATAAAATTTAACTCTGTCTAACTTCTCAGTTCAAACTATACATGCGCCGCAAAGTAAAATCTGGGAGTCTGATATTGCATTAAAGAAAATGTCTCCCTTGAGATTGTTCAGCACTGTGGATGTGTATCTCATATCAACATTGCCCTCTGCTACATAGATGACAACACTCAAGCCTTATAAAGCAGCCTTCTATCCTTTTCCCTGTATGTTTAAGTTTGGGCATATTGCCCTTGTTTGTGAACATCGTGTGGTTAAATGACGGAAAAATAATTACCTGAATTAGGGGTGCACCTACACCATTTTTTGCTGATTGAATGGATACCACTGGTGTCTTGTTTACATATTATCCCCCATGCTCTGTAGAAAATCTACGTCTATTACACAATTCAAATCCACCTTGCTCTTGTTGTAATCCATAACTTCCTTTGAGCTGTGTGCTGGTACTCGGGCCCTCGTACTGGTAGCCTTTTGCCTGGTATAGGTGTACCACTAACCTGAATATATCAAATTGCAGCAAGTTCTATTGAAGTGGCACTATCTTTATCTTTTTAAGCCCAAACATTTAAACAGCCCTTTCATACTGTTACAAATTTATATTATTCACCTGACTTAAGAGCAACTGCTTGAGAAAATTCTTTTGGCCATTACTCAGTTTTTAAAAGGTACCCAAAGAACAATAGCACTCTTTCACAATTTATGTTCTGTATAAAATGAGGTATGTTTCTCTTCTGTTAGTGCATATCAATGTAACAGTGCAAAACCAATTACAACGATTATATGTTCAACAACCACCTTGTCAAAATTACTCATTTTACAGCATTTACCCCACCATCACTTTTACGAGGCATACAAGAAACCACTTTGAGACATTAAACACACAATATCCTTCTGATCGATTCATCATAGGAGCTAGGGTGAAACAAACACATTTCAACAGAAATATCAAATTCTGGTATTAATGACTCACTAATGACTAGGGATAACTCACAGTAGTAAATCTGAAATAATAGTAATGTGTGGCATGTTTCACTCCACACTCTTTTCAAACACCAACCAACATAAAATCTTCCAGATCAATTCAACCCTAAGCCCTAAGTGAAGTTTGATTTCTTTTAAGCTTCCACTGGAATGTGTAATCAGCATGTTCACCTGATGGGTTGAGACATAAATGAAGTGAAACTTGTAACAGACAGAAAAAAACTGAAAAAAAAAAAGACAATACTGCCACACAGCCTCCACCCTGTTTTCTCGCTTTCACCTTATGATTATAAGTGTTACTCATTTAAACTGTATTGAAAAAGAACTACTAAGGAGTCAATGAGGAATATACATAAACAATGTCATTAACCCTGTCCAAGGGGGGTTTATTTTTATCATATAATCCAAGTTCACACGAGGAGCAGCTTAAATCATTGTTTTCTAGTGTGAAGTTCAACAATGAGGGTCTTAAATATAGTGTATAAAGTCCTTCAAAGTAGTTGTGAGTATACATAAATAGATACTTAAAGTTGTGATGGAGAAAGTGACTACAGGCCAAAGAACTGTGCCATTACAAAGCATACTATTTCAAAAGAAGACACTCGAGGATATGTCCCTTCAACAAAAGGCCTGAGAGTATTTTTGATGTTTGTGTGAAAAATGGATTGTCTCATTCTGGTAATTTGCTCGTTTCCTGTTGTCCTATAAAATATGCTGACACATTATATATATATATAACTTAACTAACTTCAGCCAACACACTAAGCTCGTACTCACGCAGTAGGTAGCCTGCTGCCTCCATGTAAATGTCCTGTCCTCACAATGATTAGATTTTATTCTCACTGAACAACATAATGACAAAGACTTCACAAGCACTGCAAAGATTTCCTGTAACAACTGTCCCCTCAGTCCATAATAGAAGGCTTGAGTCAAGGCATCCAATTGGAATGTATAGATAGAAAAGTTTCTCAGGAGGCAGTCCCATGGTACAATAATGGCACAAACCACTAGCTAAATCCATCATAACTATGCATTAGGTAAATATGTACATCATGTGTTTGCAGACTGAATGCTGCGCTGAAATGCAAGCTGAAAGGTCATACTACAGACTTCAGAGTGAAATTTGGGGTTCAGGTTTATGGAAGAGAACAGTACATGTTCACAAATATGAATGTTCCTGGTTTAGAGGAATAAGTCATTCCTTCAAATAACTGAATTCTGTGGTATTTCTTTTCAAAACCTGCCTGCAGTGGAACTTTTACATCCAGAACCAAACAGAGGAGATCAAGATAGTGCCTGCACACACACACTGCATCTCTTCTGGAAGCTGCCAGAAGAGACTGTGAGAAACAAAAGGGCCTTTCAGAACTACCATACACTCTAAACTGGGTGCGACCTAATACAAATCTAATCTGCCATAAGATTCAAGATAGTCGTGTCTCACACAGAAACATCAGATTCAGAAAAAGTGTCAATTAAAATCTGCAATGCTTTTCTAGGTTTCACTTTGCCAAACAGTTTTTTGTGAAATAGAATCACAACACAAATGATATTAAATCTCCCAAATGTGTAGCTCAGCTAATAAAGCATCAGAAATTTGGCTATTTCCAATTTGAACCTTGTTATATCTAGTGATGCTCAGTAAATGAGACATGTATACCGCACGCCATTATACCACATAGCACACGTGTACTATACATACCATACATATGAAGACAAACACACATACACATTCAAACAGAGCAGAATACAACACTGCCATTCTTAAGGCAAATCTGAACAGGGCAAGCTGTGATGAGTATTGTTACAAAGCTACAGTATCTGGCAGCTATCTGGCATGAAGTAACCCTCAGGTAGATAGTGATTCAGAGGGGGCACAAACAGTGTTACATTGATTTCCAACAGGCAATATTATGAGAAAATCCCTTTCATATTACTCAAAAACAAAAACATAAAACTGCTCCCAAAAGCTACCTGTTACACAGATACATAAATAAAATGTGAATCTTGGCATCATTAGCTAACTTAAAAAACTCTAAAACCAAAAAAGTGTGTTTGCCTAATATGTTTTGTAAATATCGATAAGTACAAAAAAGCTTATAAGCTGCAATAATGTAAAGTGAGTGAAATGAAGGATGCTTTTGGAACAGGGTGAAAGGGTGACATTTTGTTTCTTCAGATTATGTCTTTTGCTATAAAATATACCAACCCAGATAAACTTGACCCCACATCACAAATATAGTGCACTGTGCAACTTGTAACAAAGTTTGGCTGACTATATGAAAGATAAGGGGTAGTTGTTGTTGTAGTGTCTCTTCCTCTGATGTCTAGGTTTAGAGGATAGCAGGCACCAGTGGTTTGGGAACAGCGGATCCTCTGTTCGTCTTGTTGCGTCCCCTCTCAATCGTCTACTTCCCTTGTCTGTCATCAAGTGGGGGCTCCGCGTTGTGTGTCCAGTCCATGGAGAAACAAATGCTGTCCCCGTGCTTACAGATAAGCAAATGCACAAAACACTCACACGCACATTCACACAGACACGCTGTATGTTACAAAATAACACATTTGTCTTTATCCTTCGATTCTTTCTTGGCTTTGCGCTCCCCACTTGAGGGCTGTTTTCCTGGGCTGGGTGTGGTTCCAGCTGCTGCTGCCGTCCCAGCACCGGCTGCTACTCCACCTGCTCCTGCACCTCCTCTGTCGGCCTCATCTCCCTCTACAGGTTCCTGCTGGCCCTGCTGCACGAACAGGACCGAAGAGCAGAGGGGCATTAATATATAGACAAGCAAACCTACTTATCAATCTGAACTGGAAAAATCTGTATTAATGTCTCGAGTGAAAAAACAGACAAGCTAAAAACAAATGCAACGCCACATTGGTTCTACTTATCTATAGAAATCTCATCAGTATACTGATGAATGGGCAAGAAAAAGTAAGTGAACCCTTCAGAATTATCTGCATTTATCTAAACGTCTTTCTTCAAAGCTTCAATTATGAACAAACAATCTATTTTCAAACACTTATCATTGTATTTCTCTTCTCCATGGACAGAGGAAGCCTGAAGGTTGCCATACAGCAGCTTGACAGTTCACAGTGTTGCTGGGAAAATGTTTTGTGGACTGATGAAATACGGTTGAATTGTTTGGGAAGAACACGTAGCACTACATATGGGGCTGACCTCTGGGCCTAGACATCTTTGAAATGAAAATGAATTCCCAAATTTATCTCAAAGAAATTTTACGAGCTAATCTCAGGATCAATGTCCCGAGAATCACAAACACCAGACATCTAAGAATAAGGGTGAGCTGAGGCAGCTCTGTAAAGACGTGAATGCTGTGCAGGGCTGATCCACATTTAACAGACGTCCTCGTTTGATGTTATTGCCAACAAAAGGTTTGGCTTGTTATAAAATTTAGGTTAATTTACTCATTCCACCAGGGTGTGTTCAGCAAAGAAATGAAACATTACAAATGTTTGTCTATTAGCTTAAGTACATTGTCTCTGTTAATACATGTGACAATCAGACCGCATCTTAATGGCCAATTAATGAGGAAAACCAAGTCTTTTCTAAGGATTCACTTTTTGAACAACAATTCAGTGTAATGATTGTCCTAAGCACCTGCACTACTCTACAGACAAAGCTTGTGTTTTGAACTCATGGTAAAGAGTGGAAGCAATTCCTCCTTTATAGCTCAAAATCTCCAATGCAGACATCCATCTGTTTCCAGAAGGTAACATCCTCCCTCGATGCCACATTAAATACCCTGCATTTGTTCAAAGTCCTGCTTCTCCTTCCTCTCCCACCTGCTTCTAGATGCTTCAAACCCTCCCTCCCTCCCTCCCCACCTGTGCCTGTGCTGCTGCTGCCGCTGCCTGCTCCTGCTCTTGCTCCTGGTAGTACTGGGAGGCTCGTCTGTCCTCCTCCTCCTGCAGCTTTTTTGCCAGCTCTAGGTCACTGATGCCCTCGGGGAGTTGCTCCCACTGTAGGTCCTGGCTTTGCTGCTCCTGCTGCAGTGACAGCGCCATCAGATAGTCCTAATGACACATATGAACATGCACAAAGATTTATGAGTAAAGTTGCCATTGTGATGTTTATGTATATACACTGTGTTTTTATTGCACAACAGCTGAACACAGTTTGAGTGTTTGATTTGTTGTATTATGTTCATTGTGTTGTTTTTAGTGATGTAATTACCAGAAATTCCTATATACTGGAGTTATCCATTATATTATATTCAGTATGTTCTATTCTCAATATTATGTCAATGCAAAGACCCAATTTCCCTACAACCTAACTGAATTGATTTTGAGTGCAAACATAGCCTGAATAGATTTTTCTCACCAAGCCCATCTTGTAGATAAAGTGAGCTAGGTCAGAGGGAGCACTAAAAAGCAATAGTCTCCATGCTCATGTGTAGTTTGTGTGTGTGGGAACAAGGCAGACAATTTGCCAGCAAGCTCTGCATTTGGCCATCTCTGACCAACCAGTGAGCAAACATCTGTGAATTAGAATATAAATGCATTGGAGACAATCTCAGTGCATTGCTTAGGGGCTAGTGTAGTTGCACAAAGCATGGATGAGAACAGAGGGAGGGCACCATGCAACTCTGCTCTGTGATTGTAAGACTGAGCATCTCAAAGACTGGTGAGGGGAGCCAAAACATCTATTATTTATTTTCCCGAACATTTTTAGCCAGTGCACAGTTGATATTTTTCCCATATTCAATTGGATTCCATTTCCCGGAATCTGATACGGAATCAGATTGTGTGTTGTTTGTTTTCGTCTGTTCTTTTCTCTCAGTGTTTCAAACAATATGCTTCAGTATAGAGCAGCGAGTAGCATACTATCTTGGCTTTTGTGTGACGTCATGAAAAGCACATCTTGGTTAAGCATGTCAAGATGTGGTGGTAGATAAATGCTGGTTCTACTAGTCTTGCCTGCATCAGTGCTCAGACCTGGTCTATCTGATCCTGTTGGCCGCGGTACACAGTCTCTGGATCAGATGGCGGCCGCAACCTGAACTCTGAATCACAGAAGTTGCCATCTCCGTCGACGTTGTGCAGACTCTCCCAGACGACCTTCTCCTCCGTCAGGAAACCCTGGTCTGTAACCAGGAGGTACAGCTGACCCTAGGAAACAACCATAGACACATATCTTATCATTGTTACACTCCTATACACACATCCATGGTGTCAGTTTGTACTGTTAGTGCTCAACCACATAACCTGCACCATGTGTGATTATATGTATAAGTCTGTGACTGAGTGATTACAAGAGGCTGTTATGATGCTTTGTCTGACGTTATAGGTGACACATGCAGTTTTGCTTGTATTGGCAACCATGCTGTACTATTCAAAACAAAAGTACGCAGACTTCACTTCCCCTGCTGTAGACAACAGGAAAGGTCTGTTCAACATACAATGTAGGCATAGGGTGGTAGGAGATGTGATGCAGACATGAGTGCACTGAATGGGACCTCTTAAAGGGTCATCATGATTAATGAAATAAAAATATATGTGTATCTGTTACATAAATACATAAATCAGCTTTCCCTGATTTTAAGAATAAGTTACAGTGAGTCTATTTAGTGACTATTAGAAAGCACACAGGAGCTTTAGGGGCTTCCAAATTTCCTGATTGGCAGTTGATAACATTTAAACTAGAAAGTTTATTTTCTTCTGGACATAAGTACTTTAAAAATATGAAAATACAATTAAATACTACCCAGAAGCTTTTCTGTAAAAATAACTATTATAAAGTGAACTATTTCTAGTTGAATAGACCACAGATAATTATTCACCTTATTCTGTTTAGCTCACAGACTAAACATGGAGCAATCTGTTTAAGATTGCAAAGGTGTGTGTGTGTGTGTGTGTGTGTGTGTGTGTGTGTGTGTGTGTGTGTGTGTGTGTATGTTAGGAGCTTCATGAGCCTTGTAACTGAGTGGAATTCTACAGAAAGCTCCACACATTACTCTTAGTCGAACTCAAGCAAAATATGAAAACAGTTGTAGTCAAAGTGGTGTCAGTGCTTGTTAGCGTGTTTACCTTGTATTTGATCATAGTGCTGAAGTGGTTATTCCTGAAAAAGACGCAGAGCTCTCCCTCTTGTACAGTGGATGTGAGCTCACATAAGCCATGGTAAGTCAGCTGAGTGGCTGTGCTGTTCAGAAACTGCTCTGCTACAATGCCTGGGATCAGAAAAAGGGAATAAAAAAACAGAAGTAAACCAAGAAGGACATAGTGAATTAGTGAGTGATTAGCAAATGCAGAAACCTGTGATGATTGTTATTTGAATATTTTATTATATTTTTTATTATGATTTTAGTACCTAGATATTACACATTATACAGACATACAATATGTAAAAATGGCTGATTGAAATGAAGCTATATTATGTGTGTGTGTGTTAATTGTGATGCTAATTTGATAAGCTTCACTTGCTACTTGCCTGTTGACCTGTGGGTTAAAGCTCTGATGATAACCAATAACTTCCAAATATTTTCATCATTAGGCCACAGACCATTGGATGAGTCATCTACACTCAATCATGAAAAAGGGTCAGTATTTCTAAGTAACTGGAAACCCTATGATAATGTCTGTAGTTGCTATTTGAACTCTATTATTAGAGAGACTCTATTTGCTGGAACTGATCACAGTCACTATAGTTAACCCAACATCGGCTGAGGAGCAGAGGGTGAGCAACATCTGACAGGACAGCATCAAATTTGCAACACCCAAAAATGCAGTGTAATAGACAGACAGACAAAAAAAAAGTGGATTCAAGAGTTCGAGCAATGATGGGTCATATCAGCAGGAAACCACTTTAATCAAGTCCTTGGTACAAATGTAGAAATACAATTGAAAATGAGTTAATATAATACATCAGTGTCATCAACTAAGGCCTTGATGTGTTGGACTTGATAGCAGCCCAGCTAACAACTACTCAAAAATGTCAGTGTTGAAGAAGGAAGGATTTAGTGGAGAAGTTGCTGACAGCTGGTGAGAAAACTGTGAGCTGTGGAAGTAGGTCGCTGGATGAGCAGACACATGTGTGTCCTGATTATATTTGAACATGGTCTGTGGTTTTGAACAGAATATGTTGAACGGTCCAGTAAACATATCATATAATGACTGTTACGCTGCTGTTTCTCTGTAGAGGTGTAATTACCTAACAACCACTACGTATGAATCAAGGCAGCTGGTGATAGTTCATTCAATTAAAATCAAATTTAAAAAAATTACTTTTTCTTCACCTCCAGACATGTACAAAGGAATGACAACGGGCAAACAGGGGAGTCAGGCATGTCAGAAAGTAGAAGGGTTGAAGAGAAAGCACCCACCTTCACCTGCCAGCTCGCTGTTGTCTGACTGCTTGCAGGATATTATCTTCTCCACCAGCTGGTTGTAGCTGCAGTTGCCCACTGCCTTGACAATGTCATGCATCTGCAAACAAAGATAAAAATTGTGGAAGAGAACAATCACCAAGCTTTGGTGCTGTTTTACTAAAAGCCTCAGTCTATACAAATACTATACTATATGTATATAGAGGTGTAAATCTGATTCCTTTTTGGTAAAGTTCAACTGAACTCTAGTACATGTGCCTGTCAATTTTTATTATTTAGGGTGGTGTGAGTGATATCATTTGAACTCAAAGAAGACCTATGAAGTGAACACAGACCATCTGAAAAAGAGGGAAAGTCTGATTCCAAGAGACCTCTGGAGTTAGTTGTTTGTATAATAGACATAATAGTTTGAATTCAAAAGCCAAACGACTATACTGAATGTAAGAAATGTCTCCAATAATAATCTATAATAATTTGCTAAGTATGATGTATGTATGTTGATTCAGATCAAACATATATATTAGTGTTCCTAACCAACTATTTATTTCTGAGCTCTTTGTGACACTGAAGAAGATAAATAAACTGACAGGGCACAATAAATTATTTATAAGTCACCAGATGTCAACTGTTGTTGACTGTTAGCGCTGATGTTATGTGATGACAGTCACTAAAACAAAACCCTCAACATATTAATACCTCTATGTTTGAGATAAGATGGTACAGTTCGGTTCGTTTTGGCTGGACCAAGGAAACAACAGATCCATTGTTGCCTTTCGGTTACTTATATTTCATATTTAGCGTCTAAACTGTAAGCATGAAGTCATATGGACTGACATATTGATTCAACAGTTTTGGCAACTGTCATCCTGCATCATCCCCACGAAATGGACCCATGTGGGGAAATTGATTAGCGTGTCATGCTGCACTTTACAAAACCTGAGGCGTTACTTAATGTTTCAAATAAATAAATGATCATTATTATGTCTCATTAGCTGAGACTGCAAATGGACCTAATATATCACCCACACATACACAGAGCAGGACACAAGCACAACATGCCTCTTGTTTTTAATTCCTATTTAGGTTATGATTTGCAGTAATTGTAAAACCAAGGGACGAGGCATAAATATAAGAGATGCTCATGAGACCGCTGCTGTTAAAGGATTAGCAGAAACCCTGTGTTTGCTCTGCTTTGTTTTCACACCATAGCATTAGAGTTACCAAGTGAGTTACCTGTCAACCTGTTAGACTGTGTTTACCGCCCTTACTTTCTTTGTAATAAGTAACTATATGGCAGCACTGTAACTTTTTTCCCCCTTCACCTGGACCAAATGAACCCAACTTCACATTAAAGCACCCACAGTTTTTGGTGTTTTAGTATAGTGAATTAAAAAAAGAGATGTGTTAGGGATAGACAGAAGCACAAGAAAACAAGTTGGCTTTAAGGGAGGTAAAATAAAACAGCAGTGATCAATAAGGTCCATCTCACCTGGGGGTCAACCAGCCAGCCGTGGTAAAGGGGGATGTCCAGCAGATCAAACACAATGCATTCTGGAGTGTACTCAAAGACTCGCACCCCTGTGAACTTAACATTCACATCCAGACCCGTCTGAAGCTTATGCAACACAGCCATGGCATCACTCATGTTCTAGGAAACAAGGAGAAAAAGGATCCGGAAACTTGTTCAAAAAAAATGTGATAACAATTCAGCACAGGGAATAAATGACACGAGCTAGAAGCTTACACAAACAAACCTAAAATAAAAAAAAATGACATGTTTGCTATAAAATTTACTGAACCAATAGCTGTGTCCAATCCAGCTGTTGCTGTAAGAAGTCTTCATCTGTTAAACTATTGCTGGTTGTCTGCACACAGTCAGCAGTCAGAGCTGGAACTATTACGGATTGATTTTCCTACCTTTACAAGAAACAATTAACTGCCATTGTGGCCATACAATACAAAATAAAAACACAACTTACAACACTCAAGCCTTCATTTGTTTTTTTCTGCTTCACAATTATTTCATTGTGAAGTTCAGTGTGTGTTCAGTTTTTATATTTACTGCTCTTTTGAGGTTTTGCTCCATTTACAATCAATCGACCTCCAACCAGAGGAAGAAATGGATGTCTGCCAGGATATTAATCTTCTGTGTAAGCTTTCAGACTCATCATCGGGCATGAGATTTCCCTTTGATGGCATTAACAGCGAGGGGCCAAAATAATATGAACACAGGACTTTCTTTTAGTCGATGGTAGAAAAATGACAGGGAATGACTGGATAGACAAAAATGCAACAAAGATCCTCAGATGAACTTGTACATGAGGACACTAACTCATCAGGTCACTCCTTAAATGTTTCATTTTAATAAAGTACAGACAAATGACTCAGTTGTGTGGCCATTTTAAGGGTCTAGTCTTATAACTTAGACAACTAGACTTAGGCAACTTAAAGTATATCATTTTATGAACTGTTCCCATTGTGGGTTTAAAATTGAATTGTTGTTTGTTTCAAATGTTGTCTGTGTAAAGGGTTGTTAGATTTTCCAATATTAAAATGTATTTACTGAGGCCTTGGTTTAAGGATTTAACTCAGACCTTGAGAAAGTATAACTTCACCTTGATTCTTTTCTCTTTGACCTTCAGCAGCTTGGAAAAGCTTCTCTGGTCAGTTACTAGCTTTTTACCATTGTATCAATGTGTTTTGCCCATGTGACACAATGACAGTGACTGTTGCAACTGCAATTTCCCTAAAATGTTTTTAGTTCCACAAGTATTCTACTTCCTTTCTTTGATTTTAAAGCATCTTTATGCTTTGAGAAGACAAATGGTATCAAGTTTCATTCAAATAAATCTAACACTGGGGGAAAATGGGCCTTGAAAGAAAAAAAAAAGACTAGAAAGACTTTCCACTATGTCAATTCAGTTCAATGAGACACAGTCAAGATTTTATATACGTAGCTTATACAAATCAGCACAATTTGCTTTGCTGCAATTCTTCTCCTGTTGCACCTCTTGTTTGCTTTGCTAAACAAATGAACTAATTGTGATATTAATGGGCCTTCACACGTGTTGCTAGTTTGACTTAGAACTGGTGTTTTAGTTCGGGCAGAGTAGGAAACGTTGCTGCCAAAAATATACATATGCAGAAAGAAATTATTATTATTGAATCTGTGACAGAATGAACTTTTATATACTATGTTAAGGTTAATGTACACATCACATCCCATGTATGCCACATATATGCACCTCACACCTGAGAACCCAAAGAAACGGACTAATTCTTGCATTCTGCCTCACAGCTATGTTTCCCAGCTGGCTCTAAACCTCTGCTGCCATTTAACTCTGAGATCCAGATAAACTTTGCAGCTGAGCCCTACAACTGCATTATGAGTGTGTCGTTGTAAGAGACTTCAATTTGATTTCATCTCTTTCACAATACACTGGTAGAGTTCGTGGAGAAACAAGGAAAATAACACAAAAGCAAAAAAAAGAAAGAAAACAATGAACTTCGCAAATATCAATATCATCATTATTGACTTTCTAACACTAACCCCATGCCATCACAACACTTATTATAATTAGTAATAATTATAATAATAATTGTTATTTAAATAACAATAATCCTGTGATAATTATTAAAGAAAAATTATTGATAAATACTACAAACCTATTCTTATTCATACTGTGATACTAATTTCACTTACTGTGTATTGTAAATTGCAAGTCATGGGTGTAATGACTCCAAATGTCACAAAATCAATCATTTTGAAACAAATGTACAAACAGACTCAGTTAATGAGCAGTGAGCTACTCCAGCTCTGAGGCATAGGGCTGAGGTGAAAAGCCTTCAGATGGCCCATCTGAGTGTGCAGATTAGGACGCTTATGAGCAGCAGTGATGCCAGGATTAGCAGCGGTGTGTAATGGACGACATCTCTTCACTTTCGTTTTTAGTGTTTCCTACAGCAGATGAGCACTCAGAGATCAGATGATCAGATGATTAGCACTGCATCTCTCACATTCATCTGTGCTTGCCATGGATGCATTTTCACAATATAACATTAGCACAGCACTCGGCTGAGGCCTTTCTATATTTTTACTTTCACTCTTCAGTAGACGTGTTTATGAAGGCCTCTCTGCTTCTCTCTCACTTCACTAATGTTCAACCAAAATTTACCTAAAACCAAAAACCTGAGTAGATCAAATTAACTGGTAGTTCACAGAATAGGGTAATTACAGCTCCAAGATGATGGAAAGCCTTCATTTCTTAACATGACGGTCCCAGTTAATCACCTGAGGCAGTCCCCATAATGCAGCAGAGCTATCAAACTAAAATCAAGTCTTACACAATATAAATGAAAGTAAAAGAAAGAGGTCTTGCTTTTAGACTTGGAGGAATGAGCTGTATTCCCTTTGTTGCATTGTTGCATCCAAAGTTTTTGCCAAGCAACACAATTGAGCAATGGTTTGTAGTTAAGAAATACATACTGAGGTTGATACTGCTACAACAACATTTATGTCATTGCTCAATGAAAATTGTATTAGGGGATGGAGCTGTCAGACATTTGTCATCCGTGCATGTTGATGCATATTCTATGAGTCTGTCTGCATTCACACAAAAAATATACACAGCAGATCTATGAACCTAAAAAACAATATATCAGTCACTGGAGGCCAAATGTAAACCATTACATAATCTCATTACCCATTAGTCGGAGCTGTAAATAATGAACAGTTTACGACTGCAATATCCCTCAATATGGGTCATACTTGAAACACATCAGCAGCTGCTCTACATTTTTGTTAGATGTATCATCAAAATCATCTCATCCTTTTTATGTTTGTAGTGTTGTCATCCACCATTTAAATACAAAGGAAAACAGAGCACCTCTCATTATAACGCAATCCAGTGCAGCGACACAACTATGGCCTAAAAGCAACTGCAGAGGTGAATCAGCTCCCAGCACTTGTGATGAATTGCATTAAAATGAACACGTGTACCTAGCACACTGATAAACCTGTGTATAGCTTTATCTCTGATCTTATAATTAGATGGCTCCTGCTTCTATTAAATCAGTGTCCAGCAGCACAAGCTGCACAAGCGATGGCACAGTCTCTCCCGTTACTCGCCCATTCAATGCTTTCATGTCCGTGTGTAGCTAATAAACTGGGCTGTATTTCATTTTATAAGCTTTTATGATTGTAACTTTAAAACAAACCATTTCCTTTGTCTCACCACCATCAGCAAGATCTCAGAAGATTTTATTTGATAAACAGGGTGTCAATCAAATAGATATGCGTGATAGATTAGAATGAATTCATCATCCAGGCAAAATTGGAGGTGACCCACAATGATATTTTAGTCAGAACAAAAAACACCCATTACTGTGAATTACATCAAATTAAAACAAGAGGCATATATAACATAACACCCACTTCCTCCAATGGCTGAACACTCATCATGGATGAATTGCCTTGTAAGAGTAAGAGTGTAGTTGAGCTGAGTCCAGTGAGACAAAAGAAGAGCAAAACTACACTCTCACTTCCACAGCTCCTCCAAGTAAATATTTAACAATAGCTAAAGAGCAGCCGTGCAACTGCTATTTTAAGCCTCATACACGCCTGTGACAGATGATGTTTTTTGAGTTGAATTTATAAATAGAACTTCTTCTGTTATGAACTCCTACAGCTCTTTTCAAAGTCTGGGCTGCTTCAGTTGTATTTCATAGCAATCCAATAAGTGGTGAAAACACATTTCAGAGGAGGAAAGCTTTTGTGTGATGTGTACATCAACACATCTCACACACTTGCTGTCTTTTATATCCCAGCTTCCATGGTCCTGGAGCCGAGCCCACTGTAGTCTCCACATACTGTGTCAACCACAGCACACGGACTTGAGGACACCCATTCTAGACACTCCCAGGCTAGTGTCTAGGATTAGACCGCCATAATAACTATGCAACACAAACTCTAACCACTCCCTTACTCTAACCGTGCATGCTGCGGACACCGCTGATTTATTTAAGCGGTTGTATTTCGGCTCAAGGTAAATTTAGAAAGCCATTCAGCAAGCGTCTATGAGTAGACTGCACAGTATTTTTTTCTCCTCTCTAAATGAGGGACAAGTGTGGCTTCAAATCATTCACAGATGTGCTGGTGCTCTGCCATGCAAGAGGAGGAGTGGCAGGGCCCCTCCCACACCGTAGGCAGGCAGTGAAGATGGGAGGAAGCAGGGGAGCAGGAGCTGTAGCTCCATCTCCAAGTGCCTCTCATGGTGAGACACATATACACAGCCTCAGTAATAGCTTGGAGCTGAACGCAGCCATGCGTCTCTAAGCATTCACAGCCATGTGAAACAACTTAATCTGACACTCCTGACCCCTGTTGTTCCCTGGGCCTTGCAAGACACATCTTATGTAACCTATAGAGCAGTGGGGAAAAAAAGCTAAGCTGCAGTTTTATGTGCTTTGCAATCAACCCGATGCTTATTTCCATATTACGGAACATGCGCTGACCTTCTCTTCTACCTTGATGCAAATGTGCAAACCCACTTTCAGCATGCAGTGTGGCACATAAGAGAAGTGTGCAGCTCACTTTGTTAACTGCAGTGAAAATAAATTAATAACGGCCGTGATAACATCAGAGAAATTTTGAGTGCATCAGTGAAAGCTCATGTTAAACTTCCATAACTTAAAGTTATAGTTTCAACACAGAGAGTGTGAGAGAGGAGACAAAGAGCAAGTTCATTCCAAAACCCGTGTGCTCCTCCAGCACCATAAACAGTCAGCAGCTTACAAATGCACACACTTAAGCAAAAACACATGCCCGGTTAATAGTAATATTCTGCATTGATTAGACAGGCCTTACTTGCTCATAGTTTAGTCGCTGAGCCTCAGATATCTCTTTAGGTTTGGTTTCCAGAATGTAGTCTCCTACAGAGGGACAGAAAGAGAGAGATGTTGCCAGATATGTAGAGTTACATTGTATTGACAGAGAGAAACAATCACCATCACTTGCTTAGCACCAATCATCACTACAGATTGCTCAAGCATTAGTAGAGAATACTCATTGTAGGGTTTAGGAAAAGGCTGTGCCAAATATGTAGGATCCTTTCAGTCATGTCCACTGTGGTGTCAACTGATATCTCTGTCGACCCAGCTCTGTGGCAGCATGGGCTGCGGCAGAGAGCAAAGCCTGGCAGATGTTTGGCTTCTGCTCTATTCAGCACTACAAACATGCTGCAGCGTTTAAAGCATTTTACACACTTTAAGGGGCAAGAACAGTCATGAAAATACATTCTTGCTATTGCGGTCTACCCCTTACTTTTGAAACTGTGGTGTATTAAGTATTTTTCAGAATGTTTCACAGAGAATCATTAATGTATTAGGAACTGGCAAGAGTATCATGCTGCACTGTCAACACATATTTTTCCTGAGAATTACTCAGAGGAATGCCATCGATGTCTTGTCATCAACAGCTAAACAACTCCACATAGAAATTTAAAAAAAAAAAACAAAACAAAAAAAACCTCTCATATGTATTTTTCTTATACAAAAAGATAGATACAGTATATGATAAATAGTTTATTTTTTCTTGTTAATACTGCTTTATAACCTTTTTTTAATATTTGTTTTCTTAAACTGAAAAAAGTCCAGTTGGGCTGATGGAGCTTGTAGCTGTGTTCTGGCATATGAACTTGAGTTTCACAAGATGCTTGAACTGACAGACAAGCTGCTGGTTAAAAAGAAAACTCCTCTGACTTGATTATATGCTGTCACCCTGGATGAAGATTTTAGTGCAAGTCAAGATTTTTTCCAGCAGAGGGCCAGCCAGCTGAGTGGTTTTACTACAGTATGTCCACAACAAGGAAAACCCCTCACTGTTCTGCTCTCCACTGAACTGTGAACTCAGCTGGTCCTCCCTTAATGTCTGTATCTGTCAGCCTCTGTGCTTCTAAATCATGGTCAAGCTACGCTGTGGAATTTCTAAGCTGCTGAGCGACCGCCACCACCCACTTTAAACACCACATTTGAACTGCATTACCAATCGTCACCCTGGGTGTTTGTATCTTTGTTTAATGACAAACAGAGTTTAGAAGTCAGCCAGTATCCCTGGGACAGTACACAAGATTAGCTTCGTGCTCCCACAACTCATGCTCCCACTACCACACAAATGGAGTAGTTTTGAAGTTTTGAAGATAATTAAACCGCAATATGGCAACAATAAGCCCATTTACTATTTAATTGTAATTTACAAGATCGCCATTTTAGACGTAACAGCCAACAGACACAAATACGTTCAACAATCAAAGTAAGGGAGAATCTACCATAAAAAAAAGTTGTTGTGTACATTGTAGTCCTCTAATGCCATTGGATACTGAAGACCCTGACAGAGCTGGCAGAAGACACCAGTGGGGACTAATTCTACCTCTGAAGAGCCCCAACTGTAATCAGACACTCTGCTTTGATATTGTAGAGTCATTTCAGTTATGGACAGAAGTAAAGAGAAGAGATATCTCTTGTATCCTTTGCAACAGGACGGGATTGGCTCATGGGGGTTTCCCCTGTTCTATATATATATATATCCATCCATAGTGGATGTGAAACACAATAATGTTTACTAGGTGGCATTATGACTTAGTGTGTTTACAAGTGCTGACTTGTGGGAGACGCTAACTGATGTTAGTGTGGCTCTGTATAAGCAGGTCAACTTAGTTTTATAGTTTATTTATTACAACATTTTGTATTTTCTACAAGTTATAAAATAGGTTATTGTAAATCTTAAACTAAATGAAACAAGGAAAAGAAGATCAGATTCAGTGTGGTAATAACAAAACTCCCTTAACATCAATGATGTGGCATCAACTTGCTTTTGTGAAACAGGTTTAACTGCAACAAACACTCACCAAGATACTCCATGAGTTGCTCAGCAGTTATAATTTCCATCATGGGCGGCATCTTAACCTGAAACAGATGCATGTGGACACTCATTGTTAATTGAGGTATTACTCCTTTATCAGAAAAAGCATATCAACAGAGGTTAACCAAAACTGGACAAAACTATTACTTGTTGAGACCCATGTGCTTTCATAGGTAAAACAACTCACATCACTATTCAGGACTCGGCGTGCACCGACATGCTGACATAAATCCACATCCAGTACTAAAATTGAGTAATCTTATATGCACGTCTTGACAGATTATTTTTGACAGGAGGTACTTAGGGAGAGGGAGGCACTAGGACAGTAGATTTGTTTAGATGTGAATGTTAACCCTTAGCAATTCAAAATGTTCAATTGTAATTAGATAAAATAAAAGTTGATATATCTCAGAGCTCCTTGTGAAACACACCCATTTCTATTAAGTTCAAATCAAGTTTCTATTGATCCATGCTCATCTCAGAGCCTTTACCTTCCATGCAAGTAGGAGGACATTCATAATTGCCAGTAATGGACAGGGGCCGTTCTCGTTCTGGGTGATGATCGGCGTATTCTCCTCCCTCCACTTGATCCACTTGATGTGGTATATGGACTGGCCGGCGGCCCGGTCCTTAGTGCACGAAGTCTTTGTCCCATCAGCCCCATACTCGCTCTGCAGGGCCAGGGCGAGCCCTCTGTCCTCGAGTCCCTCACTGTTCAGGTCGGAGCTGGGGCAGGAGTTGAGATTGGAGAAGGACTCAAGTGAATCTATGCTTCTGGACTCTCCACCGAGGCTGGGATCGGGGTCACTCCCACTCGGCAATCCCTCCGATAAGCTGCGATCACCGGACAGCCCCGACTTCACGTCTGCTGTGATTGCATTGTCCGAGCACAGATGAGTCGGCTTAGCAAGTTTTGTCGGTTCACTGTCCCCACATGCCAAAACCTCACCCCCCACATCTGTGCTGTCCTTAGCGGGAGGTGAGGACGGGCCGTCGGTTTTGTTGTTTACTAACTTTGAGGCAACACCCTCTCTATCTTCTGCAGCCAACACCGACTCATGCCCCATCCCGTTACTGATCCGATCCCCGGACCCCGACCACGAGCCGCTGGCCTCGGTGTCCTTCTTCTTAGCCTCCTGTGCGGAGGGGACTTCGGCCGCTTCAGGCAGGTCGGACTTCCCAGCACTGGACGTGTCATTAACGGCGCTGGGAGCAGCAACATTTGTGGTGCTGTCATTACAACTAACGTTCACCAAAGTACTGAGAGGAGCCTCACTATTCTTGCATTTCTCGGCTGTTCCTTTCACTCCGCCGACAACCGCAACATCGCCCATCTCCGCCGCTATCGTGGCACACAAAGGGCTTCCGTCAGTGTCTCGATGCAGGCTTGCATTTTTCTCCATTTCGATTTACAGACTGTCGACAGATTTTAGCTAAATTGCAGCAGCAGCAGCTTCGGTCCCAAAGACGCCATGACAACTCTGCGAGTGACGTCATCAGAGTGAATTGCTTTTAGGGCGAGCGAGGGGGCGGTAGAAAACCAACGGCGAGGCGGTGCTGCGTTTGGGTGCGCTCGTATTCTGTAAAGTTACTCACACAGATCAAGGCAGTTTGGCATGCCTTCTGAGGTAGCTATACATATTGTTATGTTACCTATATTCCTTCAAAAATTATTTGATGACCAGGCTGACAAAACTACATGTGCCTGGTTAGATTTTAGCCTCTGTCAATTGCTGATTTTAAAAAAAAAAAAAAAAAAAAAAAAAAAAAGGATCTTCGAGATAGCTATGTTTCCAATAGACATTTTATTAATTTTAGACGCTTTTTTTGTAGCTGTAAAAGACTGGCCGATGTAAATCCGATCTAAGCCTGAGGCCGGGGACTTTTGGATTTCTGTGGTAATTACTCATCACGCCCACCCTCAAACTCATTGGCAAGAGTTATTGTATACAAGTTGTTAAACGTTGACAAACATTTACACAAGCTCAAAACCTTTATAGAGTCTCTAGCCGCGTATCTGGTTCAATTTTTAGACCGCTGGAACGTCGAAGTGGCCCTTTTTACGAGGGCCCCTGAACGCAGAATGAGAGGAACCTGGCGTTAGCGCGTCAGTTTGGCGTACGCGTGCACGTGCACTTGTGAGGGCAACGAAGTCTCGCGTAGCTACAACACTGAACAGATAAACGAGGCTTTGGAAATGATGAGGAAGTCATTGGCTGTGAGTTTGAACCAGTACAAACTAAACCTTTATAACCATTGAAATGTTGGAGCATTTCTGCATTTTCATGGAATTAATTCCTCCAGACTTTTGTAACGCTTTCAACACATACATAGGCTATTTTACATATGGTAAAGTCTTATTTTGACTGGTCTCTCAATCCACCTGCAGTAACATTTTAGAGTCATTGGGTGGCAGCAATTCCTAAACCGGGCAGAGGAGGAACATGAGCACTCTCCCCCGATAAGGCACAACAGGTCCATAATATCAGTCTTTCTACTAGACTGCATCAAAACACTTCCTCCAACAGAGTTAAGGGGAACAAACATACCTCTGACCTTAACAACCCATAAGCGAAAGCATTTGTTTGGGATAGTAATAAAACAGATTGCGTGCTGTCAAGGAAAAGGGTGTAACTGCTCTTTCCTATTTCATTTTAATTTTGGAAAAGTGTTAGGTACAGACTCTAAATCGGTCACACTCAATGTGTGTGATCATGTCATGGACCGGTCTGGTATTTTGCAGAGTGACACATGAAGCATCATAATGCTGAATGTGTTTTTAAGATTACATTATCCACAAATAATCAATGAGTGTGGTAATTGCGATGTGAAATTAATTTGATACTTTTAAATCTATTTTAATTTTGAATGATTTCTTAGTGTTACTGCTTTGAATTGCTTCAATAGTGAGTAAAATTTGTATGCAGCCCATTAAGGCACCAGTCACAAGTTTGACCTGGCCAGCTTCTAAGATACAAAACATTTAATACAACCAGACACAAAAGCACCAAGCAAGTGGTGGTTGAGAGGGTTGTAATGACATGGTACGTAAGACAGTCAGTGGTGTTAATTTTAGTCATTTGTATGAAGAGTTTTTTTTTTTTCTAAAATATTATTTTATTTGCTGATGCACAGAAAGACAACAGGAACATCCAGTTTTACAACAGTACTGTTTTTGTTCAAAGATAATTCAGGTGAAGTGCAGAGACTTGACCTAACTGTGGCTGACAAAGGAAACCAATCGGCCAATGATGTATTTGAACATATGTGAGTGCATGTCATTATCATAATTTTTACATCTGCTGTTTACTCAGTGGACTACTTTATAGTTATACTACTTAGTTGACTGTGCTGTGCTTATGTTGTCCGTGTTGTCATAAACAATTGGCAGGAAAAAACTGGACTGTAACTCTGACAGATATCCAACAAGTGAACTTCCAGGAAATGCATAAAAATGATGCCAGTGAGAACATTTCCATCTGTTACAACGGTACAACTAAAGAAAAACATGACTACTTACTCAATAATTAGGCCCATATCTTTATTCGTACAGGTTGGTCTTTTATGTAGGAACCCTAAAAAAGTAAATTTATAATAAAAAAAACCCTAAAAGTCATTTTATAATTAATGCACCATATCAAAAGGTAGACGTGTGTAAAACAAAATAGCAAAATGCATTTAAATAAAGCACATATTTATCAGATATAGGATGTATATTATTTAATCGCGGTAAGTTTTGAAATAATATGTAGCAACTACAATTAATAAAAGGTAAATTCGTTATATTATGAATTAATTGTATGAATAAAGACATTATTGTGGAAGAATTTATGAAGAGCCTATATATATGTAAATTATATATATATACATATATACGGAAGTCCTGTTTTATGGAAGTAAACAACTCGTAGAGTGATGATGAAAACAGCGCTCGAAAAGCAGTTTGAAGCATGTTTTCAGGCTGGTTTCAGAGAAGTTATTGTCTATTTGCTTGAGTGCTTTTGTGTAGCTATAAATGGTGGCGTAGAGGCGATTTGTTGCTGTTCTTTATGGTGTCTCAACCTGTAACAACAATGTGTTATTGGTGATGGGTGTGTCCAGGCTCTCTTGGCAAGCAACAGCGGAAGGGAGGAGGGCCTGTCTGTCTGTCTGCCTGTCTGCCTGCCTGTCTGTCTGTCGGCCTGTCTCTCTGTCTGTCTGACGTCGGGCAGCAGCTGAGACAGGCAGAGCCGGTGTTTGTGATGGGAGCCAGCTAACTAGGAAGGGCGACTATACCTTTAAGTGAAAGAAAACGAAACAAGAGGCAATCAGCGTTACCGCCCGGTCACTTTGCTGGTTTACTGGGTTTACAGGGAATTTCGATATGATATTTGTTAAACTAATTCTAATTGTTTGCTTCCTACAAGACATTACAGGTAAGTTTGGCTCTGATTCACAGCTAAAGGAAAGTGTTGAGTGATCGTCAGTGGAGCTAGCGCTAATCGGATCAGGCAGTTGTACTCTGGCTATCTAACTTGCTAGCTAGCTGGCTAATGTTATAACTGTAGTGTTAGTGGCCGCTAACCTGTGTTTGTTGTTACAGTGGCCGTACACAGGACAGGTTAGCCAGGCCGCATTGACTGGATGTCAGGTTAATTTCCTCTGGCTCGTACAGGTGGAGCAGTCTGGTGGTTGAACAGCCTGTGTTTTTGACAGATACTGAGTGTTAAACTAACATTACATTACCAACCGTCTTCAAACAAGACACCAGAATCGCGGGGATGTCGCCAACAAACTCCCCACAAACAGAAATGTTCACCGGTGTTTGCATAATTTTCAGTTGACAGTTTAAAAAGGCAGTGTGTGAGTGCACGTCGGGCGAGCTGTATGTAGATACATGATATGTTTCACTGCTGCGACATTTGGCAGCTCCTCCATCTGTCCAAAAGCCATATTTATTTAAACATTTCCACTACTGACTCGAAACACGCCCTTACCCAAAGTTTCTGTTAGACACCGGTATTGTGTACAACAGTAGAGGATTTAAACAATGTATAAACCGCGTTTTATTCCTTCCTGGGGTGAGTTGCGTTAGTTAGTTAAGTTCCGATTTAATCTAAGTTTCTAAATTTATCAGTTTCCAGGCTCAGCACGTTACCATGAAGCAGCCATACTACAACGTCGTGTAGCTGGTGTAAAGTTGACTCATTTAACCTAAAAATTCACCCAGAAGATGAAAATAATGCTCAGTGTGGAGGGAGTTTTATTCAGCTGTACAACCAAAGTCAGAGTAAATAACATTGTCATAAGAATGTGAGTAAATGCAGCAATTCAGTGTGTTTTAACAGTCTCTTATGCACCGTGAGATTACTTAGATATTCAAAAGGGTTTTGCTTAGATTCAAAATCTAAATCAGCGCCTAAAAGTGAAAAGTGACACAGTATGCAAAACCAGCACAGGAAACCAACTAGATGTTTCCCCAATGCACTACACGATGCCTCTTTTCATAATCTTAATCACGGTACTTACCCTTTTGTCTATTCATACACAAAGTAACTTGGTGTAACAACACTTTCACTGAACAAGCCTAAGCTGAGGTAAGGAACTGAGTTAACCTTGGATTCATCCTGAGAAAGTTCTGCTGTGGTAGTTCCAGCTGAATCCCTTACTTTGAGAAAGCCTCCCTTTTTCTCTACTTTTAACTTAACTTTTAATCTTTACATTAAGTGAAATGTGTCAAGTGTCTCTTTTCATTAAACTGTGATGCTCCAAATTGTATGATCAATATGACAGGCAAGTTTGAAAAAGCTATTTGTGGTCAAATTTTTTAGATTTTGCACATTTTAGACGCAGGGATCAAATGTCAGAGAAAGTCTTTTTGGTAGAGTTTTTGGTAAACAAGGTTATCTGTCTTTTGGCACACCCAGTGGGAGAAATAAGGCATGGAGTTTTGTTATAGACAGTTTTAGTCTTTTGTTTGATTCTTCCTGGTTACAACCAAGCCCCTTACTGTTATTTTCAGCACCTGTATGTTACACAATGTTGAGGAGAGATATTTAAGTTGAGATGAGCTGTGGGGTTTCTGATATGTTGTAGTAGCTAGCCTGTCATCATCCAGCATGTATGGTAGTAAGCCTAAAGGCTCAGATCTTTTGTGATTTATGCAATAACCACCCCCTCTGTTCCTGTCAGTGATTTCCTCTCTGTCAAGAGTTGCACTTCATGGTTCACTGGGGCACTTGGTTCTGAAACAGATGGCACTGAAATCATGATGACATTGCCTTCACAGTGAAATTGACTGCCAGTTTTTTCTCAGTTTTACTGTCTGCCCAGAAATTCCAGCTATTACCTTTTAGTGAGGTAATCTAGGCTCAGAGAAAGTGGGATTGATGCAGTACTGTCAGGTAATGATTCAATATATTCAAAGTTTAGGAGTTGGAGGGGTGGCCGTTCAAAGTGAATGTGTCTCATCTGGTGGGAATATTGTAACACCAGTTGAACCCATGGTTGAGATTTTTTTGGCATTTCCAGAAACTGTGGTGAAGACTTATTCAGGTATCTGTCATCAGGACATGCTCTAACATACTGGTCACTCTCGTAGCCCAGAAAATAATCAGGATGCTAGTGTAAAACCACTCTATTAGAGAAGAACAGATTAAGACATAGTTGCTAGATTCCTTTATATGATGTATTTCTTTCCTTTCCAATTTTTTTATGTGCACCGATGCTATAACATCAAAGAAATGTCAGACATTACCAGATTATTATCCAAATGACTACCTGTTTATAGTATAGTTTTGTGCTATAATATTATTACATATTAATGGAGTTGATGTGTCCCGTAGAGGCCTATCTGAGCAGTCTGGGCTGGCAGTGTTTGTTTTTGTACAAAATCAACATCATTTTTTGATTAATTACTACCTCGCTCTCTCAACCTTAAACCCTTTGTGCTGTTTGCCAGGCTGGTTGTTTGTTCAGTCTAGTTGTCTGCCGTTATTCGCATTTAAGAAGAAGAGCTAAAGAAGCTACTTGTTGGAATATTTTCTCCTTGCATTCATGGACAAGTTGCTACTAGCCTGGTACCGCCTCTCCCTGTATGGAGAGTTGTGACTCCCACCACATGGAAGCCCTACGATAATGAACAAAACATTGCAGTAAAAGAATACAAGGGAGGTGTACATGATCCTTTTGGCCCGCGGGAGTCTCTTAGTAATATGTATTTTTCCAAGGTCTTTCACTAGAAAAGCATAAAGCTCAGTCTTAGTCCCAGCTCTTAAAACCGAGCCCTTGATAATCAACCTAAGTCCAAAGGCTATTTTGCTCATAGCAGTCTTTCTTTTTATAACTCAAAATTTCAGCCTGATATTAGCATTCTGTGTTGCCTTGGAATGCAGATTAACATTTGAACAGCCTGCAACAAACTCAACCACTGAGCTCGCACAATGACATACAGTACTACTGAAACAGAACCTCAGTCACCTGATGTGCATCACATGCTCCTCACTTGTTCTTTAAACAGACCGCTTTCTTTGTCTTTGTGAAAAGAACAAAGAAAACGGTCAGTGTAAAAGCCGGCAGGATTACCTCCGTGGGGTCACATTAGTAAACTGAATAAGCCTGTTAAGCATATCTAGTGACTGACAGCTTGTACTATGGCTGGGCGCTGTTGGAGAGAGGCATCACTCATTTCTAGATTTGGCTTTGTCTGACTTTTTCATGAAGACATTTTGACATGGCACAGTAGTTAGATAATTAATGATTCTTAGCTACTTCAGGTTCAGGGTCCTGGTTCTGTATACTATATGTACTATTCACTTGAATAAAATAAGGGTGGCACGGTGATAGAGTGGTTAGCACTGTTGCCTCACAGCAAGAAGGCTCTGGGTTGGATTCCCAGGGCCGGGGCCTGTTCTCCCCGTGCCTGCGTAGGTTTGCTTTGGGTTCCTCCCATGGTCCAAAGACATGCACATTTAGGTTAATTGGTGACTCTAAGTTGCCTTTGGACGTGAGTGTGAGCGTGAATGGTTGTATGTCTCTATATGTTGGCCCTGCAATAGACTGGTGACCCATTCGGGGTGTACCTTGCCCAATGTCAGCTGGCATTGACCTCAGCCCCCTTTGCGACCCTGATGGACAAGCAGTATAGATAATGGTTGGATGAATAAAGCCATAGGCCATCATTAAAATATCAATACAATGTAGATTTCCTTGACTATTTTTTGTATTTTTTTTTTTGACAAATATTAACAAGCCATTGAACTCTCTTTCAGGTCAGTTTGAGAACCACTTGAACAAATACATTCGTCATTATGAAGGTCTATCATATGACACAGAAGCCCTGCACAACAGTCACCAGAGAGCCAAGAGGGCACTCTCTCCTCAAGACACAACTGTGCACCTGGACTTCCATGCACATGGAAGGTTAGTTTGAATTCAAATGCACAGGATCCTCCTCACTTATACCTCTCTGTTTGTTTTCCAACATAAACCTCATAGTATGCCACTTATATTTTCTTGTATTCTATTTAATATTATAAAATGTAATAATTGTCATACCCTATGCACTCTGGTTGTGAACACACAATGCCGTACTAGTTTTATAAAATATTTTTTTACATTTTTACTCTAAAGTCTTTTTAAGGAACAATGTAAAGTACTTTTGTTTTCCATTCATGTAATGTCATGTCTTTTTGTTAATGACATATTCTACCTTGGACCTGTGCTGCACTGGGTGTCTTGTGTTTAGTTGCCATGTCATCATCACAAGATTTTATTTATATACTCTTTTGCATTAATAATTAGCAAGCAGTGCCAAAGACCAAAGACATGCTATCGTAATACTGGGAAATTGCACTAGAGCCAAAAGCCACAGCTTTAATTTTCCCATACTGTACTTGCCCTTTTTTTTTGTATTAGAAAATAACTGTGTGGAAGTGGAATTAATCTGACAAATGTGAGGGAGCATCCATGATTTAGTTGAGTCGGGTTTATACCTGGTGTGAAATACACATGCTGTTTTTACAGGGAGCAGCAAGACTAACCATCAGCCGGCTGAAATAAATGTTTCCCTTTTTTCTTATTTTCTGTTTTTATCTGTGACAGTGAAGTCCCTGTGTATTTTTTCTGTCTTTTCTGTCTCTGTGATTCTGTTTTTTACATGTCATTTTAGATTATCTGTCTCTTGTCAAGGCCATCTCGTCTTAGTACAGTGGTGCCACGCATGTTTTGGAAACAGATTATTTCAAGCAATAACACTGCTTAAGTATTTTTTGATTGGTACCAGAGTTTTTGTCACTTTGTAATAAGTGACTGCTGGCTGCAGCATAATAGAAGCTTTTGCAAATAAATTGCTGGCATTGCTGTTACAAATAAATAAATAGCGTATGATTTTATGAATGACGGTACTAACATTGAGAGCTACAGCTTGTAATCTTGAAGTAACACAGATATTGATACTTGATATGTCTATTGTGTACTTACATTTCTGATTAAAACATAGAACATGTAAAGATTCAAAGATATATTTCAAAATATGGTATACTACACCTTCAGCTAAACACAGAGTCACGCTCACCTTTCTCTTACTAGACACCAATTAAGGACTGCACAGTGCTTCAACACAGACAATGTGGACAAGCTGGCTTACAGTAACTCACTAACAATAGAGTTTGTTTTCTACCAACAAATGTAATGTTCTTGGCATCCGCATAGATCCGAGCCAATGTACACACACAAACACATGCCAAAAATCTATCTTAAAATTCTCTCTTGTAACCCCAGTTCAGTTTGGGGCTTGATCTTACTAATGGGAAATCTCTTTCCATTTGCACCTCTCTGTCTCAGATTTATTTCTATCTGCTTTTCCATTTCCTCTATTCTTTTTTTTTTTTTTGTGTAACAACAATTTACCTCATAAATATTATTTCAACCTGTTTTTGTCCTCACCAAGCTTGTCTGTTTTGGTTTATTTGTCAAACAGATCTTGTTCCTGTGCTTTCTTGCTTTTTCCTGTCATTGATGGCCTCTGAAAAACAGCTGGCCCTGCTGGTAATCCCAGCACCATTTTCAATGTCTGAAGAAGTTCAATGGGAGATTGACCTGCAGTATGTTTGCTGTAAACACTCATGATGAGCTGTTCATAAGGAGCAGAGTAGAAAATAATAGTATCACCGTACTACAAGTACACAGTGAGAGATCTATGAATGGTTTAAACATTGTTTGAGGTAGTGTCAATAAACGGCTGCTAGTTAAATATTAACATAATAATCCCTCTTGCTGTTATATTGATAACATAAAGACGATGACATAAATTTCATTGATGTTAGTTTATGTTGTTAAGGAAGAAGTTAAGCTTCACATATTAGCAACGAGTTGTAAATGGTCCAGTTTTCTGCAGCATCATGGTAGTGGACACAATATCATATTTCCTTGTATAAGCTAACACAAGCCAATATTTTAGTCTTAGAACAATGATCACCCATGTGCTGCTTACAATATTAAGTTTTATTATTTTGTAATATGTCAAAGAGATTTTGATTTTGAGTGAGTTGTGTAAAGGCTTTTATCTGTTTTGTTATTGACATCATACTGGATCTGTGTTCTCTGTAGAGTTTAAGAGCTTTAAGAGAAACAGAACCAAGCCAGTGATCATGAAGCCAGCATTGTATTTATTTATTTATTTTTTATTTATCTCCACTGAATTCATCATTTCTGTGTACAGTGTGCATGTGCAAACAACTCCCCCCTTCCCTCTTTGAAAGCAAGGCTATGCAGCACCATAGAGGTTTGTTGTAATAAGAGAAACACTTACGTGTGTGTGCCCACTCGCGTATTTCTGCCTGGATCAGGTGACGGAACAATGCAGGGCAGACAGTTGTCTCTGTGGAGGGCTTCTTTACACAAAGAAGTGCCAAGAAGTAGTCAAGCATTGGCAAATACAATGCTGCTCTAGTTTTCCAAGAATGAGACTTATTTATGATCCCCTTTGTAATTCACCAAAATAAACTGAACATAAAGGCTAGACATTGTTCAGAAGCAAAAGTGTCTTCCTCTGAGATAAAATCTGTTTACAGTGTGTTGCACGTTTGATGTGGTTGTTCTCGATCTGTCCACAAAGACACCAAACGTACACTAGCGGCTATGTGATTTTTAAAAAAAAATTTTTTTGGCTTCTGGGACTCTGCAAGTAGTGAGGTGGTTGTATGGCTTTCAATACAGGAAATATAATTATGTTACCAAACTGTAAAACTTGTGAAGTGTGAAATGTTTTATACATACAGGTTAGATATCATCCCTTTAGTAGAGGCATAGCATCTCTGCAGACATGGCTTCAGGACACAATTTTTTTGAGCTCGCTTTGCTTACTGAGCAAAGTGTATGACTGTAAGATGCTTGAATTAGTATGTTCAGCATCTGAGATATGTCTGAATAATTTAACAGTCAGCTGCTTCTCTGAGATGTGTAGAACAGACTTGATCCTCAGCCTGCTCTCCTCCTGTCTGTTGTAATGCTTCTACTGCTATGCTTCTTGAGTTTCTAAGTTTTTTTGTCTGGAACATGAAATACTGCTTTTTTTTTTCTTTTTTTTTTAGTTGGTAAAACCTTTGACCATTTGGGACGATGTTTGAATGTTCAGTGATTTCTTGGCATTCCTTCTCAGTTATTTGGAAATATTATAGACAACGAAACAAGTGAAATATGAAGTTGCACCATAACTGTGTTAAAAAAAATTGTTAGGAAAAAAAGCATTAAAATGTTACATTGACAATAGAAATAAATGAAGCCAGTTGAAAGTACAATAAATCAGTAAGTAAATAAAAATTAATTTTACAGTAACATAAATGTGTGTGTGTGTGTGTGTGTGTGTAAGAGAGAGAGGGATACGAAATGAAATCTGTAATGATAAAGGTAAAGCTGAATGCTGGTGCAGGTCAAAGAGTCATCCTGGAAAGGGAAATCCTGGTCTGTGTCTGACCCTTAAATTATTTATCTCATCCTCCCACACTTTTTCTAAACAAACCCTGTACTCTTCACGTTTCTCATGTTTTACTTTACTGATATTTTTACATTTCTGCAGTGTAGTAATTCTGCATTTACATCCTCATTTTCTTGTCCTCTGAAGCACTGCATATACAAAACATCTCTGGTTAAATTAGTTAATAATGGTGTGACGTGAACCTGAGTTTTGTAGGCGGGAGCATCCTATTTGTTTTGATCTGTCCAAAATTAGAGAGAGACTTTAAAGGGGCATTTTGCAGGTTTTAGTCAAGTGTACTACTCGGCTCTTTGAAAACACTTTCTCTGTGTGTTTGACAGGTTTTTTCATTTGAGAAAATAATCCTGATAATACCATTATGTTGGGTTTCGAGACTAAAATCTCAGTTACAGACTGAAGTATTTTTTAAAAACATGGCTGTTTTCCAGACAAATTAAATGATGCTGTTGGTTGTGTTAAGGGAAATGGATGATGTAGTGTTTTTTGTGTGCTTGGCCCATGAATCATTAGATCTACACTTGTTAAATGCTAATTAATCTTTTTATTCCTGCCTGAAACTGCCTCATGTTGTTTTATATGAGAAGACTAAAGACTAGTTGACAGATAATCAAAATATTCCCTAAAAAGTTTTTAAAAATTTTTTACCCTAACTCAATATTAAGAAATTTCATGTCGTATAAATATTACCTGGTTGTGCATTGTGTTATCATAAGAAAACAACATGATATCATCCATAAAGGGCTCAGAGGGAGTAATGTGACTAATGTGAACATTTGAGTCATCTGGCAGAAGCTTCACACTTTGAGCCCAAGCCACGAGATTACAAAAGAGATTTCTGGTGGGCAGTGTTCCTTCGAACTACTCACTGCAATCACCTCGGGTTTCTGGGAAACTAGTGGCTCATGTACACCTCATGTGATGCATGTGATGCTTTCCTTTTTTTCTTTGCCATTGTGGTTCTGTGAACGAGAGGATTTCGAAAAATGTTCTATGGCTGTGCACAAATGTGCATGTGCTTTTCCTCATGACACACAATCAGAGCAACACTCAGCAGCAGCCAGCACAGCATCATGGTGAAGCTCAGTAAAAAATGTGTAAATGCTGCTTTTTCTGCTTAGTCCTCTATATGTTGTCTTAGCTCCCTGGTTCTTTATAGTAAAACTCTATTGTGAGAGGATGACATTAACAGTGCCAGTGTTGTGGGTTTGAGTGTCAAACTGATAGCGGAGCTGTGTATTATAGCTTTCGTGTTCCACTATTAACCAGACATTTTCTCATATTCTTCTTTTTTTTTTTTTTTTTAGACATTTTAATTTGCGGATGAAGAGGGATACAACCATATTTTCTCCAGATCTCACAATTGATGTGTCAGGAGAGGAGGCACCTATTGATACATCACATATTTATAGTGGAGAGATCTTTGGTAAGTTGCACACTGCATCCTGAGAAGAGGTGTGTTTTCTCAGCAGGAAATGTCTCTAATCCAATTATGGCGTACATTTTTCAATTACATTGAAAGGCTGCATCATCACTTTCCGTTTTATCATTCCTACATCAACCCTACATCATGTCTGCAACTGTGTGTGTGTGTGTGTGAGAGAGAGGGATATTTGAGGTTTGTTTTTGTCATTTTAATTTTTTTTTTTTTTTTGTCATATCACAACCCACCACATGCAGAACTTAACTTTCATCATTCATCCAGTTCTTTGCACTCAGTTCGCTTCCTTCCTGCACATATTCCTACTGCTTGTGTTCCTCAGAGTTCAAAGAAAAAACAACCATGTTTTTCCTTTTGTAATCAGAAATTTATGTTTTTCTTATCTTGGCTTGGTGCCATCATGATAACAATCCTTAATGTATGCTGAGAGATATAAAAAAATATATATAGCTGTGGAAATCCTTGTTTTGAAATGTTTTATATGTATGTACATTTTGAGTAAACTAAACTAAAACTAAACTAAAATTTTGGCATGCTGCTTATTTTTATTTTGCTGCAAAATAACTTTGTAAGTAACCTTAGGGTATGTTCAGATTCAGCAAGTAGATTTTCACCTTGCTTTATTCATGCTGGACCTGCTGTGCAGAGTGTGAGAACAACTTGGATCTGATGTTTTTTTGATTGTGTGGTTGTAAATCCTCTCTATGACCGAAGAAGCTTATTGAAGAGATCACGTCTACCTTAAGATGCTTGAATATTTAGATGCTTTTAATTATATATTCATTATGAAACAATATTACTTTGATCTTCAGTTGAAAATGTTTAACTTTTCACTATATCTTATTTGCCTGGGCTCATCCTCCCTGTGTTTCAGGTGAAAAGGGCACACTGACCCATGGCTCTGTGGTCAATGGCCGCTTTGAGGGCTTCATTAAAACCTACCAAGGAACATACTATGTTGAACCCTCAGAGAGGTACCTACAAGACAAGAAAGTACCCTTCCACTCTGTCATCTATCATGAGGATGACATTGGTAAGTATACAACTCTCAGTCTAAAACCACATAAACTGCTTAAAGGAAGGGAAAAGGTTTGATTACCTAGCCTTTACATAATGAAGCTCGCATGTCATGTTAAATCAGTTTTAGTTATATAGTGCCAATTCACAACAGAAGTTATCTCACAGCACTTTCCAAATAGAGCTTGTTTGGACCTTCTTGTTATATTATTTATAGACACCTAACAATTCCCAGCAAGAGCAAGCATTTGGTGAAATTGGCAAGGAAAAACTTCCTTTTTAGAGGCAGAAACATCAACCTTGACTAGTTGGGTTGAGAGAGAAATAGAGAGGGAGAGACATGTGGTCTGATGAACAACTGGTAGTTATACAAATAGTTTTAGAAAGCACCCTTTCAAAGGGTTCTTAAAGCAAATGTGTTGACCAAAGATTACACTATTGAAGGTTCTCACCTTAACAGGTTATTGAAATGCATAAGATTGCATGTTAAAAACTATTAAGGCAGAAATTGAATATTTTTAAAACATTGTTTTTGCTTTGTGAGGAAGTGTTGATGTGGCACATGTTGTGCAGTAGGGTGCTGGGGGTATAGCAGTTCATAGACTAGCTTGACAAGATTGGAGAAAAAGTAACATTTGACAGACTGGGTCATGGGCTATGGACAAAATGGCAGACTGTATTTATACTGAAGGCACTATCGAACCACTACACAGCATAGGCATGACTCATAGCTATTGCTGAAGGGCAGACCATTGAGAAGTGAGAAGTTCTCAGTAAAGAGACTGCAAGCCTCTCAATCTTCACCTCAACAACAGACAACTCTGGAAATGTTTAGTAGTTATCAGGATATTTCATACAGACAAGGTGTGGTTGTGGGCACAATGAATCAACTCAGCATGAATGAAAGTTCAATCCAGAGACTCATGATTTCAGTTCAAAGAACTCTATATAGCTGACAGGCAGTGAATCTGATATGAACCCCACCCTGAATTTATGCATCCTGGTATTAACTGCAGTTTGTTCTGCTGGTTACTTCTCTGTAAATCACACAAATGCCTTAATACTGACAGATTGAAAGAAGTGAGAAATTAATAATCTGTTGGGCTTTGTGGAGGGTGTGAGCTGTACTGTCACATAAATCTGAGAATAAAACTCAAGATCTCAGGCCAATGCTGAAATCTTCTCATTGTTTTAGAAGTCTTTGTTGTTTCGATGTTGGTATCAGTGAAAAAGATGGAGGAATGTGTCTGTCCAAAATGCAAGAGCCTTTTGATCTGCAGTTGAATGAGACGGCATTCACTGTAAGGACAAAGCTGTCTTTCTCTGTACAGATTGAAAACACATTGTGAGAGGTTGAATGTGTTGTTTCAGTGTGTGTCCAATCAGTTTAGTAACCAGCAATGACTCTTCTGTTTAATGAATGACCAACAGTGGCTGTGAGGCATTCAGGCTGATGCCCTGCACTCCTGTTAATGGGATCACTAGTTTTGCAAATACAAGTAGCCCACAGGCAAGTCATCCATCGATCAAACCCAGCATCATAAGGACACATTGATTTTCTGGCTTCACAAATTTTTTTAAAATCTATTTTACATATCAGCACTTGATGATGATTTATAATACCAGCACACTGTATGCATTGTTCTTTGTTGTTCTGGTGAATCATCAATTTGGACACATTCATGACATTCATTAGACTTAAAATACCAGGTGGCAGGTGACATTACTTTGTGACTGTGAGCTGCTTGACTGACACAATAATTGCTATGGTACAGAGCTCTGTTTACATTCAAGATCAGTCAAATATTTATAGTGCACCACATCCCAACATAATTGAAAAGCTTCTTTTAAGGGGCAGAAATATTTAAAGTGTGTAATATTATTAATCTCATTGAATAAGCCCAAAAATAAGTATGTTATATTCCTCATTATCAGTGTGTTCATTTATACCTTATTTATTTTTCAATGATGTTGGAAAATTTTGAGTCAAACATTATAAGATATAGGATTCCCAAATGGATGTGTGCACTCTAGGTATGAATATAATGTGATAGGAAAAGAAATAGTCGATGGAGGGAGGAGGTTAACATTGATTTGCTAGTCTGTTGCATCTCTCCTTTTCTGCCTACAAATCTTATTGCTTATGCAGCTACTCCTGCACCTGGGTCCATCCTTATTCACCTTCTTCAGCCCACAAAACATGATCCTAAAGAGATTCATGATGCAGTGTAAGAGCTTCACAATCACTTATCTCCCCCTATCTGCCAGATTATCCTCATAAGTATGGCTCAGAGGGCGGCTGCGCTGACCACTCAGTGTTTGAGAGGATGAGGACGTACCAGGCATCGGCAGCAGAAGAGCCAGCCAAAGTAAGTGCCAACAAAGCCCCTCCCCCTCCTTCCAGCTCATAATTAAACACACAGATGGACAAGACTCATCAGATTAAAAAGATCCCACTTCATGTCCAACTTGCTTTACACAACCAGTAAGGGCATGGACGTATTTAATGCCTCCACACCAGCAATAGATGGCCAGAGGCATTGTGTTTTCAGCATGCCATGCCAAGTCTTTTAAAATATGGCAGTGTACATTTTCTGCAGAAGTTTTGGATGAAAACGATAGCATGAAGAACACCTGATATTTTGTGTGTAATACAGTACAAAGCCCTTCCCTGTCTGTGCAACATTGGCGAAGAAAGTCTTTTCTTCTATACAGTGGCTAAATTCACCAGACACTATTGAATGACACTATAATGAACATAATGCTTTGCAAAATAATAAGCTATCATAAGAGAAACAGATTTACTCTATTTTGAACAGATGAGTATGTGGCTGGCGATAGGATTAACCATCTATTTTACTCTTTTCGTTTCTTCACTACTTTGCCTTCACCACTTCATCTTCCTCTTGTATGGTCTGGTTTCTTTGTACAGGGGGGGAGAAGTGTGTTGGAAGAGGAGAGCGCCCATGGTCCAGTCATTTTTAGGAAGAAGAGGGCAGCTGGGAAAGAGAAAAACACCTGCCAGCTCTTCATCCAAACTGACCACCTGTTTTTCAAGTACTACGGCACAAGAGAAGCTGTCATTGCCCAGGTATGCAACCTTACAGTATGTAAACGTGACTTTAAAGTTTAGAGGCTCTTTTGCCTGCATCTAGAGTACTTTATACTTTAAACAGTACAATCACGTATCTGCTTACTTGCTTAATTCTTCATCCTCTCAGGCTACATTTATTCTCTCAAGGAGTTCTTAGAAATTGCTTAGCTGATGTATCTGGAGTCGGTGGTTATTTTTCAGAAATGTCAGCAGAGAAAACCTTTTATCTCTTCCGCAAATACGAAAAAACAGAAGCTACCTACCCAGATTTGTAGATTTTTTTTCCCACATCTGTATTCACTTTCCTACTAATCTTTACCTCATCGCTTTCTCCTCAGATCTCCAGCCATGTAAAGGCTATTGACTCCATTTACCAGGCCACAGATTTCTTGGGCATCAGAAACATCAGCTTCATGGTTAAAAGGATCAGGGTGAGCTTCTAATACAGTCTGGCTATTGGCTGGTCTGCTTGGTACTGAACACTGAAGAAACTGTGTCTACAGGTGTCTCTCGCTCACTTTTCCACTGGAAATGTTTAACTCTTTCTTTCAGATAAATACCACCATCGATGAAAAGGACAGAACAAATCCTTTTCGCTTTGCCAACATTGGAGTGGAGAAGTTTTTAGAGCTTAACTCTGAACAGAACCATAATAATTACTGCCTGGCCTACGTCTTCACTGATAGGGACTTTGATGATGGTGTGCTTGGCTTGGCTTGGGTTGGTGCTCCCTCAGGTTTGTACAAAATACAAACACACACTGACGCATACACCAAACTCAGCCCTCACTTCCTTTGTTCCTCAGAGACATTTAAACTGGTTTGGGTGCTTTTTAACACAAGGGCGTACTTCAGGTGGTCCTTCAGGTTTAACAGTACCCTCTCTCAGGTGACAGCCCGTGCCATATATATTGCAGTGACACCTTAAAGGAACTGCTTTAAATCTGGAATTGTTGGCTTGGGCTCGAAAAGTTTGAAAAATCAACTGAGTGGATTTTGGTGGTCAAAGGTCAAAGTCACTGTGACCAAAACACGTTTTTTTTGCCATAGCTGAGAAATTAATTTGCTAAATATCACAATATTTAAACAATTTAACACGAATGTCGAATAAAAAAAAATAACGTTTACGTCAGCTTCAGGTCAACTTCACTGTGACATCATAATGTTCTGCAAAAACACAGTTATTGAATGTTTTAACTAAAGAAGCAGAGATATTTCCTGCAACTTGGCTGGTTGGTGGAGGCACACAAGCACCAGGCTGCAATGTCTTCATCTATAGCTTTTTTTAAAGTTATATTTTGGGCATTTCTGCATTTGTTACAGTGATGAGACACCAGGGTGCCCCATCTATAAATGTGCTGAGAAAAGTTTAAAGTTTGAAATCCCAGATCTCAGCATCCTTGGCATTATTATTGTGGTGAGCAGAATGAGCACAGGCTGAAAACCTGATAGATCAACTCCTCCCGTTATCATGCTATTGATATTCCTTGAAATAATGAACAGATAGGACTGTAACTCAATTAACCCCAGCAGACCCTAATAGGCTTTACACCGTATCACGAGCCTAATACTACACACACACACACACACACACACACTAGTGGAAAATTCAGTGTAAGGGTAGAAAGGGAGCTGTAATGGCTTTGTGCTGCTGCGTAAAAGTGGCTTTTGCGCATATGGCTCATATCTCATGTTGACAGTCACTCAAGTCACTCATAAAACAAAACAAGGTGGAAAAAGGGAAATTGCATTATCTGCATTGTGTGAACTCTCCTGGAGTCTTCACTGTGTGAAGTGGTTAGTATCTATCCAGTATTTGACTAGTTTCTATATGCTTCAGAAAACAGATTACTTTAGTATGACTACACAATACAATATTTTATGTGGTATTGTTTGCAAGGAATGTCTCTATCTGTCCTCCTCCATTAGAATTCACAGTGCACAGAAATCCTGTCTGAACTGGCCCACAAACAACATGTATGACTTATGGCAATGGTGGACTCTCTTACTGATTCTTTTTACTATATTCAGCCACCACCATCTCTACATGAAGAATATAGCAGCAAACTCAGACAATCAATACTGGCAAATTAGAAAAGCTGTAAGCTGAAAGAATCAATTCAGGGTAAGAGATGTGTTGCAGTGAGCTGTGGAGTGAATATTTGAACAAAGGGTGTCTAGAACAAATGGCCATCAGGGATACTAGCAAAGTACAACTAATGTGTACCTTATTTGGTGTGAGCAGCTCTGCAAACAGTGCACTGTAAAATTCTGAGTGAACACACACTCACACATGTAGTATACAAACATAATGCACATAAATGCACTGGCATTCTCATTTACAATTACATATAATGAATGCATTGTTTATTGCTTTAAGAGCTTTGATCTCATTGCTGTGCAGCCAGAAGCTGGCTATGAATTTTCTAAACACTGGATTTATATATAATGGGAAATGCAGCAACACTGCAGGAATGCTTATTGTTGACTGTGATTTGAAAGTGGTTTGTTGTTTTTTAGGTTGATCTTGTTTTTGGCACTCGTTTTGGATAACTCAAAGAACAGAAGAGCAATAGAGGTCAGGGGCCAGGTAGTTTACATGGTACCACCCTCAGTCCTTTGAGCTGCCAGAATGCAACATGCTGTTCTCACAATTCATCACAGTTTAGGGCACAGCTTTGTTTTTTTTAAAACAATATGTTAGTTTTTCACTCTGTGTGTCCTATTTCTTTTTATTATACAGTATACATGTTTTTTTTTTTTTTTTCAGTTATTTTTCATGGGCACTTTTTTTGCCTTTATTTGACAGCGAAGGTTGAGAAAAACAGGAAATAAAGGAGAGAGATGATTAGCATGCAGTAAAGGGTCCAGTCAAACCAGCTACCTCCTGCCCACAACCTGTATACCCATATGTTATGTGGCGTAACCACTTGGCCATCAGGGCACCCTATATAACCAGTGCAATCGTCAAATTGCATGAGCTTTTCATAATATTGTTTCTTCAGATGTACTGAAACATGCTTGATTGGTGGACTGCAGCAAAAATAACATAATTTTTATGTTTATCGAGTGAAAGATACCCACTAAAATTGTAACTTCTCGCAACATGTTAAAGTAATTTCAATATTTATGTATACATATATCGGGAAACATATTTTTCTATGTTTCTATGTTCTCATGCATGCTCACTCATATGGTTTATGCTGTATGATTAAACTGACAGTGCAGAGACTTGTGACAGCCACAGAGGTGGATAAATTTCTCCATTGATTAAAGTGGTAGTATTCAAATGTTCATGTCTCTCTACTTGTACATTTTGCCCCATAGCAACAAATCTATAAAAGTGCATTAGGTGATTGAAATAAAAACAACACATTACATAACACATAACACAACTCATATTTTACATTCTTCTACCACAGGAAGCTCTGGGGGCATCTGTGAGAAGAACAAACTGTACTCTGATGGTAAGAAGAAGTCTCTGAACACTGGTATCATCACTGTGCAGAACTACGCCTCCCATGTCCCTCCCAAGGTGTCACACATCACTTTTGCTCATGAGGTTGGGCACAACTTTGGCTCTCCTGTAAGTACTATGATTTCATACACTGGCCTTTTTCAGTACACGTCGTGCCATGTCTCTTTGCCCTCTCTACTTAACTTGCCTACTTTTTTATAGCATGACTCCGGGATCGAATGCACTCCTGGAGAGTCTAAGGCACAAGGCATGAAGGAAGAGGGCAACTACATCATGTATGCCAGAGCCACATCTGGGGACAAGCTCAACAATAACAAGTTCTCTATATGCAGCATCCGCAATATAAGCGCTGTTCTGATAAAGAAGAGAGACATCTGTTTTGTTGGTAAATTCTCTCTTAGAAACTTATCTGTTCATGTCTGTGTCTGAGAGAGAGATTCTGTTTTCATGCTGTTCTGTCTGTGTGTACAGAGTCTGGCCAGCCTATCTGTGGTAATGGATTAGTAGAAGCTGGAGAACAGTGTGACTGTGGCTACAGTGATCAGTGTAAAGACCCCTGCTGCTATAGTGCCAATGAAGAGGAGGGCAAAAAGTGCAAACTCAAACCTGGCAAAATCTGCAGGTCAGATGTGATTAGCATTTCTTTGTACAGTCCTGTAATTTGTGAAAGTATTATTGAGCACAAAAGAGTGCTGTAAAAAGTGTGATTGATTGTTTGATTGTTTATCTCTTAATCTTTTCTCCCAGTCCCAGCCAAGGCCCATGTTGCACAGCAGAGTGTGCTTTCAAGGGCCTAGATGAGAAGTGCAGACAGGAGTCAGAGTGTGCCCATGAGGGCACATGCAATGGAGCTACTGCTCTGTGTCCTGCCTCAACACCAAAGGATAACTTCACCTCTTGCCATTCAGAAACACAAGTCTGCATCAACGGGGTACGTTAGCTTTAGTAGCCTGTTTGCTGTTTGGTACCTCGTAACTGCAGCCTGTTCATTTCTATTTAAAGTAAAAGGTTTTAAAAAATTTATTTCTTGCTACCCTCTTTTTTTGGACCAGGTCTGCTCTGGTTCCATTTGTTCGAAGTATGGTCTTGAGGTTTGTACATGTGCCAGCAAAGACGACAAGGACGAGGCAGGTGACCTGTGCCATGTGTGCTGCATGGAAAAAAGTGAGTCACAGGCTGCAAAGCTGTTCATGAATGAAAATACCCAATTGCAATAGTAATAATCAGCTGGAATTATGTGATAGATGAAAAGTTTTAATTTTCATTCTTGCTTGTGTTATCTGCAAGTTAAAGAGCTGAGTAAACTGTCAGTATCTCAAAGGTCATTCTCTCTCATCTTTCCCTTAGTGAACCCCAGTACCTGCAGCAGCACAAGCTCAGAAAAATGGGTCAAATTCTTCAACAACAAGGTCACAACGCTGCAGCCTGGCTCACCCTGCAATGACTTTAAGGGTTACTGTGATGTATTCATGAGGTGTCGTCTGGTGGACGCAGATGGGCCTCTGGCAAGACTAAAGAAGGCCATCTTCAATGCAGAGCTCTATGAGAATATTGCAGAGTGGATAGTGGTGAGTGCTCCCTGTTCAGGAAATGCAGTAACTTCTCCACTGGAGTCAATGCTAAAAACATGAATACATATGTAAGCATTTTCTTCAGTGATTCTCATCTATATATTCAGATATTAATATATCCTGTGTTATCCAGGATCACTGGTGGGCAGTGCTGTTGATGGGCATCGCTCTTATTATGCTAATGGCGGGCTTCATCAAGATCTGCAGCGTCCACACTCCCAGCAGCAACCCCAAACTGCCACCACCAAAGCCACTGCCAGGTACAGTACATCATACGTGTTTATGCTAACATATAGATAGAGTCTAGCATTTGTTGACCTTGTTTGACACTGACTGAGATGTTGATGTCCTGTAGGCACACTGAAACGGAGAAAACAGCAGCAGGCAAACACCCCGTCGCAGAACCAGCGCCAGCGCCAGCACCAGAACCGTCAGTACAGAGAAAATTATCAAATGGGACAGATGAGACACTGAGACACTGGTCTGCTCTTTGCCTTGGTTCTTCCTAGTGCCTACAATGGGAGCACTTCACTCCAATGAGTTACCTTTACCACATATTGCAAAATTCAGAGAACTTGCAACTGGACAAAGCCTAGAGATTGTTCTGGGCCCAACAAACTCACTCAACACCTGTGCTCTGAGAGCCAGATTAGCAGTGGTTCACACAGCTTTTATAGGAAATTAATAACTTTTCCAAGGAGGGACAGGAGGAGAAATTCACTGATCTGTTATATGGTCTTAATCTTATTTTTTTTTTCCTCTGAATGTTTTTTTCTATTCAAAGAATGGCGGAAAGAGAAGCAGCTTAGTGTTACAGTTGCCTTCCTCTGTCCTCAGTCTGTGCAACCTTTTTATTCCGTGTTCTTCCTCCTTTCTGCAGTGCTCCAATCATCAGCACAATAGCAGGACTGCAAGTCACATGAGATTTAGCTGCCAATCAAAAACAACACAGACATTGCAGACATTGTCTCTGGAGAAAACTCTTTTTGCCAATTTAATTAGATTGTTTTAATTCACAACACCATCAAATCTGAACCCTCTTATTATTTCCAAAGCATATATGTTTTTTCTGTGTGCAATTGTACAGATGTTGCATTAGATTTTTTTCTGTTTCAAATTAAATTGATTTTCTGTATGATGAAGATTATTTACTGTTCACTTTCTCAGGATTAATAAAATGACAGCAAGCAAGTGTATTGGGTGGAAAATATGGCTGCATGCGTATTTCAGGGTTCATGTTAGCTGCCGTGGGATGTTGGAGGCTGTTTTTATGAAGAGAATGTAGACAAGTGATCTTAATCAGATGGGGATATTGATTTTCAGTCCTGTTGTGATATGATTTTTACAGCTTTGTTTAAATATTCTATAGTCTGGGGCTGAAACAAATGGTGAGAAAATGTTTTTTTTTTTTACCAGCCTGATTGTATCACACTTTTGAATTTCACTCGCAGTTGTGGAAGAAAATGACAAAATCTTTTAAAACCACTCAAAAGCAGTTAGATCCTCTTGGCCTCTGTAGCCACATGAATGAATCTGTCTGGTTTCAACGTGATTGTGGATTTTGCTTTTATTGATTTTAAATGCAGTTCAGATTATTTGTATATTTTGAAGATTGAATTGGGGAAATGGAGTATTCTAATTTTATTGTTGCATTGTTGCTGCTGTTAACAAGCGTTGACCAGAGCGAACAATCACCGTGCCAGCCATCCACCGCTATCACGCTCTTTTCTGCTCTGTTCTGCTCTGTTCTGCTCTGCTCTGTCCTTTCTTTTCTTACTGATCAGAATTTCTCAAGGAACATGTTAGCCTTGTTACACCATGTTGGTTTATGTTATTGCATTAAAAATGTGCCTACTCAGAACAGTGTGACTGAAGTTGTTGTACCAGTTTCAGTGATCTTTACCGAGGCTGCACAATGCATGGGTTGGCAGTGTTATCAGTCTGGAGATGATGATGTGACTTAGGGCTTGGCAGCATATGATAATCATAGGAAATGTAAGATGATGATTGACGTACACACTGTATACAGTAAACGAAGTGTTCATATTATACTCCACTGTTTGTTTCCATATTGTTTGAGATATTGTATTTAGTATTTACTATCCATGTTATATCACTGTCAAGCCTGCTTTTGGCAGTGATGTAAAAACTTAATCGCCTGTCTTCAGCCAGATTCAATTGATGTCAACTTCACTAACAGATGGATGAGACTGCAGAATACTGAGTTACTGCAAATAAAGAAATATATATGTGTAGTTTTTTAAGTTGTTTTGGGAGGGGACAGCTTGGTAGAGTAACTATTTAAGATAGATTTGTTCTTGCCCTTGCAACAGAGTTGTATCAAGCTGCAGCTAAAGCGGTGCAGGGTGTAAAGATGTCGATCAGATAGATTCTATGCAGAGTATCACAGTCCTCAACAACAAACAAGTTAGCCTCCTCACAGTGAAAAGCCTTCATCGTTTTATCCTAAATTGGTACATTGACAATTCTATTGTGTTTTCATCCACATGTCTGTGCTACAGCAAAGTTTCTGAACAATTCTCTGTTGCTTGTCTTGCTGATTTTGTTTGTCTTTTTGGTGCTAATGGTATAGTGCTTTCTTTTCTTTATCATCTTTTTCAAATTTGAAAGCTTTTTTTGTTTGTGTGTGTGTGTGTGAGAGAGAGAGAGAGGCTTTGCTGAATCATTGTTATTGTTGTTTTTGTTGCAATAGTATGATGTGCAGAAATGTGTTTAGCATTAATACTCTGGGAACTTTTTCTTTCTTTCAAGTTTCTGTGAAGTTGAGAAAATGTGTAATGATGTGAAATGAGAATCCAAATGGACATGGACTGCTGTCTGATTTTAATGTTTGTTTTATTTACTTTTTTTGTTTGGTTTCCTACTCTGCTTACTTTGGAAATTTTACCAAATTTGCAAAGGTATTGTGCAAAAGTATAATTTCTTTTGAACTACTTGAAATACATTAATAAACAATTGATCAAATGTCTATTTCCCCTGTCTGTTTACAATAGAAAAATGTAGTATTATCGTACAGTTTTGAGTAAATCTTTAAGCCAAGTTTACAATCCAGATGTATAAGTTGTTTTCATTAGTGATGGTCTGATATGTTAAGTTCCTGTTCAGGTTTCCATGTTTACCATCTTTTTTTTTTTTTTTTTTTTTTTTTTTTAAACCGTTTGAGTTTACTGCCTTTCATTTGAACTGGTTTCAGTTTGATTTCTGTTGACTGATGGAGTTTCTCAACCTTTCTGCTGTGTTTTTTATTCAGCAGCAACACCTTTTGCTCTACATAAACTTTCATGCTGCAGGAAGTTTCCAAGACATAAATAGAACAAACACACCACAAGATAGAATAGAAAAAAATAAGGTATATTTATTGCTCTGGTTTTAGTTTGATTAACAAGTGAATATATTTGAATATATAGAGTTTATTGATAAGACTAATGTAGGTTTTTTAATTTTTACACAGTACACACGCTTAAAAAAAAATACATTTACAGTCTTTGGAATTAACGTCATCAAAAAGTCATTGAACTTCTGCCACTGTGTTTACTGTCTGGTTAATATTTGAATGGACTCTTTATTCCTCTGTATATAGCAAGAATTTTAATTCTGGGCTTGAGATCACAAGCAATACTTTATTCTAGTTTTTATCGCATTTTAACAGTTGCTTGTTGTTTTCCAGCCCCAGTTTTCACTTTTTCTATTGAAATGTAACATGATTTGTTTAGTGCCACATTAATTATTTCTAATGTGCTCCCTAAACCTGCACAGCCTCTCCTTGAGGAATTGACAGAATCTCCTTAGACATCTTCAGTCTGTTGAAAAGATTAAGGAGCCCGCACCAGTCCACTAGTTGTGCTTTCTTCTACGTTGCCTTGTTGTGTCTTCTTCACAGCGCACAAACACTTTGTCTTGCGACACCTCGACCTGTTGGTCATCGTCCGTCATGGCACAAAAAGATGTCCTAGGAAACAGAAAATGTGTTGTTGACATGGTGCAGTTACACATAATGAGTGTGAGCAGGGAGCAGTTTCTGTGTTTGGGGAACAATCCACTAGGTGGCACTAGAGATCTGCAAGGGCTGAAAGGGCTGCAGCTGAAACAGATGTTCAGTAGTTTTCTCAAATAGTACATGATTTGTAAATATGTACATTTAATAATAATAATGATAATAATAATAATACTCAGTTAATAATAATCCCCTTAGACTAAAAACCCTCACAGCTCATGTGCCTTCCTGCTTTTAAGTCCAGTACATTTACTTATATGATGCACTTCATTACAGTTTTGAGGCACCTGTTCTTCTTTATTTAACTAATCATTTTACACTGTATAATTCTGCTCCATTATATCTCATAGTAGTAATACTTTTTTTTTTAATTTATTTCCTAACATTTATTTGACATATTTTTAATCTGGTTCTTAAATGTGGTGCAATATGATGCATCTCCAACAAGCATCTCTTCAAAGTAGCTATAAACTGTTAATAACCAAAAAGATATTGCTTGTGTTTTGTGTTTGTATTGGAGACAACCTTACACCTCAGCCCTATCTGGCCATAAAACAGGCATCTGTGTAACAAAGTGTTGGCATGTTGTAGAAGACATGTTTAACTTTAAGATGAACTCACTGCACTTTTGGATTAAACTACAAACAGCTTTAAAATGTTGTTTACATCTTAATGCTACAGAGCTTATTGGAGTACCTCTCCTGTGTCTCGCCTGCTTTGACACTGATCTTTCCTACAGTCAGCTGTGGTTTTCTCTTCCAGCTTCCCCAGGGAATGATGGTCTGAACCTGGTTCCACACATTTTTCCACAGGGCTGGTTCTTCCCAGTGCAATTTGAGCAACATCAGATCCCCTAAGTCTTTGTCCAGGGTGATCAGGGAGGTGTGGGTCTTATTACCAAAGATCTTTTCAGTGCTAGTGAAAAAAAAAAAACAGAAGACACAAGACAGTTCAATTATATAGGGGAACATCCTGCAACAGACTGGTACTTTTCTTTTTTTGCAAAGCCAAGACCCTCTGTTGTGATGGTCCATGACTAAGACGAGTGGTATAGCACATGAGATCTCCTCTGCTAGCACTGGTTTGCCTGAGGCTCTTTGATGCACAGTTGTCAGGAAATAGTGTCTTGAGTAAATTATTTACTCCATCATCCACATTTATAGTTCTCTTTCATGCAGGGGCTGGAGTTGTTTCCATGTGTGTCAGCTGTTCTCCTTAAGTCCCTTTCTTTCTTTATAGAGTTGAAAGCCCAGCTGCATATTGCATGTGTCAAAGATTGAATACGCTGAGCATACATGTGATGTAATGTCAGCCTGATAGGCCGTGGTACAGTACTCACAAGGAGATGCCAAGGTTGCCACTCTCTTCCTTTGTCCCAGTGAGGGAGATGGTAAAAGAGGACTCAATCTGCTCCATTTGGTTGATGAACTGGATCCTGAGTTGGTAATGATGAACTTCAGAGAACAGACACAGAAGAAGATGTAGTGATAATGTGAGAATTTGAATCCCATTCAGTTTTGATGATTAGTAATAATAATACTTTTGGATTCAAAGACCTGGTTACATCTCCACTTTAAATATATGTAATATATTTTATAATACATATATATAGATATATAAAACATATTTTAAAATGTATTTTAATTTAATTATTGTTTTTTGCTTCGTAAAAATCTAGGTAGTGATTAATCTCATTAATATTAATGTTCTCCAGGGGCAGACGTATTCAGACTAGGTAAAAGTCTAATTATTCTTAAGTAAAAAGCTACAAAATTATTGTAAAGTAATGTATTATATTATACTGTTGGACTATAATTATTACTAATTATTAGTTGTCCTAAAGGTACATGCAGATATATCCACCTTATATATTGCTGGGTAGCTCCAGAAATCTCCCTGGGATCAATAAACTCTTATCTTACCTATAATGTCATATCATCATTTATTTGTTGATTATACTTTTGTATGTTGTAAGTAGTGTTTGTAGCAGAAAATGTAAACACTAAGTATCTAAAAATTCTAAATATATATAAATATACCATAAACCCTCCACCACTGCTGCTCCAGGACAGGTCTGTTAGGGTTTTTTTTTTTATTTTATTTTTTTATGATACCGCAGGAGACATCAAAGTCAAATAGCACAAAACCAACAATATCTGGCATTAGATGCCTTCTGAAATTTCCTGCCCTGTTGCTTAGCCCCAAAAACTTGAGTGTAGCATAGAGTATAGACTGATTCACAGATATTAAAAATAAGAAAAAAACAATGAAGCACAGAGAGGATCATCTGTATCAGACTCTGGCTACAAGATTGTTTTGTTTTTTGGTGGATTTGATTCGAAGAAAGATGCAGAATATCATCAAACTTAAGGAAATGATGAATATGTCATTGATTTTGCTAAAATAAGTCATCACCTTGTGTATTTATCTGAGATGACGAGTCTATACTGTAAACTGTTTATTTGTACATGAAGCACCAAGATGGTGTTAACTGATTATATAACAACTGGAGCTGTGCGTATCAATATATTATGAAGCTGTTGGTTGAAATTGTTAAGAACAACAACATACGTTTGTAAGGCATCCGAGGGCTTGTTTTCAGGTAGAGCCTCTTGCTTCTCCCACTGGGAATCTTCTTGATGTAGTAGCCTAGTGTGTTGCAGCGATTCTTCCGACAGTCCAGACACAAGCCTTGGTCGAAGGCACTGTTGTCACTGCACTTGTAGGCCCTGCTCTGCTTGTCTTTATTCAGCAGGGAGTCAATGAATAGATGGACGGATCGTTCATGAGCACATTTCACTGTCTGCTCAAAACCTTTGGGAAGGAATGAAAATATGGTGGAGATGTAAAATGTTAGACATTGAGTTTTTAAAAAGACATGATGTTTGTTTCAACAGCTCATTTCACATCACACAACATTTTCTCTTGTGGATTGAGAGGCTGTGGAGAACCTTAATCACAGTGTCTTCCCATTATTTGTGGATTGAGTTAATTATCACCCAATCCCGACATAGACCAGACAGCTCTTGTATCTAAAAGTGTCTCATTATGCCCGACATTGGTCTGCTCTGAGGGCCTTTCCTCTAAGTAGACTCTTGTAGCCTGGAGGCAGCTCAGCTCAGAGGGATGGACAGAGCGGAGGAAGGCACATGTTTCTAATTACCTCCTGAGGATGACAGATGCTTTAATGTGGCTCTCAATATCATACTATGCGGATGTGTTTTGGATTGAGAAGCATCATAAATACCAGAGCCACTTGTATTTGACTGGAGGGAATTGAATGCATCTGTTCCAACACTGAGCGAGAAACTGTCAACAAGCAAAGGATGAACTGCTGCCCAAGATATGGCTTCTAAACCACTGTTTTGAGGTGGCAAGAGTAATTATGGCTAAAAAAATATTATGATAGAGCAGAGGAAGAGGCAAACCAGTGAGCAGTAAAGCAGCTGAACACACTGCTCTAATGTAGGGTTGTAAATGGCACAAAGGAGAACCAGAAATCTGAGTGGCCTCTGTGACACCTACAGAAAAAAATCACTCCTCAATCTCTCAAAAAGTCATCCTTACACACCACAAAATACAAGATTAATGGAAGAATGAAAGAAAATATAGGACTCCTACAAAAGATGTGATTGTGGATGAGGATAATCATGGCTCCCAGAGGTTTAAAACCTGCGTTTTTAGTGACCTGTGGACCTTTGTCATGCCATCATGAGGTAAAATTTCTTTACACAAGAAATGCACTGACCAGAGTGCCATGAAATATACACATATGAAATGAACATGCACATTCATTCTCTCTAGAGGATGAACTGATACTGTATGATTGTGTCCGCTTTTTTGAGCACATTTGTGGTCTTCAGAGGAGAAACCTTTTTTATTTTAGGGCAAAATTATTGCCCTTGATTACTCTTCTTTTTGTCCAATGCAATGTTACTATGTGGCATAATTAACATTCCCCAGAGGATCATATCATATGGTATTTTCTAAGGTGCGACAGAGTGATCTTTATCATACCATGGAGCCCATATTGGGATATGTGCTCATAAATGTTATGCAGGTTACATCCTGGCTGGAAGTCTCCTCCGTTAGGGTAAAAATCATAATGTGCCACAGCCTGCTTGATGCCCACACTGAGGCCCATACGTTCATGGGTGAAGGTGTGGATGGCATCCACGAATTCAGCATCATCGGGAGACAGTCTGTCTGTGGGAGACATGCCTTCAAACAGTGGCCCCGCTGGATCAAGGCCTGGAAAAATCCACAATATGCAATCACGAACAGGTTTGTTTAAGAACACAAAATACCCTTAGTAAATTATGTTTATTTTGGCCAGTGAATTTAAAACATGTACCTGATGTAAGATAGCACAATTGTCACACTGTGGAAAAACTCACCAGTAATTCTTCCAATCTTCTCCGGACCTTCTAGATAGCTTCCAGCAAAGCCAGAGATGTGAGCGCCCAGGCTGTAGCCAATCAAATGAACTTTTCTAACTGGGTAGTGGTATTGTTCCTGTTGCACATTTTTTTTGACAAATAGGTGATTTAGGCAGATGTAATATGGTAGTTTTATAGTTTCCTCTGTATGAAACTGGTAGGCTAGTTTAACAGATTGTATCTCATTGCTTACATGAAAACAAAGTGGCCTTGAGTAGAAAAATGTCTCCTGACCTGAAGTGTCTGTAGCAGGTGAGCTATGTCTTTCCCAACAGTGCGGGTGCTCTGTACTGCTGTAGGGTAGTGTTGGTGAGCCAGGGGCAGCCAGTCAGTAATCACCACGTTGATATCTATCAGATTTGTCTTTAGAGTTGTGGCTAACCTGAGCACCCAGCTCTCCATCATACCATCCACCTTAGGAAAAACTGCCTGTTAGAAATTTGTATTTTATGAAAATGCACATGTACAGTGTTACACTTAATTATAATGCTCCAAAATTTATCCACATCAAAATGGAAAGAATCAACATAGACTCAAATCCAGTCAGCCCAGTTAGTAAAAATTATGAATATACAATTGAATTAATCTCCAATTCAAACTTTTACACTTTATATTTTCTTATTTCAGGCTTTTGAACATGTTTCCTTTCCTGTAGTCAAGTTCCATGTTTTGTATGCAGTGGTTCAAGTCGGTGAAGCGTGAGGAAAGCGGGAGTTGACCTTACCGACCACCCGTGAGTGATGATGATGAGGGGATTACTGCTGTTGAAGCCACAGGAGGCGAGAGTGTGCAGCTGCAGAGGGTCCAGCTTGCAGGTGTCCTCACCTTCTAAAAACAGGCTGAAGACTGTGCTGCTGACATACGCCTGCTTCACCGTCAGGACTCTCCTCTGCTCTGTGTCCACTACACCTCGGATATCAAACAGAAGAGAATTTATCTGTTTGTTCTTCATAATTGCTCTACATGCCAGAACATGCGGGGGCACTGAATGTGTTTACTTTGAGGTGAATAATTACAAGTAATGCATGAAAATTTACTTCATTTTGTCTACTCGAGGGCAAAGGAAATGTTTTAGTTCATGTTTTCTAACAGTTATCTGAGAATCAACAGAAACAAATCACTTTCTATTGAGGACAATTTGGACTAATGCCCTTTCAGGCCAGGCCAGGTCATGTAGACCTCTTTGGTAGATGCACATTTCGCAAAAAAAAAGTTCCATCAAATGAATCTGTGCCAAACTCTTCCCACTCTTTCTTATATAAACTCCCCCTCCCTTAACATGTTAAAAACCACAGCCCAGAAACCTCACAAATCTCATTCACAAACATTACAGATCCTCTTTCAAGGAAAGGCTCATTACATCTGCTTTATGGTTTGACATTGATTCCTGTCCAGCATGTTTATTATTCATTTTAACAACATTTTAATCTTTATAATGCCAGAAACCCAGGCGACTGAAAACTCAGTGACACAGTCGCCATCAGATGAGGGCTGGTTACTGATATGAAACCTATGATGATTAAAACATCTTGAAAGTGAATGTAATGAAAGTAATTATCCATTCATCAATCATCATCGTTCCCTCTGCTAATTCAATCCCACGTTTTCTTTGGTGAGTCCTCCCTGTTATGACTATTTGTTCATATTAACATGGAGAGTAATGAGAAACAGTTGGACTCAACAGACCACAACACACTAATTCAGAAATTTGTACTGACTGAGTACTGGGTGTATTTTACCAATCAGGCTCTGTCATTAACACAATACAGTGTTTTTGCAATAATGCAAAATGTAAACAAACAAATGCAATAAATTACATTATATGTGCAGTGTAGCTGTTCTCTAATCTGTATCTCTGCATCGTGATGTTTTTAAATCTGCCAAATATATGAGAAAAACAGAAAACTTAACACAACTCAACAAAATACTAAATTGGTTATGACATTTTTGCACATATTTTAAAAACTGCAGGAAAAAACAACATTACTACAAAAATACTTTGTAAAAATAAAAATGTAACATTTGTAAGAAACGTGAGAGACAGAAAACTTCAGAGCTGTAGGGGAGGACGCAGATTTCTCCACAGGTGTTTTTGTAATTGTATTTACAGTATTTTCAACAACAAGTACTCCAGTGTGGAGCCAAGTCTAACAAGTCTAACATAATGTAATAAAAACTTTCAAAAATCAGAGGACTGATTTGTTCTGCAGAATAAAAAAAGCCAAACAGTTTTTTATATAGTCTGAAACAAAAACCTTGAATAGAATGAAAAATATGCATTATAGTATAACACAAAAATAAATTAGTGTTTATGTAAAGACATTTGGAGACAGCATCTTAATTCAGACAGAGCACTGTGTTGTTTTGTGGATTTTAAATTAACATCCAACTAAGTGTTTGATACATAAAGAACTTGAACAGGAGAACTGAAAGTTTGCATCGAAGAAGAAATTTTGCGGGAATGAAATTAGATCATGTTGAAGAGATAAAAGGCCCAATTTTTAAACTACAGTTTGGTGCCACATTTGAAAACTGTCACCAGGAACTTGGTATTAATCAATTAATTAATATATAAACTGACAATAAGGCAGGACTGGATATGACATGTACAAACATATTTAGGATGTGTAATACTTATAAAATATCCGCCAATGATCCAGTTCCAAACTGTCAACGAATCAGCTGTTTTCTGAATTACTTGTTGATTTGTAGATTTTGTTCATTCATGTATCCATCCATGAAATTGTTAAATATGCAACAAATGTGTTTCTGGATGATTTAAACATTTCACTCACCTGCTCTGCTTCCTTTGATTTTCTTCCCCTCACTGAAGTGATATGTTAACAGCAAACAGCACAGGAGTTTGACCACAGACATGGCGTCTCACAGACTCTACTTCCTTTCTCTCACAGATGAGAAGCACAGATCTTGGGGAGGGAGGGGATGCAGGTAATGTAGAGACTGAGGGTGAAATCCTTTTGTCTGGAGAAGCTCTTTCAAAGAAGCCTCATCACTGTCCAGAGGCTTGAACACAGAGTGGGACACACATTGCACTGTACTGTACAGAAGGAGCGGGGAAACCAGGAGTAATGGTTTATAGATCAGAAGGATTTGGTCTTATCCTGATTGGCTGGGGGCCGGGCAGCGTAGATCGAACACATTGTGAAAGAGCAGAGGTATGAACAGGGAGGGTATGTGGTACAATGTGCTAAGAGGTCGAAATGACACCAGATCTGTGTCCTGTTATATGCAGTTTAAATGATCCCAAAATAGTACAGCACAGGTTCAACTGCCCTTATAAATGGACAGATGGATGAAAAAAAGCCAAACCCACAGAGCTACCAGGTTCAGGCTACAGTGGTGTCTGCTGATATAACATGAATGAGTAAATCTGTTAGACAACAGCAGATTGTAATTTCAAGATTATTATTTTATTCTTTTTCTTAAATGATTCAACAAAATCAATTATTTATTTCACTTATGTACTGTTACCTTTTCACTAGACAGTTTCCAAATATCAGTTTGTCTGAGGTAAATGGTGTGAGTAAGCACAGTAAACAAACAAGGTTAATGGTCACACAGTGATCATGGAGAGACTTCAATACTGATGCAAGACTTGTACTTTTTTTTTTTTTTTTTTGACTCTTGTACCAGTGCTAATAAAAAAATCAACTGACCCCTCAGTAATGGGTTCAAATTGTTTAAACTTGCATGAATCGTTATTTTTTTTATTAATACTTAGTCAGATGTTTTTAATGTAAAGGGGGTCAGGTCACAGAAATCAAACTCATCATCTCAAATGCTGAAATTTTTTTTGATGCGGTTTAAGGCAGCATATCCTAGTCAATCATTTCTGAGACTCTGTGAATTCACATACCTTCACTGGCTGCATGTGGTCCCATTATCTAATGCTGAAATCAAATCAAATCAGATCATCTGGATTAATTTGTGTTCTCATATCAACTTTTAACATAGAAAATATTGAATTCAACAGTGATTAATTAAATACTTTGAATAAGTAATTCACCAATGTAATCATTAGCGAATTACATTATTTATCATTAGATATATTTAAAGAGTGTCAGGCAAGCCCCAAATCAGGTCAGTATTCACACACATATAAATATACACAGACACATAATTTCCATGTCAGGCTTCATTGAGTCTGTTTGCTGCATTAAGCATGAACAGAATAACATTTCAGGCTATAAACACGTGACCTTCTGTAAAGGCTCATTTCAGTCCAGCAGCAATGGAGTTAAAGTCACAGTTTGTCTTATGTGTGATGTCACATCTGTAGCAAACATGATGAACCTTTGCTTTTCCAAGTATTGTGTGTGTTTGTGTGTGCGTGTGTGTCGGTGTGCCTGTATTTTGCTGTTATGAAAAAAAAAATGGCACAAATACAACACTGCATCCAGCTCAAACAAAATAATACAATACTACAAATTATATCAACAATGGGAATGAATCAATGCTGCTATAAGAATTAAAATACACAATTCTTTGTCAGATTAATGACATAAAAAATAAATAAACTGAGGGATGAGACAAATTATTCTATATCAAGAGCTTTTATCATTCAGGTCAGAGAGAGAACACACTGTGGGAGACGAGCTGTGAAACCACCGAACTGTAAAAAGAAGACTTTTCGTCTCTTCATCCATTCTCCATGAAGTTACATAAGCACTTCCAGTTGTCTTTAAAATTTTTATGTATTACTGCTATACTTGCTACTCCCAGTGACGATTCATGGCTGTGCATTGTGATTATTAGGGTAATTTGTAGAATTAGTGCCAGCATATTGGTTTATAACAGCTGTGTGTGTGTGTGTGTGTGTGTGTGTGTGTGTGTGTGTGTGTGTGTTTATTTTGCTCTTTAAAATGTTATAAATAATAATAACAAATAAAACAAAAAAAGATGCCTCTGAGTGTCATGGTTGCATATCATCACATTTTTATATCACATTTGCCATCAACCCATAAACCTCTAATTATTTGTGGTTCTTGGAATATCTACATATAACACGTGTGAACAAATACATAATTTCCACAAACTTTATTCAGGACAGGGAGAAAATATTACCAACATACAAACCACTTCACTGGGCAGCAGAAACAATTCAGTGAAACCTTAAACACCTTAAACTCAAACATGCTCACTGTAGTTATTCAGATTCAAACATAGGCCACTTACAGGGTTTGAAGTAACAAATGAAAAAAACCCAAAAAATTCTTCTATGTGATTGTCATGTTGCCAAACAAGTGCCTTGTACATTACACATACACTGTGTTGTTGTAAAATTACATTCAACACACAATAATATATTCTCACAAATAATGCATGTATAAATGCCTGTTTAACCGACAACAGATATCCACGTTAACTTTAGCACCATGGATCTATGTGCATCATTTTGTCTGACACTGTGGCTTGCAGCATGCTATCCACTGTTACAGGCTGAGTTACAGGTCATAGTGGTATAAAATATGGTCTGTTTACATTAGGATTGTCTTTCACATTTCTGTGCTCACAGAATACAAACTTTATGAATTACAAAAACACAATTAATAAAGGAAAATCCAGTGTTTTTACAACTCCAGCTTACATTTATTTTTTAATACCTGAAATGTTGTTATCCAGTTTTCAGTGTTGAAACCAAAACTATTCCAAACATTTGTTTTATTACACGTTTCACCTCAGCTCTGAAGTGTTTTAATGTAAACAGTTACAGTCAAGTCTTTGCATTTAGCCCCTGATACAGTGTGCACTGCCTCAAACACCATTCATCGAGAAGTTCAGTGACAACTTCTTTTTTTTTTTCTTTTTTGCAAAAAGCAGACACAGACATGTCTTATATCAACTTATGGCTTTTGAATATCAAGGGTCTTTGCAACGAGTAAATCTGTAATCCAGCAATATGACATACGTTTGTGTCACAGAATTATGAAAATAACTGAAAAAGTAAGCGACACCAGTATAATCTTTTAAGGCTGGATTTCCTACTGGTATAACACAACAATGCTGACAACAAGATAAAGCAATCAGTCATTTTTTAAACACATGCAAAGGGTTAAGTAAAAAGGAAAACATAGGTCAATCCACAAAACACACATCACTTCACCGAACAAACTGGCTAAAATAGTATAAATTACTCCACTTCCACATTAAATCAAATAAGTGCTACGTGTATTTAATGCCCCTGTATGTAAGGTAGACTGTGGTAAAAAATAATAAAAATACTGTACAGAACCTTGGCAAATATTTCTAAAGAGAGGAGATAATCCCAGAAACGAAAGAGGAGAATATAAAGATTACTGCACAGTTATAATACAGATTTCATACAAGGTGGTTATATCATTGAGTTAAAGAAAAAGCCTGATTTCTAATTACAAATATTTTATAAGCAAGTTTAATATTTTAATAAATGGAGGAGCCCCTGTAAATAGACCAAACTTCCTAAAGAGATAAAAAGACTTCACTCATCCATATTTTATAAATGACTATTGAATTTTGTAGTCAAATGTGTGGTTAGTGTTTAACCATTACCTGTACTTATATTGTAGAAATGTGTAAAACTGCTTCATGTAGACAATTTTCTTTGTTACTTTATGTTTTAACTCATAGTTACAATTTCATATTTGTCCTGGATGTTGTTCTCCTCTGGTTTTTCAGGCTCAGGGTGGTGCAACTCGATGAAGAGAAAATAAATGCCTGCTCCAACTGCTCCACCAACCATGGGCCCAGCCACAGGGATCCACCACCAGCAACCTCCAGCCCTGCAGTAAGAACAAAATCACATGAATAATTATGACAAAATATCAGTTTACTACATAGGCAAAGTACTGCATGAATTAAGCATTTAAAATCTTAAAACTTTGTCACCACTGCGCAATACTACACCTTTGTTCCACTGTGGCTCTGAAGGAAAGTTTGTAATGTTTAGGGAAATGATTAATTTACATTTACAGTTACTTTTCTGGCAGACTGAGGGACAAGAAATCACCAAAGCCTCAGTGCAGTAGGAAATATTAGTGTTAGTACAAAGTGATACATCTGTTTAATATGTTCAAGGAGATTGAAACTTCATAGAAAGTTCAAATTCTTGATGCCTCTGCCCTGATAGCATTTCATGACTTGTTCCACCATTGGGGAACCACAGACAAAAACAGTCTTTACTGCAATTCTCTCGTGGGCAAGGATGGCAATGCCAGACGACATTCAGTGTATGGTTGGTTCAGTGTATCAAAGGCTACCGATAGGTCCAGTTAAGAAATGAGGACTGAGCTGCAGCTGTAACTTCTTCTGTCAGACAAATCTGCTGTTTCAGTGGACTCCACAATCCCAACTGATTTAGATCAAGGAGACCACTCTGTGACACTCAAACAATTATTTCTATACACTTAGATAAGAATAAGAGTAGTGAGACCTGTCTATAGTTCTTCATTTGAGCAGGGTCAAGTGAGGGCTTTTTGATCAGAGGAGTTACTCTCAACTTTACTTAGTACATATAAGGCTACAGCCAGTTATCTTATCTTAGCTAAGGTAAACAGCTCATCTGACAAATCCACCCCTCTGCACCTCTTAAATACATAAATTATTCCCAAAATATCAGACTACTTTTTTAGTTACCTTGACGCTGTCATGAGGCATCCTTGTTGGTTTGGTTTGTGCCCAGTGAGACTTATCAAATTGTTTTCCAGTCATAGTTATGACCTGAACATTGACATGGACACTATTTTTAAGTTAAAAATTTGTAATTACAGATGTTCTGATGTGACAATGTAAAATAAAATGTACTTGAATAATAAAATATATTATATACTGATTAGACACTATTAAAATATGGCAAGCATAGGAAGTGTAGTTTGACTAATACTTAAAAAGGCCAGGGCATCTTAACCTCTGCTACTTCACAGTTCTCTTTTCCATTATATAACGTTCACATTCACAACGCCTCCCCAATGTGTATGTTTATGTTTGTTTCATCCTACCTGAGGTGAGTTATACGCAGTTATCCCAGATTACAGTAAAGTCTTAAGGAGCTCTGTGTGTTAGACCTGCTGCCTGTGTCCTCATTCTCACTCTGGCTGACCTCAGACTGTTTTACTGAGCCAGGGAGGAGATTAGAGTCCTTCTGGACAATGTGGCTGTTAGGATCCTTTACTGCAGGTGAAAGGGCTTCACTTTACAGAGCTGATGCACAGACCTAAAAGTAAAAAAGCGTCTGAGCGGGTCATCTTTTTCTCCTGGAGGCGTTCAGGAAGTAGACAACAGGACGGAGGCGGCTGGATTATAGACTTTAATCTATTGCTACAGTTAAGATGATCAGGCCAGGAGACAGTGGGTCACATTGACACAGCATGAACATTGTATGGAGCCAAGTGCCATCTATCGCACTCAGTCCTCAGCCTGATTTAAGTGGGGTTTTTTTACATTACGTTGCACTGTTTACATCATAAATGTAAAAGATTATATCTGATTTAGCACATACTTTATGTATAACATGAAAATGATAGATACCAAGGGCTTATGTGTACATTAAAGCAGTATTGCTAGATATTTGTAAGGTCATATGAGCCATCTGGTGATAGTTAAAGCTGTGGCATGAGGTCTGTGAGCGTCAGAAACTGTATCTGTCCCATAGTGAGCTGTAGACTGCTACACCACTTAACATTATGTTATTTTGAAAATAAATCAAGAGCTCTGCTTTCAAAAATCCTTAGTTGTACCAAATAACCTTTTAATCCAGGTCTATGCTTATTCTGTTCTCAAAAGAGACAGTTTTTACCCAAGCAGTGTTTTGTTCTTCATTTAATAACCACATATTCTCCACTCTGCATTTTAGCAGTGGCGTGCACAGACGCTTTCAAGGAAGCTAAAAGTAAAGGACCAAGAAAGCTGCAATGATAGATGGGCACTGAGGGCAAAGAAGCAAACAACATATATCTGTCACCTTTTCAAACCGTGAGTAAAAGAAAGAAAGTGATTGAAGATGTTCTGGTAAACCATTGTCATCTCAGCAGAAAACAGGAAATTGTTCACAGCAATGACAACACTGACTTTATCTGGGAATGTTGGTGAAAATTAGAGACACTGAGAAACTAAACATGGTCTGGAAGGATCTGGAAGAGTCTCTCAATGGAAAGTTAGAAGGCTCTTCAGTGGAAAGGTGCCAGGAGTGAATGAGATCAGCTCCTGAACCGCTAGAAGCTTTGGATATTTTAGGGTACCACAGGGGTTTTGAGGAAAGAGTGTCTGAACTGGCACAAGAGTCCGTCCCACCAAAATGAGTTAACAATGTTAGTCTCTTCCAGGAATGACAGCATTTTGCCTCACTAGGTATCAAAGCCTAAATCAAGATGCTGGAAAAGAAACTACACAGTGATACTCAGCTTCAGGAAAAACAACATAAACGCCCAATGTTAGTCCACTCTTTTGTGGACTCTTGGTGTCAAGTTTGCTCATGCAGTCTATATATGTTTTTAGATTTTTGCTGAGGTGTCCTGTAGGTGGACTACACACAAGATGCCACTGAGTTTATATACATGTGGAGTGACAGCTTTGTTTGCACTCTTGACAAAGTCCAGCGTGAAAGTGAGACAAGGTTGCACCTTGTACCCTTTTCTGTTTGCAGCTTGCAGACAGTATTTCAAACAATTCGTTGATATTAGAATCACACCCTCATTGTGTGATATTATTGTTGTTACTTGTTTTACTTAACTGTGGCTGCAGTTTAGTGAGGACACCCTCCTCTGCCCATATAAGACATCCGAGGTAGTCGGAGCATGCCATGGAGACAATATCTCCTGTGTGTCCTGAAAGGGTCTTGGGGTTTCCCCAGGACAAGCTCAAGGACAGTACTGCGAACAATAGGCAAAGCAAGGCAATTTTATTTGTATAGCCCATTTTTACAAACAGTTTGTCTCAAAGGGCTTATACCTGCTTTCTTGTCCCTGTTAGCAGCGTTAAAGATCCTTTTTACTATCACGTGTCAATAAGAGCCACCTTTTCTGGAAGAGAACCAAATATTCAGACTTAATGGGTGTTAAAGGTACAATGGTGCTTCATACAAATAAAAAATACAATATTATGCTTACATTAAGTGTTTCTTAGCAAAACACATTTTGTGTATCCCAGAGGCTGTAACATAATATTTGATAACTTTATCTGGTATATTACGGCCATAACTGTCAATCAGTGGGACAGTGTGAAACCAGCAGAACTGTAGAAATAGAAACTGCTGTGATGAGTGGGAGACAATAAAAGGTAAAAAGAGAGAGTGAGGAACACACAGTTGTGCCATTTTAGTGATGAAGCGCTGAATATTTCATATCTATGTGCATGGAACCTCTCCCTGTTCTCTTGAATCCCAGAGCCCCTTTTTCAAAATGCAGGGAAAACATGTATGGCCTTGATGAAATATGAAATATATGAAATATTTATTCAGACTGTCAAGAGAGCAGAGATGGAGCTACAAATGTTGCTCTTCATGGGGGACAGGAAAGCAGCCACTTTGTTAAACGCTGGTGAGAGCGGCGATACATAATGGACTCCTGGCCGTCTCAGGCAGGTGCACATTAAAAACTCCTCAACTCTTTCATATTAGTTTAAAACACAGTACTTTACAGATGATACCAGGCACCTTGTTGTTTCTATATCATTAAATTACCTGAATACATCTATGCCCCATCCGGCCACAGCTGTAAAGAACCGTGGGCCGAGGTCTCGAGCCGGGTTGATTGGATATCCACAGTTCAGACCCATAGACACGCCGATGGCCATGATGATCAGGCCGATACACAGAGGCTCCATGCCTTTTGGGGCGCCAATATTTTTCTTGTCAGTGATGGCCAGGATGCACAGGATCAGAGCGCCAGTTGCAATGACCTTAAAAACAAAAGCATTAGACAATTAGCATCACGACAGTTATATTCCAGTTTTTGTCTGTTGTTGTTGTTGTTGAGACGATGTTTTTCAGTTACCTCATCTATTATGGTGACCTCTGCCCTGCCTCTAAGCTTATTATGGGGCTTCCCCTTTCCCCTGGTTTCGGTCCATATATAGCAGCATTACTACATATGGCTGTATAGTAAAACACTCCTGAGTATAATCTGTATATGTATATATCATTCATTCATTAAATTAATCATTAAAAAAGATAACTTTTGTTACATTTTACAGACTCTAATCTGAAACCTAATCTTAAAGCTGTACACTCTGTGATACAATACATGTTATCAAATATCAAAACACACTAGACTTGGCTTTGTTTTTGAAGTATAATCACTTAATTAATATATTTTTTCATTAACCTTTACACACGCGCCTATAAAATTGAATGTAACCTCAAATTTATGTGGTATCTTGCCTCACATACTCCAGAACAGATGGTATTTATTCCCACTGCCAGAGCAGAATTGTTCATACATTAACAAACAACTCACATGTCCATTTCCGTCTATATTCATGCCCATGACTGCACAGAACATACACTCACATGTCTCTGTAGACACGTGATCATGTCGGAAAATGTTTGGGTGAGCAAAAAGCTAACTGCTAATATGAGTTTAAAGGTGTGTTTCACTTTCATATGCTCAGGCAGTTTGTGTAAACTCTAGTAAGTATTATCATCCATGTGGGTATAATATATTTTCAGTCTTAAGCCCCCACCTGATCAACAAACCCATTTAGCACTGAGAGATGTTTTGCAGGGTAAGATGCAAATATGTTGGCTGTGGCATTGACACCAGTAACAGCAAATTCACCATTGGTATATTCCATTAAAGCATCTGTGGAAAAGAAAATACAATAAGATAAGTGTTTCTGGTAATTATTAGTGGCAAGCTCTTTTTGTGTTTTAATATGACATAAAAATAAGTCAGACATAAAAACAATAAGGAGGAATCACTCTATTAACTGGATAACTTCACATCAATAACCTAGAGATGACATTTACACATTTACCTACCATAATACAACCCATAGACAGCACAGGATCCAGCAAAAGCACCCAGGAATTGCGCCACCACATACACAGGAAACTTCTTCAGCGGTAGCTTCCCTAGGATCACCATGGCCAGAGAGACTGCAGGGTTCACGTGGGCTCCTGGAACAATGCAAATAGAAAAATTTGCAAAATCAAGAGACGAGTGAGGTGTGGCTAAAAAAAATAACAATACAGTAGAAAAACAATTAGAGCTACAAGGAGTGATGATTTTCATTGTCAGTTAATCTGCCAGTTATTTTCTCAATGAATGTTTTAGTCTGTAAAGTTTCAGGAATTAGTGAAAAATATCCATCACTAATTAAAACTTTGCCTGTCCAATAGTCTACGACCCAAAGATGTTCAGTTTATATCACATCAGATATACTTTCACATTTTAAGAAGCTGGACTTCAACCAGAGATGTATAGTAAGTAGCCTTGAGCCACAGCTCCAGACCCAACAGACAATGACTGAAGGAAACGTATCAGACTTCATGCAGTTTCCTCTGAACTCAACAAAGTTTCCCTTTCAATGATAACTGATTATCAAAATAGTGGCTGGTTATTTTTCTTCCTGTTCTTGACTAATTGATTAATTGACTAATCGACTAATTAGCCAAGCATTTTAAGTCTTTTTAGAAGACAAAGCAAGTAGATTAAAACAGCCAGTGATGAGCTGTCTGATTGTTTAGTGCCTGGGTTTAAACCCTCTGTTGCACATTCATTGAAAACGCTCAGGATATTTTCAAACAAAGGGCACTGGGTTTGTGTGGCCTCCAGAGTGAGCCTGTTTTCCTATACTCTACATTGTCCCTTAATGTTTGAACACATTCCAGTTCATCACAGCCCAGTTGTTACTGGGCCGTGGTGGCAGTGTGGGGTCATTTATTTAACACTCTGGGATCTTGGCTTTGACCTCACTGTGGTAACACCACTGGGGGTATCAGCCATGCGCCCATTGTTAATCTCCCCATCCTGTTCACAAACACTGACCACGACAACCGGCCAGACCTGCCTGTCTGAATTGCATCTGACATAATCTGCCTGAATCTGCTTAAGGCACACGTAGACTGCAGGTCATTAGAGTGACCATGATGTGTCACACTTACGGTACACTGTCATCTAAAATCTGAGACTACAAAGTGAAAACAATTGTGTTTTCTTCTCCTATGGGGCCGTCCTGCCAGGGAAGCCTAGAAAGCCAGGCTTGTCACACCTGACCCCCCCTCCTCTCCAGAGACCCATGCCCCAGTAAAGCTCATTAGTCCAATACCTATGATCATCTTCAGAGATGTCGTTGGACAGAAGCTTCCCACTGAGCTGTGGACCCTGGGGCTGAATGGCCCAGTCATGCAGCAAAAGCTCTCCATATATTAACCTCCTTGTCCTCAGGCTTTTCTACTATTCCTCTGAAGCTTTACAACTCCTCTCATTAAACGTGTAGCACAAGTAACACTGTAACACGAGAAAGAGTGATCACCACAGCCAAACACAACAACAACAAAAACATTTCGATATAAATATCGAAAGTATATGTATAAATATTTCATTGAATCATTTTTAATCTCTTTAAAAAGTAAAACCGTATATTCCTGAATATGCTGATGTACTAATACATATAAAGGAGAATTGATGAAGCCATTAATTAACTATTATTTCCTTTTTGCTGAGTGTTAAATGAGAAAACACCACTCTCATGCTTGTCTGTTAAATATAAGGTTATATAGCTTAGCATAAATACTGGAAAATCTTCGACCTGAATCTGCCTAGAGGTAACAAAATCCATGTAACACCAAATCTAAAGTTCAGCTATTTATTTATTTTGTTTTATTTTATTTTTTTGTTATACTACACATAATGTGTTATATATAATGAGAGCTAGTGAGCTTTAAGAGGGCTGGGATGTGGATTTCATTACCCTTAGACAGACTCAAGATTAGCTGTTTCCCCTTGTTTCCAAAATTTCAAACTATTCTTTTTTCCTTATTATCAGGCATTTATGTGATTTCTTCTTTATGCTTTTCATTTTTATGTTTTTTCTCCTCCAAAGAATGATGGAAATGACTATACATGCAGGAGCCCATACAATGCAACCCTTGATATGCTAAATCCCTTAATCGCTGTTTAATGGACACTCACCATTTTGGCTCAGAAAGCCCATGAAAAGCGCTGTGACATTTAACTACATCCTCCTCTCGCTATCACTGCTGGCAAATTTCAGCAGGCTCTTCTTGCCATAATCCTTAAGGAATGTACCTGATAATGTCCCATTTGTACATCAGGAAACAATATCTCCAGCCCTCAAGCACTACACCACTCTTACACTGAAAATCAGTCCATTAAAAAAAGTATATAAAAATAAACTCTTAATTGTTTACTTGCCAATAAAAAACACATCTTCCTATTATCATCAGTGTTTCTTTCCTTAGAGACCATAAAAAATGCTCCTCATTATGTAACACTATGAGTCCATAACACAGGTCAACACTGGTTCTCATAGGCCACTATTTTATCTAGCTCAGTGAGCTAATGCAATGATGTCAGTGAACCAAGATGAAAAATGAACTCAAATTCATTGTCGAGTTGTTTTTCAATGATATACTTACTGAACATGGCAATAAGAGTAACACAAAGTAAGCTACAGTAAACTGCAGCAGGCAGTTTTCAGCACATGGACCAAAAGATCAAAAGAATAATAAATATTTAGCAGTAATGAAAACATTTGTTATTTGCAAACTATACTGACAGGATCAAACAGATTTATCAAACAGACACTGTACGTAGATGTGGATGGTTCTGTATTGTAATGACTGTGAGTTGTGTATGTGTCCATGTGACGAGAGGGCAACTTTTACCTGACACTCCCCCTGCCATGTAGACGGCCATCATGACTCCCAGAGTGAAACCAACGTGGATGGTCAAGGGCTCCCCAAGAGCCCCTTTACTCAGCACCGTCTGGGCCACTGAACCACATCCAAAGAGCTGGGACACAGACAAGAACAAAAACACAAAGGGCGGAGGTAGAAAGACTCATTGTTTTTAATTATTCCAATTATACCCGCCATTAACACTAGCCCTCTTGTCCACCAACAGCCTCCGACTGCCACAGACAATTTGTCCAACTTGGAGCTTTGGAAAAATAATGAATCCCCCACTTATTAGGTAAAAGGCAGAAGCAATTTAGAGGAGAAAAAGTGTTGAGATGAGAGCAGTCATCCAAAAATAAAAAGGGCTGCTGTGGAGGCTGCAACACTGCTCCACTCCTCTGATGTGGCATCTGAAGTGGAGCGACAGCTGGAGCTCAGGTGAGACAGGTGGAGGAGAAGATAGTCCAGACCAAGAACACATAATAACTGAGAGGCAGGAAACACTTTCAAGGAAAACCAGGACACTTACTTGGAGTGTAAAGTGAATTTTTCATTTTCTACAGTACTTATTTTAAACACGTTTATTTTCTGTTTGATCTCAAATGAAACGACTTGCTGTGTTTATAATGATTTAAATTTTGTGTTACAGAAGCTGCACTGGTTGGGCTGTGAGTGAGAAGAAACAGTCCCTCACCAGTCACATCTTGTTATGATTTCTTCAAACACAAATCATTTCTAACACATCAAAGAGACACTCTGTTATTTCCAGCATATACTACGTGTTAACAGAGACATATGACAGACAGCAGTCAGGGCCCCTGGAGACCCACTTTGACACCTTATTACCACACTGGTCCAGAGCTTTAAAGCGGCTGTTTAAGCTGGGTGACAGGTGCAGAGGGAGCTACTCACTATCAGGACAAATATCCCCAGAAATTCCGCCAGGAACTCCTTAAAGATGTCCCGCCTCAGGCCAAATCTCTCCTTCATCTTCCTCTTGCTGTCGCTCTCCATTTTTTTTTTTTTTTTTTTTTTTTTTTTTTTCTGGGGCTCCTTGATGTCTTCCTCCGACCAGAACAAACAGCCAACAACTACAGACTGTGTGTAGTAGTCGGTGTAGGTTGCCGCCTCCGTGCAGCCCTCAGCAGGCGCGCAGGCAACGTTAAGCTCCTATTTCCCTCTATAACCACAAGGGGTCCACTTTTTATTACTTCAGATGGTGGCACCGCCGCCCAGACCTGACTGCAGCTGACGGTATGTGCCCGGATTGTTTGTGTTATTAAAAATGTTTTGTGTGTAAAGCCAAGACAGATGAGAGTGAACTTCAGGGTATTTGGTTGAGAAGATCACTAAATTCAGACACACACACACAGACACACACGTAGTATAAAAAAAAAAAGTTCAAGGGTATAAACAACTTTCACTTGAAGGGCTCAACATGAAAATCACATCTTTCACACACGGTCACTAAATGTTGTTGATGTTTACTACATCTCAGCTGAGTTGAGCTCGATCCAGGGAAAACATGGCAAATACAGGTAAAGTAGATTTTTTATTGTCCTTTCAGAGTTAGATGCAATTTCAAAAAGAACAGATTAGTTTAATTTTGTTCAAGTTTTCAGGTGATTTTTAGTTTTAAAAAAGCTGTTGGGTTGTGCTAAATGTAATACATCACAGGTCACTGTGCCATTTATCTTTATTATTCTATAATACTTACTATAATACTATATACATAATACATACTATAATACTATTATATAACACACTCGAGTCAGTTGATAAATTCACAAGTTGTCGTAGTTTCAGCTGATTTTTCTTTCCTTTCTTTCTAATTTTAAAATCTTTCTCTCCACTGGATTTGTAGTAATAAAGATAAAGTGAAGTCAACTGAATGCAAGACAACTTCGACACAGAAATGGTCTAAATAGATTTTTATTATTTAATTATACATTTTAACTGTATTACTCATTTTTATGAAGGAGGCTTTTTTTTGCTGTCAATATAACGTGGCTAAATCCAACAGCATTTCCCACAAACACTGGTGAAATAGAGAAAATAAATATCTTGATATTTCTTTATATTTTTCTTTATTTGTTTTGTATTTGCTGTTTACAAAATAACAACAACAATAAAATTAAAAAACAAAAATATACATATTTATTCTCCTGCCTCCATCAGTCCTCTCTTATGGAAACATTACCAGAGACAAAGATGCTGCTTTATGGGGAAATCTCACTTTTCCTTTTGTCGTTTTCAGAAAAACTCATTCCAGCCACATTTTGTGTGTTTTTTTACTCCATGCTCCCTCAGTCAGTTTTTGCTTATTAAACCGCTCATGGTTTAACCAAAGTGTGTGTGTGTGTGTGTGCAGTGTCCGAGGCCCGGTTCATCCAACAGAGGGAGCTCCATGAATACTGTTGAACCCGCCTGCAGAAGTTGGTCACACCGTCTTATCTTCCGTTCACTGAGCTTTGTGAAACGGTGAGGCGACAGGCTGAGGATGGGATGTTTTCAATGCATTAATCAATGTCACCGTTTCAGGCACCATCCGCTTTGATGTGAAACAGACACTTTAGAGAGTGTCGCCCATGCTGTGAAGAAAGGCTGATGTGCTGATGGAGAGAAAGCATCCTCCGGGGATTTGCAAATGATGGGCCTACATCTGTCTCCGCACTCCTTTGTCCTGTCAGGAGGCTCAGATGATGAAATCTAACAGTTAAAGGCTGAACAGACTCATCTATACTCTGCATTCAGACTAAAGTGACCACAGATTGGCTCCGTTTCTCTCCGTGTTTCATCTCTTTATCTTGAATCCACATGTAACAAATAAACTTCTGATTTAGCCCTTATCTGCTGATCGGCTCTTACCTGGGCGACTCCACGAGAGTGTGAGGATGTGCATTTGTTGTGGGTGTGTTAATACATGCGGTGCAGTTCGCTTTAATTCCCCCGTAGTTTCCTGAGACGGTCTCTCTCGGGGCTAATTGGTGGATGTTTATTGGGAGGTTTAAAGCAGGCGCTGGGAGGAATTATCACCTGCCGGACAAATCTCTGCCAACAACACCACAGCAAGTAGCAGCGATCCCTGCAGTCCACATTTACATAACATCTTAGACCGCGGGGAGGTTGTGTTAGGCAAATAAAGGCTACAGGGTGATAGTGAGCCCAGGACAGCAGTTTGACACCTTTATGCGACTTAGGAAATGGTTAATGATGGGCCAAGAATGTGGGTTTATAAACATATATATCAATATATATATAGATATATATATAGATATATCTATATATATAAACCCACATTTATTCACATATACATCCTGCTCTCAAGATAAAGAATGGACGTTTCTTCTAAAGGACTCTGCCAAAGTCCTTAAGGCGCTCAGAGAAATGTGCATTTGAAAAATTTACCGATAGGCTCCTGGACAAACTCAATCTGAGGAGGAAGATCATGTGATGAGCTCCAAAAGCTACTAAATGGAGCTTGTGGTGAGGTTGTTTTTCCATGTAGACTTCATTGTGCTTCACTATGAGCTCTCTGGAGCTGTAGCACGTTTCTCCCAAGTGGCTAAAACACTTTGGCAAAATAGGTCCATTGCGGTTTATAAGTCAGAGCCAAGTGGGGAAACATGCTGAGTTATTGTAAGACACTTATAGTTGGGTTCAGATCATATAGCCCACCTGTGATTTATATCATCACACAGTCCAAGCACCATGTTCCTCTCGCAGGATTGAAATGTGTAAGACAGTGAATTAGTGCAGACAACAGTCAGCTGCTGGTGAGTGAAAGCAGTGGAGCCTTGAGGAGTGCATCGGGAGTGCGAGGTGGGTGGGGTGGACGTGTTTCTCCTCCTTAACACGCATGGCTGAGGTCGTTTATGTAAATGCGCGAATTTAATTTTCAAAAGGACAGCCCTTTTCTCTGCCCAATGAAAATGAACCGCGGCTGACACCTGGCTATAAACCCAGGAAGGAACCCAAAGTCCTAATCAGAAATCTGTAGAAAAAAGCCCAGAGAGACGCAGCAGGCAGACGAGCGGAGACGCGGCCGTGATGACTTCCAGTAAGATCGAGATTCCCGGAGAGGTGAAGAGCGACCCCGCTGCTCTCATGGCATCCCTCCAGCTGATGCCCTCACCGGTGCCCAACCCGGAGATCAAGCACACCAAGGTCTGTTCCTCTCCACACCCCTGCAGGCTTCACTTCGCTCGGCTTCAGCTCGCAGATGCCTCCTGTACCTTTAACCGCAGCTTAGAAATCTGGTCGGGACAAAACTTTTTCTTCTTCTTCTTCTTCTTCTTCTTCTTCTTCTTTTCTGTGTCAGCAGCTGAAGTTGCTCTATCAGACCTCGCAGCTCGCTCAGGGGCTGGAGCTGATAAACTTCCCCGAACAAAACTCCGTAACTTCCATCACAGACCTGATCAGCGGACGATTGCACGTTTTAAAGTCCCGATGAGTTTCTTCCTGCGTCCACGTGCTCAGCGCAGATCAGCTTTAAATGGTCAATTCAACCCGATCAAGCAGATACAATTTAAAAACTATATTTAATAAGTTTCATTAAAATTTTGGCATTAGCTGATCATGTTCTTATTAATAATAATAATAATAATAATAATAATAAACAACGCTTAGTCTATTTAACACAATTTAGTGCAGGGCTTAATGTTAAATTTTTAAATCTAATTAATTGCTTTACTTCACAGACCTGAGATTATGATTTAAAAAAATAATTTGTGCCAATTATGACTCTACATGCTACAAAACTCCGTGTTTTAGTTGAGGCAATAACCTATTAATAAAGGGCGTGTCACAGTTAGTGTGTTTCAGCAGTAAACTCAGTGAAGTGGTTTTCATACCTGCTAACATTTATATAACCCCGAGGCACGTGAACGGTTGTAACTATTATTATATTGTTTATTTTTATTCTACACTGCACTTTAGTTTAATTTGCTTCAACATACAAGCCAAGATATATTCTATAGGTCGCTGCATGGGAAGTGAATAAAAACTATTTTTAATTAGTCTCCTAATAAATGGATATTAAGAAAGTAATTTAAGGAATAGGCCTAAAATTGGAATATTGCAAGATTGGATCTAAACTTTTTTCCCCCCTTTTTTTTCCCATTATAATATTCAACAAGTCTTAACAATAACATATGAGACATCAGTGGAAAGAGCTGAAGCAAATACAACTGACATCCTTTCTGCTTGGTCTGAAAGTATTTTTTCTTTTAATGACATCAGAGATCACAGCAATTTGAGGAACAGTGTGACAACACACACACACACACACACTCAAACAGTTTCTTTGGTGAATGAATTGTTAAGAATTAAACTGCATGTTTAAAAAAATAATTGGTGTAGCTCTCCAGCCAGAAGTGTGTGGGTGGAAGAGAGAGGGTGCAGAAACAGCTGGACAAAGGAGCATGAGTCAAACAAAGAACTTTATTTGAGTTATTTTGAGTTATTAAAGAAATCTTGTTGCAGATATGACAAAAACAAACTGCTTTTAGAAAGATTTTAATTCAAGCATCTGCTCTTAACTCTGCTTTCAATTCTTTTTATAAACTCAATAATCCAGTGAAGTGCTTTAACAGTTTGTTGCCATGATAAGTTAATAACACTACTGCAATACTGTTTATTGCAGCGATAATTAATCACTCTCATAATCTCATTCTCCTCTTTGAACTCCCACTTTTAATGCTGAGCAAATGACACACATATTGAAAATACCACTGATATGAATTGTTTAATTTCTGTTTCATAATAATGTCTGAATGTCAATACTGCATTTGAAGTAGACTTACATGATCAGTTCCTCTGGCATTCCTGTGATGTTTGTGGAGATTTTTTGTTTTGACATCTCATCATCAGTCCTGAAAGGGTCTTTTAGCCTCAGAACAAGTGTTTTTATGATTGTGAGATTAAAGGGCACATCTCATAGAGGGCAGACTAATGATAGCGTGGTGTAAGTTCATTCAGTGTTATAACTGTGGCGTGTTAACACATACCTCTGTGTTTTAAGTGCAAAGGGCACACTGCTGCTGCACCGTAAAGAGGCTGGTACATGTTGTATAGGCTCTGTCGTGTTGTAAGCTTTCCATTCCCTCACAGTGCAGAGTGTTAGTTAAACGGGTGGACACAATGGCATACAGGAGGAAATTTAGGGAGCGACTTGGTGAATTAACCCCCAGGAATTTGGATCATCCAGTCCCTGTTGGTTTGGTGGACATAGGGGGCAGAAGGGCCCTGATTTATGGGCACCCCTGGCGTGGGGTGTCCTCACACCCTGTTCCTGTTCTCCACCCCACTGACTGCAAAGGGAACAGCCAACAGTGTTCACTGGCCTGTGGGGCATGTGGATGGAGCTGCAAGCGTGCAGACAAAGATTTTCCTCAGTTATTGTTTTTAACTAATATACATAAATTCTTATGCAAATAACAACAATGTCTTATCAAATGTTTTATCAAATTTACATACAAATGTATAAAAAAGGAGACAAATTTCAGTCATGAAGTCACCAGGGCTTTTCTTTGGTTTTTAATGCAAAGATTACATCTGAATGACCGAGATATGGCAGCTATAGTATCATTGCTTAACAGGTTTGCTTCTGTAACAGGGAAGCATGTGATAAAAAATGTTATTGCAATCGAGGTTTGCCCCTTGTCCTTTTCACCGAGTCATGAACTACTCACCCTCAAAGACACATTGTACAATTGTATTAGCAATAACTATCTACTCCCTCTGGTGTGCATCTTTATAAAGGTTGTGGTCTGTAAATTTTTAGTTATTTATAGTGTTCACACACACTTTCTCTTGCAGCTAAAACCAAGAGGAAGAAAGCGTTCTCCCTGTCCCCTACCCCCACATTTCTGTCACTAGAAGGCTCCAGCAGCTGGGCTACAAGATAGAAACAGTTTAAAGGTTGATAGGACCATGGAGGAAGCCATAAATAAAACTGCCATGATAGCTATTTATTCTGGCTGAAGTGGAGAAGGGAGACTCTGTTTTATAAATAAGTAAAGAGAAACTTTTCCTTTTTAGTGGGTGATACCTCTCACCTTTGTGGTTTTTCACACCGTTCAGTGCTAAACCAGACACTCAGTGGGACAAAATTCACAAGAATGAAAATAAAAGCTTGGCCATGCTGCTTTAGCTTTGAAAGAACAGTCTATAAAGTTTTTTTGTGTGTTGTGGTAATTGTGCAAGTTAAATGTCAGATTTGCCCTTTCTTTATATGAAAGATATAAGAATATAACAAGAAAGTTGTCATTGTGAAAGTTAATATCTAGATTCAAAAAAAGAATTATTTGACTTATGTAAAAAATAAATATATATATATATAT
>CM076648.1:10054135-10080188 GCA_038496675.1 Rachycentron canadum | reverse complement strand
ATATATATATATATATATATATACATATGTAAAAAGCATCAGCATTTTTTTACAATGTATCGTATATTTCAAATTTAAACAGCTAAGAAAGACCAGATTCAGGGATCAGATTCAGTGACTTTGTGAATTGTCTGAGTTGCAGATCTCTTAATCTAATCAACGGTTATAAATTTTCTTTCATTGCTCATGGTGGCATTAGTGCACTTTTTCCATAGGAACCTGTGCCGTACCTGTCTGCTGAAGACCTGAGTATTTGTAAAGCAGTCTATGCACAGACATCTACTCAGATTGGATGAATAAGAGGCTCCATCAGTCTGTCACTGATTGAGATAGTACAGATGGAGGCTTGGGGCTCCCCAATGCTTGGTGCTGTCCACTGGGGTGTAAATTATGACCCTGTCTCACTCTGTGGGTTAGTGGCCCTGCCTCGCCAGAGCCTGACCTGCAGTTCTGGAGTTTTTCACTTCAAAACCACCATCTTACTGCGATCAAGATCAAACAGAGCCAAAGTTAGGGGATACTGTGCAACTAAATGATTTATCACAATGAGCACAGTGAGAACCCCCTCCACCCCCTTCTATGCTTTCGCTTGCACAATCTTCCTGTTCATGCACACACAAACGGCCAATACTCTCTAAAACACATCTCTTTGATTGTGACAGGGTAAGTGTGCACTGCCATTAATATGTCCATTGGTGTGAAATGCCTACTTGTGCAGTGAGTGTAAATTATAATCTCAGTAGACACGTCAACATCATGTCCCCTGTCTCTTAATCACTGTTTAAGGAAGAGCAGTGACAGCGAGGTTACCCTGTTAACTTCCATACCTTCAGTGTGCAGCCCCTTTGACAAGGAACGTGTAAATCCTTATGGTGTCATTATGAAAAACACTTGGCTTCATAAATCTGTTGAAAGAGTCTCTTTCTCCAGAGAGCATCAGACACAGCAGAGACAGGAATCTTTTCCTAGATGTTTATTTGTCTGAAGGAAAGTGTCACATTTCTTTAAAAAATGACTTTATCTTTTTTCACTGATCCCGTGAGTTAAAACTACATGAAAAATGTTTCTTTGAACCTCCACTCACCTGAGATTTAAAGAACAGTTAAATACACAGGAAACCCATCAAAGCTCAGATGTTGAAGGGAAAAAAACAGCAGTAGTGAGAGGGGAGGTCAGTTTTATTGTTGATTCATGAAAACTAAACTGCATGTAGCCCTTTTCTGTTGTTCTGCCTTTCTCTAAGATTGTAGCTTGCTTTCTTCAATATATATTAAGTCTGAAAGGTGACCCAGATATTTGGAAATGGAAACAAAATTTTGGGAACAGATGCCAGTTGGATAAATTACGGCCTTAACCAAACTACTGACTTGAAATAGGAATTTTCTGGATAAGAATCCTCCGAAACTTTCTCAAACAATTGTTTTAAGCTGTAAAAAATAAAATCTAATTTCTCTTTTGGAGTTCTCAAAAGGGAGTTAATGAATTAGCATCCTGTGAGCCTAAAACTTCAGTGTAAACTGTCTGGTCCTCTAGTGATGGGCACAGTCTGGCTACTGGAGGAAGTGTATTAAAGTAGTGAATTAACTGAAAAAGTGAAGAAGAACATGTTTGTAATTACAGGCTTATGTTAAATTAATGTTTCTCACATAGCTTATGAGTCAGGTTGACCAACTTTAACCACTTGCCCACACACACACATTGACAAGACAAAGACGTTTGCCAGTCAGTGACAGCGAGGTCGCACTCGCCAAACCCGGGAGCGCAGGGTGGCATTGTCTGTGGGTGTGTGAGTGAAAAACATGAGGGTTTCATGGTGTCAGACATGTGGAGAAGAGCAGGAGAAAAAACACCAGCTGGTCTCCACTTTCACATGCTCCACACTCACTTGTAACAGTAGTAATTATAAGACTTTTGAAACCCATCCAGAGACAGAAAGGAAATAGAGGTCCTGTGATAGAGGAGGATATGAAACTTCCTGCACAGACGATGTTGCAGGTGCCCGGGTAGGATTCGTGTGGCTGTGGAATCTTGGCGCGTTGTGTATAAACACACTCATATATATATAAACCCTCACACACACACACACACACACACACACACACACACACACACACACACACACACACACGGACACACACATTAACCCACTCCACATCTTGTCCTCCCCCTTATCCCCTTGCTTTAAAAAAAAAAGAAAAAAAAAGATGAACTGAGGAGCATTACATATTCCTTCAGCCGTTAGCATCTGAGCTGGGAGAAGAAGCAAAGAGCCAAACAGATGTTTTGTTGGCTGCACAAACTATTTTGGCCTTTCTTACTTCCCATTACAGTTCATTGCTAAAAAATGAATTCTCACAAAAATTTTAAGAAATATCATGCATGCAAAAATCATGCAAAGTTTTGTTACTTTGAAAAAATGAAGGACTTAAACGTCCCTCAGGTTAAAGGTGAACAGATCATTGTTTTCTTATTGAGTTTAAATATGTTTTGTCGTGGATGATCAAATTAGCAAACAGGCAGAAAGTTACTATCAAAAATTAAAATAGATTAAAAAAAAGCAACAAGTAGACAAAAAGTCTCAAACATGTTTGTTCATACTATGTCTATCATTTCATAATCCTCATGGTCAGTCTTTTATGTGATTGACAGCTTTTGAAAAGAAAAGTATATTGCTAAATGTTTGCAGCTGCCCTGTGGCCCACGCAGAAAGTCTTGACCGCTCTCATCCACATCAGACCCCTTCATATGTCAGGCATTACATATATTGTTTTTTTAGATTAGTTTAGCAATGCAAAACGTCTAAAACTTGTTAAGTTGTAATATTCATGGCTTCATTGCAAGAGCAGAAAACTTGTTGTCACTACCTCTGCAGTCTCAGGATACCAAGCTAATTCCAAGCAAACACTGGTAGTGCAGATTTTTATAAACATGAAACCATCATGTGAAGTGATAGCAATGACCCCGCAGGGAATGGGAAAGAAAACACTATTTGTCATTTGAAAATGTGCACCCTTGCACTTGTTTTTTCATTCTTGTGTTCTTTGCCCCTCGTCCAAATGATCCTAAAAGCAATTTTAAGAAACCTTGAGAGTTGATTTACAACTTGGGCCTGTCATCTTAATCAAGTCTCTCAATGGAACGAGACAAAAGTCTAACACCAGTCCAAGCCCAGAGAGAGGGCTGAGCCAAACGGCGGCTGACAGTTGTCCTTTTCTGGCCGTGATTTAGGTGGCGGCCAGCTCCACTGTTCTCGTGCTTCATCCGTTCTCCTTTAGCAGCGTCTTGTGAGAGGGGTTACGCCATGCATAAAGCTACCCATGGTCTGCATTCTTGCCTGGACTGTTGAGGCTGTCAGGGGGCTTCTCTGATTTAGGGCGCCCCACTTCAGTGGCCCCTATAAATTTAAAAGCTAATTCAGTGCTCTACAGGACTTTCTGTTTTTGTAGCTGGCCCTCTGCTCCTTATCGTTACTGACAATTTTATGAAGTGCTCTTAATGAGCGGCAGATTAAAGGTGGCCTCTGATGGAAGGCGCCTGAGAAAACTGGGCTGGTACAGAGAGAAGCCACTCGGGCCTGTCTCTGTCTCTATGTGTGTGTGTTTAGGAGTGTGGAGTAACCAGTACAAAGGAGCCGCGAAGGAATGACTGTTCACGTACCGTTCTGTGGGGTGGTACACACAGATACTGAACACCTTAACCGTCTGCAAGTGAGTTATTCATATGCAGGGTCCACATTATGAGCTCGTGAGCCATGGGAATAAAGAGGAGGAGGCAGGCAGAGTCATCTCTTTGCTGTGACTCCAACAGTTTTCAGACTCCCTGGCATTTTATACCAGCCCAAAAGTAAACACTGCTAACGGTTTACAGCCAATTAAAAAGTACTTAAAGCCCAGCGTTTATGGAGGTAAACATGTTGGAGAGTTTAGGGAGACTTAGGCCAGTGGGATACTTGAACCCTGCTCTCAGGTTTTCTCTCAGTGCATCTCATCTCCTCAAAAGTAGAAGGACGGTAAGAGCATATGTATACACAGAGGGATTTGTGCCAGCAGATGTTCTCTTTGCACTCTATTTATCAGACAGACTGACAGCCATTAAAAACAGTGTGTGAGTAGTCTGCCTAATGGATCTAAACATGTCAAGCAAGAAAGGAACTTTTTTCTTGACTTAACTTGTGTAAGCTGTAGTTGTAATTTCAAATCACACCAAGCATTTTGTTTCACTTTTCATCAGCCTATGAAGCCCTTGGTTGTACTCCAGTGACATAATTCTCAGTTTGAGATTGTGTAAATATTTATTTTTCTTTTTCGTCTCAATAGATGTTGAATATGTCCTGTTTGGAATCCCAGGCGGTTGTTTAACGGAAGACTTGCTTTAACGCATCACAGAAACCAAGCACGGCACGTGTTTTATGATCTCGTAAACGAGCAGTGATGTTGTGAAACGTGTGTCTGTGTGCCTGGGGGTGTTGGGGGCTGGGTGGGTGGGGGGGTCTGGTGTCTGATAGGGATTTATCTGCACCCACACCACCCCCCCCACTTCCACCCACCCCCTTTGTCTGGATGGTGGAGCACTCCCCAGAGAGCAATGCTGGACAGGCAGGAATCTCTGTCCAGATTTCCAGAGATTCTCCCATATCCCTTACACAAGAGCCTGGAAGTACTGGGTCTGCTGCCTGAGAGCTGTTAGTATTTCACTGCCCAGGCTGCGAGCATGTTCCTGTAGCCAACATGGTGTAACAAAACGATTACTTAACATAACATCGGTATTTTAAACTAATATAAGGTAGTCTCCCACTCAAGCTTGGCATGTTTCCATATACTAGGTTTTAATGATCCATTTGTATATTCAATTTGTCCAAAGAAACTAGATCCATGACTTCTAATCTCTTTAACAGAGGATATTATTATTGAATACTAAAGTGCTGTTTTCTGCTGCAGATTTTCATCAACAATGAGTGGCAGGACTCTGTTAGTGGGAAGGTCTTCTCTGTCTACAACCCAGCTACTGGAGAGCAGATCTGTGAAGTCCAGGAAGCAGAAAAGGTAAATGCTCTACATGAGAACATCACAGATAGCAACCTCATGCAATATAAATTATCATGAGATATAAACAATAAATTACAATTAAGATTTTAATACTTTTCAAAAGTATAGACGCATCTGCATGTACCTGATCATATGATTATATTATTGGATAATGTTCATTAACACTGCATGTAAGTCATAGTTTGATATTTTAGTTGGGCACTGTCGAGTAAAACTGAACCACTGATGATTCCTTCACTAATATTCAGTAAAAAATGCCTTTTACGTAATTACTTTTAGTAATTGTAAGTATTGATAAGTAATTAGCTGTAATGAATGCAGTGGAGTAAAGATCACAATATTTTCATGTTAAATGTAGTTGTTTATTTTAACCTCTGGATAGTTCTGTTTTTCTGTTTTTCCTCTAACTAAATTCTTGCTTTTAGTTCTGTATGACAGAGTGTGCTATTTTTGTTTAAAAAACAGAAGAAAAGCAGAAGTAAAATATGAGATCAGGCCCCTTTTATTTGGTGGTGACACCAGTTGTTCTGGCTCGTCTTTCTTCCAGCAACTTTGAACATAGAAAAAAAGCAAAATTGCAGAAAAATCCATTTGCATTACTTGCATGAAAAGATTGAAAAGATGAAAAAGAGTTTTCATTTCAAATCCACCAGTTTATTGGATCAGGTTAGATTATTAATACGTTTCCCCCTCGTCTCATAGGCTGATGTTGACAAAGCTGTGCAGGCGGCTCGCCTCGCTTTTTCTTTGGGCTCAGTGTGGCGAAGGATGGATGCATCTGAGAGGGGTCGTCTGCTGTCCAAACTGGCTGACCTGGTGGAGAGAGACAGTGTCTACCTAGCAGTAAGTCAACAGATCATTTATCTGGATCAAACAATGTAAACTTTGCTATTGGTTTGGTTTGAAACTTCTTTCGTTTTTTGTCAACATAACCCATCTGATTATTACTGTGTTTATGTAATTATTCATAACAATGCTGTTTCCACAGTTTCATTTGTCTTCCTTGTTAATAATGCATTTTTATACTGCAAAGCACTTTCAGTTGCCTCTGTGTTTGAAGATACAAGGAAGTGAGCATATAACCATAATTTAAGGGATATATTAGTGGTTTAGTGTTATCTTAGGGTCACATTTCACCCATGAGAGAGTGTAAAGGCTGGAACCATTTGGAATTATGTGAGGATCATAAGGTTATATCACATATTTCTCAAACATCTCCCCCGTCTCTTTACAGACTATTGAGTCGCTGAATAGTGGGAAGCCTTTCCTGCCCACCCTGTTTGTTGACCTCCAAGGAACCATAAAGACATTGAGATACTTTGCTGGATATGCAGACAAGATCCACGGCACTTCCATTCCAATGGGTAAGATCCATGTTTGAGCATGACACCAGCTTTTCAGAAAAAATATGAGGAGAATGAGAAAACAAGGTTTTGTAGAAAAAGCAGAACTACACTCATCTGAGCAAACAATGAATCCAGACACTGACATTTATAATCCTGAGGAGGCTACCACCAGTGTCTTTTCTAAGGGGACTGAGTTTGGGGGTAGAAGAGGGGAAAGCTGGCTCTATTGCAACATGAAGCACAAAAAAGTTTTTTTTAAAGAATAAGAGACAGTGGAACATGGGAAACCTCCTGATACCACTACATTGTCCCTCTCAATGTTTCTCTTGCACGCTGCTGCCAAACCAACCATGATGAGCACTTTCCCAGGGCTGTGGTTATAGCTTTAAAAAAAAAAACAAGGATATTCCCGTCACCTGTCTGAAACGAGCCAGTCAGCGATCTTATTTGTTCACCTTTCAGGAAGAGGCAAAAGACATCTATCATAGACAATCCCTCAGCATTATTCATCTCTCTCACTATGATTTAACTGTGGTGTTAAATTTGTATCATGGTCAGTGTGTAATGCATGGGAAGTGCCTTCATGTGGAGCTTTGGCCGGTATAGTTTACAGTGCTTGTTCCAAAGTGAAATATAAGTCATCTGTAGACGTCATACTTTCAAATGAATCTTGCAGATACTTCAGTTCATTTATTTGAATTCATTTCATTGGTTTCATTCTGCAAACAATAACAGTTTTGAAATATCCAACCATCAAGGAAATGTTGCCACTGTATATGAACATGAACTTTATCCATGTATGAGTCATGCGTTCACAGACATACATTCGCTGTATCCTGTTGATCACGATTATCTGGCTAGTCTTCCACATTGATCAGTCTAGTCATAAAGCAACATAAAGTAATGTTTCATCAGCTGGCGACTGATGTAACAAATTTATGCACACATTTCTCAATATCAATTGTTTTTGTGGACGATTAACAAGCATGGCACACCCTCAACAAGTACCTCCTTTTTATTCAAGTAATGCAAGAGGAATGAGCAAACCTTTCCAGCATAACACCCATCTCTATGACCTAAAACAGTTACACACATGCCTATGCTGTTGGAGGCTCAAAAGGAAATGTAATCTCTCACCAGGGTAAAGAAACCAGGAATGTTGCATGTGGATTCACTTCCAAATTAACATGTCAAGTCAACAATACTGGGGGTATCAGGTGGTGACATTTTTCATGTGTTTGAGGCAATTTTTGGGCTTTAAACTCCTTAATCTAAATCTGTGCGTGTGAGTAGGTAGGTAGACATACATACACAAAAAACAACAATAATTAAATGTGTGTTTTTGTGTGTGTGTGTGTGTGTGTGTGTGTGTGTGTGTGTGTGTGTGTGTGAATTCTTGTCTGCAGATGGAGAGTATCTGACATTTACCAGATATGAGCCCATTGGAGTTTGTGGACAAATTATCCCTGTGAGTATTACCCTCTTACAACTGACATGCATGGTGGATACAAATGGACACAGAAAATAAAAAATCAGATAACAGTGAATTGCAGAAATGTTGGGGGTTGTTAGTCTTGGCTGTTTGTTGTCATTACATTGTGCAGTTTCCAGTAATTCCCTGACAGTCACTGTTTATTCGGGTAAATCCTGCTGGTAATCTCCCAAAATGACTGTGCCAGTGAGTTTGAGTAATAGAGAATGAGAAGTGAGAAGCAGAGGACTGAGCTGCGGGATTTTGTGGGTTTGAGGAAGGGAGAATGGTGAGAAAGGAGGAAAAGATCAAGGAGAAAGAGACACTGTTGATTGTGCAAGAGTGCAGAAAGCGTGCGGTTCTGTGTTGAGCCCCATGGGCTCCTGTGTAAAGCAGAAATAACACAGGCCTGTGTGTTGTACATTGATATGGGTCTATTGCACATGTGTTGCAATTTCCCAGCTTTCTCAGAATACTGTGGGAAGAGAAAATACTGTACAAGTGCCGAGAACATTTTCTCACTTGACTATGTTTAGACAGAGTGAAAATGAGAGTAAGTGACTTAAGAGCGATGACTTATTGAGCTTGACTTGTGACCACCCAGTGTGTCAGTCAGTTGCATGATGTCTTTTTCCGGTGTGTGTGTGTGTGCGTGTGTGTCATGCACAGTGGAACTTCCCTCTGATGATGACAGCCTGGAAGCTGGGCCCGGCACTCGCATGTGGAAACACTGTTGTCCTCAAACCTGCTGAGCAGACACCTCTTACCTGCCTCTACATAGCAGCTCTCATCAAGGAGGTAAATGACACAATCACTTCGCCAACCACAGATGTGTTCACGAGGCAATTTGTCAACATTTTATTTGGACAGACCAATGTTAATAGTCCAATAACTGAATCAAAATCACTTACAGGTTTCAGTTTGCCAAGAACACAGTGTTCACTTTGAATTTGGCCAACACTTCATTTGGACAGTCCAATGTTAATGTAACCTAAAAGTGACAAAAAACAGATGTTTAATAAAGTGTCACTTGTCTAGCTGGTGCATCTTTTTGGAGTCTGCAATCCTTATTTCCACCTTTAGATGAACTCCAGCCAACAAATTAGTAAGAGTTTATCACTAGATATTGTTATTATAACAGCCGAGGTGCTGAGTTTACACTGAGATTTGTATTACAAATTGAATACAATAGAGGTCATCAAAATTTTGTTTGTTTGAGAGAACATCTCCTTCTGGATAGCTTTTGTGGAGATTTACTAGATCAATTAATTTTAAAATGACTCGATTACGCTGAATCAGCACTTTCACTGGCTGAACCGTTAGCTTTTTGCAGTAGAGCTCCTCTTGCTGGTGACTGAGAGCATCATTTCAGTCATCATTCACAGTACTGCACTTCCTTGTTGAAGGCTTATTAAAAGCCACAGAAATAATCATATCTTTTAAACTGTAGTAGCACTCAGCCAAGAGGGAACAAACATTCATGTCAGCCTGATGCAATTCTGAGTCGCAAGTATCAGGAAACTCCACTGAATCTGCCAGATGATTTAAAGAACTACATGTTGAGATGTCAACAACCCGTTGGCTGAAACCATAAAATAAAATATCAGCACTAACACAAACAATTCAGCTTGTTTTAATGGAAGCGGCACATACATAACACAACAAGGAGCTAAAGGTTAGCTTTAGGCAACAACTTGGAATAACATGTCCAGGTTGGAATCAAGGTTCCTGTTCCTAATCTGGCAACATCAGGCCGACCAAGCTGAGCAGTTTAATCAGCAACTGAGTTAATGTACCACAAAATTGAGGACAGTCAGAAATCACGGAACAATGAAACGGTATAAATATATTCTTAATGATGTGTGAACTGAGGTGCATGCGAGTGGTGCTGTGATCTCTTAGCTCTAAGGAAACGCGTTTGAGCGACTTATTCAGTGACTTTGAATTTTGTGTCCACATCCTCCCTGTCCTCTCTGGCCTCTCCCCTTTTTGGAGACTATCTGTCTGTTGCCTTGTTCTTTTTGATGTTCTCCATTCTCTGCTGGTAGGGAGGTTGGGTTGGGTCTGGATTCCCCCACACTGCCTGTGGTTTTGCTTGGCTCTGCTGTCATCTCCGCTAAAGCTTGTTTCCTCTCATATTGTTTTGACAGGCTGGGTTTCCACCGGGAGTCATCAATATTTTGCCAGGATTTGGGCCAACGGCAGGAGCTGCAATTGCTTCACACATGGGCATAGACAAAGTGGCCTTCACAGGATCAACTGAGGTACTTTGTGCTCTAGTGAAGTGGCTCAAATAAAAACCTGCCTACTGCTTGCTTTTATCAATGAACACAAGTGACACAGTGACCAACATGTGCAGAGCATGAGAGCAGGGTAGATAATTAGGGGACGTTGTTCGCCTGTATTGAAGTCTAAATGACAAACAAATGGGGTCTTACATAAGCTGTGGGCCCTGTCATTACTATCCATGTCAGGGGGCTCTGATTTTATCTTGCACACATGCACATATTTGCTCTGTCAAGTGCATACTAACACATCTCTCTGAAAACACTACCTCTCTCACTCACTGGATAAACCATTGTAACTTTGCAGATCAGGACAGCAGTTAATGGAAAGCTAAATCATCAAGGACATACCATGTTAGGTGTTGAGTGCTCAGGGGTGTTGTGGTCCAAATGCATTCCTCTGGCCGGAGGTAACAGCCAGAGTGACAGCAGATTCCTTTTCTGCAGATCATTTATAAACATCTGTTATTTCTAACTGCAAACTAACCTCTCTGGTAAAATCATTTACATCAATTCCAACATAGAATTTATGTTTTGATGTGACAAGGCTGTATTTCACATGTATCTTTGGTAAATGCGCAAGGTTTATATTATATTTGGATCAGTTTATGAAGATGCCTGTTTTAACCCTGGTGGCGTGTTGGAGAAACAGCTTGTATGATCTCTGACATTCCCACACAGATAAACACATCATAGATTACTGTCCTTCATAAGGAGCCAAACAGACTCAGCAATTAAAGCAACATTAGACAGAAGGGACAGGAAACAGACGGGAAATAATGTGAATGTTTAAGACTTTGAACTGTGCTACCCATGCTGCTCAAAGAAAGACACTGCCCATAAGGACACCACTGTCTTTCTCTCTAGCACCACCAGGTTCACAGTAAACATCAGCCTGTTAGCACTGGCACAGTGAGCATGTTAGCATGCTGAAACTAGCATGACTGGCCTTTGCACAGTCCAAAAGGGTTGAATGTTTGCAAATAAATATGACTTAACGCTGTGTCAACCACATTTACACACCAACCTTGTCTTTCCTTTTTAGTTTTCAGAGCTTTTTTTTGGGGGGGGGGGGGCATCACCAACACGTTTAGATCAACTAGTTGTTAGACCACCGAGAGTCACCACACATGCAAACAACATCATTCAAAGTTTCATCCAATAAGGTGATAAAGTGGTGGAACAATAAATGAATTTCAAGGTGTAAACACTTTGTATTGATAAACAAGGCAACGCCGCAGCTCAGCTCCTGACCCTGGTTGTGTATGTTGCAGCATTTTGAAACTGCTCTGAATTGTCTGTCCCCCGATCACCTCACGTGCAGGTTTCTGATGGCACAATTTGGATTGCCTATTGAACCAGCGATGTCTGTATTTGCATGTGTGTGTGTCTCTAACATAGACTTATTACCAGCAGCTGTTCAGGACAAACTGGATTGTTGAAATTGGTCTTCTTTTAAATGGCTAAGAGCCAGTGTTTGCTGTGACTCAGACAGGGATGATTGACTACTGCTGACGTTCTGATCTACACCTTGAAACAATCAGTTAATTTTTCACAGTTTAATATAACAGCAGGTGAATTTCTTCCTGCTCATGACATTTCTTAGTATTGGATTCGTCTATTTTGTCTGTATTGCACATTTTTCACAATTAGGGAATAATAAAGTCCACTACACTCAGTGAGCAAAGTTTCTGTGCATAATGATTAATATATTTTTATTGGCAGATTCAAAAAACACATACGTAAAATTCAGACTTGTTTGGCAAATGTCTTTAGTCTTGTTCTTACCTCTCACTTAATCTAATTTGCTGAAAACTAAAAATTAAACACAACAAATCTGAAACATGGTAACAGAATATGTCAACAGACTAGTTCAGAAGTAATCAAAGCCTATAATTGAAATATTGACCATCATTAGGAAAGTCAATAGTGTGAACGTGAACTATTTACAGATATTTATATTGTGTATGAATGGCTCTAATGTTGTGTATGATTTTCAACAGCATAATGTAAAACATACATTTTCCAAATGTTTCTCTCTCTTTCTCTTGCTCTCTCTCTCACACACACACACACACACACACACACACACACACACACACACACACACACACACACACACACACACACACACACACACGCAGGGACTTACCATTGACATAATGCATTCCCTAGCTCCTTACTCTAACATTATAACAACCGAATGTCCGATTCTACTCTTAGCCCAGTCTCTTGGTCCCCACCAAGCTGTCGAAATAGTGGTCTCCAGTTTTTTTGGACCCCACAAATACAGTAAAACAAGCCCACACAGACACACCCAATCAGTGCGTGCACGCGAGCCTCCATAAATGCATCTTCTAACACAAACATCGTCTTTGTTTTATCATCTCCTCCTGATTGAACGTTTCCTTTGTGAGTAGCCCAGTTCTTTCTTTCTTTTTTTTTTTTTTTTACTAGTTTTCCTGTTGTTTCATGTGATCTGGAGTCAATTACTGAGAAAATGAGCCAGTGCTGTAAGAGCCTGCTGATGCCCAGACAGTGAGTCACTGCACTGTAGTAGCAGTGGTGGGGGATAGTAGCCACCGCTGCATCTCCTCACAGGCTGGATGGTGTAGCTACAGGTGGATTTTAGGACCATCTTCATACTGACTCACATGTGATTGTGACTCCACATGGAGGAGTCTGGCAGCTCAGCGTGTTTCCTTTACCCCTGAATAAACACACGCTAACCCCCCCCTCCTTAGCCAGCCGCTTTGTGTTTCTGATCAAAGACAGACAAAAACACATCAGAAACAATGAAGCCAAGCCAAGCACTGTGTTGTTCTTATACAGCTTTGGTGCAAGCCACAGCACAGCAGTCTGTTCTGTTGTTTTCTATTATATCTCGGTAACTTGAAGATGAGTCTTTTCCATGTGCTTCAATGGGATTTTTTTTTTTCCTGGTTGGACACCAAGAGGGAATTTTTCCACTTTATCCTGTCAGTTCTCTCGGAAAATAAAACAGGCTGTATGAGTAACAGGAAGATGAATGCTTGTTTAGGGTGTAGAGTTGTGAGGGAAGTGTGTATGGGGCTTCTTGGACTTGTTATCTGTTGAGTCAATATTTCAAGACACCGAAAAAATATCAAAATATTGGTTAATTCATTTAATAGAATCATAATTCTGATACTTAAAACTTCCTGCAAATGGACAATGTATTAGAAATCAGGAAGTGGGTGGAAAATGGACAGCACTTATAAAGTACTTTTCTAGTGTTATTGATCACTCACTAGACAAAGTACTTTTACACTACAAGTCACATCCACCCATTCATGTAAACATTTCTATGTTTACTGCACTGTTCTACCATACACACAATCTCACTCACCAATGATACATGTGCAACTTGCAGTTCAGTATCTTTCCAAATGACACGTTGAAAAGTTGGAAATTAAACTACAGACCCTCCCTCCATATTATTTAATATAATAAGGTGTAATGATCATAAAGTGCCTTTTTTTTCTTATCATACAAAAAATGCCATGTTAACCACAAATATCATTACCTCTCATAAAACACAATGCTTCATTTTTACACTTTGGTTTTAGTTCAGATTAAACTATTGTATATAACATTTATACAACATGCTGGTTGATGAGCTTTAGAGATGGTATTTGGAACTGTCTTTCCCTTGGACGGAGCCAGGCTACCTGTTTACACTCTTTGTGCTAAGCTAAAATAAGCTAAGCTAACCAATACCATTACCATTTTGTCAACAGCTCCAGACATCTATTGGCTTTCATTCAATTCTATCTAGTATGAAACTTGCTTAAGCTGTATCATCGATTACAGCTAACATCAATTCTGCATTAAATTTGGTTAAACAAGAATTTGTTGAGAGCCTCTGTTATCAGTCTTGTCCTCAACTGTGTCACTATCAAGCAATCACCTGTAACGTAACAGAAGTGAAGGCAGAACATGCATTTCTAATGGTCTGCAGAAAAGACATACATGATTTGTAGATAAGAAACTTCCATATTGACACACCAGACTCATTTAATACCCAGCAGCCCCTCTCCCTCTCTGCCTTAGCTCACAGGACACCACCCACACACCTTGCGGTTGCTCCTTCCTGGCCTCCTTTGCACATCAGACGGTGTTCCCACCTAAAACACAATAATTTTTCAGCTGTTTCCAAAAACCTGTAATAGATATTAATTCTGTGTGTTTGCAGAACTCATGTTTCAGCTGCCCTGCTGCTGCATTCCCTGTTTGGAGCTAACCAACCTCTTTAAGCTATTTAATGGCTCCAGCTGATTTACTGATCTGGCCGCAGGCCTGCATCTCTGTGAGTAAACCTCAGATGTGTTTCCTTTGCTAGGTCGGCAAGCTGATCCAAGAAGCAGCTGGGAAGAGTAACCTGAAGAGAGTGACGCTGGAGCTGGGAGGAAAGAATCCCAACATCATATTTGCAGATGCTGATTGTGAGTTTTTGACTTATATTCATTGCTCTGTTTATCTGTCACACTCAGCAGCTGCTCCAACACTATCCCTGTTTTATTTAGTTGTGTCCCCATTCTCAGGCCCCTCCCTCTGTGGATAAACACATATGGACTGAGAATCCTAAAATGCTCAAAGGTTTTGTAGTGCTATGAAAACCTGTGGATGGATGGGTTTCATATAAAGTCTATATGGCTCACCAAACTGGGGGTGCTGCAGCTTTCAAATGCATTCAGCAGCCGTGAGAGGGGCTCCCTAAGGCCTGTAAATCAGGAGAATAGACCCTGACTCAGTCGGGTGCTTCAGCCGAGACCCATAAATCACAGGGGTGCGTTAACCCTTCATGGGCAACAGCAGGGCCCTGTCTCTCAGGTGTCAGCTATCAGATTTGCACAGGATAGCTCCAATAAATATTGGGGGAAATTTTGTAACAATATATTGCATAAACACCTTATTTTCTTTTTTTAACCTGACATTATGTTTTTATGTATTTAATTTATGTTAATGTTGATTTCTAAAATATTTTACTCAATAGATGCCAATTAAGATTTATTTTTTTAATAATTGGTTATAAAATGATCAAGTAAATCATCAGTAAATCAGGCAGGTTTTTTAAAGAACAAGTGGTTTTATCTTGAAATTAACGAACTAAAATACATTTGTTTTGCCAGTGGATTTGGCTGTAGAACAGGCCCACCAGGGCGTGTTTTTCAACGCAGGTCAGTGCTGCACAGCAGGCTCTCGCATCTATGTGGAGGAGCCCATATATGACGAGTTTGTTCGGAGAAGTGTGGAGAGAGCTAAGAGGAGGATAGTCGGCAGCCCCTTTGATCCCACTACTGAGCAGGGTCCACAGGTGGGTAAACACAATGGATCTATCACTTCATGAAACTACAAACTTGTTTTAACATAAGTTCAGTTTCTGTTTTCCTTTCACCTTAAAAAATATCTCTTGTTTGCTGTTTTTCTTTTCTGCCCTGGTTTCTCTCTTCCTATCTGTCCTCCACCTCTGCAGATCAGTCGAGAGCAGCAGAATCGTGTGTTGGAGTTCATCCAGAGTGGCATCAGCGAAGGAGCCAAACTGGAGTGTGGCGGCAAAGCTCTGGGCTTGAAAGGGTTCTTCATTGAGCCCACTGTTTTCTCTAATGTCAGGGATGACATGCGCATCGCCAGGGAGGAGGTACAATGATAAATAGCTGGGATTTTGAGCAACACAACTAATACACGTATAGATGTGTGTTAATCTGATTCTTTACTCAAATCCACAATCTAAAAATACAGATGTCAATGTTTTGTATTCAAAACATTACATAGTTTAAACACACAGTTAATATTAGCAGCATGTAAAGTATTAAAGCATGACAAGTAAAAGTACTTACTATGCAGAATGTCCCCTTTCAGAGTGTTGTGTGTTATATTTGTTATATGTTATTGTTAATGCATTAACTGTAAAGCAGCATTTAATGTATTTAGTCTTAAAAAATGCAGTAATTATATTTCATATCTAGTGGGAGCACAAATTAGCATGAAATCCAAATACTCAAGTACAAGTACCTCATAATTGTACTGAATAAACCTGTTCACAAACCTGTATTATGTTACCTATTTACAGATTTTTGGACCAGTCCAGCAGATCATGAAGTTCAAAACTATTGAGGAAGTGATAGAAAGAGCCAACAACACAGATTATGGTTTGGTTGCGGCCGTATTCACCAACAACATCAACAAAGCCATGACCATATCCACAGCCATGCAAGCTGGCACGGTCTGGTAAGCTTCATCTGCTGTCTTTCTTTAGCTGCAATCAGGAATATTTTTCATGTGGGAAGTATTCAGGCATCCAGAAACCATAAACTGGCGATGTGCCATGTTACTATCATTACACAAGCCACAATGAAATGTTTTCCTTCCTTTTCTCCACATTTTTCCCTCAGCTCAGACATTCAAGATGTAAAAATATCAGAAATAACATGCCAGTGCAGGACAACAACGTAAAACATAAACTGTAAATGTAAACTGACTCCCTAATTTTATAATCAGCATAAATGAAATGGTCATAAAATGTTACTTCTTGATTTCACCTAAAATTGTTTTGTTTCCTTTGTAATTAGCTGCAGATGGCAAAGTAGGGGTAGAAGTATAGCTAACATACGGCATCTGCCAAGAAATTTTCACAACCTGTCATACTTGACTGCAAATCATCTGCTAGCTCAGAAAACATTTCTCTACCTTCATTCTCGATGCCACCCCATCCTACTTCTCTTTGTCAAGGATTTTATGTGGAACCTTTTTCCTCACCCTTGATACCGGCCACAAAACCACTGCTCATAATATAAAGTAATGTGGGGTTTACCACAGACAACTCCAGTGTCTCCAGTTACTTCCCGATCTCATGGATATGTCTTTTCTATTGCGTGTTAATTCTGGTGATGCCTTGAGGAATTTAATTTCAACATTTAGTCATAACATCATTACATTGACACTTATCAGCTTTCCATCATGTGACTCATAGATCCACATGGAAAACAACACTGGCATAATTTTTTAGTTTACTATTTACAAAAAAGACTAAATATTTGTTCCTAGTGGGCACAGAGATTCACTTTTACATCACAGAACATAAAAAAGTCCAATCTTAAAATGTGTTGACCTCCATGAACTGGCCTCATCTATGTCTATTCACTCACTTCCCTCTATGTTAAAGGTCACCCTCAGGGAAGGTCTCTATGGAAATTCTTGGGTGCTCAGTCATGCTACTTCCTCTGACTTTTTCAATCCTAAACTTAACCCACTTTCTTCTCTTTATTTTAACTCTCCACAAACCTTTGTTTTTCTTTCACTAGCTGTTTCCCAAGCAGCTACTGCTAGAAAATTCACAGAAATGGGATATTGAAGGTTAAAAAAATAGCAGTTGTGATGACACTGCATTTTTACATCAGTTTTAGTGATTCATGTTCTGTGTATTTTGCAGGATAAACTGCTTCAACGCTCTGAGCACGCAGTGTCCATTTGGAGGGTATAAAATGTCTGGCAATGGGCGTGAATTGTAAGTATGACTTGGTTGCCTGCCCACTGAATATAGACAAATTAACCACAGTATTACTAATACTGACCTTCTACTTTCTTTCCGAAATTGCTTAAGATCACATAGATCTAACAGGATATTGCAATATTTTTGCTACACCTACTCTAGCAGTGTCTACACTATATATCAATGTTGCTGTCAGAATATAGTTTAAACAAACTATTTCCTGTTGTCTGTTTTCAGGGGAGAAAACGGCTTGAAGGAGTACTCAGAAGTAAAGACCATCACGATGAAGATGGTCGCCAAGAACTCTTAAGGCAGCCACACTTTTTTGGGAGGAGGTAGCGTCTTCCTCATCACTGACCCGCCTCTTGTCGGTCCATCCACAGTGGCAAACCACATTAACCATCCAAAATAGTTAACCCCATGGTAACTACAGGCTGTGACCACTTGCTGCCCACTCAGTCCCTCCATCAGCTCTGCCTTTGCTCGCCACGGACAGTCAGCTGATCCCTGTCCAGCTATCTCCACTCATCTTGAATTTGTGGACTGTCTCTAGTCTAACTGACAACCACTGAAGCACCCTTATACTGTATACCTCTTCCACTAACTACACTAAAGCACTCACAGAGATGATGGGGGAGGCTGTTCTGACTGCAAACCCCAATAACAACCCTCCTCCCAGCCGCTACACCCTGATCCTCACTCCCCAGATGCTGGATGCTCAGAGACTCAGTTGCCGCACTTGCAATCAACCCTTTACTAGCAACTTGTGATGTGTTGGGAGGCAGTTTTTCTTTGTACTGTGCGGTATGTTCATCGAAAACCTCATGTGTCATTGTCTTGGTAGATTTTATGCAAAGCATGTCAGCTCATTTAAGACCACTGATGTTGTCAGCTTCAGATATGAATGGATGAAATGTTAATTCAGAATTAAAAGTGATTTCTAATTGTCTTTGTTTATATTTTAGCTCATATGACTTAACACTGTATGTCAACCATTGACTGATGTAAACGTGAAAGATTTTAACCGCTTAAAAGCATTTTACTCTCACCTAAAAGAAGAGTAGATGTATTTTAAACAGTATGTAACTGATTTTCATTGATGTCCATCTATGTTTATGTTTATACAATCATATGCTATAAAATTATAAAATGACCATAGTTTTTTTCAGTAAAAACTTTTTCCTGGAAAACCTTTTTTCTCTGAGTGTTTACTACAATTCTCAAGTGTATTGTGTAACCTGCTCAAGAGGTCAAACATTTTACAGGCTGAGGTCTAAATAAATAAATAGATTTTTCAAAGAACTGGGTTAAACACCTAGATCATTTAATTACTTGTATTTGAAAATGCCTGTATTGGAAATAAACTGAGATTATTTCATTGAAATAAAAAAAGGTACTAAACCTTATAAATTTCTCTTGGGCATTTACCAAATGGTCAAATTGACAGAGCCTTTCCTAAAAGTTTTTTTTTTTATTATTCTGGCAGCTCCACCTACTGGGCAGGTGGACTCATGACAACCTTGTAGTAATGTCTCATAAAAAAAAGCACAGTGTAGATTGTGGAGACGAATGTCTAAATTAAATTTTTTTTTTGCCCCCTTGTTTATTTAAATCTCTGTCTTTATCAGTTTATCTCTTTTTGGTCCAGCAATGTTTCCCCATGAGATTCGGTTTTTTTGGTACCTGAGTTTTACCTGGTTTCTGAATTATTTCTTTGCTCTGCTTCACCTCGGTTTTAAGTTGGTTTTCATTGTTAAATTTACTCCCTTGTTGTTTTTCTGCACGTGGGTCCTGTTACCCTTCAACGTGTAACAATGAATACAAACAGGCTATCATTTATATCAGGGCCCTGAAACTGAGCCAGCTAAATGGACTTCAGCCATCATTAACAGTTAATATCAACACAAGGATTTGCTTTTTCAAGTCTAAAGTGTAAGCGTGGATAACGCTTTTGAAATTAAACCACAGAGACCATATATGTATTTTGTAGAGGAGCTTGGCCTAAATGTATAAATAGAACACCACTGATGTGGGGCCCCCTGGCATGGATGCTCACCTACATTTCAGTTGTTTTGAATAATACACACACACAGTTGCATTATTACAGTGCCAGCTTTAACATTAAAAAAGTATCCATTGATAGGGACTAAATCAACAAAAATAGGAGTGAGGAGGGTGATGCTGTTCTTCTTGGAACTGAACAGATGTGAAGAAATTGCACTGGAGTCTTTCTTTGGCAATCAGCTTTTAAATTATCAGGGTACATTTTCCCACAATTCCCCTCCCAGTTGGTATCTGCAGCCTTTCCAAAGAGAAGATGAAAAAGTGATCTCCTTATTGCAGCACTCTGTTAACACAACAGGGAATGTCAGTGCAGACTATGGACACACACTCTCAAGTAAAAAAGCACATCCATGAACCTTTGTGTGTCTTCTAGCAAGAAAACTAATGAAATAAACCCACACTGGGTCTTGTGTTGATTGTATTGTCAAGAATTACTCATGCACATAAAAGACTGATAAAATTTCTTCTTCATTCAAACATATGTTGGGACACCTTCCTTTTCTAGCACTTTGCTTCCATAACTCCTTTACCCATCATGAATAACTATTTTTCCACAGTCATGTATAAAAGACCTATCATAGATCATGCATTAGATTAAGAATGACTAAAATGAATGAAATGAATAAAATAAAAAAGAAAAATGTTTCAGTAGAAAGTAGAAACTTTGCTTGTGATTTCTCAACAGGGAAAAAAATGTAAAAAGATTTGTCTGGGAAAATAGACCCAATCAGGTCCATGTCTCCTTTGTGAGAACCCCCTAGTAAGGCTCATTTTTTTTAGTGTGTACAAGCATAACCCCTCAGCTAAGGACATCAGCTTGGAAACAGACCACACACTGACAGGGACATTCACCCTTTGTCCAGATGGACCCTTATCCTTCACAAGCTATGTTTATAGCTTCAGTTAATATTCCAGCAAGATAGCACTGTTTTTCCTGTGATCTGTTCTTTCATAATATTTTCTCACATGAGTTAACTAACCAAACAGAGACATGTCTCTGTCTACTCAGTCATGTGTGATGTTGTCTGTCCATCTTTATTTGTCACTTAAAGGGCAAATGTTCTTTTTTTCCCCCAAAAAAACCCAACATAGATACATGTATTGCATTGTAGCACTCCCCTCTTTTCTCTCTCTCTCTCTCTTCCTCAGTGGGTGTGTGTGTGTTGCAGGATAAGTCTGAATTTTCTCTCTGAATGTTGCACAAGCGCCTCTGTACATGCTTCTCATTCCAGTATAGTGTGAGTCAGGACTCAGTGAGTGAACCGATCTGGAGACCAGAGACTCCTCCATGTCGCGACGTGACAAACTCATGTCTGTGTGAGACTGAAGATGACACAAGTGTTACAAAATCACAAAAAAGGACATAATTCGAGGAAGCAGCAAAACGACAAGGTATGAATAAACTTGCTTTTCCATGAAAACTTTGATTCACCAATCTGCTTTTCTACTATGTCTCACTGAGTTGCATGTGTGAGTGAAAAATAAATCTATTGAATTCTGAGAGCAACGACTTAAGTAAGAATATGAATTTCTCCAGTTTCTGGCAAATCATGAGCCAGACCAAACTTCCTTTTTGATTTTGATTTTGTTTTGGAAATAAACTTTTCAAATATAAATCTGGAAGCCAGGATTTAGGGTCAAGTGTTGGTGTGGTAATAAAAGCCAACCTCCAACAAGAAGGACATGATTACAATCAACTTTCATACATCTGTGTTGTTTTGCCAGGAGGCAGCTTCAAACCTGATTAACCTGCAGAAGGTTCAATGTGTTTGAGAGGCTGATTTCGTATTGTTAATTTTATTGAACAGACAACATAAAGTTTCCCTATTGTCCTGTATGAGAAGAATGATATGAGGATTGTTGTATGTAAAATATATTTTCTTCTCGGAAACAACCTTTTGAAAATAAAAGGATAGCGATTCCCTGTCATGAGTACATCTATAGTCAGTGATTAATAGATCTCTAAAACCTCCAGTTTAATTTATCACATAAAACATATTTTGCATTAAGAAGTGATATCCTTAAAGATTGGTCAAACCGTTATGGGATAGATAATGTATTAAATGATTTAAGCGGTGTCTTGGAATTACTCCAAGGTTAAGTGGTAATCCCATATCCATCAACACTCGAATCCCAGTTCAAATGACCTGGAGTATGTATTTATTGGAAGGAGCACTTATGGAGCTTGATAAGTATCATTCACCAGCCATTACCCTATGCTCAGAAAGATGATCTATGAGGACCATTTGCATGATAATCTCTCCATCTGCTCAATAGCTTCAAAGATTCAATTTTGCAGCACAGTTTCTTAGATTCAACCAGCGGGATATAACTTCTTTAAGAACAGAATTACTGAAGTGATCTATTGGTTTTCCATGGTGTGCCAAATTCATTCTGGGACTAATGAAATGACTCATTTGCACCTTAAGGACTTAAATGAGATGGTGACATTGCGGCTTTGAATGTCATCATAAAATTTGTGCTTGACATGTCTATGGCCAAGCTTGAGTAGTGCTTTATTTAATACAAAGAGGCAAGGGAGGTAGAGGATGATGCTCATCAGACTGATCCAAAGAGAGGTTTCAGTACTTCCCGATGAGGAGCATTGTGAGGCATGTGAATTGTGCAGGCTTAGTACTGCAAATATAACAACCTCCTCTTTTTGTAAATGTATCAGTGTAACATGAAATATACATCATATACATCATAGTTTATATCACTATGAACTATTTCTGATAGTTAGGATGGGTGTCAATTTGTTCAAGACTATCCAAAAGTAACTGCAAGCTTTCGTCCAGAGTGATGTCAGTAAAAATTATCTTAATGCTCAGAGTCACTAATAATGTTGAAATAGTTTCCATCTGTCTGTGCAACCAAGTGTGGCTCAAAGCTAAAAGCTATAAGCTACTCATAGTGCATCCTATCAGAGTAGCTTTGTCATTAAAAGTTGAGTGAAAAAGTGGTTTGTATCTAGATGGATCTGACATTGTATCCCAGAACGTCATTGTTCACTTCATGTTGCATAGTATTTTGTTATCATCATTATACAACATGCACATAAATATATAACAAAATGATACCATTATTAACATCACTGCATCATTAAGTCCATGAAATCAGTACTGTCACTTTTTGAATGTACATGGCAGTTTCCAAACAGGTCAGGTGAAAAGAAACATCTTTCCTCTAATATCTCTGCAAACCAAAGTGTACAAACACAAAACTCCAACAAAAACTCCATAATGTTTACAACAAATTAGTGTTGTTTACATGTTTGGACGTTGAGCTGATATCCAGTGGAGCTTTTACTGTACTACACAGAACTATTTGTTTCTACTCATAATACAGCGCTACTGGAGTGCGTTATAGAACCAGGAATGGTTTAACAAACAGAATAACAGAAACCATTTGGAAGTTCAGCTGATGTCGGTCTGAAAAGCACCATTTGGTCCATTTAACTCTGTTCCCAGAAGGAGGCAGGGTAGACACGACACCGGTGTTTCTTAAGTAAGTTTATCTCAACTTTTTAGTTTTAATTAGTTTTTAGTTTTAATATTTTTTGGTTGTGGTTTACAGGACAGGTGGATGACAAAAACATTAACTCTGGGCTTTAAGTTATAACTGATCATGTTATAAATCATGTTTTTTAAATTCACTTGGATTGGTTTTGTGGTTTGTGGTATGTGCACATTCAGCAAAGATAAAGGGAATTGTGAGTTTTGAAATATTGTCTAACAGTTGGTCAACATAAGAGCACATAAAGTTATTTTCTCTCATATCTTCTCACCCTCTGAAGACAAGACAACACAAGAGTAAGCTGTGATTTATCAAAACAAAATAAGGGATGTCGAGTTGGCTGCATATCAGTCATCCATCACTATTATCTGCTTACACATTGTGGTAGACTGCACCTCAGTCCAATGAGGTGTGAAACTGTGTGGGTTGGCACCTAAAGAAAAAAACTCAGATCAGACATCTGTTCCACGAACATGGGGACTGGCCTATAGTGTGCAGGGAGAAATCCCAAAATCCTGCATCCCACAGATCATCAGGTAAAATATAGTGAACTGACTTCCTCTCAGCAGCCTGTTAACATGTCTCTTGTATTTTCCATCTGCAAACTGCATCCACAAACACACACACCTGTATCTTTTCCTCTCAAACAGTTTTCAAACTGAACAAGCTTTTCTGAAATGTTCTTCTCATGCCATAAGTGTATAACCTTTGGTCGTGGAAGTTAAAAAGGGCAAAGGGCCTGAAACAACTTTCGGTACATAGTAACTGCTACAGAGCTCTCATCACTCCTTCCTCTCCATCTTTACAGCTAAAGTACCTTCTGTACATCTGCACATACATGTACTCAATTATAACTTGCTTGTATGAAATCTGAGGCCTTTAATGGGACGAGACCAAAGATAAGGGCATGTCCAGATTACAGTATGTTGTGCCTGTAGGTCAGGATCCAGGATCCAAACATTAGCCTTCTGCCAGAATATTACTGCTGGACGGCTCTTATCTCTCGAGATGATATTGCATTTTCCAAACAAATTTGCATTCAATCAAATTTCCCAAACTGGCTGACACACAGCCAACCTGGTGCCTCTGGGCCATCTGGAACCATCAGTAATCCAGTCTTGGTACAAAGAGTATCAGTGTACATCCAATGTAATATAGGTGCATTTCCCCTGAGTGAACTGGGTGCTCTGCTGACATTCACTTCTGTGAACTCAGTTACCCTTTTAATTCTTATCCTGTCATGTTTCCACAAACAAATCTATTTTTACAGAATCTTTCCATATACATCAGCATATGCCATAAAATGTCATATGGTCATGAGACCATGATATTGAGGTGTATTCTGATGTATGATACAAGGCTGAACATACATTTGTTACAGTGAGAAGTTTGAAACCACTTCCTACTCAGTCCCACCTTTTGAAACTCTTCTCTTCAACTTTTGTGGTTGAAATCTTGTGAGCTGGAGAAAAAGATAATTTATTTTAAACTTGGCACCAAGTAGAAAATAACGAGCAGTACACCAGCGCCAGCAGAATAGTGCCACACCAATATCTGAAGATGTATGGTCCTACATTGTGCATATATATCCTAGGCACCACTTGGTTGCACATGTATTGGATGCACATGACTGTGCAATAGTATAGTGTTGGTGTCCCAGAAAAACTTGTTCATCTGTCGACACTGAAGATTGGGGATAAGTCATCATACGGCTACAATATAGCAACTACATGATGATGCTCTGAAATGGAAAAAAATTACTGTATAATGCTATACTATGTTATGTAAGTTTGTTACGATAGTGTTAGTGTTCATTTTTGTATGGTGACACTTGACAAATTTTACTGCAGCAAACTGCCATATGCTTTAAAGCTGCACAGACTGAATTTTGTGAAAGTCAGCGCGGATGCTTCGCTCCAGAAGAGAGATAAATTATGAACAACTGAGGGACGAAAAATTACCTTTCTGGCATTAGATTATGTGGTGTTGATTTTTCATTACACATGATGAAAAGCTCATGTTAATGTAGCGAATGAATTAGTTTGTCCATCTAACCACTTCACTCAGTTTCATCCATTTACAACAGTGCGTTCCAATAATGCAGAGCCATCTCACAGGATGTTCCATTTATAAAGCTGTTATCTTTAACCCCAAAATGACAACTATTACGCCATTATGATAAATCACAGCTCATAAGCAGATATCCCAAAGCAAGCAGCATCCTGTTCATGCAAGCCATTTGGATGGAGCAACTATGCTTTTAAGGGAAAAAGAATAGGGAAGGTCTTTAAGCCAGTCTGGGTCTCTGCCAACCTGCCTATAACCTTTGCTCTTTTGGTTTGGGAGTTAGCTAGTTTCCTTTTTCCTCTGACATCACTCGCCAGAATCCACACAATGATAACATGGCCCCGATTGCATGACATTACTGCTTCCTTGAATGCACATGGGAGAATTGTGTTAAAAATCCCTCATGACTACAGACTAACTGCAGTTTCCAGCAAGCACCAGCTGCACAGCTGGTGTCCATGGGAGAGACAGAGAGGATACACAAATTCCAGACTGTTATGAGGCAGAGAAATACACTTCCCTGGGCAAGATTTGCCTTACAGTGCACTACCCTATGGTGTGTGTCCTTACTAGTACTATTGTGGTGTCATATGGCAAATGTTGACCCCTCTTAAACCACAGACATGCAACTATATAAGGCCATCAAACATATCCATGATGTCCTAGCTGAGATACACACACATATACATTTATATATGTATATGTATATATATATATATATATATATATATACTGTCTCTTATACACTC
>CM076648.1:10010763-10053745 GCA_038496675.1 Rachycentron canadum | reverse complement strand
TATATATATATATATATATATATATATATATATATATAAACTTAACATTAGATAAGAAACCTACATGATGTTAACTCTGCATTCTGGCTCCCTACAATGGGACGACTATTTGCTGTGTACCTTCAAATTAAATATGCATTGGAAATGACTCCACTTTATTTACAAGTAAATGGATTTAACTGCAAACAAATTGGAGTCATTCCTTGCCAAGTTTGAGAGCTGAACCCTCTGTTATCTTAGTGAGCCAACTTTACATTGCAATAAACCTCACAGAGTGCTTAAACTCCTGTGTTTCATATGGTCAGACCCCCAGGGAGTCTGATTTTGAAATTTAAAGCAAATTGTTGGTTGATATTAGTTTTTTCTCCTTGTCTCAGATCTCAATTTGTTGTTGTAGCAGAAATTTGAGCCAAATACTAAAGTAAAGCACACACAAAGAGGGAAGAAAAAATGCACCTTGTGTGATTTTTTTTTTTTTTTTTTTTTTTTTTTTTTTTTTTTGGTAATGCAAGCCAGATGTGACCGGGACCATGGAAACAGGTGATGATAGCATTACACTGGGATTGCAAACAGATGGAGAAGGGCTTGAACCTATTCTTGTGTCATTGTCAGGGTCATAAATAAAGATTTTTTTTTTCCTATGATGAAATGATTTCTGTATAAATAACAGTACAGCAACTTTAGGTGCTATGTAAACAAGATTTGTCTCAGGGGACAAATCTTTTCTATAAGTATGAGAAATTTTAATTGTAACCAAAAAGAGTGTTGTGTCTGTTTCAAGTGTAGCTGGGTGGCAGGGATACTTGTAGCACTTCACAGTGGCAAAGCTCAGGAAAAGCTCAGCTGACTTGTGTAACACCAGTCAGTATAGTTGTGCCTTCATCATGTGCATTGTGTGTGCAATTATCAGTTAATTTCTGCAACAAAATTTTGTTGTCAAGCTCTTTCACTGTGGCCTTTCGCCAAACTGGACTCTCCAGTTTCTGCTGCGGGGAGACTCCTCTTGTTCTCCTGCCTCAGTGAGTGTACAGGACACAGGTCTGCTTCGCATCAGGTGAATATGTCTCTGGGAGAAGAATGTCTCCAGCAATCAGCCTTGATGAAGCTGCTGGTTGAGCTGTCCTGGGAGACAGAGGAAAGCCACTGTACGTGTTAGACTGGCCTCAGAACAAGAGAGGACACTGTGCAGACCTGTGCTGAATGACAGCCTGGCCACCCCTGAGAGATGGTTATTCAGTGAGCAATTACATCTCTCACAACCGAGAGGAGCAAAGAGCCCTTCCCCCAAGAAAATACTGGCCTCAGTGTTCATCTTGCAACTTTGTCAGATGAAGTAAAGTTTTCATGTTCAGCTAAATCAAGACAGTTCAGTCACAAAATGTGTGTTTCAGATGTTGTTAAGTGTTTTTTTTTATATCAGTCTCGAGGACTGTGAAGAGATAGAGTGACTTCAGTGGCTTACAGAAAAGGGATTTCACATTTGACATTTTCCAGGCTATCCCTGGAGCTACCACAAGAGAGCACAGCTGGCTGACTCTCCCACTCACTGCTGAACATCCCCTGTGTCACACACAGGTGTAAAAGCCCAGGCCTTTAGGGCAGATTCATGCTGTCACAGCTTCCACCAGCCACCCCAAATGGGGCCTCCCATTCTGCCATTTGGGAGAGTGGACTTTCACAGTAATGGACACTTAAGAAAACGACACCTTGGCCCAGCATGGTGCCACTTGACATTGTGACAAATAGTGAGCTCTTAAATCATTGAATTACAGAGTGAAATGATTTATTGGCCCCTGTAGCGTCATCACAGACAGCGTCATCCAGGGAGCATTAAAGATGCTCTCTGTTTTAGATTTCACACATTTTGTCACATGTTTATGCAGCTGGATTGTTTTATTAGAGCAATTGAATTAAGCTGTGATAAGTGAGTTGAAGTACCATGCTCAAGGGTACACTAGAAATGCCACACCTGTCAGTGCTGTGTGCTGGATGGGTCTGGCTTCATGTTGTGAAAGCTATGTGTTGACGTTGGGTAAAATAATCCAAACATAAAATGTAACCACTGAGATTTGTATTCCACTTTCCTGATTTTACTTTAGTTTGTGAAAGCTTGGTATTTCCCTTGTTGCCTTTATCAAAGATTATTACTTCAGTCTTACTTGGATCTTACAAGGCCAGTTACACAAATTTATTTTGTTCCCAAGTTTTCCATCCTCCTGGAGCTGTGGATTAGGCGCTACTACGGGTTTTTTTTTTTTTTTTGGTTTTTTTTTAAAGGCAGAGCTTAGTTGCGGTCTGCTCAGGAGGATCAGCTCATTTCCTTCACCACACAACACAGTGTGCTGAGAGCAGAGCATGTCTTGGAAGATCAATGTCTCCTCTTTTGTTACATCAGTCATGCAGCTTCTGCATCGCACAATGGCATTGGGGCAGTTGGTGGGGTGTTGAGACGCTTGATTGGAGAGCACAGAGGACCACCTGACCACCTACTGGTGCCCGGGGGGACGCACTCACACTCACACACACACACACACACACACACATACACACCCCCACACACACACTGCTGATTGTGTCTTTATCTGTCTACTGACAGTATATTTGTGTGAATGCTTCTTTATTTCTCCTCCCCTGCTATAGAGTGAGTTAACATGCTTTATTCTATGTTGACATATGAAACCACATTCACTATAATGTGTAATAGACTCTTACATGTCCCACCTAACTGGTCCCTGAGGATTATTTGAAAAACGAGCGCACAGACTTATTTCCCAGTTTTGCTGAAATGATAAAGCTGTTGAACCTCTTTTTCCATTCACAAGACTATCTACCTTTTTATTTCCATCCACCTCATCTGACATGTTATTATAATCTGTAAGTGTTTTGTCTGTTCATAATATATGTCAGACACAAGGCCTGTGGGTGTAGAGGGTTCATATTGATTTGTTTACACTTGGGATATTCATGACTCGCATTATCTCTGCAGTTGTTAAGCAAAACATTAAAACATGGTTTAAGTTAATGTACAAAGCAAAGCATTTAGATGAGATAAAGTGAATTTTAATCAGGAGCTTTTTTTTCTTTTTTTTTATTGTATGAAATTCCCAGTTTCCAAGACAAACTGAAAAATGCTCAAAATGAAATAGTTAACAGGAAAAGAAGGCTGACCAGAGCTTAATGTGCAACTGCACATTCTCATTAAAAGGGGGTTGCTAAAACAAGATAGAGAAACAAAATAAACAATCACCAGTCACACCATTCTTCACCCGGAGCAAGAATGTAGAAGCTGTCGAAATGCTGGGATCCAGGGGCCTGTTAGTGATGACACTTCTGATCTATTTTCTCTGCAGCCTCTCAGCTTTGACAAAGTCCAGCATCAGTGGATTTCTCTCTCAGTCTCTCTCTCTCACACACACACACACACACACTCAGGCCATTTGTTTTGCTAAGTACATGCTAAATGCTACAAGCTGATTATCAGGAAAGGGGGTGATCTTCTCGATTTTCTGCAGGGACTTATACGTTTTGGTGAGTTTGGCAGGAAACACCTCGACTTGAGGAGTTCTCAGACCTCCTTGAATGTCACAGAGCTTGTTCAATGTTTATGAGCCCACCAGTGAGTCACAAAGCGCTTTAGGGCCACATGTCACAGATATGAACATTGTAAATGAAAATATGAGTAAGAGAATATGAAGAGACTTTGAAAATCATGTCTTCAAGAATGCTCTACATTAATTTTATGGGATCTTTCTGTTCCATATTTTCTCTTGAAATATAGCAATCTTATAACTATTATCACCATACTATAGTTGTTATTATTTAAAACATTGTTTAAAAAGACAAGGTACTATAGTAATGGATGCTTGAAAGGTTAATTGGGAACTATGTACCATCCTGAAAAGTAAAAGGGAAATAATTTCATAAAGCTTTATTTTATTAAGCAACAGTTAATTTTCCAAATCTACCTCTGAAATCTGTACATGCATAATTTCACTGGATGATTTTTTGTGATAAAGTTAGGGGGAAACCTGAAAGTTATAGAGTTACTTCTATTGCCTCGGATGTTTGAAGACATTAGTAGTGCATGGGAGTCCAGTGCATGAGGCTGCAGCTAAAACAAGGCTCCCAAAGAACTTTTTTTCCCTTCTTTTTTTTCAAAGTGCATTTATTCAGAATTGCCAGCGTTGCTCTTTCTACAGGTCTCCAAAAGACTGGTTTTACACTGTCTACACGCATTACTCCCATAGTCTGTTGAAGGCTGATCCTGTCACCCACATCTTTCCGCCGGGCCACCCAGCCGGGATGTGTCTCCAACATGTCATCCCTCTGTGTGGTCCTTAACAAAAGAGAAACAGAGAGACAGAGAGAAGCACAGCAGCGCCAACCAAGAGAAAGATGTTTCAAAATATGACAGTGTCATCTCTGTGAAGGGAACGCAGCAAAGAGAATAGTGGAACAAGAACGAGCAAAAAAGTGTGAGAAGAAAAGAGACTGAGGTAAGTTTGGTGGTGCTGTAAGGTGACATTTTAACTGATAAAAACATTTTAACTGATAAAAATTTTAAGCGCATAAGAGCAAAGTAGAGTAGAGTAGAGTTTTCACTTATTTTAGTTTTATTTATGATGTATTACCAGATTTGATCACCTTTGTATAATAAATCATTTTAAAAAGTGTCCAAAAAACACAAGGCAGAAACATTTTGTAATAGGTGGTGAGATAAGACATTTTGCTTTCAAAACAAACAAAAGGGTCAATAACAATATAAAACAAGACTAGTTCCAAATGCCAAAAAATGTTTTGCAACAATTGTGCTTGTGCAGTTGTTCATAATCATGAATTCATTATGATTCTTTAAAGGTTACAACACTAAATTCATGTCAGAGGGACAATTGGAGTATACAACAGACATCAATCAAGGATTCTTGATCACTATAAAACAGGACATGACTACAGTGATGTAAAATAAAACTGTCATGTACTGTGTAAAATGTGTGGTGCGCCGTTGCACACGTTTGCAATTTAGTATTATTGTGGTAGTTACAATGTATTTTGGGTCCTTTGTGGTTTTTTCTAGTTGATTTATGTGTCAGCTGATGGATATTAAAAATCCTTCACTGCCATCAGGGTCATTTGTAATTTGCAAGATAAAGATCTCCAGGTCAAAAGATAAATATCCAATGTCCTGAACATGTTTTATGTTAGAGAACTGTTTTGGGGGCTTATTGATACCAGCCCACTGCTGTGATTTACGCAACACCACATTATATCATGGAAAGATAAGAGTGGTGGAAACAAATGATCTGCAGGGCATGTTGATTAACCAACTCTCCATCTGAGCTCCAGTGTTGTGCTTTTCTCTCATTATTACAGCCAAGGTAACATATACACACGACACTCATAACTATTACCAGTCCACTGAGCCTTATTTGGCTCTCTGATATCAGATGAGCATTTGTTTGCAGCCATACTATTACTGTAATTACAGTGAATAGGTTAATACAACATTTGTAATTATTTAAATATGTTGGATTTTTTTTTAACTGTTCATGTAAAACCTGTAAAAAGTCTTTTACACACTTTTTACTATGCACTGAATCAGGGATTTATAAAAAAATTTATAAAAGGAAAGACAAGGGCAAAAAAAAAGCATGTTCTGGAGGAAGGAGGTGTATAAAGTTCTAGTTTTTGGCACAGTTTACCTCCCTCTGAAAAGGGAGGAAGATTTTCTTGCCAAAAACAAAAGACAACATCTGATACAGGATTGTTCACGGATGGAGTATTTGACAGGTTGGCTCCTCACCTGTAATACAGAGATCAAGGTAGGAAATAGAGATATGATAGGATATTGTGTTGGAATGTCTTTAAGAAAGCTCATGTTGAGTAATAACCATCATACCCGTGCAGTTTCACTGACAAACAACAGTTCAGAAGTTCACTCTGTGGAGGATATCAGTGTCATTTTGTACCTACAGCATTTCAAGACAATGTGGTTAAAACAAAGTACCTGCTGGATGATCCATCTGCCTTCCCCCATGCCTTTATCATGTCAGATGTGGGCAGGCTGCATCTGACAAACATTATGACTTTCCATTACTCCAAAGCTTTTTACCCAGTCTTTTTCTTTCAGCTATTAAGAGCAGCTATAAGAGAACTTTGGCCTTTAGACGTGATCAAACAAATTAAGTTAATTTCAAGAATACCATGGACTTAACTACTTTCAATAAACCAGTACTCCTCTCAGCTACTGACAATATGATGCCACCTTCTCTTTCCCTTTCTCTTTTTTTTTTTTTGTCTATTTCTGTTTCATAAGTTAAGTTTTTAAATTTTCAAATTCAGAGCATTATAGTTATAGAGTTAATCAGACTGGAACTGCAGTTTAATCAGATACAGCCACATGGAAAGAACAACAACTAAGACTAAGAAAAAATGATATGTAAACTGTAGAATCAGTATTAAACTAAGAAAATTTGAATTTGTTTGAGTTTAATAATTTGATCTGTGGCAAAAACACAATTGTTAATGTTACTCCAAATGAAACAACCTTATTGGTTTCTACTTGTCTCTCCCCTCAGATAGTTGTGTGCTGGCAGCAGGCCAACATACCAGACTTTCATCAACTACATTGGAAACAATAATAAATAAAGGTTTGTTGAATGGTCATGGTTTGGTTAGATTTTGCCAGAAAAACGATCAAGTTAAATTTAGGAAATTATCATATTTTTGGGAAAAAAAATTCAGTACTTTGTTTAGGATAGGAAACTTTCCTTGTCATGGCTACAATTATAAACATGGTTAAGTTTGTGGAGCAATCATGGGTAAAAGAAACAACTTTGACACAGGAAACAAACAGTGAACACCTTTTTTATCTAAACATCTCTCACAACCCAGGCTTCATTCTTTGTTCTGGTAATAATTATTTTGGCCAAATGTGGTCACTAACACCTGTGGGGTCATGTTTTACACATGTTTTTTACAATTTCAACTGTTCACCAAACACCTTGAAGTTTATTATTTGAATGTGCCATGATTTGGTTTAAAAACTGGACGTGATTAATTAGGTCTGTGACAAATTCAATAAAGAGTAAAATAAAGATGTACTTTGTTGTCTTATAGTAACTGCAGTAAAGCATTGTACATTTTATACAATAGATACTACTTACATCAACGAAAACATAACACTACCTGTAATGATAATGTCTTCAAATATGCCACTATGTACAGCATGCGATCAAAGTTATATCCCTTTCTTAGGTCTGGAGGCATGATAGTACGACCACTAGTACTCATATCGATAATGTACAGCAGGATGGCAAATTCAACTTGTGTGTTGTCTCATCTGTGAGTGAATTAAGGTGTGTTGCACAAAAGTAAAGTTCATTTAGTTGTAGCCAGAATTACAGTGCCCTGTGGGACCTATAGTGTTTTACAGTTTATCTAAGGGGCTTTACTTGACATGTACTATAGGTTTCAGGATTAAGTCCAATGGACTTTTTGCATGCTGCAGGTACAGAATAGAAAGATCGATACAGAAGCATATCATCTGCATAAAGCAATATTACTCCTTTTTTCTAAGTTACATTAATGTAACTTAGAAACATAACACAGATGCATGAAACTCCTCTGAAGGTATCTACAGGCTTAACGTAGATATTACAGAGGGGAAACTTTTTTACTTTTCTACTTATGCCTCTGCGAGAACATTAGTGAACAGAATAGCAACAAAAGGGTTTGTTTAAAGATTTTTAAGTTTAAACTTAAAAAGTTAAAAAAAACTGAGAAGAAAAAGCTGAAAAGGTAAATTGAATTCTATTTGTTTCGCTCACTGTTTAAAACATACATTTCTCAGAAGGTCTCGCTAAATGAAACAAGGCTTGATATGTTCAGTCGTGGTCACTGTGTGATTTGTTAAAAAGCTGAGTGTGATTTTTTTCAGAACTTGAGGAGAGGTGGTTTTTGGAGCAGATATTTTTGACAGGACTTAGCAGGATGTAGAGCCACGCACACTCGACAGGTGGTGATGCCATGGGAAGCCATATGACTTTCAGCTCATTCCTCCACACCTCCCTGGTTTGAGTGGGCTGAGTGGAAAAGAAAGGATTCTGCACATTATGTGTTTTTCTGGGCAGACTTGGGGGAGTTAATGTAACAGTTGGAGATTAGTATTAAAGGGTATTCTGCTGAGAGCGAAAAGCTCTTAATTCAGTTTCTTGGTGTGTTTTTGTGTAGCTTAGTTTTAAAGGGCAGGGTTACTGAATCCTGGAAAAGAACATTTGCATTAAAAAAAGCAATTTAAAGAGCAACATTGGGATTTGTCATCATATTTTTTTACAGGGCAGGAAAAACAGGCAAATTGTTAAGTTAAATGTAGTTAAAATAAGTATTTAAACTTTTTCCCTTAGTATAATGAATGAGGCAAATATTAAAAGTAACAATGTATGTTTACTACCTGGAATTTCTTTATAAGTCATTGTTGTCTCAGGGAATAAATCCTTTATAATGTTAAGACAAAAACTCCAAAATGTGTTTAGGTGGGACAACTTAGCTAAATCCTTACACTACATGTGAACAGTGTTTGTCACAGATAATTTACTGCTGCTACATTGCACAATACAACACATCACCGTGTCCAAAACCAAAGTATGTCAGCATGTGACCAACTCATACACAGGCCATGACATGACAAAGTGAATGGATGTAAACAACATCATAATATCAAGACATTATGGGTGAGCAGCTGGGCTGTGAGCTCCATATCCTGTCCCAAAACCTCCAGCTTATTTATCTTTAGTCGGCTTCTCTCCCCCTTTCTTTCTCTCTCTCTCTCTCTCTCTCTCTCTCACTCTCTCTCTCTCTCTCTCTCTCGCTCTCTCTCACACACACTCACCCACACACACAGACACATGTCTGTCAGTCACTCTCCTCTACTCTTCTGCCTCTATCCTCTCTCAAAAACGAATCAGTAAGTGAACCGTCATAGATAAATACAATAAAACATTCATAGGGTCTCTTGAGAAGCCTACTTCCTGTCATTGCTTTCATTGTCAGATTAAGCTATCCCCACGCTAGTGAACAATACACTACAAATGTCTTGCATGCAAGAAACAACAGTGTGTTCCTCATCATTTGTTGTGAAAACAGTTCCTCTGGTGGCCTCCCTGCCCCCAGCCTGTATTTTCCCCACTGTAAATCATGATGAAATGGCTTGCAGGTGTCAGGATTAAAGAATACGCTCAAAGGACTTTGGGCCACAGACACAGCCACAGCTGCTTCTCTCCATTTGCGAGGTCCTTTACCGCTATTTATTTTTTGTTTAGTGTGATGGTCTTGCAGTACCAGTGCTGAGTTGTATGAAAGGCCAACCTCCAGTGGGTCGAGACCACACGCAGCTTTGCCATAACTGCTCTGACGTATGCAGCCCTTTAAGCTAAAGAATAAAAACAGCATCCAAACACTCAATGGTGTCCAGCACATACACCTCCTGTCAGTAAATAGCATATAACTATATTTTTTCTTTGAGTGTGTGAACCAGTGTTGTCCTGTGCCAGGATCTCTGGAAACAGTAAATACATGTCACTTCTCAGTAGAGGGCAGAGAAAATGGAAAATGGAAAAGTGTTGCTGTTGGGTTCATTTGTTTTCATGGCATCAGTTCTGCCAATTATGAAAACATACTCACCAAAGTAATTTTTGAGACCTTGACATGTGGCATCATCTCTAAAATGAAGTCAGGCAGCCCAGGAAACATGAGCAGTCAGGCAGTTGTTAACAAACATGTAGGTTAGTCAGATTGATCTGGAAGAAGAAAAGAAGGCATCTCTAGACTTGCATCACAGTTTACAGACCAAGGCTAGCTCTTTATTCAGCAGCTGCTAACTGTCTCCATCTGCCATCTTGTCTGGTACTAAGCTGATAATGCGCAGAGGAGTTTGCTTATTTGTTTGGTTGCATAAAGCAGCATGAGAGCAATAAGAGTGATCCAAAATGATCAGAATTACCATAACAATCATGTGGTCATGGTTTGGTTGGACTTAGAAACAAAATGTATTTGGTTGTAATTTGAGTTCAAATTAGTATTTTGTTAAGGATAGAGAAACTGTCATCATCGTGGACACAATATAAATGCTGTAAATGTTGTGGAACTGTCATGGATAAAACAAACAACGTGAATATTACTTTCATGGCTTTGTCAACCCACCGCAACAGCAACACACAACGCACAACCATGTGTCATTGCAAGCTGCCGGCACAGACGACCAATAGGGTTGTGTTATACTGGAGGACAGTCCATGGAAGTTGTGTCCATGGAAGTATATGATCCATGCTCATTCAGGCTCGTTCAGGTTCTAATGAACATGCAGCTCAAACTGGAAATGATCACAGCCATTAATATAGATCTTTCTCACAGCAGACAATCTTACTTGTCAGGTGTAACTAATGACATTAATAAGGGGTCTGTCCCATTGAGGTGCCCCAGTAAGCCATGACAGTCAGCCAGTATGCACAATAGCAGGACCCTGGCACTGGAGCAGCTAAATGGAAAACAGCCACCGTTAATGACAACAACACCTGTGTCTGGCAAGTCAAAGTATTGTGAGAAACACTGAATGAAGCATAATTCTCCAAGTGAATTAACATTGTTTGTACTGTCATACATTGTAATGCCATCTACCTGTCCAAACACAGAATTCAATTTGATTCTATTATGAGATTTCCAAAAAAATATCACTCTTAATCAATCAGACTTGAAAGAAAATTTCCTTCAAAACCTCACTGACACCAAAGAAGGGAGGAAATACCGTAATTTGCTGAGGGAGTCTGGGTGAGTATACAGGTGTGCCAGTGAAGTGAGACTGAGCAGATCAGTCTGCTGAGTGCAGTTTGTTGGATCACTTGTATATAGTGTAGAGCTGTTCCAAGCACGTACCAGCCACACTTCACATGCAAGTTTGACGTAAAGTGAATGTTTACTTTAAAGTGAATGCCTGCCCTGGCTTTATCACACAAAGTCATGATTGTGATTACTCTGTACCTTGAGTTCAAAACCACCACAGGTATTATATGAAGCTGTTGAGCAGTGATGAGCACCACTCCTGCAAGGCCAAGTGGAAATGAGATACCCACTGGGATTAGTCGAGTGAGTATTGAGTGAGTTTTCTTTCAGTATATATCCCTCACAACAGGCGCCAGCAGGACAAAGGGTTTATTGGCCATCTTTGTAGTTATTACAATAGACTACAATAGAAATAAAGCCATTATATTCAAGTTCAAAATCATTAAAGTTGCATTAACCTTATGTTTCAGATTGACATTGAAGCATCTGTGTATTGTGAAAGGGCTACTTCTTGAACCAGTGTTTAGTTCATTGATTTCATCCCATGAAGAAGGTATGTTTCATTCTCATAGTTTCCATCATTTAAAATCTTAACAAGTCACATCCACATGTCCACATCTGTGTCTGTGTCACTTTCCACGTAGAAGCGTTGTTAAAAGTAACAGAGTTTACAATGATCATCAGTGCTGATCTAATGAAGAGCATCACTGGGTATACATAAATTACTTATCCATTGTGTTGATAAAAATAAATATCAAAATAGATGCAACGGACCCCCAGGTACTGTCTTTTTCATTCAATGCATTATTCAGACACAGCCCATGCTGATTCAACAAACATCACATGAAACAGGCCCGACTTTATCAGGTTTTATGACACTCCCTCAAAACGCTTTAAACAATTTATTTCACACTATTGTAATTGTAGCCCTTAAAGCCCTGTGCACAGATGTTGATCTGTAAAGGCCACAATCTTGTTCCTTAACTTATTTCTTTGGGCTCTTCAGTAACATGGGAGGCATTAAAAAATTATGCATTTTATATTGAATATATAGGGAGGAATATAACAAGCCAAGAGACACCTCTATCAACTCAACGTCATTGTTAGCACTTTCACACAAAAAGAAAATATTAATCACTGACAAAAGTGTGATGAAGACTTGGTTGGGTTTGGTTAAAGAATATTTGTGGTTTGTGCTAAAATGACTCAGTCACTGAAGGGAACCCACTTTGTCATGGTTACAATAAGAAACATGTGTTTAAGGTTAGAGGACAATAGTGGTCCTGCTTTAAAAAAAACAAGAAAAACCCTTATATTCACTGCCTTCCTACCAGGACTTTGTCTATAACATCAACAGCAGCCAGAGGGCTTCACTGTCACTTTGTGTCATTTTGTGGCACTTGCTCAAATGACTGCTGTTGTCGTTCTCTCTGGGAGCACAAAAGTCATAAGGAGTCATTTTCAGATACAGCCCATGCCCACATGAAATCCAGAGACACCATGTGATTCACCATGTGAACACAAAAACTCTTATGGACTTAAACTTACAAGGCCTTTTATTAGAATTGAGCGAAGACGACTATATTCATAGATATATTTATACATAATATTGAAGAAAACTATATTCAGTCCTCAATCAGTTTGAACTATAGTAAACATACGGTTTGGCTTAATGCTGTGTGAACTCCAATTCAAATTTAGACAATGAACCAGTTTGAGTAGAGTTAACATTGTTTAATCATGAACTATGTGGATGGAGATAGAACCAGTTTAGAGGGTAATGATGAGGGGTGAAGGATCCTGGTGGTGGCTGAACGAGTGATGAGGGAGATTCCTTGTGTGGAGCAGGTGAGTGGTGAGCAGCAGGTGGTGCAGGCAGGAACCAAGCACAGGGATGCACAGGTAAGGATCAGTCTAAAAGGACTGGCCGCAAACAAATTTAGTGCTAGTGTCTTGTTAGCAAATGGTAAGTAGAGGAACCTGGTGATGAGTGAATGTAGAGCTGGGGTTCTTATACTGGATTGAGTGCAAGATGGGAATCAGATGAGCCAGGTAATTAGTGCTGAGAAGCATACACACACACACACACACACACACACACACACACACACACACACACACACACACGTGCACACACACACACACACGTGCACACACACACACACACACACACACACATACACACACACACACAGAGACAAGGGGAAGGAGACACAAGGTAAGACAGGCAGGGAAAACAAGCAGGAAACAACATATTTTATATTAACATATTTCACGATATGTTAAGAGACTTCACCAGTTTGGAGAAATTACTGAACAAACAGTTAAAACCAGCTCAGTGTGTGAGGTAAAAGAAATGAACAAAATAATGGAAAAACCGCACGAGAAAAGAATTTAACTTTGAAGCAGTGGCGTCAATGGTGATTACACAGGTGAGTCATGTTATAGTTACTGTTTTTTTCCCAGCATGTGTCACAGTCTGACAGTCATCCCCTCCACACCTACATGTTCACAAGCAAATGCAAATTACAGTGGCACTCATCACTCACCCCTAATTTGCTGATGTAAGACCATCCTTATGTATTATCCTATTTGTGTGACCCCACTCAACAAAGGACTGAAGACGGTTGAGCAGCATGGATGGTGATGGTAGTGTAATGTGTGTGTAGGGAATCTGGCTGTGCCTCTGTCATTGTTACAACTGGCATCACTTTGTTACAAATATTCCCTTTTGATCAGCAACAATACTATAGATTCATACCCTGTAAAGCAATCAGCTTGAGCATTTTAACAAGTAAGTAAAAAAAGAAATTTAAAAAAATATTGTGTTTGATACAGTGTGTTTTTCAAATCCTTCTGTCCAATCATTATCTTATTGTTATTATTAATATTATTATTATTGTTATTATTATCATCTGCTTGAATGACAGCACGGATGTTACAGTCTCTCTAACAGCACCTGTCTGTAGAAGCTCAGCACAGAGGAGCGCAGCCTTGTTCTCTTCCTTCATCCACGACCCTCCACACTTTTTTATTAGCTGGTGCTGTGGCACCTGTAGCGACTGAGACAGGGATGTATACACAAATCAACCAGGACCATCTGCAGCCTGTAAATGTTTGCCAAAGTGTGATGAATTCTTCATTGGTCATGGCTCTCTTTATAATGTTATGTTTTGTGCTGACAGAAGAAAGAGCAACAGGATGACAAACAGCCTTTATGAGTTTACTGAAGTGACACTACCTCAGTAAAAATGAATAACTGTCTGCTCACTATTACACATATTGTTATTATGTCAGAGGGAACATAAATGTGTAAATGAGGTCTGATTTTTTTGAATGTCACTATCTTTTCCTTTAGTATAACTTGGTGTGACGTGTATTGGATATAGAATTTAATTATTTCATTTCAAAGATATCAAATCCATCCTTAGTGTGTAGGACAAAGCGATAGAGACATTGAATACATCCTTGTGTAGAGGTTCAAAAGAAAACTGGACAAATATAAATATAGTTTGTATTCGTATGTGAAGTATGTTTCACCATAATGGACAACAAAATAAAGTACACCTTCAAAAATTCGACGACAACAAAAAGCGATAAAGTTCAACTGTAGGATTTGTTCATATACAGTGTTGTCACTTGTGTTGATGCAGCAACAGGAAACCGTCCAACCAACTCTGCTGCTCAACTGCTTTTAATGCTCTTTTAGTTCATTGGTTTATATTGTTTTGGTTTTACAGCAAATGTTGTACATCCATAGCTCTTGAGTGCAGTGGAAGAATTAGCCAAATATTTCAGATGCTCACATTTGGCTGAGACCAAAGAGTTAGATATGTAAAAACTGGGAGTGTGTGTCTGTCTGTCCATTTGTGTAAAACTTTCAAAGTAAATTGTTAATATAATATTTAGGAATCTGGGAATGAAACTACTAAGATAAGACCAATGTTTTACTCCCTAATATCAAAACTTTGTGTGGGATATCTATGTCTCCAAATAGAAATATATATTTAGAGGATTTCAAAATACTTCCCCTAGAGGTAGAAATGCTACCACCAGAGGGGGACATTATCGTGTAGTCTCCTCACAGCTAATTGTTTACCATTCACTGGATCTTTTTACTTTTGTATAAAGCTTACATGTTGTAGTCTACACTGGAAACACAACTACGGCAGTGGCATCTGAAACGATAACAGAACACAACAACAGTGAAAGGGCCAAGAGAGAAGAATGATGTTGGGAACTCAAAGGTATAAACCCTCTCAATCTAAATGCCTCGAATATTTAGAAAAAAATAAAAATTAGCCAATTGTTTTGAAAGTGAAGTCATCATCTCTTGTGTTTTTGCATCTGAAACAGTGCTTATACTAATTCTACCAGAATTTTGTCTGTCTGTGGTATGAAACCCAATGTTGTTCTTGTCTGTAGTTGTTTATCAAAAACACTTTGCACACTGAAAAGTTAGGCATCTCAGCTGGAATATATTTACTCAGTGAAGGAAGTCATCTAATAAGAGGGTGTAGCTGCCTGTCTGTCTGACAGCTTCTCTTAGAGAAAACAAAACATTAATAAATAAATAAGGAAAACAGTCTGGGCCTCCCACTCCCACTTGGTCTCTGGTTTATCATACTCGTATCCAACCATCCTGTGGGGCCAGAGCCGAGCAGCAGAGCCTGCACAGCAACATGCTATACTGCAATCAAAAACACCTGGCCTCAGGGCCTGGAATGGCCACAACATTACAGCATATGAACGAGCCAACTACTCCATATAGAGGCCCCATAATTGTTGGACTGTAGAGGATTTCTGCTTTTTTTCTTTTTTTTACTGCACAGTTTTACTATTGTTGTAAGACACAAGATCCAGGGCCAAACATAACCATCCAACACAGATTTTATGAACATAAGTTTACAAAAAAGAGGAATTACCCAGTACACCAACGCACGAGTGTTGCAAGGTTCTGCCCAGCAGAAAATGAACTGTCCTTCAACTCTAAGTGATTTCCAACACCTACACAGTTTCACACCTGTAACACAAAAGGGGATTTGGCATCAACACTCTTTTGATATTTTTAAGTTATGCTTCATGAGAGTTTTAGTGAAATTTGTACGATTTGGCAGCACTTCAAGTAGCTGGATTTATACTTCTGGTGCTTTTTAGCGAGGATGAACTGAAATCAAGAGGCATTATTTGACTCAAGCACTAATGAAAAACAATATTAAGTTGTTTTTGTCCACCCTCACTTCTGGACGGCTTTAGGTTGATGTCACAAGCAACGCTGGCCAAGTTATACCTTAACATACAGGTTTACTACTTGGTTGCTACAAGTGACATTAGCCAGAGCTTTATAATCCCTAAACTAGGTGGTTACTGGACACAAAACTCTCAGATAAACATCAGTGTTTTCCATTTGTGATAAAAACGTGTCAGATAATGGAGATGATGGCTCTGACATTAACAGACATCATATTGGGCAGTTGTGTCAAGTTGTATGTTCTTATTTGGTACAAGAGATACTTTCACAATGTGGAAGTTTTAACTGTTAAAATGTTTTATGTTTTATCTGAGTATAAAAATACTTTAAAGAAAAAAATAGTTGGACAAAAGTGCATTGTTGTTGTATTAATAGGAATACAAGAATAAGAATTTTCCTCCTCATTATGCCCAAGCTGCCGGGCAGGGTCTCTGGTTTCTCCCCCCTGCAGTGCCCTGGCACCCCTGCAGCATCCCCACAGAGATGGCTTCCTTGCCGTGATGAGCTTTTGACAGGCCCCAAAACAGCCTGCTTAATGCTGTGCCAGGCCAGACATGGAGCGGCTGGGATGCTGGCAGCTTCTTGGCCCACACCATGCATCACAGGCCTCAACAACCCCCCCTCTCTCTCTGGCTCGCTCTCTCTCTTTCTCTCCCTATCTCTCTCTCTCTCTCTCTCTCTCTCTCTCTCTCTCTCTCTCTCTCTCTCTCCGCCCTTCCTTTCTAGTGCCTCAGGATTGTTATGCAAAGCTTTCCAAGTAGAGATTGTAGGAGTTCTTTCAAGCACAGATGTATCCAGATCATATTTGTACAATCTCCCGTCATAGTAAAACATGTAGGTCTGGGCTGAAAGCTGTAGTTATCTGGGCTGAATGTCCAGGTGTGAGGATGTGGCCTCACCTGGGACATGAACCACACCTTTGAAACACAGAGCTTCTCTATCTGGAATCAAGCAGTAACTTTAGCTCTGTCTCATAAAACTACTGACATCTGCTGATCCCCCAGATTGAATAGCTGTCAATTATGTACGATGTCAAATCAAAAATATTCATAGCAGAAAGTATCAGCCTAAATGATGGGTCTTATGTGAGTACAACTGTTTTTTAAAGAGTCTCTAACTTGAAGGCAACAGGGTCAACGGTAGAAAAAAGCTCAGGCTGCAGCGTTAAAAAACAAACATGCACTACTGCCATCCAGTGTTGAACTATGAGTACTACCTGCAGAGCCTTAAAATAAACACAAGATGTGAGTACACAAGGATAACTCATTACAGCTATACTATGCCTTTTCCATTTGTGGTCAGTTTTATGGCTTTTGAACTGTAAACATTGTTCCAAGGAAAAAGAAACACATAACGCTTGTGTTGTGACATTCTTATCTCTCAGAAACTCTGGGGCCTGGTTTACTGTGCTTACAATAAAATTCGTAGTCAATTAAAAGAAAATAATGTGTTGGTGGAAAATTAAGGACAACACACTGTCTTTTAACAAAAACTGTGTATATAATAATATAATGATGCACGTGCCTTCTGTGCTGTACGTACTGACTATTAGAGGCACATGTTCTCTATCTGAAACAGAACAAAATAAAGTTAAAGTATTAATTCCTTATTGATTACAGCCATTAAATCCAATTCATGAGAAGTGGATGGAAGTGATGAAGACTTTTGAGAAGGATGAAGACATGAACTGCTCTTATGAAGGACAGAGAAACAAGCCTTTACTCTAAACAGCTTTGGAAAGTGTGAAATTAGGCAGGGCCACTGAGATGTTCACACCAGAACAGTTTACCATGTGTACAAACAAAAACACACTGGATACCACTGACAGTGGCCACACAGACTTCAGATAGTTGACAGATAGTTGAAATTAGTTTCTCTAATGAATGAATCCTGGTATGTGTAAGAAACAAGGGGACTATGAGGAGCTAAGATAGAAATCTATACAATCTTATACATATTTTGTGGAAGGAAGTGATTTAATTTAAATTACTCACGTCCACACTGACGTCTTTGTGGACCTGCAAGATAGAAACTGGTAGCATTCATGCATCCACAAAGATGGTCAGCATTTGACATGTACAGGGGTTTGGGGAGATAAGAATTAAGAATATAAAAAAGAAGAATTAAACATATGTTGCACCCATCCACCATCCGCAAATCTGACAAAACTGTGGTAAGAATCCACAATAATGTGCACCAAAGTCTAATACAGTTCAAGCTACAGTGACCTGAAGATCTGATGTAATGCCAGTGTTTGTGTATTTAACAGACATTTAACAATGAAGGAAAATACTGTCCTGCACTATCTGGCTAAGTTTATATGCAATAAACTACCACATCTAGTGAATGCTAAAAAAAAAATGAACAAGAAAACACAAAATCATAAGAATGTAAAAATGCTATAAATCGTTCCCATAACGTTTTATAGCACTCAGCTCTAAACACCTCTGTGTTTATTTTTTTTCACCAGATTTACCCACCAGTTAAGAAATATTTTTCCAGGACTGTCATGAATGTGACAGCCACATATCATGCTTCCTCAGGCAGCCAACAATCATGACATGAACTATGTGCAAGCTTCCTGTCACACACACACATGTTTCATGGTGAGATAACTGGAGACCTCAGCACCTCAGTCATGTCAGGAAAGCATTTAGTTTTTTTGTTGTAAAGAGAACACACACAGCACAGTGAGGTCAGAAATGGCATGGTTGTTTGTCATTGACGGCTCAGTCCATTGTCATATGAAACATTTGTTAAACTTTCACACTCGAGAAAAACACCAATGAGTGACACTGTCCTCTCTTCACCTGTGAAACTGTTTGTCTTCCATGTGTTAAGATTCATTGCAAAATTAGTTTCATGCAAGAAGATGATAGCCATCTGGTTGTTTGTCTCCACCAACCAAACATGTTGCAGGAAATATGGTCACAATCTGCCCTTGGCCAAGTGTTTTTGCAGAACATTAAAATGTCACGGTTAAGTTGGTCTCTGATTTGGATAAAAATGTTTTGATTTCATAATTTTATCAACAAATCTTAAATAAATCTTGTGTCTTAATTAGCATATGAATTCTTAAGTTATAAATGGATTTCACATTTACAAGAAGGAAGAAGATGAGATGAACAGATACCTGAAAACAAGCAAAAAAGAAAAGAAAAAATTAACAAAACTACTAGTCTACAGCCGTGGGAAGGGGATTAGGATTTATGCTCTGGAGACCTTAGTGAATGACAACATTTCATGGCAATCCATCAAATAGTAGTGGGCCGACTGACCAACAGACTAACGTTGGCGTTCCTAGAGCCATGCCACAAACATGGCTGAAAACCAGTTTTGCTTGATTTAGTCCAAGAGGAGGCAGAGCTGGTTCTAATTGGGATGAGGAGATAGGCTGTAACCTTATCTGCAGAAAACTGCTGTGTGCTGCATTATTTCATCTCCTTGTGTGCCCTGAAAAATATGACAAAAACATCAGAGAATGGAAAAAGCATGACCTCAGACTTTGTAACCTGGCAGATATAATCCAATCATTCTGCCGAGGGCCTAACTCGTGTTTAACGCCAGTCTATACATCATACTGTATATCTAATTTAAGGCTGAGCTGACTGGTCTTTGAAGAGGCAGTTTTGAAATCACATTCCAGTTTCCCCTCCCAAACAGCAAATTATTTTTACTCCCATGAGACGTGTGATTTCGGACTCAGAGTTGGAGCAAATCACTTGCAGACTACTTCATGAGGAGCTTATTAATCTGAGACAAGGGGTGCAGGATTCAAGTTGAAGTATAAACGACTTCATCATCAATGGACAACGTAAAAAAAAAAAAAAGCCTTGACTGTGGAGTGTGTGCTCGGTTCCACCTCAACAACATCAACATACGTTTAGAGTCAGGTTTGACGCCAGATACGAAAAAGCTACAGCAAAAAATGTGCCCCATAATTGGTAACAGTCTCTGAATATATGTAAGCAAGGTAGGCTGTAATTAAACCCAGCACAATGAGGATCCTCTGAGGAGCCTGCTCATGTATTTGTTGTTGGACGTCACCACGGGGCCATTCTGGAGCCCATCAGATATAGTGTCTAAATACACAGCAATCAGACGGTTTTTTTTTTTTTCTAAAATGTCTCCCACCAATTCCTCAGCAACAATTACTAAAGGTTATCAGGGGGCATCTACCACCAGAATCTGACCTACATGAACCCACCCTCATTTCCCCCAAAACGTGCCTCATTTCTTCCTTGTTAAAATCCCAGAATCAGGTTATTTAAATTACGATGGCCTGCAGTCCCCTATCTGTGACAGTTGTAAGAGAAATGATGTGAAAGGCAGTTTGGAAAGATGCTGAATGTAGCTGGCACTTCTTATCTACCACATATTAGCAAAGTTGAGAAATGGTATTTGCCATGTTTCATTAGCCTCCTGCCGTCCCATCATCGCCTGCCATTCCTAGCAACAACATGATCCAAATGCAGTCCAGATGTCTCAACCATCAAGCTTCAATATTTCACTACTTCTGCATTAATCTTATTAAGTGTGTCACAGATCTCTGCTTGATAAAATCTAACAGGATTTTAGAAATTCGGGGGCCTGCAGTTGACTGCAAACTGAAAATGATCACTTTGAGTTATTTTGCACATGAAAGAACTTAATACATGGAAAGTCAAACAATAAAATAGATTGCATCTATTTGACAGAAAGTAGTGAAACTAAAATAATTGGAGGAAACTCTTCTTCTGTGTGAACCTGCAGACAAAAACGTTTAAATATCAAAGCAAGAGTTTACGCAACAAATATTGAGGTGAAATAATTTGTCATGTACGACACTTTTATATTTCCTTATCTACACATGGAACGTTATAAAGTACATAAGACAAGTACTGAAGTTCAAAGTGTTGTGGTGCCATTTTATGGTTATTAGACTTGACATGATTTCAGATGAGAATGATGCATTTTTCTGCATAACATTATTTTGTAATTAAAATGTGTTGACTCTATAAAATACAGATATAATACAACACTCCATACTAAATTTTCAATGCACATTATTCAGTTTCGCCCAAAACCTTTGGTATGTTGGATGCAAATGGATGAATTAATGGAAAGACTTAAATAAATGAATGACAATGCTCCTGATGTTCTCACCAGTGATACATTTCATATTAGTGAAGAGAGGAGATTATTTCTTACAGATGAGGAACTTCAGTGTCTGTAACTGGGGGGACAAAAACACTGGATTGTCAGCTGAGATCACACAAACACAACCATTTGGTCAGTCAGATGTGTTTATTCAATTCTGTTACACACTGTAATAATTAAATCTGTCACATCATCTGCAGGTTTGTGTCTATTTTCTAGACAAAGTTGTAAACAGTCACCATCTCAAAAACAGTTTCCATCTGTCAATGAGCTTTAAGTGCATTTAATTATTGACATCAAAATTTAAATTTGAATGTACAATACTCTCAGGCTGAAGTAGCATTGTTTCAGGACTGAGAAGAAGCACTTCCACCACATGTTTCAATTTAGCATTCAGGACCATAGATTATTGCCGCAGGACACTGAAACAGCTGATGCCAATATGAACTGAATGACAATTAAGTAAGCTAGTTTCTCAACCTGCCATTCAACATCCTGAGTCTGGGATACCAACTATGCTTTCACTCTATGCAAAGACCCCTTTCCTCTGTTAAGAATTCCTGTCCTTGGAGGGAAAATCCTGTTTGATGGGTCCTGATTGCGAGGTCCAAAGCCTGTTTTGCTCAGGGCCAAGGTCACACTGGTTTCCCCAGCTCTGGCCTTCCAGGATCAGTCTTCCTCTGAGGAGAGCTGGGCTCCTTCATCGTGAACCTCTCTGTAGGCAGCCATGGGGCCACCGTCAGGAGTGTAACTCCCCATAGAGATCTTCAATCCCTCAGACAGTTTCTGGGCTGCCAGCTTGGCCTGCAACTCCTGAAATTAAACACAACACAGAGAAAAAGTTGACATGAATAGGCTGGTAAACAGTAAACAAGCACATTATTATAAAAGCAGCACAGCCATAGCTATTAAACCCCAAACAAAAGTAGGACTGATAATAAGCTTAACAGGCCTCTGTAAATTGACAACAGCACACTGTTTGACATTTGGCTCTGTTGTCAATACTTGAGATGTGAAGTGATACACAGTGCCTACACTAACTCAACACTGCCCTCTAGAGCTAATGGAGGGGACATGCACGATGCAGACTTGAATATAATTCATACTTTGATGAATTATTATTTAATCCCAAAACAAAGTGAGAAAAGGTCACACACTTCCATTGTATAAACTCAGTTTGTTTGAATCCAGGGGCAATATCAACACCATCAATTCCAAATACTTCATCTTTAGTCGTTCCAAATAGATTATTGTTTGCTGGAATAATTAAACAAAAATACAATGATTTTTATGTGTTAAGTGTTTCTTTTCACATATATTACATTATACATTCACATATAGCACATGATGATTAGACTGGAATAACACAGCTCTGTACAATGCACAAAGCTAGTTTCTTTTTAAGTAGGTACCATGATAAATACTGGAAATAATATTTATTAATGGTCAAAATATATTTTGCTAGTTTATTATATTTATTTTATTATTATTTATTATCTATAATCCCACACAACTACATTATGTTTTCTGTATAAAATGTGTTCAGAAGTCCATTAGCAGTGTGTGAAAAACAGTGCCCTCTCATTCATTTGAATCGGTTCAACCTCAGGGTGTCAACACAAAGTGTCTGGCAAAAAAGTTGAATCTGTTCAACTGCAAAGCAGCATCATCTGTGACCAATCAAATATGCAAGAGAGCACATCTCATGTGAAGAGATGAATAGCATTACCTCAAAGTGTTACCACACATCACGGTGAAGAAGAAATCTTTTTCTCTTTATTGAAATATAACATTTGCATTTGGCAAGTGGAAATTTCAGACCCAGACAGTCTACCTACAGTTGAATGTATACCATGCATAAGTGTGTGGAGAGCTGCACGAACCTGCTGCTTCTTGGTTTGTTCTAACATGAGGATTACCGACTCTTCCAGAGACAGAAGCTGGGCTGGGTTGTGGTGGAGGGGAGGGAGTTTGGCTGCAGTTATATCATCCAGGTGTTTTCTATCTCGCTCCTTTCTGGCCTGTGCAGAGAGCGGTGAAGAGCCTTCAGAAGACCGGCTGGGTGATGAGGATCCTGATGGAGAAATGTCACTTCCATGGATCAGCCTGGAAACACAGTTGAGATGATGTTATTTATAATCAAATAACTGAGAACAACAATAAAAGAAAGAAACATGACATGCAACGACACACTGATGAAATTTACATGATGAGCAAGTATTTTTTTGTTATAAATGTCATAATCATCACGTCATCAAATGCAGCCTACTCACTGATTTGGTTTGAATTTCTGCTTCCTGAGAGCTGAATTCTTCTCTGTTTTTTCCAGGACAGTAACATAGTGAGGTTTTTTTGGTGTCTGCTCTCTGAGAAAGTAATTGTCTCTTGCCGTGCTGTTTAATAGGTCTTTGGACTCGCCACTGAAACCAATACTAGTTTCAGACAGTCTGACCCTTTCCAAGGCCTCCACAAGGTCACCCTCTTTTGTTTCATTAGAGTTCAGAGAGGCCCCAGCAGCAGCCGTCTCCATGGTTTCATCAGCAGCCACTGTGGAGACAAACTGGTCCTGTTTCTTGTCCAAAGTGGTGTTTTCCTGCAAATGAGCTGAGACAGGTGAGGTCCGCCTCTCATGTACCACATCACCTGCAGCAGCTGTACTATGCCTGCTTTGGCCTGAACCTGCCTTTGTGCTTCGGACAGCATATTTTTGCATCGTGAAAGCCTGCTGGTACTTGGACTGTAACTCTGTCCTGGCAGCAGACACCAAGCTCTGTCTTCTCTCGTCTTCATCGTGTTGTTCAATAGCAAGCCGCACTTTCTCCGCAAATTCTGATATCTTTTTCCCTTTGTCCGGGAGAGACTGCAATAACGTCCTGAAAACACAACCAACACAAACCAATTATTTAAATAAAGATAGTAAGGCACATTTTACAACTCTCTTGAACTCTAGTTAAGTTATGGTAAGCACCATTTTTGATTCTCTATAGCAATTCGATGACGGTGGTGGAATCACTCATAGACGATCAGTCATTCATAAAGAAATACACTGATCTTGTATGAAAGGGTCACATGTTACATCTGACAGTCTTTCAATCATACCAGCATATTTTATTACTATTTGATCACAAGCTACTGGATGCCTTAATTTCCCTCAGCATAAGTAAAGCGTCTATCTATCTATCTATCTAATACTGTATATGAAGTATAATCATGATTGTGGTACAGAACTAATATTTACCCCAGTCTGTTGCTTCCATTGTAAAATATATATATATATATATATATATATATATATATATATATCATCATGCTTGACACATTAGTCACATTTGAAGCTTCCTTGGCTGCCGATTTCCACTGTACTGAAGAGGTATAAATATCCAACCTGACATGTTTTGAGGTCGGAGGTGATGAGGAAGATGGGCCACCACACAATTGAATGACAGAACTGCTTGTTCCCATTTGGGAGCTTTGTGAGGATTTTAAAAATTGACAAACACTGTATGGGAGATGGCTTGTATACACTATAAAACCATAAAACTTTGGACCTAAAATTAAATACGCGAGTTTGTAAATGATGTCTACAGCAACATTAACATAGGTTTTAAGTACTACATCATTTATCACTGTATTCAGTAATAAGGTAGAAATGGAAGGTGCTTATTCAATAATAACCATCAATAGTAAAACTCTATGAACTACTCCTATAGAATCAAAGAGTGCTTGTGTAAATGTGTGTTGTATCTAAAACTGAATTCAGTGGAGGGAGAATTGAAAACAAGTTTCCAAGTTACACATTTATAACATTTGAAAATCATCAAATCAAAAAAACAAGTTATCATCAGGATCAAAGAATATAAAATAGTCATTACTGACCATAAACTCATAGATAAAATGTTTTATTGTATGTATGTATTTTATATATACATATGTACATAAGTATTTTAATGTGTTTGTTCTGTTTCAATAGCAACAACCGTGCACTTGATGCATAGCTGGAGCATTGGAAGTTGTAAACCCTGCGGGTGTATGACATATACATTATACAAAAGCAAATATCTTAAAACAAAAAAACCCATGTAAATCTTTAAAGGAAAAAAAAAACTATGTTGCATTTTAAGAGCACCTATGTTTTACTGATTTTGCAGTATGGTGCAACTGCGTCAACATAGTAAACCTTTATATTACTTTTCTATCAGGAACATGCTTCATTTATTTAGATTTTATTTAGATTTTATTGAGCCCTATTGGTGTTTTTTTTTTTAATCTGTGCCGTGTCTTTTGACAGATAACCTATAAAACAGCACAGACAATAAGATCATGACCACAAATGTTTTTTCTGTGCGTCTCCTCTTTTACTAAACTCAGTTACTGAGACAGAGGCTCTTCTCCTGTCACTGATTTCCTGTCTCTCATATCCAGCAGATATTCACGGGGGAGTGAAGTGGGGCTAATGTGAAGCGGGCTTACTTGTTGGAGAGTATCTTTTCCTGTCGGAGCAGCAGGTCTTGAAGCTCCTCTCTGCTCTGCTTTCTCAGGTCGCCCACCTGCCCCTGACTCTCTGCCCGAGACGAGGACATCCCCGTTAGCTACTGGCAGCTAGCTACAGCCATTCACCCACAGCGGGAGCCGACGTCTCCGTTTAATTACACCACATAAAGGCTCGGTGTTAGTCGGCTGGTCCGAAACACCGCCGGTTCGCCGGGTCTTTGCTGGTTGGAGAGGTTTTTTCACTTCTTCAGCTTCACTTCTTCAACATTTCAAAGTCTGACTCTTCTTCATGAGCGGAAGTGAAGTGAGAGGGGTGGAGCTCTATCGCCCCCGCCGGGCAGCACGGTGTAATGCACCTCCGCCCCCGGTCGCCAGCCCGTGCAGATGATTTGCTGCCCTCTTCGGGTCAAATGTGGTCATCAACCACTCCGTTTACTGTAAGATACACCATATGGACCCAATACAAAGGTATTGGGCCACCTACACATTACACCTGCCCCAGGTGGAGGAGGGATGATGGTATGGAGTTGTTTTTCTGGTGTAGGTCTAAGTCCCTGGGGGAAAATCCTAATGCTTCAGTTTAAGAAGATATTTTTATGCTTCCAGGTTTATTGTGGTTCCCAGAGTCTCCAAGAGTAGAACGGGAGGCAGAGCCTTCAGCTACCAGTCTCCTCTTCTCTGAGATCAGCTCCCAGTGTTGGTCCAGGAGGCAGATACCCTCTCTACATGTAGGATTAGGCTTCAAACTTTCCTCTTTGACAAAGCTGATGGTTAGAGCTGGATCAGGTGAACCATCCCTTAGTTATGCTGCTATAGACGGAGACTGCTGGGGGATACTCTGAGCACCTCTCTCTCTCTCTCTCTCTCTCTCTCTCTCTTGCTCTCCCTCCGCCGTGCATTTATATCACACTACTACATGTCACTAACTGTCATTAACTTCTCTCTTCTCTCTCCCATAGTTTGTCCTTTTCCCTCCTGTCCTCATTCTGCAGCTTCCCCCATGTTCCTGCTCAACAATTGCTGCTGCAATATTCATTATTAGTTATCGTTGTTTTTAATGTCAATACTAACACTACTATTATTGCTTCCTTTATTATTTTATCTTCCTGTTGTTATTTACTTATTTACTTATATATTATTAGTATCAGTCACTGCCATTATTTTATTTATTTATTTTTTTACATCTGTATGTTTTGCTTTTATTCCATTGCTCACCATTTTCTCCTGCTCTCGTACTCATGCCTCGAAGTAACTTTGTCATGATTTTGCACCATATAAATAAAATTTGATTTGATTTGATTTAAACTTTGCGGGAACAGTTTGGGGAAGGCCCTTTTCTGTTCCAGTATGACTTTGCCCCAGTGCACAAAGCAAGGTCCATAAAGGCGTGGCTGGGTGAGTTTGGTGTGGAAGAACTTGACTGGCCTGCACAGAGCCCTGACCTCAACTCCATCAAAAACCTTTGGGATGAACTAGAACTAGATGTTGGACGAGAGGGCCTGGCTCACTCAGTGTCTGACCTCACAAATGCTCCTCTGGATGAATGGGCAAAATTTCCCACAGAAACACCTCCCAGAAGAGTGGAAGCTGTTGTGGCTCCAAAGGGAGAGACCCACTCCATATTGATGCCTATGGATTTAGACTTGAATGTCATGACTTGGATGTCATGACAGCATAAAAGGTATGGCCAAATACTTTTGTTCATATAGTGTATTTCTATCCTTTCTGTAATACAGCCAGAATGAACAGCCTCCTCAGTCTCAGATTTTCCACATAAGTATTTCCAGTCCGGATGTTTCCCAGCCACCATGCCAACTCAATAGACAATGACCAAAACATACAGCTGTGTCCTTTCTGTCCCCTCACAGAGTTCAAAGTTAGTTTAACTTTCAGCAGCGAATGCACACTAAAAATTTCAAAATTTCGGTAGACTGAGAATGTCATGTCAAAACATGGCCTCCTTACATTTTACATTTTGTCACTCTGAACATGTAGATTTTCTCTATAGTATTCACCTCCACCCATCTCTTGTAACTAAAATCACAGAAGCCAATAGAAAAAGCTATTGTGTGGACTTCATTGTACGACCATCTGAAGCACAAGACTGGATGCACAATATCACTGACTGGCACACTTTATATTTTGTCCTTCTAAGCCTGTTCCTTGTCTGCCAATATAATGTCACTTTGTGGCAATGCACAATAGCTCTACAGACTCATGAACTGAAAATTAGTCACAGGACATGTCCTCAAAATAGAGTTAGTGACATAATCTTTTGTATATTTACTGAACATGGGTGTTTATGCATGGCATTTATGCAAAAGTATGAGAGATTCATCTGACATGGAAGCTTTCCAAACCATCAATAACCAGTTACAACAAATTTAGACAGAACAATCCACATCACAAGTTGTGCAGGGGTGTCCAGTGACACAGTCAGGATACTTTAACAGTATAATCTTTATTAGGCAAACATAAGATGGCCTCTTTTAATTAATTTCAGTTTGATATGTAAAGTTAAGAAAAAGGCACATCATAAAGCATTTTAAAATCACAGTTGTGGCAGTGCAGACAACAGCTGGATAATACTTGTGCCTGTGGCTCAGGAATGGCAGTCACCTTTAAGGTTTAAGGTTGAGATATTCAAAGTAAATGAATAATTTTATCATTAGCACGGAAACTTACTTTACATTATATTAATGTTTTACCTTGTTGCCAGTTCAAAGAGATTTATTCCCACCACCAGTATCAGATGGTAGGCTCACAAAGGCACAACGTATAATAATAAATATTTTGTACATAATGTGACAATAACAAAATAATATTCATATAATTTGTACAGTGGTAATATAAAAGGTTAAACACAACCTTATCAACCTTCATATAGAACCAAATGCCTGTAACTCCATGAGCACAACATAAGCAGGCAACATTCACAGTAAACAAAACAAGTATAATTCTTCAGAACATTATTTACAAAAATATTTTTGAAGAGCATCTGATTATTTACACCCAAAAACATTTTATTATAATTAACAGTGATGTGCAAACAAAATAGAAAAACCTACATAAGACATTTTTCATCATTGCCCAGAATCATATGCTACACAAGACTATATATGACAGACTATTACTACTATTACTGTGTCAACCTTTGACTGTTTTCAATCTGAGAGCTATAATAGTCTGTCATATTTCATGGCAAATTTAAAGAGACAGTCAGCAATGAAAATATTACCAAAGGTTACTGAACTTTAAACAGTTCAACATTTTAAGTATTAGCATGCACTCATTAGCTTTATTTTAAAAGGTTAGAGGAGAGGATCCATACCACTCTCATTATCATAGTGTAAATGTGTAACTGTAGCTACAGTTCATTTTAACAGCAAGAACATATTTATCATACACGTCGTTATGTGCAGTTTAGCTTTATGCTAAGCTAACTGCAGCTACATATGGCTTAGCTTGACATAAGGACTGTCCTGTTCTCTTTTGTCTCAAAATACACTGACCAACACCTCTGAAGCTCACAAGCTTCACAAGTCAACAAAGTAGTTGTGTAATTAATACAAAAGCTGACGTGTAAGACCAATTTCCCATTTCATGGGGGTTGTGAACTGGAATAATTTTAGACTTCTCTCACTTGCATTAGAGGCAAATTTTGTTACTTTTGGATAAAAGCTGAAGGGCAGCTGTATCCTCTTGTTTTCAGAATTAATGCTAAACTAAGCTAAGCCAACTGGCTGCTGGTCATAGCATCATGGCTATCTTAAAAATGTGATTGGTACCCATCTTCTCATGTAACTCTTGGTAAAACAGGTAGTAAGTGTATTTCCTATTGCTAAATGTATTGCTTTCAGATTACTCTATGTTTATCTTTGCTGTCATTTCCATAAGTTTCATGAATGGTGAATAAACTTGAGTTGTTCTGGATCTAACTTGAGAAAAGGATGACGATAAAGTGGATTCCTCCAGACTTGAGTGTGTGCCTGTGTTTGTTTTTGTGTCCACCTCATCTCTCCTGGAATGGACCGGGCTCAAAGGAGGTTCAGCTTCAGTCGCGCTGGTGTATTGGGACATCCCGCTTGGTACTGAGGGGTTGGACTGCAGGAAGCGGCTGTATTCAACAGGAGTGAACCTTAGTAAACTAGACTCTAGCCTGCTGGGTGGAGGGTTACTTGACCTGTATGTTCTTGGATGGGTGGGCATTGTCAGGTAGAGGGATGGATGCTGAATGGGAGATGTCGGGGTTGAAGGTTGTGTGAGGGATGGAGGTTGTATGGAAGATGAGATTTGTAAGGGAGATGGAAGTTGAGTGTGTGTTAGCGACTCAGTGGGTGACAAAGGTAGTGTGGGTGATAGTGGTTCTGTCGGTGATAGAAGTTGTGTGGGTGATGAAGGTTTCGTTGGAGATGGAAGCTGGATGGGTGGTGGGAGTTGTGTGGGATGGAGATGAGTTTGATCACGCTGAACAGGAGTTTCAACATCATGGCTCTGTGCCTCATGTCTGCAGATGCAGTCAGACATTAGGATGAGAAACTACCTCCGCACAAAGAAACGAATATAACCTGATGCTACTAAATGTTCTCCAACCACGCTTCTTACCTGGGGAGCAGATCACAGCCTACTCCTATCTCCCTGGTTTCCAAAATCTCTTGCTGCCTATTCTGTGTGGACACAAAATACTTCAGCTTGTCTTCTAATTCATTATTCTAGGAAAAGGAAAAGAGGAAACAACACTGTCAGCATAGACACATGCAAAGAACTGCAGTCACTCCACCTGTGAAAGTGACTTAATAGGTGCAGTGACACAGGGAAACCACACAGACATTGTTGAAAGTACAGGAAATCCAGTGCTCAGCAGCCCAGGCAGTCATCTGTAGCCATGCAGTAGATTACCACACCACACCAAAATAAAAAATGGTACTTAACACTTGGTATATAAGTATTTGTCTTACCTCACACTCCACTATTGCAATCCTGTCCAGAAGCTCTGAGATGAACATGTCCTTCTGAGCGACTTGAGCTCGCAGTGATTCAACCTTCATGAATTCAAGATGACAGCAATCAATAGAAATGACTGATCATGCATTTTCAGGCAAATCTTGTCTCTGCTCAATTGATTCAATTATTTATTTTATTCAATCCAACACTGTGATCTTACTTTATAGGGATTGTTGGCATTAATACCTTATGTTTTTTGTCCATCATATAATAATCCTAAAAATAATTGTAAATTTGTGCAAATTATAAGGAAACTCATTATATGAATGGGGAAAAACATAATTTAAACCAAACTTGTACCAGTTAATTAATTTGAAATGTAGTTGTCCTCAAACCAAACACACCATCCTTTGTTAACTTTGGGTCCTGATTAAGTTAAATATCCCTTGCATGCACTCATTGTGTGTACTTTGGAGCGCTGACAAATAAACTTCTTCGGGTGACGTGTGTATATGTGTCCACACCCATTATCAAAGCACAAAGTAGAGCAGAAGACCTGAATGCACGTGACTGGACATTTTCAGACAGAGAGAAATAAACCCTCCTCACCTCCTCGATCATTCCTTTGACTTTCCTCTGCTGGCAGAATACCATGTCATTCAGGTGTTTGATTCTTTCACGGAGATTCACTGTTTCTCCTTGCAGCTCTTTGGACCTAAACACAAGCAGCACACACAGTTTAAACTCAAGTTAAGACTTTTTTCATTTTCCAGAAATGTGCAGCCAAATCAGGAGCTTCAGAAAAGGGCCTGCAGCAAACTGATTTGCTGGCATTAGAGTAATAGTGCAAACATGATGTTATTTGAAGCATTCCTGAAATAGCGATTTGACAAAACAATCACAAACTTGAACATCGGCTGATTCAACATCACGACAACTGAGGAAACTTCATTGACTGATGAAGAAGAGGTGTCATGGTTGGAAGCCCATAAAAACACTGATACATTTCCCCTGGAGTTGGAAATGTTTTTGTCAACCTCACAGTAATTTATACCTTTTGGCTACAGTTGCATCAATTGTATCCGTCAGCTCCATCAAGCGGAGACGCTGTTCACATTCCTGCAGCTTCTTCTGCAGTTGACTCTTTTCCTGTGGAGATTCATTGTCAGTTTTTCTAAGATGTTTTCACAAAATGGTTGAACAAAAATCGCGACTCTCAAAATAGTGTGAAATCCTCATGTCCACTGTTTTATTTTCTCACTGTGGTATTTCTTGTTACTTTCAGACAGGATTCACACATCAAAGTATCATAACCTGTCAAGCTTAAATATTTCATACACTCCATTAGTCTGTTTTTTTGTACATTGCTTTGGTAAAAGAAAGATCTGATTACTTTATGTGTTGCTCAAAGTTTACTCTATTATGTGCTTGTCAAGGGCAGAGGTAGACACAGAGGAATAGAGAGAGAGATGACAGAGATTACTGTATGAGCTGTCTATTATTTGCATAAAGAATATTTTGTTTGATATTCCTTTGTTTTACCTTGCCCATACAGTCCAGTAGACGCTCCACTTCAATGATCCTCTGGTCCCTCTCAGCGATCTTGGCCTCTGCAATCCGGATGTTTGTCTCTGCCTCCTCCAGTCGCCTGATGTACTCATTGAGTTGGGCCTGTGAGAACAAAAATACGTTTCAGTTTAGGAGTTGGACTCAGAGAGACTTGTTATTTATCTACATTTTGAGTGTCAATTAAATTGAAGTTACTTTCCACAGCCATAATCACTGTAAACGTGTCAAAATCAAAAGCATCTGAGGTATATCGAGGAATGTTTCTTTTGACACATTCAGTAATTTTTGGTTTCTGGTTGGCATTGAAACTGTGTGTGATGTGCTGTGGTGATAATAAGGAGGATTAAAGAAAGCAGACCTGTAGGTTTTCAATCTCCTCCCTGTGTTTCTGTTGTTCCTCCAGCAGCTTTTCCTCGTACTCCCTTTGTAGCTTTGCTGAGAGCGCCTGTAGCGCCTGACTGTTGGCCTCCTGTGAAGACTCCACCTGGACAAGTCACAGCACAGCAGAAATTAAGACTGCGCTCAGCTGATTATCCTGTACTGACACTCGAATGGAAGATGAAGATGTAGCTGATGGGCAATGTAGCCCACTGCACTGAGATCATCTGTTATTAGATCTGCTGGATCAGGACATACTGTTTCATCTATTGCTCATCTATTGCTCATCCGTTTTTTGTTTTTTTTCCTCTTTAATGCAAAGTGGCTGCTTTTAAGTCATCACACAGACTAGAGCATGAGATGAAGATCAAGTGGTGAATGATCATTTCTAAACACATCTTGTCCCTCTCCATTGTTACTGACTCGTCACACTATTTTGCAAAAGATCATTTGTGTCACCTGCTGAATGACCAGAATCACAGAGTATCTCAATGATCAGGTTTTTCACAGTAATATTTTAAAACGTGTGGATACTCATGTGGGTTTACATGAATGCATTAGCGTGCACTTCCTCTGACCTGTAGTCTCAAACTCTGGTTTTCAGCCTGCGCAGCGGCCAGCTCCTTCTCTTTTTCTTTGAGTTTTTCTTGTGTTTTCTCACAGGTGCTCTGCCAACTCTTCACCTCGTCTCTCGTGTTCATTCTGTTCTGACAGTTCTCCAGAAGGGATTTCTGTGAATGAAGCTTCTTTTATTCATCAAGCCAATCTTTTCTGTAATGCAGGCACACACCTATAATAAAGAAAGTACCACCACATGACAAAGTGATTTGTTACCTGCAGGCCGAGGTTGGCAGTTATAAGGGAGCTGTTCATCTGATCAAAATTCTCCATGGCTGCTGTTCGGATCCGCACTTCTGACTCCAGACTCCTCCGATGTGCGTTGGCAGTCTGCAGACACAAACAGTACACAGTTTTTTCATATTTATCCACAGATTGGAGGTTGATGAGGGAGTTTGAGCAGTCTCATGGTGTTATATAATTCATTACCCTGATTTCCTGTGAAAGTTTCTGCATTGATTGCTGCATCCCTCCAAACTGCCCGTACATTCGCTCTCTCACCTTCTCCAGAGAATCTCTCACCTGGATATATACACACACAAGACATACAGATATTATTTACAGAGCAACACACAACCTTACATAGATGAGATGTTGTTAAAACAACGTTGTGTTCACCTAAAGGCTTAGTTGCCTGTTGTGTTAGTCTCCACTCACCTCCCTGATGTACTTCATCTCATCATGAAGGTGATTGACTGTCCACTCTCGTGCCATCACCTCCTGCTGTCTGTCTGAGCCCATCCTCTGCACTACAGCATACACTTTGGGCCCATGATGCTGCAGCGAGGACTCTGGCACCCCATTGGCCATGTCTCCGAGGTGCTGAGGGTGACAGGATCGGCCCGGTCAGGTTTCTATAGCCACCCTTCATTGAAGCTGACTAAGACTGTCATTGTGTTTGTCTATTGTGTACATGTTTGTGTGCAGACATGCACACGTTAAAGTGGATCACGTGTTTGTGTGCAGATGCACATGCATGCATATGCAGACTGTACATCAGGTATTTCCAGCACTTCTGCTGCTGAGCCCTGGGAAAGAAGGGCCAGAAAGAGTGCAGGGTGTATTGAGGGTGTCATGTTTCTGCAACCCAGTACATGAGCTGGTGCCGTTTCTGCCTATTGTACCTCTCACAGCCAGGCCACCAATGAAAACAGATGCACACCAGCACAGGAGCAGTGCAGCACACAATGTAATAACTAAATAACAAATGACAATTGTAGGCATGGACACGGATAAATTACTCAAGTGTAGATTAGAGATTCAGTCTATAAATATTTCAGATGTACTGCAAAAAGCAAAGGGTTCTGGGGCTGCAAGTAATCGATTATTCAGTAAATTCTTTTCTTGACTACCTGATACATTTTTTGGACTATTCCTAAATGACTTATTCACATTTTTTGTTTTATATTGAGTTTACTACCACAGAGCATAAGAAAACAAAAATAAAAACCATATATCTACTACAAAATGAAACACACTGAAAATGCCAAACACCTCAAAAATCAAGTATTTCCATCAAACACTTTTTACATTGTTGTAAATTCTGTGGAAATGTAGTAAACGCCAATGCAATTTTGAAATAGAATTTTTTTTTTTCTTTCGTGTGTGTGTCACAGTGTACCATATGGGGATTTGAACAAAAAACATATACACCTCCATACAGTATGATAACCATCCATGCCTACAGTAATGTACATTTTACAGTAATACTGCAGTAACCACTCTACAGGTGCAGACCTGGTCATATCTGTCCTCATTTCTGATGGATGCCATTGTAAACCCACTCATGATGAGTTGGACTCAGTTTCTCTCATAGTTACAGTAAATCATTCATATTTATACATATACACATATATTTTTGTAGTAGCCTCTACTTTTTCTAGAGTCAGTTGGGTTTTTGTTAAAATATCAAATCAGGCATGCACAGAGATGTGTGTCAGTGACACACAAATGTCATGTGTTGAATGTGGCTGTCTACCTGCTGAGGTGACTCCCTGCCAGCTGGCCTCTCTCTATGGATCATCCCGTTTCTCTTCTTCCACGCCCTGCTGGCATCTTTTTCTTTCTCAGTCTGCAAAGAAAAGATGCAACAAGAACAACAAATGTTTATGTTAGATTGCTGTTGTAAATGATTCACTTCATTTCTCCACGTGGACACTAGAAAATTCAAAAATGTTCTGGTTACATAAGTGATCTTATGTGGTGCAAACAGTCCTCACTTAAACCTTCTACTTAGCAAAGTTTCTAAGTAAAATAAACTAGTGTGTCATTGTTTCTGGTTACATGTAGCAAGCAAACAGTCTTTGAAATGTTTGTTATCTAACCGCATGATCCTTTTTTTTTCTTCACTCATTGTTTTGGTGATAGATAGATAGATAGATAGATAGATAGATAGATAGATAGATAGATAGATAGATAGATAGATGTTTTGAGGCCTCTGCTAATTATTGAGATCTATTATCCAGAGAAACAGGTGTTGGCCTCCACATTTCACAGAGATGAGGAGAAACTTGGACAAAGACGCCAGTGTTATCTCATGAACAGAGCTGAGACTCACGTTTCTGCACCATTTAATCTACAAAGAACATGCTGTTGAGAAATGGTGAAGGTGGATGTGAATTCCAGTTAATGGGAGGGAAGAGCAGCCATAATAATGTTTTAACAACACGGCAGCCCACTTCTGTATGGGCTGTCCATTCAGCTTTGAATTTCACAATGACAATGTCTGACCACAATGGTGGACAATGTTTAACTGATGTTTGTAGCTCAGTCTGCAGGGCAGTAATCTTGGCAGAGCGAGCACACAGGGTTTCTTTTGTTTTGTTGACTTGATGAGAATTGACCTGCTGACATACAACAGTGAAAAACTGCATCATGTGAAAATTATAAAAATAAGGCCTCCCTTTGAAATAATCATGTGTCAGTGCATTGTCAAACACTTCACTGTCATTTGTTTGTAGCACATGTAGTGACCGCTATATCATATGACTGTATTGTGAGGTACCTGATTGACTGGATTATCTCCTTATTCCCAACACAGACATGGAAGTTTTAGTTGAAATCACCACACAAAGACCCTCTCATGTCTCTCACTGGGTTGAATCATGTTCACTTTGAAGAGACTTTCAGTCATTGTGGAGCTGAAATCCAATACCATATGTGTAGAAACTTCTATATGTATAACTGTGTCGTCTCATTCTCTGTGTGTATCATGGTACAGCTGTATTTCATCTCACCTAGGTCATAGTCACTGGTTGGATTGCGTCAGTGATGTGTCAGGTTGCAGTACACCCCCTGTCGGATTTTATGGCAAAGAACCACTTTAAGCAGCTTTAAACACTGTTTGGTTTAACTAAACAGCTAAACACTGTTTGGTTTAACTATAGTGGAGTACTTGAACTGAATTATTTTGCAATTACAGCAGAACCTGCCCTGTGAGCTCAGACGTGAACACATGAGTAGATGAAGAGGACACAGGTAAGAGTTTACCCTTTTCCCCTCAGGGAAACCATTTCTCATTTAGCAATAAAACTAACAAAATGTGTTGTGAGCTTCACAGGTGCTGGTAGGTTGATTATGTGTGTTTGTGCTAATCTTTGCTAACTAACTGCTGGCTGTATAATATTTACTTTTCAGATATGACATAAGTGTTAATCCTCTTATCTAACTGTTACCAAGAAAGCAATTATGGAGATTTATCAATGTTATTATTTCTTCTAAGACACAGGATCTCAAAGTGGGGACCAGGGGGTCCAAAACAAAAAGGGGAATAATGTATTTTCACTATAATATGTAACACAATGGGAGAATGTGTGACTGTTTTGGAAAAGGTTTGAGAGCCACTGCTCCAAAATACCATCTTTACACATGTTCACTAAACACACACTGAAGTACACATAAGCACTGAGCACATACGTGTTACTCCCCATTTTGTGTTCACTCTTAATCAGACTGTCCTCTGCCATCAGTTTCAATAGTTGTGGTCACACCCTCCCAAAGGGAAACACATCCAAAGATTATGGCAGCGTGCTATCAGTGGAGTGTGCGGAGGTGTGGTAACTTGACGAACACCATGCTCCTTGGCCAAGGTTCAAGCAAAACATGCCACCATGCTTCTGTCAGAAACCTGAACAGTTACACAGACTAAAAGGGTCTTTGGAGCCAACAGTGAGTAAAGCATCACATTCAGTTCTCACACTCTCACTGTGAAGCTCTGGCATCAGGCTCTGGATCCTTAACACAAACAAAAGTCAGGGCTGAGCCACCTACAGCAAACACCCACATAGCCTGCAGCGTAGACTCACAATCATAATTCACATGGTCACAATGTGTGTCAACAGACACGGATACTGCCTGAGTGTAATTCTGCACAGGAAAAGCCAATTTAATGAGATATGATTGTTTAGTTACCAGTGTTCGAGTTAATGCTGGTTCAATTAAGCTGTCAGGTGTCTCAGTGAGAGACCAAATATTGTGTCTGTTCAGCATAAGCATTTTAAATATTGTCTAGAGTGTGAAATAGATTTACAATGCAGAGCCAGAGCTGAGCTTTGAAGTAAATTTGAAACAGCTGTGGCTGCATTATCACACGTACACGCCCTCCTGTCACGATTGTGTAACTGGACCAGATGATAAAAAAAACCATAAATCTTAGTAGCTTCACAAGCTTTCTTCTCAGGTATTAAAGATGATGAATTAATTTTGAATGAATCCAGTTCTTATCAGTCTCTGTCATCACTATCAGCTATCGAGAGTGCCTTGGTGTATGAGGTTGTACAATCAGAGTTAGAGAAGACACTGGTTTGTTGGTTTGGTGAGACAATTTCAGTTCAACTAAAGAGGGAATACAAGGTTTAACTCTATTCATTACACCTTTATCTATCTAAATGTGGCTGTCAGGAGAGATTTATAGGCAGGAAGCAGCTTCATTAACTGTAGAATTTCAATGAGAGGGAGATGTGTGACTTACTGTGTCTGGGTTTTCTGTTTTGGGCTTCTTGTTTCCATCATCTCCTGCATGTAGAGTTAACCTAAGACGTCTGATCCTCCTCTGAGAAAAAGGATGATGAAAAAATGATGTTATTTATGCAGTATGAAATAAATTAATCTCTGTGGTTTAGTTACTATGAGAAAAGTTTTCACTGAAACTGAGACACTGACGAATTTCACAGACCAAAAAGTCCACCACCATGGTTTTATTTATAGACAATAGCAAGAGGACTTCAAACAAATTTCATGTAAATGCTCTGAAACTGTGCAGCAGAGACATCCGCTGTAGTATTTACACTACACTAGGTGCTCTGTTTGCTTGTGTAACACAGAATAATATTTCACTGTTTAACATTTTTAAAGGTTTTATTTTAACCAATTTATTGTACTCATATCATACTCGGTATAAAAATATTTATTGGGTCTTTCATTTACAAACAATGAGAACAACTTTAAAAGCTGGTATAGTACAAAGACCTGTTTTATCACAGAGCTGTTCAAATAAACATGACAGTCCTGTCTCCTGCACACCCAGCTCCCATTACATGCTCTTGTGAGTGAACACATCCCATAACAAACATGAACTTTCAGAAGTTTTAGGAGCAGAAATTTTTTTGCTGTGACTGAGAAAATTTATCTCAATGTATACAAGACAAGAAACAAGGAGCTAGAACAGGGGACAAACGGGGGAGGGAGGAAAAAGCATTGGACTGTTTGCAAAACACTGGAGAGAAGCAGGGGAGTTGAGGGGAGAGACGGAGAGAGAGTTTCAGTGTCCTGACTTCTCTGGGACTTCTTACCTCACTTGAAGACTCTGGAGAGTCCTCTGTTGTTGTGGTGGTGGTGGAAACAGTTCGTCCTGAACCGTAGCGAAGCATGTCTTCTCTTCTGTCCACTCCTCGCTTCTCTTCCTCTCCCTCTCTCGCACCCTCCTCCCACCCTTTCCTCTCACTCTCCTTCCTGAGTTATGCTCAGAGTCTCAGAGTGACCATCTGCCCCCGGCTCCAGCCAGGGAAGCAGAGGGAAATTCCACTCTCTGTCAAGCTTGGTCGTGGTAAGTGGTGGGAGTCCACGGGGCCGCAGGTGTCCTCTCAGTCAGGAAAATGACCAGGTGCAACCCAGTTACACACTCAGCAAACACAAATATGTCATTGTCCTTCCAGCCAGTCTCTTCCCTGATCCACCAGACTGACAGAGAGTCACTCAGCAGCCTCCCTGCCTGCTTCTCTGACGGAAACTGTGCTTCTCTGTTTTCCCATCAGACCTGTCAGGCCACATTTCACCTGCCTCTCTGGTCTGTGCCTCTTTCATAGGGCGGGTCCTCTCACTCGGGCTGGGACAGGTGGAGCAATTGTTATCAACAGGAGTGGCTAATAGGCGGAGCTGCCACTCAGTCACAGTGAAGGAGTTTGACAGTATCTTCCTGTCATGGCTATGCATCACATTAGTACTTGGTCTAAGTCCCTGTTATAAGCAATAAAGCAATGTGGTTTTTTTTTATCAAAAGCTTGATTGAAATAAGTGCATGCATGAAATCAGTATTTCCATTTCATGTTGCATTATACTTCCTATCCAGTGCATTTCAGAAGGAAATTGATCTTTTCTCTCCACTACAGTATTTGAAAGTTATGATCAGCCCATATTATATAATGTATTATTTCAGATTCAAGTACCAATGACTGTATAAAATTGTGAAAATGAGCCTCCTTGATCGACACCTCTTACACATAAATACATCAATAATAACAATCCATTTATATAACATAACAATGTAAGATTTAGATGTGAATGCAGAACTTTTATTTGTAAAGGGTGAAGAAGATGACGCTACAGGAGCTGTCTCATGCTACAGGTCATGCTATAGCCAATAAATTATTGACACTGTTGATAGTGGATAGTGATGAAAAGGAAGGCAGCACAGCAGACATTATTTTTTAATGCTATTGTTATTTTCTGTCTCACAACTACACTTACTTAGCTTTACAAGATGGATTTATGGTCATAGGTTTATACTTACTCATCCTGTCAAATATCTTCAAGGAGCCAAGAGACAATCATCATGACAGCCAGATCACATTCCTCATATGAATGGCTGGGAGTCACTCCCTTTTAATAGAAACTAGAGACACAGTCGCAGAGGAAAGACAGAGTCAAGTTGCCTAACAAGAGCTTGGTCAGCTGTACATCATTTTTCAAAGATCTGCTGTTAGCTCATGTCAAAACACGGCAGTAAAAATTAAAAGAAAAAAATATCAGGACACCATGAGGGGCATTTGCACAGGACTGAGCAGTTAATCAGTAACCAGACATCAAACAAATGGTGTTTCTTTGCTTCTGCAATCAGTGAGCAATTCTCTCAGCCAGGGTGGACTGTCGAATCGAGTTTCATGTGTACAACCCACTCCCATATACAAATGTACCAATATTGTCAGTTTCTGGTGTGGTTGCACTCTCACTGGTTTTGTGATCAGATCTTGTTCCAGCATTAGATTTAATGTGCCATGGCTGGTTACACAAGAATAACCTGATTTACATGCAATACAATACAAAAGAAAAAAACTCTCTGGCTTTGCTCCTTAACAGAGATACTATATGTCAACTTAGAAGAAGATGACCCACATGTAGGCAGCAGTGATGAGTAAAGTTTAAAGCCTGTACTCTATACTTTTACTCAACTACTGGTCCCAATTACATATTGTACTTTTTACTTCAGTACAATTATTTTCCTGCTATAATTATTGTTATAGTTATGTATAACATTAAGATTTCACAGAGTTTATATAATATGATTTTCTGTTATAGATTAAACTTCCTGTTAGGTCTCATTGGAGCTTAGGTAATTGTGAATGGGTTAATTCATTGTAATACTTTGATGACTGACTTTCTGTCATTTCTCATACAAAAATACTTATGGTTCCAGCTTCTTAATGCGACAAGTTGATGCTTTTCCACATCCTAAATACAGTAAACTGAATAATTGGTTTGGAAATTCTTCAAAGCTCTGGGAAACTGAGACTGGGAAGCATTTTATACCCCAAACAATTAATTGATGATGATAAATCAAGAAATTTATCAACAAATAACAATGACAGTAATTGTTAGTTGCAGCACTATAATAAATTAGTTTCACCTCAACCAGTGATCATAGTAAAATGCTGTTACACATGAATGTACGAGTACTGGCAATGGAATAATGTCAGATATTATAGTTTAACATTCACAGGGGTCATTTTTTATACTAAGACACTTTTACCTTTAAGACATATGATACCACTAATAACTAATGATAGTTAGGCATTTTTACTCAAGTTAGATTTTCACTGCAGCATTTGTATTTGTAATGTGTTTTTACTGTGTGGTAAAGTATATGGGCACTTTTTCACCACTGGAACACAGTGATAATTAAGGATTTGTGTTCTTAGGGTATTAGTAGTCTATTGTTTGTTGCTGTTTGCAGGTGACAGTACAGGTATATGAGCTCCTGCGTGGGAGCAGAAGCTTAAGAGCGACTTTGCTGTGGAATTTCGTTTGGCCTGTGTTTCACTGATTACTTAACAGAAAGTTACCATTGCAGCTGCTGACAGACGGATGGGCTGTCTGTGATACAATGACACAGCCTCACAATGCTGCACTGTTTTCTGAAATGTGTGACAGAGTTAAAAAGCACCTAACAGCATTGTGCCTTGTTTTTGGAGTTGTTCAAAAAAATCTGTTTTGGTTCTTGTTGTCCTGTTGTTACTTGTTACATGTAGGCACAAGACAGTACAATTTTAAAGTATTTATACTGGGGCAGAAGAACCTTAGACCCATATACTGGACAAGATTATTTTCTTACAGTGAAAAAAACCTACTGTAATACAAAGGTACGCATGACACATTTTTAAACTGTAAGAAGATAGTTTTACAGGTCGATAACTGTTGATTAACCTTCTGTTGAGTGATCTAAACAATTTAATCCAAGAAGTGGAGGAACATACTGACTTGGGGTTTCCTGATGTTTTTGTGTAAAATTTGGCTGCGCAGTATTTGGGTGTAGTGTCTTTTTTAAAGCTCTAGGCTAGCGCGAGCTGCCCCCAAACAACAGCCAGTCGGGCTGGGGGGAGTGCAGCGCTAGCAGGGCTAGCTTATAGGACTTGACTACAGAAAAAGTAGCAAAATGGTTAAAGGAGGAGCGTAGATGCTGGAAATGTGGGAGAAATCACAAAGCAACAGACTGCACTCTGAGAATGATTGCCAATGATAGATCACAGATTGTAGTGCCTATAGAAGCATCTCCCAGACTTGATGCATACCTTGAAAGCTTCACCACCATTGACCTGTCAGACCTAACTTCTGCAATTACCTCTTCTAAATCAGCCACGTCTACTCGATCCAGTCCCAACAAGACTGCTCAAGGATGTCTTCCCCTTACGAGTATGAACAAATGTGCCAGTATGTGAACCAATGTAAACCAGTATAAACTGGTATAAACAGATATGAAATGGTATAAACCAATGTAAATAAGTGTAAAACCAGTATAAATCGGCATGAACCAGTATGAACCGGTATAAACTATTCTCGATTGGTATGAACCCGTATTAACCAGTGTAAACCAGTATCAACCAATGTAAAACCAGAATATACCAATATGAACCAGTGTAAAGTTCTCCAGACCTTAGCTTTCCCATATCTTTCACATGCTGTTTATTTCACTGCACTTTCCTGCTTCGTTGCTCTCTGGTTAGATGCTAAACAGTCCCCCCCGACTTAGTCCCCCCCCGACTTAGTCCC
>CM076648.1:9985733-10005985 GCA_038496675.1 Rachycentron canadum | reverse complement strand
ACATGTCAGCTTCAACTTCAACATGCTATCAAAAGGAGCAACTATAATTGTAATGTCAATATGGGAGCAATAGATTTAAGTCACAGCTTATAGTAAATGACAATTCAACATTACTGAACAGAGCAGGGAAGTGGAGCGAGAGGAGAGGGAAGCAAAATATCCAAACAATATGTATTAGACCAGGAGTGGGTTTACCTCTGAATCAACAATGTCCTGGCAGCTTCCTCTTGGTATTCCAAGTTGAGGACATAGTAGATGGCAAGGCTTGTGATGAAGGTTGGGTTGTTGCCTTCACAGATAACATGGCTTTCTGTGCTTATCATCCAATGTGCAACGGTCACTTTGTCACCAGCAACTGATGCAGAAAAAAAAAAAAATTACATTACTATCTTCAAACAATGTGATATATAGATCTAGGATCTAAAGAGGTATTTTTACACTTCTGCAAATCACACCTTCCACAACTTCAGATGACAAAAAGAAACATTGATAAGAAAACTAGGTGAGCTACATAATGAGAGAGTACAACAAAACACTTTTATTAGACAACTGTTCTATGCCTCGCTTAAGTGATACTTACCCAGCAGTATCAGTCGTGCACTGGCTGGGAGGGTCAGTGTGAGCTCAACATCAGCTGCAGTGGCAGACACATGCAGGACATGGAGAGAGGCATTCAAATGAATCATGAAATGGTGCTGACAGTGATAGTAAAGTAAAAAAGTAATGCTAAAGAACACTCACATCAGCAAGGAGCATCAATGCTTCTGTTTCCTCACTGAAGTAGTTCATCAGCAGCTGGATGACACGAAGAGCCAACTCCCCATCTTCACCCACAGAGCTGCCAGACTGTAAACCTTTGCTTTTTGCCGCAGATATTTCTCAATTCCATTTCCACATTTATCAATGGATAGCTCCATGGCACGCAACACACTAATGTCAGTTAGCAACTCAAAATGCTTGTGTATGTATATGTATATATATATATATATATATATATATATGTTGTTTCCATGAGATTGATGACTTCTGCTCTGTCACCAGCCTGAATACCTTCCTGACTGTAGATGTTCACCAGTTGTTGTCTCTCTGGTTTGGTCTGATGGTGGTTCTGGCTGGAACTGTGTACATCCATAAGAATCAGTTGACCTCTGGATTTGTCCAGACCGTCTTGATGATCGCAGTCATTTCAATGTCCCTGCTGACACGGCTCTGGGACAAAGGACTGATGTGCGACTCAGTTGGGTTCCAAAAAGCAGCAATATTTATTAAATCCAAAATACACAGTCAGGCAGGCTGTGGTCAAAACACCAGGAAATGAAAAGTAGGCAAAGGCAACGAGATGCCAAAAACAGTTAGGGTCAAATCACTAGACTGAAAACTCACAGAGACGCTGGAACTCTTGACCTAGAGGAACAAGACAAACTGGGAGACAACGAGACACAGGTGCACACAATCAGGGAGGGGCAGCTGAAATCAGCACAGAGGGGAAACACCAGGGCAGGAAGTCAAGACACCTGAAACGAGAGGGGAGGATAAGCACACCAAAATAAAACAGGAAGACAGAAACAGTGCCAACAAACAAAAACATGACCTCAACCCAGATGAGTCCTGACACCTGCACGGTTTATGTTCTCAATTCGTGTTTTCCTCCTGGTGTCATGTCAGCAAAACTACTGGGATACTGCTTAACAATATTTTGGCAAATGATGAGACATTCATTCCCTGTGGGGTTAGGATCGTGCTTTCTCATTTCATCTTCAAGGATCTGTATCATCTGGCATCGCTTGTCAGGAGCAGGTCTCTTCTTTCAAGGTGAAGATACTTGTGACGACCTTGAGCTCGACGGTGAAGATAAAGAGGAACGAGGCAACAGACTTGTATGTGTTGAGTCATCTGATAAGATTTGAAGATCAAGTGTGACTGTAGTAGCCTCTGAAACACATAAAAATAAAACACATCACATCATTATTTTCAAAATGCTTGCCCCTATGCATGAAAATTGATATCATGAACACTAGAGATTGTGAATTTGCATGGCAATTCAATATATTGTTTTGAATAGACTTGAAGCTGCAATAATAGAAGTTGCCTTTGGGAGGGCTGTTTGAGTCCATGGCCAGCCCAAATCATTACTTAATTCTGTATTCATTCCACTCTTCATTAACACTTGATTGATAATTACTCATTTTGAATTTTTCCAGAAGTTTCCTTTGTTGTATAACAGGCAATAGGTCTCCGATGTCATCCTGCTGCACACACTTTAGATCTTCTATTGATTCCACACCTGAACTTTCAAGAGCAGCAATAATCTGTTGTTGCGTGTCCTCGGACGGTCGGGGCAAAGTCTTAACGCCCACGTCCTTTATTTCATCACTGATGGATGATGTGATCCTAAAATGTGGGGACAGAATGGTGAAGAGTTAGCAAAGACATACCCCAAACTAAATACTCAGGCAGTGGATAGTAATCAAGCAGCTCTCCAGGACTGACACAGTGGTAGGCCTCTTGCATTGGTGTCGTGTGATAAGCTTTAATATAAGGTTGACAAACAGCCTGATATTCCTCAGTGATAAAGTACACTTCTGAATTCTTATGAATGACAATCTTTTATTTTTTTCTACTATAGCCATCATCATTACAACCTACCACAACAAACATGTTGCTCTGACATGTTGTCCCTTTGACTGTTACATCATGACTAATGAGGGTATTTAGAGGATCAAAGTTAAGATGAGCAACTGACCGTCTTATCATTGTAGTCTCCTATAATAAATTCAGTCGCCTTCTCTACCACAACATTTGGGGGGAATAGGGCCCCAGCACTAAAAAAAGACTGCAAGAGCTGATGTCTCTCAGCAAGGGTTCCCCAGAGGTTTTTAAAGTTATGAAGCTTTCTTGCACACTGCTTGAAGTATGCATGCTTACTTTGAAATCTTAACGTCCACAGACGGATGAGTGGCCCAAAGTGAACAATGAGTTCTGGATAATGATTTAGGTAATGACGCTTAGGCTCAAGTGGATGATCCCTAAAAGTCTGCATTCTGGTTTGCAAATACTCTTCTATCAGAGCTCTAAAATATGTTACCTGGACTGTGGAAATGTTAGGAGCACAAAGGTATAGACCAAAGTACTTCATGACACTGGGGGAAATAAATGACTTTGTTAACCCCATAATCAGCAGATTTCAATGAAATTCTTATTTTGGAGTAAGAAACATTTAATGCCCCCACAGCATCAGTGTTTTAAGGTATGTGTTTCCATGTCACTGTGCTGTTTTGGGGTTAAAAAGAACAATTTCTAATACAATTTGAAACTGAAAGGGTTATTTAACATTGCATCTTCAAAACTTAAGGAAACCATTTTTTCTTTCTTTTGATCCACTCATTCTGTTCCTATGCAGCTGCCTCACCACCAGATGTATGAAATCTGTCCATTATCTATATAATTTATGCATCAGGGTCAGCGAGGGGCTGGAGCCGGCCTCAGCTGATGTTGGGCGAGGGTGGGTACGACCTGGACAGGACGCCAGTCTGTTGTCAGGGCTGACAACACAGAGATATACAACCATTCACGCTCACACTCAAACCCATGGGCCACTCAGCTAGTGGGTGACCCACAGAGTCACTCGCTCACCTAAACGTGCAAGTCTTTGGACTGTGGGAGGGAGGGAACCCATGCAGGCACCCACGCACTGTCTAAGTCTGGTAGTTATTCTGATCTCAGTTCACAGCAGAGATACAACCAGCTGTTGTATCGGACAGAACATAAATACCCCTTAACAGGCCTCATCCAGATTTCAAATTAATCTCTTGTATCATTAATTTCTTACTCACGGGCTTCAAACTCTCACATGAGTAAGAAATGAATTCTTAACAAGGATTGAGTTCATCTCTAAATCAATCCATAATTCTTTTTCTACCTGAAAAAACTAGTTCATTATTGGTGGTGTTTCAGGGAACATCCAATGTGGTGTGCACATTTAAACACAGGACCCAGCAGTCTGCTCTGGTGATTTATTTAAGGTAAAAACAAAGGATGATGGATGATTTCCCAAACAAATTAAGCATTAAAAGAAGACTTTGAATCTAAGGTCATCACTCCGTCTCAGTCTACCACCTACTCTTATGACTCCAAGAGTCTTATCAAACTCTAGGGATAAAGGCAGAAGACGGCTACTTGTGGGGATTGCATTTTCGGATTTCAGAGCCTGGAATTAATTTGGAAAACTCTGAGATTGTGCATCAGAGATCAGGGCAATTTCAGCCTTACTTCTTAATGAGGCAGGGGGTTACAGAGTCGAATGGAGCTTTCAGCTTTTTTCTTAATAGAGTTCAACTCCATCTACTTGTAACCGTATGGTCTTTACATTCAAAAGTTCTTCCCTCTTCCCTCTCTCTCTGCTGTCTCACTGTGCGCAGCTCAAGTTTTTCTGGCTCTCCTTCCAGACCAAGATACTTAGCAGCACCTGGCAGCAGCATTGTACGCTCTGATCCATCATCTAAAATGGCATAAGTATCAAATGTCTTGCCCTTGTAAAGTCTTACTTTAAGCACTTTTAGTAGCACTTTGGGTGACAGGCTTTGTGGATTAATGTACAATACTCTAGATACTGTTTGATTTCTATTTACATCATGTAGTACGCCTAGGTGCTGGCCATTACATTTGGGACAGGGTTTTCTCAGAGTGCAGTCTGCTGCTCACTCTAATAGCAAAGTTTTAAAACCCTTCGGGAACACCTCGAGCCAATTTAGGGAGATTTTGTATTTAGTCTGTATTCTGTATTCTTTCAAGGCCATTTGGTGTGACTGACCACACTGTCGCTCTAAAGCTGCCAGTGCTTTAGTGAAAGGTTGGGGGCCATGTGCGTATGAGAGGGCAATATGGCAGGCAGAGGGGAGCTGTAAATATCCAATAGGATATTGAATTTGTACAAATCAGGTTCCTCTGCTGGTAGCAGGTTAGTCAAAGCCATCTTCAGCATTATGAACTCATGAGGGTCATCGTGGCTGAAATAAGGGAACGAGGGTCCCTCCACTCGTGTCGAGTACCTGGAACTCATAGTTTGCTGCACAGGGGCTAGTATGAAACAGTATAAACCAGTATAAACCAGTATGAACCAATGTAAACCAGTATAAACCAATGTAAAGTGGTATAAACCAGCATGAACCAGTTCATAACGGTTCATACCGTGAATCTGCTTCTGGACTTACGGTGAGCGTATTACGTCACTACGTCATTTCCTGCTTGTGCCTGTAGCGCTCTGTAGCTGTGTGTTAGACTCTCTCAATCCTCTGTTTAGCTTTCTGTTAATTTAATCGCTTTAAGCACCACTGCACACTAAAAGTAATATTTTACTAAGCATATTATATTAAGCCTAGTTTCTATCACATAGGCCTATAACAGGACCTGTTAACCTGTAATAGTTGTAATACTTGTAAAAAAAAAACAATGATTTTTGGCAAAATTCAAGTAGTATCTAATAATGATACCAATTTATACATCATATACAATAAAGAATTATAAAATACACAGACAATAGTGTTGTGGCATAATGAGAGTTTTACTTTTGATGCTTTAAGTCAACTATACTTTTATTTAAACATTTTGAAAGCAGGACTTGTAGTTCAGTTGTAGTTAATCAAAATATTCGAATACTTCCTCAATTATTGACAGTGACTCCAAACACAAAACCTGAAAGCAGGTTTGTCCTGTTGTACTGAGGCATTCATTGCCTGAAGTGTCCAACAGTTAAGTTTGGTGTTTCTTTATTGACGAATGTTATTAATATTGCTGAATACAGAAACACAATTGTGGGTGTTGTAAATAAGCACAAGAATGTGACAAGTGATATCCTGCAGATGCACAGCATATGAAATACAAATAGGTCATCCATTAATCATAATTACTCATAAAAGTATTATAGCTGGTCGTCTTTGAGATATTAGTGGGAGTTAACTAGGCTGCTGGTGTGGGAGCCTTCCCCCTTTGTGTCCCTCTGGGTCTGCAGAGGTCTGACAGCTCAACTGGGTGATGACAAAAACCAGCCCCTCACTCCCACATACAAGCCATTAGCTGTTTACTTCATCATAAATCCTCATACCTGTAGAAAAGTAATGGAAAGCAGGTTCAGGCTTTGCCTTTCGATTGATTTACTGACATACCACAAATTCTCAAACGTTTCTCAGCTGTTTACTGGCCAATGAATTCATCACCTCTTAGTTTTAGGAAATCTATGAAAACTATGAATCTTGGCATTGTTACCACTTTTGCAGCTAGGGGGCAGCATGGTACTGTGACATTTCCCCCCCCCAAAAAAGCTGTTCGTATCTGTATTTTTTCTGTCTGCTCACATTGAGCACCAGAGCTGTAAGACTTCTATACTGTAAAACCTGTATGTTTTCTATTTGTTTTTCTATTAATAGTTGTGAACCGCTTTGTGTGTAAAATAGAAGCTGTTCACAACTTTAAATCTATTTCTTCACATCAGAAAACACTCACAAGACTCAGTAACCTCCAAGACATCTCTCTCTCTCAGCTGTCTGCCCCTTTATTTCCCAGGCTGAAGTCACTCAAGCACATAAAGGAATCCCAAGAATGATCACCTTGTTAAGTATACACAACTTTTCCCTTAAGCCTCCAGCTTGCAGCCCCTATTAGTTTACTGCATGGCTTGACACAGAAGAGAAGGAGATAATACTGTGGCTCTTGAAGGGTTGATTTGTCTGTTGCACAAAGAATAGCAACAAATGAAGGTCATGCCCTACCAACAATAGCTGGTCAGCCAGTAAGAATAAGAAAGACTCATCTATTCATCTTCTTCTACTGCAGCAGTCGCTGTAGATCTGAATGTGAGGAAAGTTTTCAGATTCTTTGGACATCGATCAACAGAGAAAGACAAAGAAATTAAAAATTGTTTTTTACACTGAAGATAAAAACAATTCTACACTAAATTACTGTGCACTTTTAACTGTGAGCTCCTGCCCTACAGCAGATTTTTTTCCCCCCAGAGTTTGAGGGGGTCACAGCTCTGGGTTGCGAGGCGATAAAACTCAGACAGGATACATGTTTCATATGATCCAGCAGGAAAAATACTGGCCCGCTGAGTACAAAATGAAAGCTAGAGAGCTGCTATTGACAAACCCTGCAGAGATTTTATATGAGAATGAGGGAAGTCAAACTAGTAAAAAAAAAAAAAAAAAAAAAATCAGAGATAAATATTGTACTTTTTACTCCACATTTATGTATGAGTGTTGAATCCCATCAAGTAAGGTGTGTCTATTATTAAGGGTCCCGTATTAAAGGAAGTGAGATTTCCATATTTTTTATGATTATAAAACAGGTCTAGGTGTTACATTAATGCTGTGAAAGTGTCAAAGCACTCAGTCAGAGAAATGCTCATTCAGAAACTGTGCCTTAAAACAAGCCATGACATCCGTGACTTTGTGATGTCACAACACAGCAGTCACTGCTCTCAGCCATGTCTCATCCCAGGGTTAGAGCCTTTTTCCTGACTGGGCATCTACAAACAATATAACTAGAGGGATGATTTTTTCCCCCCTTTTCCCCTGTATATAATGCAAAAATGTTTTTTGATCATTGTTACTTCACTTGGATGTTTTGAACTTCACTGCACAAGTTATGTGTAGTGTTTGACACAACAAGGTTGTTTTAAGACTCATTTCCTAGAGAGGGAATGTTTCCCTGTAGTTTCATGTCTGGAGGGGATCTTTAAAATGTCAGTTGGCAGGAATTAATCATCGAGCAAAAACACACGTGAGAGTAACTGGAAGTAACTTTATTTTAGTGTCAGCAGGATCTATGAACATATAAATGTGTACAGAGAGGTAGTGGCAGGAATTTGTTTCAATCCACTCTCCCCTCTGCAGGTGTCAGACTTAGGCATATGCAGAGCCAACAGAGAGTGCAAATCATCATCATCATCATCATCACAGTGTAGCAAAACATTGATTGTCTGTTTTTCTCATCTGAGGAAATTCTCTCATTCTGGTAAAAGAAAATTTGAGGGGGTCCAAATATGTTCTTTTACAGGACCTGTAAGGACTTATGTACAGAGTGGCACCGTTCAAATACACATGAATGAGGTTAAACAAAAAGACCATGTTCAGTATTAACACTGCCCTCATTCAGAACACAAATCAGCAGAGACAGAAGTTACACTTAAGTGTTTCCAGTATAAAAATGTTGTCAGAGATGAAATGGTTTTAAGATTTGCAGCTTTGTTCAGTGCTCCAAACGTTTAAAAAAAGTCTGATTCAGAACAGTTAATCAAGGCATGTCACTTCATGGAGCCTTTTCCAGTAGATGTAAAAGCAATACTGTGATGTCACATACAAGTAACCTGTGTGGTATATTACAGAGAAGTTGTTAATAACAGTTGAATGTAGCTACAGTTTTATTGGTCGTGATCAGTAATATAAAACTGTATAAAAATGAATTTGTACAAAGTCCCTCATTTATCGTCCCCTAAAAACCTCTCTGAGCCAAGATTTTGTATATTCAACCATGAATAAATTAAAAAAAAAAAAAAAAAAAAAACATCCTGACACTCCGTACTTCATATTTTTGGATTTGATCTTCATTCATTTAAAAACAAAAAAGGTAAATATATTTTAACTGAATAGTACAAAAATTTATATTCAGATATTGTATGTAAATTTAACATATTTGATAGGCATAAAAATTAAGTGTTAATAACTTCATATTGTTCACAAAGGCAGTACTGATTGTGTTACAGTGCATTAAAGAAGCATTTTCAAGTTTACTAATGCTAGAATAATCATTGACAAGCATGTTTAATCCATTTGTTAACAAAGGAACTGACAATCTTGGACAGGTAAGACTTTGTGTGAGAATGTGCAGTTACCAAATTAAACAGTATGTACAATTAATTTCTATAGGACAGGGTAAAATGTCTTAAAAATTTCATTCATTAATCTCAGAGCTGCTTAAATAATACAGAGTGGATTTGATGACATAAGAATACACCCAGATTTAACATCCAGATGAGGTCCGACAGTCATGCACATATAGAAGCTTGATTTTTGACTTCACTTTGTTTATAAAGTGAAGTCAAAAAGTCACTTTGTTTACAAAGTGAAGGTGGACAAGCTGTTGTCCTGACTGGAGGAGCGCTTGTATCCTGAAGATGAGCTGAAGTAAGTCTCCCCATCAGTGCTGACGTCGTCATCGTCGTCGTCGTCCATATTGTTGAGCAGCGGAGCAGAGGTGTTCTTACGCCTGAATATGACAGAACATTATAACTAGGATACTGAAAATGTTTGTATTATCTGTCTTTTTTTCTTTCTTTCTTTTTCTTTTTTTTTTTTAAAAGGGCTGATCTGTCTGTTATGGATGATTAATTATTGATAGAGCTGCATGCGTTTACCTGATCTCACTTCGCATGGCTTTGAGCTGGCTCTGGAGCTGCTCGTTGGCCTCCTGTTGCTCATCCAGATCTCTCTGCAGCTTCTTCTTGCTGTGCTCCAGTCGGTCAATCTCCTCCTCAGCCTCATCCATCTGCCTCTTCAGGGCCTTCAGACGCAGATTGAGCTTAAAGAAGCAAACAACATTGAGTGTGTTAAAATGGTTGAAGATACTCAATTACAGATATTGGCCTAAGACATTGGTCATTAATGTAACACCTAGTCATTTAATTGAAGATGTTCATTGCATAAGTGTGTTTTACATACTTGGTCCTTTTGATCCTGCAGTGAATGATGTTCTTCTTCAACTTGCATCATCGTTTCTTTAACTTTCCTTTCTAGTCTGCGGTTCACCAGTTGCAGGTTGGCACGCTCTCTGAAACACATTCAATATGATGCATCATCATCATAATGGATGATATAAATCTTAAAACATAAACAACTGCGAGCTTGTTGATAACCTACAGTCTCTTGATTACTCTGAATGGGAAAAGACTCTGTGTAGGTTCATGACCTACAGATCTGCAAAACATAAATCCAGACTCTAGTTGTGATTTTTACAAAATCCATCAGTGTTAAAGTATAAACTCTAACTTTCATCTGAAACCTACCAACTACCAAGTAACTGCCTCAGTGTCAACCCCAACCTAAAGAATCTCTTTTCAGTCAAACCGTTCTCTAGAGTTTTCTCCTCCAGCAAACCATTGCTACTTGTCTCTATTCCCAGCTGAAGTCTTCATCTCACCTTTCCTCCCCCTCCAGCCTCTCCTCCAGCTCCTGTATGCGATCCTCCAGCTGGGCTACCAGGCCCTCTTTATTGGACTTCTGGGAGCCCTCTAGATGAGCCACTCTGCCCTTCAGGTCTTTATTCTGGAGGGACCAGAAGCAGAACAAGTGAGTTGCTTAACTGGACTAATGAGGGTTTAAACCACATCATATCTGTGTGCATAAAATAAAAAAATATATTAATATGAGGATGGATACAATCAAATGAAAATGATAAAAAGACATGAATGAAATGAGTTGGTGCTTTGAACTGAGACTGTAGAGCAACACTGTGTAGTTGTTTTCCTCCAGACAGGAGAGTGTGTACCTGTCTCTCCAGAGCCATCTTGTCACACTCCAGGTCCTGTCTGCTAGCCCTCTCCTGCAGGAGTTCATTCCTCATCTGCTCCACCTGTCAAGCCGAGTCCAGACACTGTCATTGCTACACTCCCACACACTCTGATGACAATTATTATCAGGCACTGTCTGAGTCTCACAACACGAACTGCTGAGGCACTGAGTCAAAATGCTAAAGAATAGAAGACTTATTGCTGAAAGGGCCCAGTTAATTGGTGAGCTGGATTTTCTTGTTTGGCTGCATTCCACCTTTTGTTGGGATCTTCATGTCAACGCTCAGTGACAGGTGGTTTTAGTAGGAAAAAAAAAAACAAACACTGTACTTTCTGTAAAGAATATATGGCAGTGTGGGCTTTCAAATGTATACAAATGTTACTTTATGTGTAAGGATTGTGTGGTTATACAACTTTAAAGAAATATGTTGACATTTTGTTTAATATGCTTATTCACCGTTTAAAATCAATACCACCCTCATGTCTGTCAGGAAAATATGAATAATAATCTACTACCAGCAATTTAGCTCCATCCCAAGGTAACATAAACACCTAAGAGCACTAAAGCTCACAAGTAACACCGACTGTGTTATCAAGTAGCTGCCTAAATTAACTGTCTACTAGCATCACATATGATGAGATATGAGAGTGGTATAGATCTGTAACTGCAGGAAAAAAAAATAGCGTACTTCCTAAAATATCAAATGATTTCTTTAATACTTTAATACTTACACACTGCACATTAAATTGACTCAGAGAGGCCTGACTGCATGAACATGACCGTTTGGTGACAGCCCAGTTCAAAAGAGCAGAGAATAAAAACTAATCGATACAGTGGTGATGGTTCTTTCTTTGTGAGAGGAGTTCAGAATTGGTGATATTTTATGCCAATTAGTGGGTGACAGTGGGCTGCTCTGATGAACGATGGCCCCTATAACTGGTGCATCCAGCACAGTGCTTGAGGGAGCTGAATCAGCAGACTGGAACATAGAGCGAAACTAATCTGCTTTGTGAGAGACGGCAGGAGAGGAGAGGAGAGATTACTCTCATTTAGACAGGAGAGGAGCACCTGGTGCCAGGAGAGACGCAGGTGTTCTTCCTGCTGCCTCTGCTGCAACCCCACCACCACCCCTCCACTCCATAGCCATTCACCACCCCCACCTCGCCTCCCCACAGACATTAGAGCACACACACCAGCACATACCCATGTGTGTGTGTGTGTGTGTGTGTGTGTGTGTGCTTACACACCACTAACATTCAACCTACTCCACTCTGACTGCACAAAGCTTGAGCGTTGCCTTGACAACTGACCTCAGTCTCTTGCTGAACCAATGCCACTTTGTCACAATGCCACTCTTCTCTCTCTGCCAGAAATTTTTAAAAAGAGAAACCATTTAAGGAGATTTAAAAACTCTACTCAACTACACTAAGCCTCTCTTGATGTCACTAAATTTAAGTCACAACCTTTGAATCTGTGTCACTTCCAGACAGAGGGGGACCTGAAACCAAGCCAAATTACAGACCTACCATTGGATCGCATAGTTTTAGTGTAAGGGGGGTCTGAAGGTGCCATGAAACTCTGACCACTGGACTATATTTGCTACACAAGGCATACACATTAGCATAAAATCAGCAGGGCTGCAATAAAATTGTTATTTCAAAAACTCAAAACAATCAACATCCTCCCTCTGATTCGTAAGCACTCTCCCACATAGAAACAACAATCCTAAAAGAACATGTACTTTATCTAAATCTTACTTCACAGTGCCTCCGTCAGCAGCTTTATCACAGAGGAAGGAAAACTGGAGCATTTGCTTGCAAGGATATAAAAACTAACTTCAAGTACAAGAGCTGGATTTGTTCTCAAGATGAAGTTACTGAGTGTAATTTCCAAGTGAACTCCACAACCTGAAAACTTGAGACATTTGGCAGCTTGCATATTTTGGCTCGGGCAGTGCATTAAGAAGGGTCTTTTGTGACTGATGCATGAAAATTGGATAGACCACGCTGGCAAGCCGCCAATCTGAACGATTATGCAAGATCACCTTACAAAGCAATAACCCGTCCACTTTATCCAGGCCAGAAGTAAACTGGCCGTGTGGATATAATGTGTAAAGCAATACATCAACCAGCATATGAAAAATGTAAATGTACATATAAGCTGAAATTGTTTTGTAGAGGTCACATGCTCCTTTGATTTAGAGATTAATGGTTGCATGATGTTAGAGGTGGAAGACAAAGCAACAGGCGATCTGGATATCATTTACAGATTGAAATGAAACAGAGACACATCTGTGTGAACTAAAGAGAAGATGGACATCAGGTCAGTGACACAAGTGAGCGCTGATAATGAGAATGTGCTGAGTGTGTGTGTGTGGTTTGTACCTGCTCTCTTCCTCGGTCTATCCTGTCCATCAGCTGGTCTCCACTCTGACGTTCTTCATCCAGGTTCAACTCCAGTTGAGCAATCCTGTCCTGCAAAATGAAGCAGTTATATTCATACAGTTAATGAGTGTTGCCATTTAAATATGTTGAAGTATTTAGCTCAGTATTTTCCATTACGGTCTACTCACATGTTCAGCTATCCTAAACGATTATCATATGGTCTGGAATTATTTGATGTTCATTAAACCTTGATTTGGCATCATTATATACCTCCAAGAGTTTGATGTGTCGGGACTTGTCTTCTTTAGTGTGGGTGTTAGCCTCAGCCTCCATCTCCAGATCATGAACCTTTTTCTCCAGCATTTTCTCCCGGACCTCAGTCTCGTCTCGTTCCCTCTGACACTGCCGCAGGTCCTCCTCCCGGCGTGACAACTAAAACAAAGTGCATTGATATAAATTTAAATCCATAAAAATTTGTGCATCACCATCGTTTATTGCCAACTCATTTTATTGTCTTGTTTAAATACCTTAATCACATCTTTTTACAGAAAACATTTGATCACATTTAATCCTGATGATCACTGAACATCTAGTAGGGGTTTGTGTGTCTCATTAAAAGAACCCTCAGCATGTTATAAATAATTCTGCAGTTAAGGTGGATTAAACCCTGCCCTGTTGTTGAAATACTATTTTAGTTTTCAACTTACTTCTTATGAAGTATTACCACTATAGTAGTTATCAACAATTTAGTTGCTGCTTTTGGAAATTATTATATAGTTCCACTGAGTGACAAATGAATCCAGCACAACTAGTGTTTACCTCAGCAACAGATCCCCCCACTGCTGGAAAACTGCCCCCACTGGCTAATGCTAAGACAATGAAAATTCATCGTATGCCCATATTTCTCACCCAGAACAAATATTTGGCCATTAGTACAGAATTATTTCATATTTCATCTTGTCAATACTTAAATAGGATCTAATTTAAGCCATGGAGCTAAAACTGAGCACACAAAGATTGTAGTAGAAAGTGTAATGGGATAATTGCACAACCTCCCTCAAGTCCCAGATAGCTATAAGCAAGTTTGTAAAAGAATGAATTTATGCCTTAATGAGTTATTGAAATAAATGCAGGGAATGAAAATGATTTATCGCTGTTTTTATTCTGTTGTCTTGACCAGATCTCTCTGAGACTGAAATGTCAACCTTTATAAGACTGGTTAAATAAAGAAATGAAAGAAATTGTTATTTTTGTCATGGTCTGCAAATTCTGCTTTGGTAGAGACCTAGATAGCATTTAAAAGCAACTGGAAAAGTAGACTCACTATGCCTAGTCCAGATCAATCAGTTTCTCAGGAGAGCCAAAGAGGAGGATGTGAATCCAGCCAGCACAGCTTTCACAACAATGATATCACAACAATGACATCCTCCTCTTCCTGTGCAGCAGCTGGACAAATATACGTTCATTTGGATATGGGAAAAAAAAAAGAAGCCTGGATCCCGACTTTGTCCTGACATACACACTTTACTACCACATGACATGTAGGGATATAGAATCTGTAAAATTGAGGGGCTGACGGTTATGTGTGACAAAGAGAGTATGATACTAATGACTACTGGCTCCCATAGTTAGTTCCTCTCAAAGAAGTAAATGTCTCTTCATTTTTCTTTACATAGAACCGTCCATCTTAAAGACACCTTTATCCAAAACTATTAAAAAGGCACCCAGACAGTTTTGTTTTCAAGGTTCAAACATGTTTAAATGCATTTCCTATCTCATAAAGCACTTGCATACCCCTTAAAAATGCTTTAATAGCAGCATTTGTTGACACATTGCTTTGATGATTTTCTATGACTTTACTTTAATATTATGCTTTGGGTTTAAGAGGACAGCAGGGAGCAGGGAGCAGGGAGATTCCTAAGTGATGACATCTCTCTCTAAAAACAGAGGATGGTGTTGGTGGGAGTGGTCAAAGTGGTTGAATAGGAACAATGGCTCATAATTTGCCGTTCTGGATGGGAGGGCTCAGTTGGCCTGACTAATGATGGCCTTGATTTGACTCATCATGAAAGCAGTCTCAGCATTTAGATGAAGCCAACGTAGTCCACTATACCTCTTCCTGCAAGGTTTGGGTGACAAGCAAGTACTTGTCCAGCTCTTGTCCTCGCTCCTTCAGAAGTCTCTGCAGCTCTGTCAGCTCCCGACGGTTTTTCTCTTTATAAATATCAATCTGCTCCTGCAGCTCCCGGGTGGAGGACTGGGACGCTTCCACAATATCATTCATCTAGAGTCATAGTAAGAGAAAGAGATAGAAAGGCCAAAGAAAGATTTGAAAAGTAAATTTGGGATTTCATATCATTCTGTCAAAACCACATTGACTTTTTGGCCCAGACAATCTGAGATAAACTAATCGTGGGGTTACAGTTGAGATAGGAAGTTACTGTACAACAGACTCAAGAGCACTCACCTCTCTCTGAAGTTTCTCCACTGTACGGTCCAGCAGCCTCCTCTCACCCTCTATGTCGTTCTTCATGTTCTTGAACTGCTCCTTCTGGGTCTTCTCTTCTTGTAACCGTTCCTCCAACTCCTTGTGCTCAGAGCTCAGTTTTGTCAAGTTTCTCTGTAGAATAACAGAATATTAACACGTGATGGAAAACCAGATTCCCTTTCATGCACCGTTGCTCGTCTCACCTGTACATCCTCCAGCCGCAAAGTCAATGCTCGGTTGGCACGTGACATCTCCTCTTCTTGCTCCTTTATTTCTGCCAAAGACTCCTCCAATTGCTTCTTCTCTCTCTATCAAGTAGACACATAAGAGTCATATCATGTAACATACCCATTGTAGTAGATTATATAGTATAAGTGTATGTGTAGTATACAGCCTCTTCATTCATCTTGACCACTCACCTCCAGTCGGCCAACTCGGTCCCCCAGCCTGCTCTCCTGTAGCTTGGCGTCATCAATGATGCGGTTGAGTTTGGCCACCTCGTTTTCAAGTTCCTGTGCCCGCCTGCGGAGCCGCTCAGCCTCCTGGGTCAGTCGTCCTGCTTGGCCCTCCACTGCACCCTTGGCTGCCTCCATTTCAGCCTTCTCACGGACCACTGCTGCACTGCTCTGCAAATCACAAGATACAAGGCCTCAGTACAGAGGAAGCACAAGTCTGTGACACTCAACAGAAAGTGGACGAACAATGCACGCAACAACAAAAAACGTTTCTCATTTAACTTTTGTTGTTTTTCTTGTTGGGGAGACATAGAATAACAATATCCCCTTGTAATTCTCTCAGATTTCATAATAAGCAGAAATGAAAGCAGATATATTTTCATGAGCCTCTGCTCACACAAAGTCAGCCGACAATCAAGGTAGATCTGCTCATCTCCTGGGTGACCAGATTCAAAGTTTTTCTACCCGATACACTGTTGGGAGATGAATATTTAGTGCTTCCCTTATAAACCCAGAGTTTTACAATGTTAGTGTGCACTTGGGGCATGGACTGAGTTAATGGAGTCCAAATTTATGAATGAAGACTCTCCGGTGGCGGGTGAGGAAGAGAAAAAAAAAAAAAAAAAAACGAGTGAGAGACATAGACAGAAATATGTCAGTGCCAAAGAAGGCAGAGACAAAGAGAACTGACAACAAACATGTGACTCAATCTTCTCAACAGATAACAGGTGTCAGTTGCAATGAACCCGACAAGTAAATGGTGGTGTCAGTAGACAACCTAGACAAAGTTTGTATGGAAACAAAATTTTTTTTGGCACAGAGGTAGAATGTTAGAGAACAAGTTTGGCAACTTAATTTTTGTGTCAGAACAGTGAAGAATCCAGATGTCTTCTCTGGTCCACACACACACACACACACACACACACACACACACACACACACACACACACTTCTGCCTCAAAGAACCATCCACCTGAGTTTTAACCCAGCTGGTGAAACACTGATGACGTGGCTCAGAAAAATGCATCAGTACAAACAGTGGATCTAAAAACTGGTTTGTTATTCTCTTTATGAGAAAGCTGTAAAGACACATTCCTAGTGAATTACAATAAGCAGGAAGATTAAATCATAAAATATGGATGTCTTCGACACTAGAATATTGGGACTAACCTAACATATGTTATGTACCTGTAAATTTTTCAGATGAGATTTTAACTGTAGCAGGTAAATCTACAATTTTGTGACTTATCACACTCTTGGTGTGTTTGAAACGGGGTAGGTCATTCATACAATTAAAAATGCTTTTTCCACTAGAATTCAACATTTAAAGCAAACTCTTCAACCCTTAACATCTTCGGTGACCAAAGTGTCTATAAGCGACTCACTGGGCAGCTTGTTTTGTCGTCAGTGAGCATTAACACAGGCACCTCCTGTGCTAGAAAGGTAAAAGATTCCTCCCTGTTTCAGTACTGGCAGGCCAGTCAGACCTGTTCACCCTGTCACCACAGAGCTACCCTCATCTCCACCTCACTGGGTCATATAGTTTTGTCAAAGGAGTAAGGAGCCCAGCGCAGACTCAATTCTGCCAAAACCACAAGATTAGCCAAACAAATGAAAATTAATAATAAAGATAACTATTCGATAACTATGTGGTTTAGTGACTAACATTGGAAATAAATCAAATTTTAATTTGAAAATGAGAAAATACTATATTAGGATGACATATGTGCAGAGTTAACAATGATATCAGGTTAAGTATTACCCAAGACCTGTGTGGTGCTACATTTAGGTGACATGATGAAAATGCAAAACATGGGGACCAATGCCTAGTTAAAGTATTTCTGCAATCAGGAAGCACTTACAAGTAAAATGGACGGACACGGTTGCAGACATATTATATGCTAAGATTCACATTTGTTTTGAGAATTTAATGATGAACATTTAATGAAAAATGGGGAAAATGGACTGCCTATAAAACTCTTTGCAAAGACACCATGAAAACATGTATGCAGTGGGCCCTGTTCAGACCTGAGTCAGCAAATGGGCCATAGGCTACACTGAAAAACCACCTACTCAATTGAAGTCCCCTTCCACAGTCTCATAACGAATCACAAAAACTAAATATAATCACAATTTTGATGAGGGTAGGATTTATTACAGGATAAGTTATAGCCTGGTATAACCTGACCTAACATTTCTGGAGTGAAGCATCTACATTGCATTGGTTATAATGTAGATTGTGTTGAGGGTGAAATCTCAGGAATGCTAAAAAGGGGTTGGGTGGGATGTGTGGGTTAAATACAGCTTTCACAACAATAATAAAGAACTGATAATATGTGTCAGCATTGTGTTAATGCTCCATTTTAACAGCACACACAACAGGTTCAGCCCCTCACACTCACATTCTGCCTGTCCCACTTCCCACACTAGGTCATACAAGTTCAAAATCAGACAGTGAGGGGGAGACCCTGCTGTTGTCTGTGAGAGGAAGCGGAAGGGGATACAGTGATTTCAGCCTCTTTTTCATAAGGCTTTAACTTGAACCTCAACAGAATTTACGATGAAATATAAGGGCCATTATTATTACATATTAGTTGATGAATTTCATATGGAGGCTTCACCAACTTTATTCTTTTCTTAGTCACTACTACAAAAAGTTAATGTTTCATTAAAAGTGTTAAGGCCTCATTAAAGATTACCTAACAATCACTGATGGGTAAGCACTAACAAACCACTTTATCAGCTTTCAGACAATGATTTGTTTATTTTGTCTATTTAATACAATTATTTATCACCTCTTTAAATAAATACATTTAAAAAGAGACTGACAACACAAGCTTACGTCAGTCTAAGAGTACAGTATCAGCAAAGAATATGTGGTAATATCATACAGCTAGTCCAATCCTCTCTGCCCTAACTCAAAGTTTGACTTGGGTCCTCTTGTGTATTCAAACTGTTTGTCTGCAGTTGCACATTAACTAACTTTGCAGTCTTTGAAGCATGCCACGAATCCTCAAGTAGAATGTGTGTCCCAGGTCATGTACTGTGGTGAAATCTAGACTTGCTTAGTTATTCCCACCAAATCATCTTCAAACATGGCAAAAGAGCTGATAGTCTAAAAATGAAGAGAACAGTAATATGCATGCTTACATTAATATCAGCAAGGTCCCTTTATCAGGTATAAAACATTCAAGTTCAAAAACACCATAACTAATTCATGATGTAATACATAAGCTTTCATATTGTCATTAGCGCTACATGTAACCAAGTCCATATGAAAGTCTGAGAGAGCTACAATTAGCAGGCAAGGAGTACTAAAGACCTGATTTTGTCTCATGCTGTCCATGTCTAGTCATTGCAGATGCCATGTGGTCTTCTTAAATTCAGAATTACTGTAAAACAGACTCAGTCTGTCCAAATTAAGCCATTTTCCACAAAGTCAACTATTAATATGTCTTCCTCTCTCTCCCCTTCACATTATTGATGTTGCTCCGTATTTTTTGAAGATGAACATGTTAGAGGTATTTTTCCATATGTTTACACCCAGTCCACCATCTGTCAAATGTTGAGACTGCTCTACAAAACCCAATAGAATAGGGTGAAACACTGTAACATTCAGCATATGGGCTGTGTATATTAAGGGTTATGGTTTGTTCTGTTTATCCTTATTACACATCCATATGACTATAATTAATTGATGTTGAAAAACATGCATAAAGGTAACAATAGCTGGCAGTCTTTCTTGAACTAGAAAAAAGTATGTTCGATGCAACAATCACAAGGTCTATAGACAAATCTCTCTTATATCTCAAGCAGACATACACAGCACTACTGGATATGTGAAAATGCATAAACCATTTCAGGTTTTCTAATGTCACTGCCACACTGATACGTGCCAACTGTTTCTTGGGCCGACAGCAAACTGAAAATTTGATTGGACTAGAGCAGATAAAAAGATTTTTTCTCTCACATTTCCTCCTTCCATTTCCTGCTCATCCTGTTGTCAGTCTTCACTCATATGTTTCCCACCTCTTAGCCATTTCCTCTTTTCTCTGCTGTCAAAGGTTTTCTCATTCACAAATTTCATGTCACCAATAACTGTTCACGTTCCCTGCATACCACACACCTATGTACATGATTCTCTCTTTTAGACTGATCATTGCAAAACCACAGTCCCATCACCTACAGATAGTACAACTAATTCAACAAAAAAAGCTTCAATATCCACTTCCTGTCTTAATCACCAAAATGTTTTTTCTGTTTGCTGTTTCTAATTGAAATATATATTGTTATATCCTGAATCCACAACTTCCATCTCACAAAGAGATTAGACCTAAAGCTCTCTCTCTCTCTCTCTCTCTCTCTC
>CM076648.1:9971369-9985633 GCA_038496675.1 Rachycentron canadum | reverse complement strand
CACACACACACACACACACACACACACACACACACACACACACACACACACACACACACACACACACACACACACACACACACACACACACACACACACACACACACACACACACACACACACACTATAATGAGCCATCTAAAATTAGCTCACCAATCTTGTGAGCTGTTTGAGTGATGTTGCCTTATTTTGTTTGCTTTTGATTTTTTGGAAAGTGGCTATATTTTCAAACATGATTTGAATAAAATAAAACTGACCAAGGTTGTTCAGAGTACAGCTCATTTCCTGTAGGGTATCACATTATCTGAACTTAACCTGCATGTGAGGGAAAAAAACTGCTTTGACAGTGTAGATGCCTTGATTTGCTTTGCCAGCACAAAGTATGTGTTACAAATACAACCGTTTCCCTCATTAAAATAGACCTGAGGTTAACTGGAACAGAAGGCCTGTCATGGGCTGAGAGAACAGACTGGGGTACAAATTAAAAGGTGACAGCTGAGAAGCAATGACATTTCTTCGGTCAAAGTAATTTGACAGTAATTAAATCTTGTCTTGTTTTTAAAAGAGTCTGTGCAAAGCCAAGCTGTGTGTGTGAGTATAACTGGGAGTTGGACCAGTGTGACTGTGACCATACAAATGTTCTAACCATTGATGTTTTGTATAGAATAATAATGATAAAAAGTATATTGAAGAAGGTCCTTCCAAAATAACTAATCTTAATCTTTCTCTCTAATTTTATTCTTTTTTTTTTGTAAAACATTCAGCAAAGATTTTTAAATCTATTAAGTTCTCCAATATGAAACTCTGTCATGGAACGTGACAGCATATGATGTGAAGCACTACACAACTTCACACCTCTGTTCTTCACATAATTACATTAATTACCCAGCAACTGTCAAACTTAACAATGCCGGTTGTGAGTGATTCACCCTTTGATTTGCAAGCCAAGGGTGCCAAGGCAGCTGCTGCCAGTTTACAAAAATATGTGACAAATGAAAATCTAGTCTACATTCAGAAAAGGTTCCTTTTAGGTCAGTACTACCAGACAACTGCCCTTAATTCAAATATAAAATTGAAATGTACAAAAAAAAATTCCCAGTCATTTCTTTATGACAGAATATGATGCAGAACATCAGAACACTGTCAAAAAAACAAAAAATAAAAACAAAAAAAAAAATCACCTTGAAATGCACTACTTGAAATGTTCCTTGTAATCTCAATAGAAGTGTGTTTAACTTAACTCCTGAAAGTTGTTTTGGTAGACTAGGCTCCTACCACATCAGCAATCACAGGTAGAAAAGTAAAGGAACAATAAACAGAAAAATCCAAGCCACTGAACCTGATATGGCCATGCAGCCTTTTTCTGAGCTCAACACTTTCTGGCTTAACTGCTGGGTATTTTAATTCCTGTTTAGAGTGTTTGATGTCATCAATCTAAAAAGTTATCAATAAAGCTATTTGAAGACCTAGAAGAAGTAATATTTCAGCAAGGATAAATTACTAATTCATTGCCGCCTCTGTCAAGATTCAGAAACTCGCTCGATCATTTCCTTCCACACTCGCTGCCCTGCATCTCCTTACTCCTCTTTCCAGTTGCCTGCTAAATCAGCTCCTAAAGCTACACTTGGAAATATACCGCTATCATCAAACACGCAGACTCATGCGGGAGTCTTTACTTTCAAAACAAGCCTGAGGGGGAACTCTTCTCTGGGCTACGTAAGTTTGATGATCAGACAGTGAGACTTCAGTTCACACACCGGCAGAGATTACTCGAGAGGCAAGCTGAGATATGGCGAGAATGGCACAGGCCAGAAAATGAACTGGTTAGCAGGAGATCACTGCAGAGTCTTGTGTGGAAACTGTGGAGTTAGTAAATGAAAAAATACAGCATTTGGGATTGAGGTTACAGATGAGAGCGTGATAACAATGTGGCCATGTTACACACTGTGGCTTGGGGCTGTAGGTGAAACATAACAAGAGCTGGAAATGGTGTGATAAGCACAAGGCTCTGTCTTTACAGTTGGGAAGGGGGAGTATGGCTGAGACCTATTAAAGCCTCTAACACTGAGAATCTGGAGCGCTGCAGAGATTAAGATGCAACTTCAGCTCATGAGGAGGCATAAGGATAAAGATCCGTGCCTCTCCTGCAGGTCGGAGTGGGTACACTGTAACAGAGCTCGAGCTGAGGGGAAGGAGGAGGTCTGCTGGGTGTATATTCTCTACTTTGACCCCAACATTCCTGAAAAAAAAAAAAAAAAAAAACCCTCTCTCAACTCGCCGCACCTCATCTTTCCACATTTTTTGCATACCAGCACATGCTAACACGAAAGATGAAATCCAGTTCCAAATGTGCAGAGGTCTTATCAGAGGTTAGGGATACTTGATAAAATGATCGTGTGTAGAAAGGATGACCATCATTTTTTTAAAATGTTGATAAAATTCCCCAGATTTCAGCTCAGTGAAAACACAATGCAGCTTTCAATTTAAGACACAAAAAAGGACCCCCACTCCTTTCAACAGGGTTGGCCACGCATCCCCTTTTCTACAACATACTGACCCACTTATTCAGCAACCCCCGCTGCTATTATTGTGTGAAACAAACTCATCATTCATCATCAACTGAGATCCACAATTACCCCCACTCTTTCAGGGCTCAGAAAGAAGAGGGGACACGACACAACTCAGGAACGGCAGCTCATTAGATTAGTGATGGCTTGCCACTGCAATTAACTAGAATACAGAGCAATTTAGTGCTCCAGTTTCCAGCATTCTTCTCCACATGGGCTGCTCTGGTCAACGCGAACGTCAGGGCCACACAAAGAGGGAGGCAACACTTTGGCTGGAGATAGGGCAAAAGAATGAAAAGATGCATGGGTCACTTTGGCTCTCATTTCTCTCTGTCTGACACCCTTACACAAAGTAAAAATGTACATGAGACTCTCATAACATGTAGCTCAGGCTACTGGCCACATGCTGTGAACATTTTGAAATTTAAAAGGCTTTGGATTTCATGGTGATACTTATTTACAAGAGCTGTTTTGGCTTTTTTGTTTATCATTACACAGAGAGCCATAATGTATAATATCTAGAATTACACAGGCTATTATTTACAGGTTTTCAAAGGCATGATTATTTTGTGGCTATGACTACAAAACGATTTCATTTATAATATCTTATCACATATTTTGCATTTTCCCAGCATAAACAGCATAAATAAATAGGTAGAGTGCAAATGGTGCCAGTATAGATGAAATTGCATTAATGTTTCTGTTGATAATTACTGATAGGTACAGTCTTCTAATCTACAAATGTCTCACCTGAAGACAGAACTCAAGGACATAAAGGAAAGGCTCCAATGAGTGAGACTTTATATCTTAAAAGAAAGACAAACAATGACTTGATCTTGCCAAGTGTTTACAAAGCACTTTGGGTAAACCCCTGATGACATACTCCCTCGGGGACCTATACCTCTGTTCCACAAAAAGGAAATGTTCTCATAGACTCTTTCTGCACAGCACTGCTGTGGACCCCCAACAGGCCTGCAGGAAGTGGAGAACAAGGACAACTTCCACTCTTTGAGACAAACAGGACACACGTGAGTCACACAAAGTCCTATTGAAAACAATGTATTTTCAGTCCTTTCTGTGTGCTGTCTCCTGCCACACACCACTGCTCATCTCATTTGAACTCACCACCCTCCACTTTCAAAACAGTTGACAGGCCCTCTCTGCTTTCTCTAAGAATAAATTTACTTCTGATAATTTAGATTTAGAGTCATCACTTACACTATTCACCTAATATTTTCTAAATTGTGATGTGCAGCTCCTCAGAGGTTAATTTTTGTTTTCATCACCGTTGTTAAAATAGAACTGTCCGTAATATAATGACCTTGCCAGTAAGGCAGGTCCTAGCAAATTCATGAAGAGATAAATGTTGCTAAATATTGTTATCAAACATCATTCTTCCAGTTAACTGTTCCAAAAGGAACAAGCTGAGATAAGAAAATACCTCCATACTTGACTGGCTAGAATGAATTCCCATGAAAAATGATGACAAATTACATTTAACTGGTACATAGTTTTTATTTTCATTTTATCACTTTGTGTTGTTGATACAGCTCAAGTGTGTAAACTCAAGCATATCTTAATTTCCACTTATGTCATTTGAAAAAAATGTCTCACTGTTGTAGTTGACTATCCTTATCCCGTGACGGGCAGTGAGTTTAGACAACCTTGTTTAGTCAGTGCAATCATATTCTGAAAGACAGTGTCTTTCTGAAAGCCTGTAAAACCAAATAATGGAATCACCAATTTGTCAGTAAGTAAAGTAAAAGATTTTTAACATTGTAAAATCACTAGAATTCAAAGGATTCTAGTCTTTGAATATTTAAAAGTCAACTGGTGACTTGCCTTTCAGCATGTACTCCAGCTACTAATCCTAACCCTAACCCAGGAAAAGACTGAAGAGTAGTATGCTAACTACAGGTCTGGGAAATCATGTTGTTGGATGATAATACTTCAAATCTCTTGTTAAATAATATATTTTTTAAAAAAAAGTGTTTTGCTCAGGAATTAAATATTTTTTGCAATGAAAATGGCAAATGGAAAAAGGCTTTTCCAGCTCTTTCCACAGAAATCAGTGATACCAGTTTGAAGTAAATAATGCCACATCAAAGCAACACCCAAATATCTAATGACTAACATATTGCTCAACTTTCCATTCAAAATGCACACACACATACATATGCACACACACACAGTTGCAGCTCCCCTACTGAGACGCTTATCTCCACACTCCTCTGTGACAGGGTGTGTTTCTGGAATGGGGGAGGGTGAAAGCAAAGGAAATGAGGAGGAGGGAACACAGGGAATCAAACTAGAGGAGGTGGGAGGGAGTGAGGGAGGGGAAACAAATGGGAGGCTGATTACCTGCTTGGCCTCCTCCAAAGATGTCTGCAGCCTGTTTATTTCCTTTTCATACTGCTCCTTCATCTTGTCCACCTCCTGATCATGAGCAGCCACTTCCTCCTTTAGGGCTCCTTTCAGAGCTGTCAGCTCTCTCTCTCGCCTCCTTAGCACATCCTCTTGCTCCTCCTTGGCCATGAGAACTTCCTGCATCTCAACCTTTAGTTGCATCATGTCCTGTGGAAAATGAGGACAGTCTGGTAACTTTTTTATCACTGTTGACTTTGTAGGGTCAGACTAGAGCTGGACACTTGACCTGCCAAGTGTGACTGTTCAGACCTGGTATTAATATCCGTCTCAGGTGATCTGATCACAAGCGGACTGCTCTACAGGTGTGAACACATCCAAGACACACTGAGGACACATTTGAAATCTGATCACTCGGACATGAAGGTGGTCTGGGCCACATGTGGCCAAATACCTTTAACAGCCCAAATGCATCCTGCACCACATTGAAGGACCGCCTTCTCAACTGACGTCTATAAACACATTCATTAAACTTAGATAAAGAATTGTAGATTAGTAGTAGAAAAGTTACCACTATAAGGATGTCCTTCTCTCCATCAGCAGCTGACTTTTTGGCCGAATCAAGCTCATCATGCATCTCTGACAGCTGGTCCTGCAGGTCTCTGATCTCTGTCTGGTACTGTTCCCTCTCCATCTTCACCTGGAACAGTCTGACAAACCACAGACAATGTCACATCAAAGTGCAAGACCTTTACATACAGTACACAACCACCTAACTGCACCTCAATTCACACATGGAAATGGAAAATGGCTGGGTCTGAGTGTGATGTCTAGAGAATGTAAAGGTTAAAACAAATACCTGAATAATGACAAACCAGCAATGTCTAAACTGCCTCTAGATGACAACACTAGGGTGGGGTAAGTGATGGGAAGCATCTCAACAAATCACTACACAGCAAACTCAGAGGGGAGCAACTAGTACCATAATGGTTACATCACATTTTGTATATTATGTAAATATTGTAAATAATATGTCACCAAACACATAGATTAATATTAAGTGCAAAAGATACCTAAGCTGTGTAATAAGGTAAGTAAATAACATGGTAACCGCTTTAGTAATCCCTTGCCAGACACTGCCAGATGACATCATTGGAGGATATAACCAATACAACCAAGATGGAGATACCAGTAAGGGAGCTGAGATTGTTTTTTCCTCAAAGCTCTCCCACCTCCACCCACCAGCTAGTTGAATACAAGTATTGGTACTTGCAATTAAAATGGTCAACAAAACATTCTGGAAATGCTGTATAAAACTAAGCTAGTTGATGAATCTATGTTGCTCATTACTGACCGACCAATCTCCAGCAATGTCACTCTGCACTTACTCTTCGACTGTCGTCTGGAGCTCAGCCTCTGTTTTGGCTAGTTTTTCCTTCAGACGCTTGGACTCCTCTGTCCTCTGCTCCAGTTCCTGCTGCAGCTCTTTCAAACTTGCTGCCGTCTTCTTGTCAGCCTGATTTTTCTTATAGTGAAACACACAAATATTAATGTTGACATTTCAATGTAGATAGAGAAATCTAGTCTTTAACATCCCCTGACACAAGCTTTTGGCATTTGTATTGAATCCATTATATGCACTCATTGAAGATTTGGTCCATTTTAAATATTGCTAAGGAGCATCCCATCTATATGGAAATACAGCACATAACATATACATAGTATACATATACAAAAATTAACTGAAAACACTTTACTTCATTTAAACACCTACCCACTAGTGAATTACAGGTTTTCAAGAGAGTTGTCTGTTTATTCCATTATTCAGTTAATTAAAATGAACCTTTCTGCTCATCTTAGCCATTTTTACTTCCAACCAATAGACTGACAGGCCAACATAATCAGGACTGTGTCAGAGACATAGTTTCAGTTAGGCTGTTGTTACCGTGGTTAGTTCCTCAAGTTGTTGCTTCAGTTCTGCCATTTCTTTCTCCAGTACAGCATTTTGCTCCTGCAGAGCTTTGGTCTGTGCAGTGAGGTCCAGGGACTAACAGAAGAACAGAGATGTTTTAGAATTGGTAATTTGATCCATTAGACATAAAAGTTCAAACAGATTTTTTAAGCTCAAGTTATTCATTTGCAGTTAATTTGCACTCAGTTATTTAGAAAATTTGACAATCTGCAGTGTCTGCTATTCAAAATAAACAGCTTGAATGCCAAAGCCTCAGATCCAGATTATATTCACAGTTTTACAGGTCCCATAAAATGGATTTTCTTCAGTGCTCTGAATCAAACGGGGTGTTAAGGAAGAATTTAACATTTACTTTGAAAATTAAAATGAGCATAACTGTTCTTCATATTTATCAACCTCTTCAAAATCTAAATATTTGAGCCTGTTAGGAAGCCCAAACTATCTAAAACATTTACTGAGAGACAGCTAAAAATGGGAATGTGTTTATAACCCCAAATCTATTTTTCAAATTAAAAGATTTGAGTAGGGATGGTGGTCTTGTACCAAACAAGCATGTTCCTTTACATGTGCAGATTATGACCAGCAGAGAAGATTTTTTTCTATTTAATTGTTATTTAACTAGTTAGTGGAGCAAAATTGCAATGTGACAACTCACTTTATTGTCGCCTTGTGCACTCGCCGTGGCCCGAGACTTCAGTGTCTGTATCTTCTCAAAGACGAGGTTGACCTTTCTCTTTGTTGTTTCATCATTATCATTGCTTCTGCAGAAACACACACACAGGTATGTTAACACAGGCTGATTATAAAAAGGTTGAAAAACCCTCTCTCTGTTTAGAGAATCAGGAATAAATCCCAGAGGGTGATGGGAACTCCTTCTGAGCTTAGAGAGGGTCAAGAGGGATCGCTTTGATGTGTCACCTCACAGCACAAACAGCTTCCTCACACCCGTCCAATGAACTATAAAGCCTGTGAGCATAAGAATCAAATGCACAGACAGTCTAATGGGTTTGCCGTAGCATCTCATTTCATCATCTGGTAAATTAGTAGGAAGCAGAGCTAAAAATGATGGAGCTACCATCTTTAAGAACCATAACAAGAGGTTTCAAACAAAAATAACTTGTAATTTGCACATTAGGCAAATTGTGACAGATTAAAGGAGTTTCTCTTTTTATGGATGTTCACTCTTAATATTCAGATAATACCATATAAATATTGACAGTTGAGTAGTGGTGTTGTTTATTTTATCAATTACAACAACAACAAAAACAAGTTTGTCTTTGCTGTTGAACAGTAGGCATTCCTGAGTTTACCAATAGATGCTTGAAAGGCCAAAGATGGGAGGATTCTGTCTACCCAAACATTTAATTCTTTGGTTCAAGTGAAAACATTAGAATTAAAAAAAAAAAAAAAAAAATGGAATTTCACCACTTTCAAATGCCAGCAGTAACATATTATTTCAATAAATAACAAGGCTAACACAGAGAGCAAAACCTCCAAACCTCCCCTATTCTCATACAGATGATATTCATTAAATCTGTATAACCCCTGTTGGTGAATGTTTGTCTTCTGGGCCTTGGGAATGTAGCTCAGTTTCAGCCCCTGCACTTCCATCTGTGTTTCCTTTCCTTTGTCCTGTGACTCCTGACCTGTGGTCAGACACACCCAAAGAGTTTCCTGTTCTCTTTCGACTTTACCCCAAGCCTGTAGCACATGCAAAAACTGTAGAAACCTGCAAACTTTCTCTCTCTGTAAAATAATACATAACTAGTACAAATAATGTAGAACACAGTTTAACACGGCATTTGTCTTTAACTTATACATTCTCCAGAAACAGTTATTCACTTGCTAAAATGAATAAAATACCTCATGGTTTGCATTCTTCCTATACAGCTTCTTTAAAAGCTAAACTGAATTTCACCTTTTAACCCTTTTAACATGCATTTCCTTGATAGAAAGAGTCTGATTACAGAAACAAACAGAATGTTCATGCTGCAGCTAAAAAGAAGGCAGAGAGAGAGACAAGGTGGGATTCTGCAAGAAAACATACTCCAGACAGCTGGATCGCTCATAACCTAGATGGGAAGGGGGGGCAAAAAGAGCACATTCTTTTAGTCTTATCACAAACAGTCCAGCTATGACAAAACCACTAATGTGCTCCCACACAACAGTTTCCTTCGTAATGCATTGCTATATGGTGCAACATGTTGGTTTCATGCTTCAGTGGGAATAAAATTTTCGGTTTATGATTTAACCAACAACCAAAACACAAGAATGAAAATGACATTTTCACAGCACACTTTATTAGTATGAGAAAGCTAAGAAGTACAGTGATAAAAAGTGAAAATTCAAAGTAACTCACCCATCCTTAAGGTAACTGAACAAAATTTGTTTTGCTGTCTCTTCATGTGTTTGTTGTGAAAGCTCCTGTTGACCTTTCAGGAGATCAGGTGTCACCTGATATGACAGGAAATTAAAGAAAGAACTCAAAATAAAAAAAAATAAAAAAGTGTTTTTCTCTTCTCATTGATTTTAAAAAGACTGAGCAGACAATGTGTTGGACAATACAATAATATTTGGAGTGAAATATGAAATTTAAAATCTGAGATCAAATCATAATGCTGCAGCAGAGATTTCTCCTTTTTTACCTGAACATCTGCCTCTGTATTGGGCTTTTTGTCTGGACTGGAAGAAGGCTTGGATATTGATGTTGATACCGGTGTAGTTGAAAACTTCCCACTTGAAGAAGCACTGTCCTCATTCTCTTTACTCTTGAATGGTAATAAAGAGGCACGAGTCTGTGGCTTTTTGTACCCCTGGATAGAGCCAACACCTTTAGAGATGGTGCTCTGGGGGGAGCCCGGTGCGCTGGTGACACGAGATGAAGCAGCCTTACCATCTACCGTCATGAGCCAGGAGTCCTGACTGCTGGCTGTTTTCTGGAGCCGGAGCTGTGAAGGCCGCAGGACATGCTCCATTGATGTGCCTCGATGGCAGCTAAACTCGTCCATGTGGCAAGATCCATCTCGCAGTCCAAGGGCACTATCCACACTGCGTGAGCGTTTCCTGTCCTCTGGATTGATCCTCCTGCGCCCTGCCCTGCCCCTGCGCTGGTTGCTGCCATCTTTTCCATCAAACTTCTCAATGAGCTCATCAACACCAGGTATAGAGCCTGTGTCAATGTCTCTGCCTGAACCAGGGAGGAAAGGGATATAGCGGCGATTCTCATGCCGATTGATAGTGTCGGCATACAGCGCCTCCATCTGTTCATCCACCAGAGCCTTAGAGGTGGAGGATGATGAGGAGTGGCGAGAGCGGGAAGAAGACTGAAGAACTGGTCCACTGGAGTCAGTCCTGCGAAGAGGAAGGACATCAGGCTCATGGTGGGTGCGCTCAAGGCTAGAGTTGGTGCTGCTCATTGAACTCTTGCTCTGCTCACTTGTGGGACTTGACACAGCGGATGGCTGAGGTTGGGCTGGAGGCATTGGCTGGTGTTGCGTTTTAGAGGCTGGCTTGGACTGAGGTGGATTGGTGAGACGAGGTCTGGACTGTGGCTGAGCTGTTTGCGATTTCGGCCTGGTCTTAGGCTGAGTGACCTGGGAAGGGGGCACAGACTGAGGCTGTGACTTTGGCTTGGGATGGTCTGTCTCACTGTGGCTCTGGGATGGAAGATGCCTTTTCTCTTGCTGTGCAGGAGCTTTATTCCGATCCAGGCTTGATGAGCTAACATGTGACAGTGTAGGTACAGCAGATTTAGAGGAGGAACTCTGGTGTTCGTTCCCAATCTCAGCCACAGGCACAGGCCCTGAAGGCAGGCTGTTGAAGCCTCCAAGGTTGAGGGAGTTGGTCTCTGGATCATAGGGCTGTAGAATCTCAGGGTGCTTCTGAAAGTTCAGAAGGGTCAATGGTTTTTTTCCTTGTGAATCTGCCACACCATTTTGAGGGCCAGTGTAATGCATCATCGTTTGAGACCTATACTCCATGAAGGGGCTGGTGGATCCAGCCTCCTTGCTTCCTCCGAAATCATACTCCTGGTAGTTCTCAATAAAGGAGCCCTCTGTGTCAATGTACCCATTACTGTTGGGATCACTGTAGGATTGAGGACCCCTATCCTGGTTGTTGAGAACAACGTAAGGGTGTCCATCTATGCCCTGGACACGGATGCTGAGACCATATGTACCAGCTCCATTACTGTGGGGCTTGGAGGAGCGGGATGGCTGCGTGTAGACCCGCTGTGGTCCACTGTTAGGAATGCCAGTCACTCTGTACGACTCCATTAGGAACACAGGAAAGGAAGGAAAATAAATCCCTCTCCCTGGATCAGGTTGCCCACCTCTGCAAGCAAAGATTCAGACAGTCAGAAATGAGACACTACAGAATTCAGTAATATTAACAAATATTTCCTATTTAGTTATGGCATCTACGCTTTCATTTTCTTTTCTCCTTTTGCATTGTTACTGCTATGTTTTCTCTTCACAGAAAAGTTTTTAATCAAACAGCTCAGCTAATATGCTCTCACAAGATAAAGTTTCCCTGCCTAGCCTGTAACTTATCAAAACCTATAAATATTGCTGAAAAATATGACTCAAAGTCATCCGCATTCTTTTCAAAGACAAGTACAACCAGGTACTGTTTAAAAAAAGCCTTACAGGTCAGTGACTAACAGGTAGGTTTAAGAAAATGACTGTTTACGATGCACAATAAAGAATATAGGTTTAACAGGTTAAGAGAAAGGTATTAACAGAGATATAACAGGCCTGGCCTGAGAAAAATGTGAGAGCAACCTCTCTCTACACAACTTTGAAGGTTATGTGGTTTGAAGTGTAAGTAGTGCGTGTGTGTGTGTGTGTGTGTGTGTGTGTGTGTGTGTGTGTGTGTGTGTGTGTGTGTGTGTGTGTGTGTACCCAGTGCAGCTGATCCTTGTACATGACATTGTAATTTGCAGCCCACACACATGGGAAATGCAATGAAAAGAGAGCAACAAAATCATATTTGGTAAAATTTTGTCACATTAATAATAATTGTAGGGTTGTCAAAGTTGACAGATATGCAACCAGGTTGTGAGAACACAGCTGGCAATAAATATCAAACTGTATACAAATATTGAAGTAAGCTGTTAAATGTTCATCACATTTATGACACATTTATGCCTGAGAAACCAGTGAAGACAAAGCCATCAGCAGCCACCATGTTTTCACTGGACAATGGGCTTTTCACAGGTTCCTGTTTGCCTTGCTGATAATGTCCCATTCTGCCTGATGTTACAATGGAAAATCAGGCTGCGATGGGCCTGGAAGAGGGACACTGATAAGACTGACAACAAAGCCAAATGTAGGATATATCACATGAGGCAGAAATAGGTGAAGAAAGACCTAGAGACAACTGATAGCCCATTCAGAAAAACATTTAACATCAAGTTGGTTGGGTGATGCATACCTTAAGAAGATCAAGATTTGTAAACTCAGTGCCATACTGGATGTTTATGAAGTGAGAATATTTATCTGTGCAGAAGATTTCAGGGTTTCTGTTGGCAGACCCTTACCCATTTTGTCGCACGACCAGTTTAATTGGAAAGTGGTGGCCTAAAATACAGATGGAGTTGTTCAATATATGGAATTTGCTGAAGCAAATGGCACGTCTGTTGTTTTCCCCTAGTGTCAGCACTGATTTCATTAAAGTGTGTTGCGGCAAGGTTGCCTGCCTCTGCCATACAACAATACAAGAAAACGATTATTTCATGGCCTACTTTGTGGCCACTCCTAGTACAACTTGAGACTAATTCAACTCCACTAGGGTTTGACAAATCGACTTTCGTGACTGGCTGGTCCTTGTGCCTCAATTAGTCAGAATTAGTAGGTTACAGTCTGGGGGGGTCAATGCCAAGGTAAAGTGACAGACCGAGAGAGACCCTTTAATCTTTAGTTTCACATGCATGTGACACACAAGAGCTCAAACAAGTGTGAAACTTTTTCTGTTTCATTGTCTTTTTCACTAGAAAGGAGAAAACCCTCCCTGGGTTGCCTCACAGTGTCCATGCTGCCTTCACTGACCCCTATGTTGCAGAGCTGAGGGGCCAGCACTGAGCACAGGTTAGGATGTCAAGGCCCTGGCTCTGATCTGGGGAAAGAGTTTAACGAGGAAGATATTTATCTCCTGATGTGAACTGATTAGTTTTGGCGTCACAGAGACTCACAGAGAAAACAAAACCACAGCAGGACGGACCTTGAGAAAGCGAAGGTAAAGGCTGAGCTAAGCCTGTCAAGACTGCGGCGATTTACAACGTGGGAAAATATAAAAGTTATATAATCTGTTAAACTGATCCAGCGGTGCAGGTAAAAGCGACGTGAGCAGCTGCAGACACACGTTTCGTTTTAAATCACACCACCAATGTGTTAATGGGGAGTGGGAGCAGAGCTTCGGGGGAAAACCTTGGTCCAAAGAGAGCAGGTTGGCTAACGAGAGGAAACAGCGGGAGTTTGAGTTGACGCAGTTTGTGGATATTTTACATCGCTGCTCAGCGCAACAGGTGGACTGAAACACAGCACCAGCCCGAGGTTTGCTGTCAAACTCAAGACTTTTTTCTCCACAACTTTACAATCCCCAGGTTTCACCAAATCGGGCCAAGTTTGAATCGCAGTCAAACCGGCGGTTTTGAGGTTAAACGCTGAGTTGTCTGCTTGTTGTGCAGTTTAACGGCTGTTAACGTCCCCACATCCACAATGATCAGTGTTAGCTTAGTTACTCACCGGCGTCGTCTGTCTCTCTTCTTCACTTATCGCAGGTTTTTATACGTTTGTTTAACAGGATTTTTGAAAGAGAGGGGAGAGAGGAAAAAAAAAAAAAAGGATAAACTGTTGAGCAAAGTGCCCACACCACAGTTGGCTAACTTATTTAGTCGGGAGTTGTTTTCAGAGAAGAGAGAGGGAGAGTAGGACAGCCTCAAGGGGACGTCCCGACCCTCCGGCCCGCCCCGCCTCCTGAATCAAGCGCCCCCCCCCCCCCCCAAAAAAAAAAAAAAAAAACAGTCCGCCGGTCCACAGCACCAATGCACCCCCCGCCCCCGGTACCGAGGCCCGGTCCGGCCTGGCTCGGTTCACCGGACCAGGGTGTTCAACCAGTGGGACAGCACCTGTTGATGGGAGCTGAAACTTTCACTATAAAGCTCGTTATAAAACAAACATCTTTATTTTGACCATTTAAAAAAAAAAAAACAAAAAAAAAAAACGAAATGTCAAATAAAAGACCGACTGAGAAAGTAATGCAAGTGTATTGTTGGTGTTTGGAAGAAGATGGGACCACGTAATAATAATAATAATAATAATAATTATTATTATTATTATTATTATTATTATTATTATTATTAT
>CM076648.1:9920925-9971073 GCA_038496675.1 Rachycentron canadum | reverse complement strand
ATAATAATAATAATAATAATAATAATAATAATTATTATTATTATTATTATTATTATTATTATTATTATTATTATTATTATAAACACATAATCACAAATGATTTAAAAAAACAACTGAGTTCATGCATTTCGAGGTAGGACTGTCAAAGTACATGGGTACATAACACACATTGTGGAGAAATACTATTAAAAAAAGCAAAGACACCCAACTTAAATATTAAAAAATATATATTAGCAGATGAAAATAACAAGTTGCACGCTGCAAGTTCGTAAATGATGGTAATTGGTTGTACAAACTAATGGTTTTATGAATTATTTAACGCCCAGGGAGAATTATACACTTGTTTGCTTGTGCCACACTCCATTTAAGATTAATGAATTGCTCTCTGCATGAATACGATTTGCAGCTGCATGTCTTTAAAAACCGAGAGCGTCATCTAGTGGATAGTGAGATGACCTGAGTGCGGGTTGTTAATGAGGCTGTGAGCTGGTGGTGCTGGTGCATGCGTGTAACTCACACAGACACACACACACACACACACACACACACACGGTGCAGTAAACGCATCAATGTGCTGTACATGGGCTGTACCTGATCGTCTGGGATGCACAAACAGGTGCGTGTTGCAGTGCTCACTTTGACTTACACTGGGAGTCTAAAGAAATTATCACTTCTAAGTTTCCCCCTCATAGATTTGACCATTCAGCATAAACTACATTAAACTGGAGGCCCAGCTGCCCCTTTGCCTTTGTAGTCGCCCACTGTTTATATTTGTGTCCACGGAGAGACTGTGCAGCACCGCAGCCTTTAATCTGAGCTCTGTGCCACTGTGTTAGGTTACAGCAGCACACAATGGGAGCTCTGTTCTCCACCGAGGTGCCACAGCTGGGACCTCTGGGCATGCTCAGTCCTCAGCTCGGTCTTATCCTGATTATACATCAAGAAACACTGCTGGGAACTGAGCGGACATGGACCAGAGATGACACAGAGACTCATATTTAGCTTGCTTGATTTAATCTGCTCCATTGTTGTGATTTTTATGTTTTTGTTGGGGAAGAAAGTCTCTGAACCAGTGTATAAGACAAAAGCCACCACTAAAGACAGTGTGGTGAACAAACAGCTGTATTTGTCCCTCATAAGTTTGCTGTTGATACCACATAAGTAGGTCTAAACTTTTACAATAATGAATTGCTGTGCAGCCAACAACTTTACAAAATAAAGGAAGTGGTGGTCAATGTTAAGAGTCAACAGTTAAAAATCTGGTCATAAATGGCAAAAGTAATTAAACAGAAGAGAATTACAAATTTGTGGGTGTAATAGTTTCTTCTTCTTTGAAGTGGGAGGTCAACAAAGAAACCATATCAAAGACTTTTCTTTTTAAGAAAGCTAAGAGATTTTTTCAATGTAACAGGAAATTATGACGCAGATTTAATTATATTGAGACCATGTTGGTTGTTTGAACTGTTTCTCTTTTTCATACTGATGGATAAAATTCACCATCCTATTTCTGCTTCTGTTACTTTATTGTGTATGGATAATAGTGAAAAAAATATTCGTCATCTGAAGCTAATTTGAGTCTTTTCGGTATGAAAATGTTTTTGTTTTACTAACCCTCTGCCACAGCTCAGCAAGGAAACACTGATTCATCTGAATGAATGATTGTATCCGAACATGACTGTAACTTTGGAAGATCCCTTACTTACTTACTCCCTTAGAGACAGATGAAGCCTCATAACAGATCACAAGAGGTCAGTTTGTACAGAACAATATCATCACTTACTGACTGATGAACATGTAAGTATTGTTTGAAAACAGACTTAACTCATCTATTATCTTATCCATTTAATGGTACATATACTATTATTGCAATACAATCATACTTACTCTGTGGTTCTAACAACACACAGGAGTCCATGGTTATTTATTTGTTATTTCACTATTATTTTATTGACTGTGGTGATTTTATTTACAGTGTAGGTACTGTATATCAGGTCCTGAGCTCATCAAAATACGCTCCAATCAGCTGTAAGAAAACAATGCATTAAATCGGAAGATCGGAAACAGAGAGAAGGCATGTTCAATACAGCATCCACCCAGAGAGCAGCAGAGAAAGGGACGATCTTACTGTTTGGAACAGAAGGAGCAGAAGGCTTCAAGGATGCAAGCCAAGGACTTTCTGTCAGTTGGGCCAGCAGCCATGACAGGAAGTCAGCCTTCAGACTTGGTGGTCCCACTCCTACAGAAAACATGCACACCCACCACCACCATCAGCCCAACATACTCACATCTCCTCTGTTTTTCCCTACAGGGAGTATTGAAAGATGACAGTCATGATTTACGCTGCTTCACTGAGCTCACCACAGACAGAACAGCAGTCAGCAGTTTTCCTCCGAGTGTCACCTCTGTCAGAAAACTGAACTCGGATCAGACCTCTCAGGAAGTAATGAGTGCTCTCATGCTCGCATCTGCAAGAGGATAATTTTGTGCAGATGTACAAGGTCTGAGATTTACGGCGCAATAGTCCTCCAGGTTTAGAGCAGCATTTTCACAACACGTTTGGGATTCATTAGCAGATTAAGCGTGGCAGTCTACAGAAAGCTGCTGCCACCAAAACATTTATTGGAAAAACCAAATTAGGTTTGTACTTTTCATAATGGTTGCATCAATTTTATTCATTGGTCTTTTTGTGTCTTTTACTTATGCATTTACAGTTTAAAAACAAATTGTAAAAAAAATTTATTACATCATGAAATTGACAATTAAAAATAATAATTTAAGATATAAATTCACATTGAATTAATACATTCAAACAAAGTGTACCTAAATAACAATTTAATGTGCAATTGATAAATATTCATGCATTTTTGCTTGAAACGGCCTCATGCAGGATGTCTCTAGCTTTTTCTTCATCCTGCATACATCTAAATGTGAAAAGAAGTAGGACCACAGCACATGTACAGTACGCTGCTATCACACTTTATTAAAAATAGAAACATATATTCATAGTACTTTTCATACAGACTACAATGGTCCACTGGCATTGTTTGCAAAAAGAGTTACATACTATAAAACACTCATTTGGCCTAAATCCACTGTAGAAATGTCTTAAAAAAAAACAAAAAAAGGAAAGAAAAACAATAAGAAAGTCTACCCCCATGTTTCTAAGTTCTCTCTATTTCATCTTTCTGGGCCTTTTCATAAAAGAAAACTTTATGGAGAGGAGAAAATGTAAATATGGAGAAGAAACAAACAAAAAAAAAAACAAACATGTTTGCTCAGTGAGAGAAATAAATGCACATACAACTGAGTTTACAAAAAGATGGCACATTTATTGCAACATAAATGTTATATACATTGTGTTTTTCTGTTGAAAAAGACAGAAAATTCAAATTCTCGTTGCTGCAGTTTTTTTTTTTGTTTTTTTTTTGATGTGCATCGACAATACCTTTTTCAATTGACACAAGAACAAATCTTTAATCAATCAACAACGGAGACTGAAGAATGGGATGGAGGTCGCACTTTTAGGGATCTGGAGCTCGTACAAAGCCTTTTGAAGTACTAGACTACGAGCAACAATTCAGCCTTGTTCTTGAGATGCCATTTGTAAATTTCTTGTAATAATGGACAGGTTATGGTCAATAACCGTACATTTTACTATCTAATATAGTAAAATAAAGTAAGAAACTTTTTACTCAAAACTTTTGCTTCCAAAAATCTAGAAAGAGTAATATTTAGAATTCAAGAAATATTCTTACAGTATTATTGTATAAAAGACTAACTACAGTGAAAAATAAGCCAAATGTTTTTTTTCTTTTGATTTTCTTTTTTTGTCATATATTATACAAGGGAAAGCATCTGGGGATACAGCAAAGTCTAACTTGGCAAACAGAGGAGCAAAGAAATATAGGAAGAACAGGAAATTTAAAAATGAAGGTAAGAGAGCAGGAAATGATGTACATTATACCCTCAATCAAAGTCTGCCAACATGAATACAAGCTTGTGAATACTGAAATGAAGAACAAGGCCACATTTAGTCAGAGAATACACAAAAGCCGTGAAGGTTTTTTTTAAATTAAAACACAGTTTCGATGATCATAAATCTTTCATGTAAACTCTTGCCGTGGCATCCTTTATTGTAATTTAAGTCCCTTTTTGTACAGAATACTCATTCTGAATGTGGCAGCTTTGTTTAAGGTGTAGATAATGATAGAAGACAATATACAAAGAAATAAATGGAATATAAAGCAAGTCTTAAGACCAAAGACTTAATAAAAGGAGAAACGTAAAGCATGCACACTGATAGGGAAAAACAAAATAAAACCATGACCAATGTCTTGAAAAATAAAAAACATCTTGTCAACTGCTTTGTTCATCATTGTGCTACAGTTGTATGATATTCAACAGAATCTAGTCTGGCTTACTGTGTTGAGTATATCACGGCTTGCATGAAAACATAATTAAAACATAAATAGAAGTTATCTCTGTTGACTTGAACCGGACATTGTAATGCTGGAAGCCTAAGGAAAGGACCTGTTACAACACAAATACGGATAAGGATTTACTCAGAGTAACTGTTTTTGAAATGTAATGTTTTGACAGAAAGAAAACTGAAAAAGTGGTATCTTCATCAGGCCAGGAGAAAGTGTGGTCGTCGTTTTTTCATTTTAAAGTACTTCTTCATTAAACAATCTCTGATTAGCTGGTGGCAGAAAAAATGACAAAAAACACAAGCTACTTCTGTGCTGACTTCAGGAGCATGTAACTGTCAAGAGGCTAAAGAATCTGCAAAAATATGTCACTGCTTACATTTAACACTATATGGCAAAGGAATCGAAGGGCAGTAAAGTCCACTTTTCCTTTAGTTAAGACACTAAAAATATGCAGGGAATGCTAAGGTTTGCAAACAGTTTGCTCTCTGTATTTTCACTGCTCACTACCAAGGAAAAAAGAAACAAAATGTGAGCTTTCAGTAAAACTAGAGTTTGCCACTCATCTGTCACTTATGTAGACAATAATGTTGATGCTAATGTACTTGGGCCTATTATTCCACTGGACAGTAGACAAGAAACTGATCTAAACTATGCAGAAACAAATATAGGTAGTTTTGGTTTACAGATGTGACTAGTGGCAGAATTAATAAAAATATAAATATAAATAATATATCCTCTTTTTTAAAAAACGGGGTGCTTTAGTCTTTCAGATCTACCAACTAATGATCACTTTCAGCTGGGAATAAATATCACTCTAAACTGGCCAATAAATTAATCTCAATATTTTCAGTGCCCAAATATTTTCCCCTCATCTCGGACTCGCCAAAGATTTAACAGGGTGGAGTGCTCAGTTTTAATGGTGACACTGGCAAACTATAGATCAACTGAAAAGCTGCATACTTCTCTTTGAATTTACTTAACTTTCCCTTTAGACATACACTTTATAGTTCAATAACATAATAAATAGAAAAAAGAAACAGACAAACAAAAACAATTGCTGTTACAATGCATTCGTCAATTCAGTTTAGGCACAAGGCAATTTCCTCGTACGGTTCGAGGAGATTGCAAAGTCTCTGATTGTTCAGAAGCAACACACTTCTTGCAGACAGTGATATGTGCTGAAGATTTTTCTTTGTGGGGAGAAATTTGCAGATGGAAACTGGTCACAGGGAGCTAGATTCTTGGCTCATCCTCAGTCTTAGGATTGGATTGTGTTAGTCTTGTGGTTTTGCGTCGAGTGGTCTGTCTCCTCCAATTGGTGTCACAAACTGTGAGTCCTGTCTGTCACTGGGAAGCAAAGTCACTGACTCAAAATGGGACACAAATGATCTGGATCACTTTGATCTGGAGAGAGGAGGGGAGAAATACACCCATTAGAGGTGAACATCTATAATCACACAATAAGGTACAGGTACAAGGTAAAATTCAAGACTATATAAGTGATCATTTCAAAGCCAAATGCCAAATGCAATTTTTTTCTTGCTTCTCAGATGTGAAAGGAAAATGTGATGTTGAAGATGGTGAAAATGTGTCGTAATAGTAGCAACATCATCTGGTGACCATCTCATGAGTTACAAGAAAAGACAAGGGGAAGAAGATACTAACTTTGCCTACCTCAAATACCTAAGATGACTGATTGATTGATTAATAATTTGAGACATCAATCCTCAGATGAATAAATGTTAAAAGTAATGGTTAGTTTCAATAGGTGAGTACCTGTCTGCTGCTCAGAGGTGGCCCATGGGGTTGGATGTGTCAGTCAGGCCTGGATGGACTCCTGTGTGGCCTTGCTGAGCATCACCGGCGCCTCCAGACACCTTTTCCTCCTCCCGTCTCTTAAGGCAGGCTGCTTTGGGGTTCAAATTCCGCTCTGTAGGGTAAGAAAGATTTGAATCACTTTTGGGCCACATTAGCAGCAGCAAAAGGAACAATAATATCTCTCTCTATCTATCTATCTATTTCTATATCTATCTAGCTATATCTAGATATAGCTAGAGAGAGAGAGAGAGAGAGAGAAAGAGAGCGCGAGAGAGAGAGAGAGAGAGAGAGAGAGAGAGAGATTGAAAGAGAGAGAGAGAGAGAGGTGTAGACCTTATTACAATTATAGGTGGGCAACCTTTTTTTCCATTAGCTGGACACTGACCTCTGACTTGCTGCTCCAAGCTAAGTATGACAGCCACAGCCTGATGGAGGATGAGCAGTTTAGTCTGGGGCTTCTCGCTTTTCAGGTGCAGCTGGCACATGCGGCCCAGCTCCTTGAAGGCCTCGTTGATGTCTCGCACCCTCAGACGTTCACGGGCGTTGTTAGCCATCCTCCTCTCACGCTCTCGTTCCGCCTTCTGCTCTGGATTCAGATCCTCGTCTTCAGTGATACTGTGGGGGAGAGATGAAATACACAATTAAATGTGCACAACAAAAACCTACATAAGCTTAAACATGAGCTGAAACTGAGGTTCACTCTGTGACTGAAAAAAAAACATGTATTTAGAAAACAATAATGAAAAATGTATAGTATATAATATATATAATAAAATCCTTGCTCACTAAACCAAAATCACACAATTAATCCAGAAAGTTTGGTCTTGTTTGAACAATTTTAAGTTCAAATAATAATTTTTCTCCCATCAACTGCTAATCTTTAAATATTTTATGTGTTTGTCAACATATTCATACCTTGTGCGTGTGCCTGCTCTGGGATTCTTCATATCTCTTTTATCGCTCTCGTCATCAGATTTGTCATCTGAGGCAAGGCTATCGTGCATCTCATCCTTGTCTTGTTTCTCCACCTTCAGCTCCAGGGTGGCAGGCACCTGGCCGGCCAGGGCTGAGGTAAGACCTGCTGAAAAAATATAAACATAGAGGTAAGACATAAATAAACCACACATCAAACAGACAATAAGACTGTGGGATGCAACAGACCTCTGAATGCTTCCACTTGGTGGTTGAGTTCTGTGCTGGATGTGGAGCCGGCACTGGGCAGGCCTCCATGGCTGTTGTTCAGGCTGGCAGCATCGTCAGCGTGGGCACCACCCTGCTGCAACACAGACAGGAAGGATACATGAAGAAAGGAAGCAGACACTCTCTGGAGATGGTACATAAAAGTTCTTTTGACCAAGAGCACAAACACAAGATCCAGTGGTTCTACACAGAAAAAAATAACCACAGTGAGTAGTCATTGGTGAATTTCAGTCCATCAACGCAGGTCAAGGATAAAAAAATTTGCTAACAAACAATTTGCTGGCACTCAATATTGAATGCCAGCAAATCATTTTGATGAAATTCTGATATTGATTTAAATCTATTATTGCCAAGGACAAAAATCCAAACACGAACCAACGAGAAAACTGTGTAACAATATGTTCCAAAAAGAACTATTTTATGACACATTATAAAAACCTTGTCCTTATTTATCCCTGTTTATGTTATATTATATTTCACTGCTCACTGCTGTGACATTCTCAGCCTTAACTCTCTGTGACCACAACTGAGAACACGTCTGTTTCTCATGTGCAAAATGAGACAAATCTGTCTGTGTTCTGTTTTAGAAGATGTCAAGCTAAACCCACTCAACAATCAGACCATTTCCTATTTCGTTTTGTCCACATTCATAACATAAAAATGGTCACCATGTTGTACCACAAAGTGCCTCCTTCTTGAGGTTTACCACATGTTCTCAAGCTATTTGATTTCCCCTCTGAGAATCAGGGAAAGGCGGGGAAATCGTCACACTGAGGGTGGAGGGTATCTCCCCCTTTTCTTATGGAATGTGATCCTCAGTCACTGTTGGCCTCTGTTAACCCTGCCACCCCGAGACCCTCCCTTTCCTCAGCGCTACGCTAATCTTTGCTGTGCTCTCAACAGGTGTCCAAACAACTCTTTGTCTGGAGGAGGAGGAGGGAAGGCAGGACTCTGGCAAGAAAAGAACGCTGCCATTTTCATGGCTGGGCCTGATTACCATACAGCTGAGGACTTCTATTTGGGTTGAGGCCATGAGTTCAGACACACGTTTCCAACGATTCAGATTTCCTGGGTTGTTAAAAAGAAGTGATGAAAAGGGGAGGAAGGGGGTAGAGGGTGGGGTGTCAGCCATAGTAAAAAGCCTGTGGCTGTGCCGTGCCGAGGCTGGTGAGCGCTGGCTGAGGGAACCTCTTCCCACACAGGAAGTGCTGTGTTAGTGCAGACACAGTATGTTCTATCTCACAGTCGCAGTCGGTCAACATCACTGCCATAACCCAGCTCTTTGTAACAAATACATCAAACTGAGCTCCTCTGACAACCACAGAAAAATTCTTGTTTGGGGACAAAACAAGCTGCTCTGAGAAATCCAACAACTTCAGCATCAAAGTGAAAACAACCGGAGACAGAAAGCACACTGCCCTAAAACAAACTCAAACCTTTAAATGCTTTTAAAATAAATTGATTTTGGCAAAAAAGATCTGAGATCACAGACCAGAGAGGCACATAAAAAAATCCTGATAAGACGTAGGATCAAAATACAGTGCAGCTTTGATGATCATGCCGACAAAACACTGAAACATTCTTGGTGAACAACAGACACTAAAATGTCAGTCTGAATCAAAACATGAAACAAATTTTTAAATGCTTTTGTTGTACTAAATAAATGACAATAAAATATCTGTGTCTGTGGGTCTGAGTTTTTTATGTCAACTGCAGTTGGATTAACAGTAAAGCTTGAGTGGCATTTAGTCGATTAATCCATTAGTGGACAGAATAATCAACAACATAACAATCGACAACTAAATGATGAACAACTATTAAACATTTAAATCACTTAAAAGGCTGCAGCCTCTTGATTGTGATGACTTCCTGTGCGTCTTTATGTAATCTGATAGCAAGCAGAATATTTGGGACATATGAATATGAAGACATCACCATTGGCTTGATAGTGAACATCAGTGTTAGTTAAGCATTACAAACATCTATCTATCTATCTATCTATCTATCTATCTATCTATCTATCTATCTATCTATCTATCTATCTATCTATCTATCTATCTATCTATCTATCTATCTATTATTTATTTGATACATCTTTTAATAAAATTTGGTTTAAAAAAATTGTCAGTGCTCTTATCTGATAACATACAATTGTACTAGAGAACCAGATGGATCTGAGGACTGTCACTGAGGGTATTATTTAATTTAATGCTAACCATGAGTAAATCTAATTTTGGAAATATAATTTTCAGATGAACGATAACATAAATGGCAAAAAAAAAAAATGAAATCATAAAACATAGTGAATGTGTTCATCTTCCCATTGTTAGTAAATTGTTAATATTAAAACTGAACCATCAGTTTTGTGTTTTGTTTTTTTGCTATTGTATACCTCCCAAATTATTTCAAACATCTCCAGATTACAGTTGAACAAGCCGCCCCTTTTCAATTTCCACTGCAGATGTGTTCAAATCTCTTGGCTCTTTAAAATGAAATACCTTGGTTGGAGGATGGGTGAACACATCATGATTTATACTGAGACCTGCATTCCCTGTGTCTCAAGAGGCTTTGACTGTAACTCTAAAAGGAGTGCAACACACAATCACTTTTTACACCAAAGCACAACTTCACTCCATTACGCCTGTTTTTCTCATTTCTCTTTCACTCTTGTGTATACAGCCGTTCTCAAGAGGAGGGTGAGGCTTCGGCCAGCCATTACACTTATGGAAAATATGTCAGGATAAATTTGACTGTTCATGTGTGGAAAATGTCTAGTTTTTACTCATGGCAGCAGACCTGTTTCAAACAGGTGGGCAACGCTTCGTAAGTTGAGAAGTTTGAAAAATAAAATATATAGGAAAAACCCAATGAAAAGTGTTGTGTCCCTTTTCTTCTGCAACATCCTAAACATACAGAAAACTTAAGATCTAAATACTTATGATAGGTATTCGTACCAATGCTGCTGTTCGACTCTGAACCAAAGCAGATCCAGGGAAGTTTGCTCCAATGGCTGCTATTGGCCCATTTTGTGCCTGTCCCAGCAGACTGTGTATGTCGCTGGGCAGACTGGCTGTGGGGCCCACTGCATGGTTCCTCAGAACAAGGATTGCATCATCCAATCTGTCCAGACGATCCTCCATACGAGACTGGGAGGACCAGAGGGATTGAGGAGCGAAGGGATGGGGAGAGGGAGAAGAGAGGAAAAGGACAGAGCAGCTTAGTATAAGCACATTAGGACCAAAATTGAAAACACTGATTTTATGGTGTGGACGAGAAAAGAAAAAAAAACATCTGAAATATAAGATAAAGAAGTAAATTCAAATGCAAGATCATATTAGCCATTTCAGCTTGAGTTGTAAATGTCCTCCTCATCTATTTAACTGAATAATAAACAGATGCACTATAGCAACTTGGAGTGCTTCAACAATTAATTTAGATTTCAACTACACCTAAAATGATTACTGCAAGCTGGAATAGCTAAAGAGACAACAAGACAATATGGCAAAAAAAAATGAAACTGTATTCCACTGTGAACAATGTAGACTGCAGGTTGATCTTGTGAGAGAAGACAAAATAAGGAACGCAAAGATATATGGAACACGTAATGAAAAAAAAACTCTATCTGAAGAGTACCTCGCAGACATCCTTTAAGAAAGACATGGCATCCTGGAGATGCTCATGTAACTGCTGATGAACTCTGTTTTTCTGGCAAAGTCAAATAAGAATAAAACAGGATTATAAAAAAGATCAGTATCTATAAATACTGGAAACACACTGTGGATACAGATTGTTTTTGAACACAGAGGAGAGGAGTGGGATTTTCTAGGAAACTTCTGACAATTCACTTTGTATGCATAAAAATGTTTTTTTGTTCACATATTTAACAACAGTGTACAGCCAAGCTTTGTGTTTTGTTATTTCTCTGTTGGAATAAATGCCCTTATTGGTAATTAAGCAATTACCATATGAATACACTGCATATTATTACTTACTGCTTTGTACTGTACTTAAATCAAGCTGCACTTTTCATATATCTCATTCACATGAAGCACTTATGTGAAAGGTTTGTGGTTTATCATAATCAGCTAATTTTATATTACACAAGTCTTATTCTAATATAAACCTTTGTTGATGAACCAATCCACTAACAGGATCAGTCACCGTGTCTGTAATCTAATCCTCCACTAGCATGTTTACATAGTTGTCAGTTGCTTTCCCAGAAATAAACAGGAATTTCCAACTTACAAATAGTTTTTACTCAGTTACAACAAATTGTGATTCATGCTTTTATTTCAACACACTCATCACACATCATAAGAATATAAAATCAGTAGAGAAGTCATCTTTGACACCCTTTGAACTTCAATGGCTCTGGAAACTTTTGTTTCATTAAGTTTTAGTACGTTCAAGGGTCAATGTTTTTGTTTGGTTCATTTTTTACATCATCAGTATCTGTACAGTTTTGCATTGGGGATTTTTTTAAAAGTGTTTAAATAATTAATTATATAAAGTGTGGCCGTGCATTAACCTTATACACCACATTGAAAAGCATGTGAGCAACAGTTGTCTCCACATTGCTTTTACCAGCAGCTAATGTTCAGGTTATCTGACACCATTCACTTTAATTGTCACCTTCAGTTGGTCTGTGACTTATCTTTGGTGGCCATGAAGATAGACAACAAAGCTTGTGGCGGCGTGGGAGGAAACATCTACATGGCCATGTTAAATGTCCTCTTCACATACAATTGGCTGATTGAAGGGAACTTCGTGATAAGACTGCAGCTGGACTGATTGTGGCCTTTTCAAGTCATGTTTCACACTTTGATAAATTTTAAACAATAAATGTGTTCAAGATAAACATTTTGCAACAGCTTGCCTCTCACATCAGCAGAAACATACATATACAGTATAACTTTCAAGTCAATAAATTAGAAAATACTTAGTGTTGGCTCAGGTCATGGTCTGTTTTTGTATTTGTATATTTTTATACAGTTTTGCATAATCTGTCTTTATTGCTACATATTTAATCATCATGAGAAGCTGTACTTCAAGGGCTTACAAGGGTTACAAGGGCTCTGTAATTAAATATTATTACATATAAAAAAACTGCGCAGGTGATGTAAATACATGGCGTGCATCAGGTAGCAGGCTACATGAAAGGTGATCCGTAGCTCTGGTCGCATGGCAGTAAAGGAATCCTGGAGAAGTGGTTCAGCAAACAGCTGCCAGTCCCACACCAGCCCCCTTAACTGAACCCAACCCCAACTGTCATCCCCATCCTTGCCTATGGAGTAAAGGACAGATGGCAAGCCCCCGAGGGACACGTATTGTTCAGTTTGGTTATCCCACTACCCCCATCTTCTTCAGCAAAACATTTGTCAGACAGGAATCTCCCTGTAATGATATCTTAGCCCTTCATGGATAATGTATCTAAAGTCAGCATCCATCATATCATGGCTCACTGGAAGACTGGGGCGGACAGGGAGCTTACCAGGGAGTGAAGGGAGTTCTCATAATTTGGAGAAGAGGGAGTATGTCCACTTGTGCGGGGCCACTGGTTGGTACCTGACGGGAGACAAGAGATGTAGTGGACAACATTAGAGATTCTCTGATTCAGTTAAATATTGATGTGGCTGATCACTGTATTCTGCCCCACTGGGTACACCAATACTGTACAAAAGCTGACAAACACAAAATACCATGCAAACACTGACATCCTGATTTTCTGGTTTCTTGTTGTTCTGTATGAGATATTTTTATCTTTGAGGGCTCAACTGCATCACTTCCTGATGGCTGGACTGTATCCTGACAAATGAGCCAGCAGAGAGTTCATCTACCGCCCACTTCCACCCTGAAACGCTCGCTGCATCTGCACATTAATGAGCATAGCTATGTGAGGTTGGAGAACAACATGAGCACTGAGAAATCTGATTTTTAACACTAAGTTTCCTTCACACTTCCTTTACCCTGGAAACTTTGAGGCTCTAAAAACACATCAGAGTGATCAGAGATGCAGTGTGGTTGCTCAGGATTTCATGGGTTTTCATTCATCAGGGTTTTTGATTAAGGAAATATGCCAAGCATCTGGGTTCAATCAAGCTCTTCCTAGCAAGCATTGCAGAGTTATCGTCCCCAGTTTTTTGTCCAACACCTTTTTGACCAGGGAAGTAGTGGCAGTCAGTCTTCATGTATTTTACAAGATTCACATCTGGAAACATCTAAGTACCATTTCTTCATTTATACTAATATATCCCATAAGCCTAATCTATTTTGGCACACACATGAAAAATTGTGCAATTTAATTATGTAAACTAAATACAGAGAAATTCAAGATACTCTGTGCTAAAGATTACAATTTGCCTTTGGCTGAAAGAATTTCACAGTGGATTTTATATATTTATTTGAGCCAAAAAAAGGAAAGTACAGGAAAGCAAATCAAGCTGATTTGATCTGGTGTAAATTAGAGCAAGGGAAAAGGAATCCACATCTGCTCATCACATTTCCAGCTCCAGTAAAACATTTCTTTCTGTCCCCTTTCTGAAGAACAATCATCTAACTAACCAGTTTGCCATGAGCAACAAGAGGCAATGCTTTATACAATCAAATGACCTTAATGGAATTTGACAATAATGAAACTTTCCCTGTAATTTACAGATAGGATGTCTGTGGGCCTTTCCAGCAGAGAGCTCTCAGTGCTCCTCTGGTGTCTATTATGGTGGAAGGAAGCCAAACTCAGCCTACATCCTGGCAAAGGGAGTCCACCACGGCACAGTCTTCAGATGGACACTTGTTTTGGTTATATATCATTTAGTGTGATGCTATAATCTGATTCTGGGCTCTATTCTCCGCTTCTTTTTAAAGGAAGGCTAGGAAAAATGCAGACCAGGATGAGGGGAATCGTTCATAGCAAAGGGGCCTGAGGAATGTCGAACGGGGTTGATTTTTATTCATAAAGAGTTATTTAATAGCTGCAAAGTGTAGAATTGCATTAGTATCATCTTTGAGTAGACTAGCAAAACCAACCAAAACCAAATTGTCCAGTGTCTGTTTTAAGAAATTAAGGGCTATGTGGTCAGATCAAATTCACGCTAAAACAACTGCATATGATGGAGAGAAAGCAAGAGACTACCACCAACTACCACTATATATTTTAGACAAATACAAAATCACACCTTCCCTAAGCTCAGGAAAGTGTAAAATAGGGTTTCCATTGATTAATTCCAATGAAATATCTCATTAAACCTCTGTAGTCTTCTATACTTGAGTTTTCATGTTTCCTTGCAAACACAGCCCCGGAAAAAGCAGACTTTAATTAACAGGCTATTAAAAGTGACTTTGGAGGAGGAAATGAAAAAGTCTCTGTTCTGCTTCAGCTTTCTCCCAGGTGAGTGAGACAGATACTCCACATGAGCCTCTGCTGGCTGGCGGCTATGAAAAATTAGCCTGGGGCTCTGGTCCCCACGTGCACCAGAGAGGGCTAATTGAACAAACCCGCCTTGAATAATGTGCTGTATATTGGTGTAATCCTAATGATGAATGGATTTGGTGGCTAACATCAACACCGAGCCAGATTTTGTGGCAATTTCAAAGTATCGTTCTTTTTCTAACCCCAGAAGCATAATAAGGTTGAATAATTAGTCAAACAAGATCCATTTCCTACAATTCCACATGTATTTATTTTACAGTAGTGTTTGTATTGATAAAAAAATGAACACTGAATTTATGTATTAAATTCTTTTAAACAAAACTTGCAAACATGTATTTTCAATTTTTGAGCTTTTACTTTCTTTTGTTCTATTATGTTATTAAAAAGTCATTAAGTCATAAATGCCATTGTTACTCTGCAAGGTAGGGCATGCTGTACTGTAAATAGGTCAAGAGGGGAATCTCCCTATGTGAGGCCGTCATAGTCCTCCTCATCAGCTGAGTCACAGCCACCCTCCTTCACCCACTGGCAGATAAACAAGGCCTTTTGCTGCCTGGTCTGTGTGTATGTGTGTGTGTGTTGGAGGGAACAGCTGTCCATAGGGCAGGGCAACAGCTGAGGATGAGGGGGGGATACGTTGAGACAGCTGTCGCCACTCCATTACCACACATGACAAAACTGCCCACTAAAACAACACACTGGGCTTTCCCTTTCCGTCTCCCCTCTTTCACTTTCCATTATTCTTTCACCCCTGTCAACACATCTAAAAAATGTATCATCTTCTAATACACATCTCTTTTTATTATACTTAAAAACTCAGTATGTTACACCTTTAGGTGTTCTCTAAGCGAATTCAGAGCGACGCTTGTCTGTCCATCCTCAACAATGAGCCTGACATAAAAACACACACTCACAAGCACATGTCTGGAAAAACAGGATTATGTTACATTAAATCCCCCACCCAAAACTTGTGTCTTATTTCAAAGTAGGACAAGTGGCACTATTATAAGTCATAAAAACATGGATAACATTTCTGCAAAAGAGGGAAACACAAAAAGCTTTTCAATGGTGTAATTCAGGACCTACATCAAACACTTTCATTACAAGATTTTCTAATTGTTGTTCCGTAGAAGTCACAGCCCCAGTGTTTTTCATTTACGCTACTATTCCAGGGTTTGTCAGTAAATCTTCCCAACACAAAGTAAAGTCTGAGGCAAAACTTGTACATGACTCATGGACATGAACAAAGACCCTCCCAAAAAGCTGAGACAAAACTAGCCAATGACATCACTAGGAGTCAATGTGGAGCAGCTTCTTTAGCTATTAATATAAATCCCATGTTCTGGACACTGGGTATCAAGTCAAGGACTGTTTTAAGGTTTTAAAACCGGAATAAAGTTGCAAAATTGAATTCATGCTTTTAGTGAAACTCACATCTCTTTGTTGGCAAAGGGACTGCAGATAGGAAGCAGCCAGCAGCTAAATCTGTTCCAAAAAGCCTCGTCTCTTTGCTTCTTTTTGGTTTCAAATACTTAACATGACTACTGTCTCAATGGATGTCCATGCTTATCCCTGAATAAACTAAGCTTTTTAAATGGATTAATGTAAAAATGGCATTAAATGCCCTGACATAGATAAAGCATGGGGAGGAGCACCAAATGATTAGAGCTACTCTAAAGCTAAAAGGGGTATTAAAGTAAGTTTTAGAGAAACTTTTTACACTTCACTCTGCTTAGGCTTCAATTAATCCAGCTAATGCAGCATGCAGATAAAGTAATTAAATTAATTAAATACATATTCATGAAAGCTTATTCATTAACTTGGCTATTCCAGGTCAAGGCCTAATTCTAACACAGTCTGACATGTGTCTGTCATTGGCTTTTTGCCTGTAAAAATGTCTTTATAAAGCAGTTTCAGAGACGTGTTTTTTTAAATTCTACAGCTGGTATCTAAGTGCACAGGAGGTGTGTATGAGATTAAGATCCAAAGACTCGTGCTCTACCTGGCCTTCCAGACGGGGTGCCGGCAGCAGTCACCACAGTACCTGCTGAGGCAGCGCCTGCTGTGGCTGTCAGAGGTGAAGGAGAACCCACAGGTGTCGACGGGTTGGATGGAAAACTACTGCTAGTGTGGTCAGGTGAGTAAATCTGTGGAAGCAGAGCATAAGAGATAAGAGAGTGAGAAGCAAGATTCATCATTAATGCACCATCAGCAGCCCTAAATAAAAATAAAATATGCATCACTGGTTTCTTCTTCTTTATTTTTTTTTTCAAGCCAAAACTGTATCATCAATTATGGGAATTTTACTGCCAGGGATGTCATAAAAATGCTCAGTGCATACATATGAGACATTTTCAGTCATCTGTGGTCTGAGCACGACCTTGACAAAATGAATCTCAAACAATATTCACTTTGATGTTTTGTGTTTGTGTCTCTGTATTCACTTCTGTAAGTCAATTGTGGGTGAATATTAACACTAAGAGACAAACTGAGAACTGCTAATTAATGTGGCCTTAATGTGACATTTGAATCATAACTTTTTGAAACTGACCTTTTACCTACTTGTTTTAAATAAAATACTAATTTTAATTCTGGTCAAAATATGTCTCATTATGAAAATTATGAAAAGAAAATATTATTGCATTTATTATGTAAGACAAATTAGCACTACACTAGTCTATTGCTAACCGCCAGTGTCTCTGGGGGTGAATAATTTTGTTTGAATTTTGAGTTTTCTGTTACACTTTTAATACACACAATATATTAACTGAGTAACTCAACTCACTGTGGTTTCTGTTGCTGATTGTGTGTCTATCTGGGTGTATATTGCATTGACAATGAATTAAGGCAAAGATGCTTCCATTGGATTATTATGTTTTTTAATATCAAATGATGACAGAAAAACTGAAATCAAAAAGGTAAAAGCTCAGCTTTCAAAGTTTCATCCCTATCAGAAGTACATTATTATATTACAAATTACTTAGATGATTAAAAAGGCATGATGAGTAATGGGTTGAAATAAGGTTAGTACTCTGAACATGACTTGCAGCTGAGAGGTCAGTGTTGTACTGGCTGTACAGAGACTTATAAAGCAGTTTTACTAGAGCATGGTTTGTTTTTCACTTGTATGAAGACTCTGTCCCTGTTCGAGGCACTTCAGTTATTATTCCACTGCGGCTTCAAGAAGCACAGATGCCCAACCTAGAAACCCTTTTAAGCCAACAACAGAAACTCTCAAGGGCTGCATTTCAGCCTGCACCAGACGGTATTGTGAACCATATAAAATGACCAAGCAGCATTCAAATGTTGTTTGTTTTTGCATCTTCCTAAACTTTTTAATCTCTATGATGACCATAACTAGGGCAAAGGCCTTTGAGTCCATCTTATTTCAGCTTTATTGCTATGACAGTAACTTTAACAGTAATTTTATCTGTGCATCCTCTAATAGGTTACACTGAGGTCACTGAGTTTTAGGATGACATGTCAATCACAGGGGAACGAGGAGATTACGTCTTCAGAACTTCCACTGGGATTTCATTTGTTTAAACAAATGCTGGATTAAAGCACAAACACGTCCCTGATTGTTTTTTCCCTTTAATAAGAGGATATTGTGCCACAATGGAACATGTCTCAGAGAACTCAGGGTATTATGGGTGGATTCTGACTAATTAGCAGTAAAAAAACAGCAGATCCTCAGAGATTTCTCCTCCAAGTTGAGATCAAATTGAGCTTGCAGGAAACCATTTGACTTCTGTGGGGATGATAGAATGCACTCATTATTAATAATCTCCTTATTCAATCTTGATCTTTGGGCTTTAGTTTTTCAATCAACTTGGAGTATCAGGATAGAGGTTTCATTGAAGTGTGGAGGAGGAGGGACTGGCCTTGTCTGAAGGGAGAAATGACTATTTATGCTATTCTACACTCACAATGTTTCTCTCTGTAAAGCATCTTCACTCTAATAAATGCAATTCAGTCAAAAATGAAGCACAATTAATATTGTGGCCACCACTGTGTCTGAAACCAATAAGATTCAAAAGAAATCTCCAAATATTTCTTATTTTCTCAAAAGAAAGTCTTTTATAACTGTGACTTCTGACCCAACAATATATGACTTTCTATTCTTTTCATTCACTGGCTACTAACGTTGCATTCAAAATGAAACACGGCTCATTTTACTGGAATAAATGAAGCTCCGCCTCGTCATCAGTTACACTCCCGCAGGCGGCGTGGGGCCAATAAGCACGGCCAATTTAAAAGGGCGGAGAACAAAAGCTCCACAATGGGCGGCCCATGGAGTTGAGCCAGTGCAGTTATAAACTCCCCTGTGCCCCCTGCTCCAAACACCCACCCCCACCCCAGTCCAACCGTGTCCATTTCACTCCAGCTTTGTCATGCTAATCGAACTGAGTCTGCAAATGGACTTAATTTGTTATTGCCATCCCTAAACTCCATATTTTGGATTCACACCAGAAAAAATATTCCTCCTCAACATACTGTCTGTGCAAGGATGTGTTAAATTGAACTGTTGTTATATTCCTTACCAGTATTTTAATGCACACATTATGTCTATGCAACATGTTAAACACTATTTGAGAACACTTTGTAAAACTGATGAAGTTTAGACTTTAAAGGCAGAATTTAAGACAAAGACACACAGTTCCTGAGACAGGATGTTATTCCACTTGCATGGCGAACAGTGAAGGAAACCACTGACCTCCACACAAATGTACTTTGTGTCACAATTTTATTACAGTACAGAATAATAACTTCTCTATGTTCAACGTTAAATTCTGTTATTCTTAAATCGCTATTTTCATTTAATTCTTCTCTGTCATACTGTCTTGCTTCAAGCTTTTGCAAGAGAAACAATTCTTGTGTCCAGGCCAGAAAATGTTTCTCTAATACTGTAAATATGAGGAAGCTTATATAGAGAAAATCTTACAATATATCCAATCACTGAATTCAGTACTGAAATAGTACTAGTAGCAGAAACTTAATACACAATTATTCTATTTTGATTTGGAGAAAAATATGGAGTATAAGTATAGATGTGGGTGTTGTTTAATTCACTTATATTGGGGATGTATGCTATGATGAACTGGACTCCAAGTTAAAAGTGGGGTTGTCACTTACCGAGGCTAAAGCTTTGCCTAGTGCATCTCCAGTCTGTGAGCTTCCAGTGGCGTTCCCCCGATTAGCAGCAGCTAAGAAAACACAGAGGGAGGCTTTGTAATAGCAGATTCAGCAATGATGAGCAGACATTATATGCAAAGAAGCTGTCCAACATCCTGACTCCTCAATAAAAAGTATATTGGGAGCATTGAACTAGTCATTCTGAGCAGGTAGTTAAACTGTTAACGTAAGAACGTACCCATGACCCCATCGGCTGTGTTCACAGATGGGGTGTGCGCTGCAGTGACGAATGGTGAAGTGCTGGTGTTGCTTCGATGGAAGCTGGACATAGGAGGAAGACTGGCATTGACATCTGGAGAGACTGAGTGTGCAGGGTAATTCTGGAAGATAAAAAACAGAAATGTTCTGTTTTCAGTCACAAGTATATGTTTGTGTGCATGTGTGTGTGCTGAAGAAAGAGCTTATTTATTCTCTAAATTTTATATTCTCCTTTGACATCCCACAGGCTATGATGAGACAAAAGTTAGTGGGAGGAGGGACAGAGCTAAAGAGAGGGCAGGCAGCATCTGCAGGCTCCCTGTGATGCCTAGCCAGCTGAAGCAGGCAGGCAGACAAGACCAGATCAAACACTGACACAAAGAGGGTCACCAGTGCCTTCACTGATAATAACCAGACAACAACTTAAGACACACACACCCATTCCAACCGTGGGAGCTGTGCTGTGGTGGTGTAGGGCTAAATGTGCTGTATGTGTTGAACAGTATACAGTGGATCACTTACCATCTCAAGTGACAGCAAAAAAAATAAAGTTACTAACAATCATTTTAAACCTATTTATAGGCTTATGTATCAGCAGATGAGTGGTGCTGCTTACCAAACGGTCGTGTGAGTGCAGGCTGCTGTAGTTTCCTGACTGTGGCATGTGAGATGAAGATCCTGCGAGCATTCCCCCATAGCCTGGCTGGCTGATCCCATTGGACGAGTTCCATGGGTCAGACGAACTGTGGGTACCATCTGGTGATAACAATAAATAAGTCAATGTATTAGAATTGAGGGACACGTTACATAGTTTTGACTAGTTGACTCAGTACCAAACAGTCACTAGCCTCCAAACCTTCCCTTTTACGTTCCAAAAAGGGGGGTCATTCAAGGGGTACTTTTTTTTGTGCTCTTGGGACTGAAACATGATCATTCTCCTGACCACAGCTGAGATAACACACAGCTAAAACCAACAAGAAGTCTGCCTAGATCTGGGAGTCACTCACTCTGAAGTAAAGACTGAGCACAGACTAAATAATACAGTTAAAACAACTGTGTCTGTCTGGCAACATCAATATTGAAAGAAGATGAATATTTTAGCCTTTTGTGTGTCATTTTAAAAATGCTACAGATAAGTAGTTAATAATACATATGCTTTATCATTGCTACACAAAAACAAAGAGAACATAAATTTAGGATGTATGTGCTATAATTATACACACACACACATACATTAAGAATAAAAATATGATATTAAACTCAACTGCAGCACCAGATATTGTGGGTCTTTCAGTAAAATAAACATGGAAACTTACCAAAGAAATTGCTTGCAAACATACTGCTGGAGGGTTTAGGAGAAGAGTAAGAAGGTGAATCTCTGTTAAAGTCTTCTGAGTTTGGAGATGGTGCGTACACCTGCCAGAGGAACATAAATGTTATTAGTAGAGCCCACTGTGCTGTAGCATTGAGGGATCAAAGTGTAGAGTAGAGAAGTATCGCCGTCACACATAGTATTGTCAAGTAGGATTATGCTGAAACCTACAAAAATTGTGAGCTTTCTTATTCCATTTTCTGTGACGTAAACACATTCAACTTGAATACTTTGAATTTGTGTTGAATCACAATTAAGAACAAAAAACGAAGTATATGATCTCACAGAAATCACACACAGACACACACACACACTTTAATGACTAGCAAGCAGTCAAGCTCATGAAGGGAGTGGATTATCAGGGGTATTTGCATTTCAGATCAACTCAACCCCTAATGGAAGTATAATGATACCCGCTTACATGCATAGACTAAATGCCTGGCAAATTACAGCTTTTCCGGAGAGGCAGAAATCAAATAAGTGGTACAAAAACAGCCTGCTTTGCTTTCTTTATATTTGTACCTTCAAGCTGTTGGTAGAGTGAAAGGACAGGCACAACGGGCATGCTGTTGTACAGCTGTTTGTGTGCCAAGCAAGGAGGGAGGATCAAAGACACTGAAGGCCAGTTATGTGGTCTCTGACTTCATCCACTCCAGATGAAGGGAGAGAGGGTGAAGAAGAGAGAAAGAGCACAGGGGAGTGAAGAGGGGGAGAGAATGTTTGAACAAATTCTTCCTCCCACAGACAAGACTAGATGACCCCATCGTTGTGTAGCACTAATGAGAGCCAGACCTGCCAGCTAGATTCCACCTGCACATTTCCAGCTTGTGTCCTATAGTCACACTCAGCGGTTGGCGTTAAGACAGCTCACTCCTCAAAGATTGTTTTCTAATACCTGTGGATAATTACAGCCACATTTGCTTAGGTTGTTTTATGACACAGTGCTGATGGGAAATATGCATCACAACCAAAGTATACAAATTCAATCACTTGCTCATTATATCTCTGAAGCACGCAGCTTGAAGGGGACTCAGGGTTGTTGGGATTGCTGAGTGAGCAGGACTCCAGCGTGGTGTTGTCTGGGTGTGTAATTAAAGTGCTCTGGGAGGGGTGGAGCTCTCATGGGTCTTCTGGCTTACACATGTGACCAGGGTTGATAGTAGTTCCATGGAGATCTCAGGTTAGCTTCACACAGGAGCCCAGGCTTTTGTCTTTTGCCCCTGTCAGACGCTCAATGTGCAGCATATGGCAGTGGATAATGCTAATTGTCCTTTTTACCCTGGGCTAACCAGTCAAGGCATTAATAAACCATCCCAAACACTGGGTGCCTCATTCCGCCAGCCTATGGAGGAGAGGGCCCGCCTGGGTTTCCTTTTACAAGGCCATTAATTAAAAGCCGTCACTCACACGGATCATCACACCAACACAGACCTACAATGACTGTTTGAGCATCTGCGGGTATGAAAAAAACTCCCCTCTGTAGCTTTTCTATCACTGATGTTCATAAGCCCTAAACTGTGGTCTACTAACATAAAAAGTATCCAGGTATTAGTGTTCAGGTCTGTATTGCATCTTTATATAACACCATTATACAACAATGAAATCAACAGTCAGCACCAAAGTTGAATCCTTTTAGCTTCTATTCACATCTTTAGATGCATCAATGCTCCATCAGTGAAAAAATAAGGAACAAAATTAAGTTGGGAAAAACCTTAATGACAATAATTTATTTATTCCATTTCTCCAATAAGAAATCAGCAATGACCTGACAGCTAACTATAAAAGACAGTAAGGCAAACAATGAGGTGACTGACGTCTAATTCCTGATTAGTGAATGATAAGCTATAAAGATTTAAGTTGGTGATGGTAGAAACATTCTGATATTGATAATAATGTCCTGCTTCAGATAAAAGATACCGTATTGAGTTATTGGTTCAATTCTGTGAGTTAACTTTTCAGCAGCACTGAGAGTGAATATATCCCTGCACACCTTCAACCATGTCTCAAAGCCTGTGGTTTCACCACCCTTGAAGTTTATGCCACACCAATTAAAATATTAAATGTTAAAACACAATCTGTCAGCCAACACTAAAGATAATAACAGGAAGGGAAAGAAAATATATATTAAAAAAATAAAATTAGAGATAAATCAGGCTAATACCCAAGAAACTCAAAGAGAAGAGTTAAAACGCTCTCTTAATGGCCTGTCCTGTTTTTGTTCTGTATGTCATTACTTGGAATCGATCCATATCTGTGGGGCATTTTGTTTCAAGTCCACATCTTACACAGTTTTTACTATGCACAACAGACACAATACCTCTTCAAACTACTGCTCAGCTCTTACACGTGGTACCTCCCAGTGCTTTCTGTAAAGTCAAAGGCTTAGCATTTTCATGCACAAAACTGAAATTAAACCTATTCTCCCAAACATCAACTTTCAATGGCACAATGTTTTGAAAGATGAAGTTAGTTTGACATGAGAACATTTTAAGTAAGGTGCAAATATTTCCAAGACCAAACCTTTAAAAAAAAGAAAAAAAAGTAGTTTTAAGTAGTTTTTTTTAAATTATTGTACTAAAATGATTTAAAAAAAAAAAAGAAAAGAGCCAACATGGCTATATAGAGAGTTTGAAATATCAAATATTTTAAATTTAAAAGCTTTTCCCTCTCATTGAAGATGCACTCACAAATAAAGCAAGTAGTAACATTCAGCTACAGGTGGAAAACAGCTTGGACAAAAGAGAATATATGAAAGTATTGAAGACATTTGCTTTGGTTAAATGACAGTAAAGGTGTCAAGTGGGAGCCAGGTTCTGGTTTTGGCATCAATGCTACTTTATTAACTATTTACAACATGTGTGTTGTATTCATAGTGTATATATGATGAGGTCAACGCACACACAAACACACCATGCACACATGCAGTCAAGGATTCGTGCTTGACTGCATGTGCAACACGTGCACATCAGGGGGATGTTAGGATTAGTTTCTGCTGATGAGTGCTAACCTCTCGGAAGCATGATAGAACCTGTTGCACTGAAAAAACAACAACAACAAAAGTCATCTAAAAGACCACACATTGTCTCTTTTGTGTTTCATAATATTTTGGGTCAAATTTTATGACATTCCTCTTGTTTCAAGAGGGGAGGCGGGGGGTGGCCTTTCACTTCAATTTTTTCTTTTTCACTAATAGTCAACGGAAGAAAGATCAGTGAGTTGCTCCATCTGTACTGGTTCCGTGCCACCAGCTCACAAGCCAATGGCCCACTGTGAATTCTCCCAGTGCTCCAGATGGTGAGCCTGCTATGCAACTCTGCATTATAACAAATTAATGTGGATCAAGTTGATGCAAAGAATGGGCACCATCTTTCTTTTGCATTGCAAGGAAACCGAAAGAGTTGGTAGTGGTTATTTAAAAACTGCTTTTGATCATAAACTCCGCCTGTTCTGTCCACATGCTATCAATTTTCTCCCCATCACCAACTGTAACACAAGCCTGTTAATACTTAATATGAAAAAGATCAAAGTCATCTTTTGTGTAGTGGGAACAAAGAGGAAATGCTGTAATGGGTTATAAGAAAAGTTGAAAGACAAGCTTGAGTTGACAGATGACATTTTTAACAGAGTATCATTTCCTTTATATAACAGCAAAAATAGCACAGGCAGTGACAGGTGGAAATCTGCCTGTGTAATTTGCTTATGACAGCATCACTACTTAAGGATTACTGACATGCACCGTGGAGCACTTCAGCCATTGTTAGACTATGTCCTTGGGCAGATTCATCAGCCTACTGGATTTTTTTTTTTTTACAATAAATATTTACTCTAAAAACAGGAGAAACACCTTCCAAAATGTTTCTGCAACACAAGGACGACCAGCAACTTCACTCAAAACAACAGTGAAAACTGAGTGCCGTCAACCCAAGAGCAGCAAAAACACCTACATGCACGCACGCACACATTCACAGAGAAAGATGCATGTACTTAAAAAAAAGTATTCACATAGTGAACGTTTTTTTAGAGTTACAAAAATCAAAGAGGTCATTACAGAGAAGTTCAGAAATCACATTAGGCTCCCTGTGGCGTCAAGAACGCAAAAGTGATTAAAAACAGATGGAATAACAGCAACACTGGTGCTTGGAGCTCAATCTGCAAACAGGAAAGTCTAACCTCAACAGGCAGCCTCTTTCCCTTAATCATTCCCAGACTCCCACTTGTTATTATTTCAACCCAGTCTCAGAGCTGAAGCAACCAGCCAGTAAAAATAAATTCAAGGCTGCTAAAACTTTTCCTGCTGCACCATTGCATTCTGTGTATGATCAAAACTTTTTAAATTTATGTGTAGCCCAGAATATTGACTTTTTTATGCATAGCTGGGCTACAAAGTAGATGAAAACCACACAAAAACAGGTTTATAACATAGTTAAGAATGAATTACTCTAATTCTACTGTCACACAGCTTTAACTGATGTAATGGAAAATCAGTAAGGCACATGCATACACACACACACACACACACACACACACACAAGGACACAGTGCTTTCATCTTAAAATAAACAACATAGAGAAATTAAGGACACAAGGATATTCAGATGGACAAGCAGACTGAGACCAACAGCCGCTCTCCCTCACTCGCACACACTCAAACAAACACATTTCTTTCAGCTCCTCTCTGTCCAAAACACACACATTCCCAAAGAGAGTACTCACCGATTTCCCGTTGTAGTAATACATTAAAGAGTTACTGCCCATTCCAGGGACAGGGTAGGCGCAATACATTATAGCTTTAACAATTTCAGTGATAAAGGTATACTAATGGCAGCACACAAGCTTTCTCTCTAGACATACATCCAAACCGTTCAAATGGGACTAATAATTCTTTCAGTACTGGCCTCCACACACGACCCACTCAGAGGAAACTTATGCAAAGCAGGATTGTACCATTCAGCACTGTGGGAAGGGGTGGCTGTCAGAAGGGAGTGGCTCATGTGGTACATCCCTCTCTTAAGCCTCTAAGTGCTGAGGCAAAGAGGAAAAGGACGAGGGGGAAGGGAGGCGGTGGGGAGGTGGGTATAAAAAAGATAAAGGGAAGTGGGTGGGATGGAAAACAAATGTGCGAGCGGATTTAGAAATAGAGAGGAAAATGTTTAATTCCACGCATAAAAAAATGCTGATTTTCTGCAGGGGAACCCCAACAAACTGGAACTAAAATTATTTCATTCTAAGCAGGATTTTTATTAATATGTGTAATTCAAAGGCGACCAAATGAGTGCATAAGTAAGTGTGGTGAGCCTGTTCGCCTCCACACATTTTAATCCTGAGTGTCTAATCTTTTTGTTTTTGTGATGATGTATTGGTTCTACAGGCAGTGAGGTGAAATATGGCTTTGTAAGAACACAACCATCTGGCAACACATTTTACCTGCTCCCACACTTGGCTCTCACACCAATTAGAAGTCATTAGTGAGAGAAAGAGAAGGCTCAATATGTAAAGAAAAAAAACTCGATCCAAATCCAGGTAATGAGAGAGAGAGAGGAAAAAAGAAGGAGGACTAACAGTGTATTAATGAAATGTGAAATATGACAGTTTTGATGTTGGCTGAGTGAGAGCTTTAGCTGAGAAGTGCCTGTAAACATAGAGTTGTAAAGCATGCAACAGCTGCAAACGGGCTGACTTGTGACGTCAGAGCAGGAAAATAATGCTCCATTTCCTAAACCCTGGGGGCCTCAAACAAGGGGGGGGGTACATCGACAGCCATTTTACCATGGTTTACTGTCACTGCACGCCACACAGCTCCCCATTACCTTTATCATGTGGGAGGAGGGGAGAGCAAAGGAGAGGAGAAGAAAGGAGAGGAAGAGGGGATAGATACCATATTCCACTGAGCGCCTGGTCTGTACAGTCTGACTGGAGCCTTTCATGTCTACCACTCATAGCTTCCTGGACTAAACACAGGCCTGTAGACTCATTGAGAACATTATTATTATAGAAAGATGAAAGCTTCCACTTCTCTAAGAAAACTAGGCTTTTATTATGTTTTTCCTTTTAGTTCTGTTATTATTTATCCCCCCTTTCTTCTCTGGTACTCTTTTAAACTCATCCAAAACACTGGCTCTGCGCGCTGTTACCGCTTTATATCTGGCACTGTTTCAAGTTGATGCTTTAAGGAAAATGGTCATGATAGAAGTGTTTGAAGGGCCCTAAAACAAGTCCAGACACATAGCACAGTGTTGCGAGGTAAACACATGAAAGCAGGGAGAAATGGGCATTAATTTGGGAAATACATGCACACATATCATCTCACTGACTCGGGACACTGCCAGTCCATTTCTTTTAATACTGGTTCTGCAGAGAATGTGCCTATGCATCTTAAGTTTTATTTAATTAAACATCATGCATTAATGATCATGACGCACAAGTCGCAGCCTTTATATTGTGGAAAACAGTCACCACCAGTGTGGGAGATGAAAGCTCAGCTCCACCCACCTGTTCACACCACCCTCTCTAAAGACACTTGAGTCATCACAAGGTGCTTTTCTTGGGATTTGTTTGGGTGTTGAAAAACACAGAGCAAATCCACGGGCTGAGGTCACCCCCATCTCACACATGGATTTAGAGATGATGTCATCAGACAGGAAGATTGTTTCCTGTAAGACGCTCTGGTTCTAATTAGGGAGGGCTGACTCAGAGACTGGGGGGTACATGGGGGATTGAGACCCAACTCCTTACTGCACCATCGCTGCGTGGTTTCAAAACACTGCAAGGTTCACTCAATTAAATGTAAAACCTCTTAACACCACATATAATGCAATTATACTCCAGTTCAATAGTCATACTGTTAGAGTATAAAAGTGTGATTGACTTCTCTGCGTAATTTCTAAGAATATAGTCATTTAAATGAATGCAACCCAGACAAGTGGCACAATATGGACAGATTAGCCAAATGATTCTTTTAAGTGTTTGCTAAAAGTGACACACTCATTACAAGATCAACTTGTTGATCGTTTTATGACTAAAATTATAGCGTGCTAGAGAAAATATTTTTTAAACTTTTTAATTTTTAATTTATATTCAAAGCTATTATAAATTTATAATACCTTTTCAATGCTTATTAAGACTTTTCAAGAGCTGCAGATATCCTGTCATTGTTCATGTTTTGCTTATTTAGGCTTATTAAACCTTGCGTTATGCCACTGCAGTGAATTCAGTTTAAATTAAATGGTTTTGCAAAGTAATGCTGACAGTTTTTCTTCCTTCTTTCCTTTTTTGTCAAACAAGTCAATTAGCATAAAACAGTAATCAGCTACTTCTCCTAATCCTTTCATCAATCAGTGCTTTACAACCACAGGAACTCTAGATACAGTGGGGCTCAAAAGTCTAAGACCATATGGCATTGTAAAGTAACTTATTATAATATACCTTTTAGTGGGATCAGTTAAGCATTTTTATAAAGGTCTCTGCAGTGCTACAGCTGTCACAGATTTTTTGGAAGGTTTTGATAAGAGAGCCTCGGCCCATATAAAAAGCAACGGAAACAGATTATTGAGTATCTCTGGCTCCACACAGAAACAGTAAGTTAAGAGACATTATGCACTTTAATAAATCTGAAATTTAAAAGAAGTTCAACATGCTTGAGATTCAGAGACCGTCAACTACAGCTGATAAAAACAAGACTGTCTTTGCTTTAGGTTCAAATTCCTCAGCTCTCATCAGGCAGATCAGGCCCATTATTTTGTCCAAACAGAAAAAAATTACGCAGAAAAACAATATTCTGGGATGTAGTGCCAATGTTTGAAATTATACGATAAGCTTAATAATAGGCTTAAAAGGGAGGGAAATAAAACAGAATTTTTGAAACAGATTTACTTGGCCAATTCATCTGACCTGAATTTCCATGCACTTTGTTTTTACTGGTTTACTGGTTTTGTGACAAACCTACTCATAGCTTGTTTTAAAAATTGCAGTTTGAAAACACAATGGACAAGCACTGATACAAAAATATCCCTGCTGTGGATAAAGATGTCATAGAAATTGTATTTTAGCACAGATAATATGGCATCAATTATTATTATTATTATTATTATTATTAGCAAATTTTTACCATTCCTGCCCATATAATTTTCCTTTTGTGTAAATGTTATATGCATGTTTCCAATCATGCTTGCAAGACTGCAAAAAGGCTATACACAGATTAATAATTGGTAACAAAAGTCTTCAAACAACAGCTATTAAAAATTAGCTTTAAATGTCTGACAGCTGTAAATGTATGTGGCAAAGATATTGACTACATCCATTTTCAAAGCAAGCAGAAATAAAACAAAAAAAACTGACAAACTACATTTGTTGGACATCTGTCCTAAACCATTTGCTGTAAAAAATAGGAACCTAATAATATTAGTTTTCCTGACAAACAGCCTAAAGATGGAGGATTTTTTTGTTTTCTGTTGTCTCTTTTGATGTGTTTGCAATCAGACTAACTTGAGAAAACACCCAATTTTCAAGGGCCTAAAAATACACATACACATAAAGGGAATATTAAAAGTCCCTTTTCATTAGATGTTTGTAGAGGATGCAGGAGATGAGCATGTGCCCTGCGTCCTCCAGACAGCTTGTAAAGGAAGATTATCAAATATTTTCAGTAAACTCACACAGTGACTACATGCCTTTAACCCCTTTAACTTCATCTTCCATCATTGCTGATGAAGTCACCAGAAACTAACTAAGCTCCTAACAATAGGTCAAGAGCTGCAGTTTGAATGAAACAACCAAATAACACTGTTTGTGAACGTTCAGTAGAACTGTGTATAGGAAATGGAGCCAAGGTTGATTCAAGGGAAAACACAACTCTTCTCTTACGTTATGCTTATGTGTGGTCTCTACTGTACAAGCCCAGTGGAACAAAAATGTAAATGTACAACTAGGTATATTCCTGCTCAAACTACTCTGAAATTACTAACACATCCACTCTTGCACATTTATTTTTGTGTGTCCTGAACTACCTCATAATGCTCTAATGAGTCACTGATCACAGCTGAGTTTAGCAGCTATATATTTGAAATGAGTCACTTGACAATAGCAAAAAAACTAACACAAGCTGACAAATCCTACACTGAATATAATACAATGAACAAACACCATTTTACCCATAACCTCTGACCTATAGCTGAGTCCTGGAGTAAAGAACTTCAGCAAGGACACAAGCTTCATGTGGTTCAGTGATATGTTTTCCAGGTCACAGCAGCCTGAATCACATGGTTTTTAAATAACAAACACTCTACCTTAGTGATTGCTGACAGGCTGTGTGTTCTCGAGCCTGCCAGCGATCTGAAATCAAGGTTTGCATTAATGCTGTACACTCACGCAAGGCCTACATGAATAATTTACAACAGGCCAGAATGTGAGTAATGACTTTAATCTGTCCATTATTTTCATACTCTTTGTCCTTTTAACTCCTTGTTCTACTCACAGATGAAAGAGGTCAGGCCTCTGGCTTGTTTGCCTGTTCCATTATCTGCAGCCTCTAATGTCAGTGGTAAATTTCAGCAACCTAAACAAAGATAAACACAAAGCCCTGGGACTCAGAGGTTGGTGTGACTGTTCAGCATCATCCCCATCAAGCCAAGGGTGTCTATCTAATCATCCATCTGATGAGGCTATCTCTGGGGAGGTCACCAACTGGGGTTAGGTCAAAGCCTAAAATGTTTCCCCTCTGTCAGTTAAAAGAGCTGAACAATTTTATCACCTGCAAATAACATACACGACCAGACCTAACAATCCTGACACTGACACAGTAGTGACACGTAGAATACACATGATGCATTTTGTAATACACACTGAAGTCCCATCCTGAAAAACTAATCCACACAGAACAGTATATTTTGTACGAATAATATATGCATATACACACATACATATACAACTGAAATTAAACTCCTAGTCTTTTACAGCAGCATTACAGCGTGTAGTTACTGGGTCTGAAAAACAGCCATTACACACACACACACACACACCTGACTCATACATTTTGCTATGAGTAAGATGGTTGATTTAAAATCTGCCCCTTTAAATCATGCTCTAACTCTCCATGTGTTTATGTTTCGGATTTCAGATTTTTAGCTTCACTTTGAAACTGACTACATCTCAAATTATGGGACTAAATAAATCTTGCTGCCTTGTAGTTATAAAACATCTAATGTGATTTAGCTCAATTAAAAGACCTGTGAAAGCTTACAACATGTCCAAGACTCGCTTCTTGACAAATACCTCAGACAAAGAGCAACATGGGTAAGTCACACACAGTGTTGGCCTTATTATTTACCTGATATTTTCCTTTCCTGGTCTGCCTTGTTTCATCATGCTTGTGTTTGAACTGCCTGCACAAAGAAATAATGACAGTGGACTGGGGTATAATGTTCTGTCTAGGGACTCATTAGAAAATTAGAAATTAGAGAAATCTGTGAACAGTCTAGGATGTAATGTAAAATATATGCATGTACACTTATTTATATTCTCTACCCCTCTATGTTAATGTTAAATGTAATTGTTGAAAATCATTAAAAGATGTAGCTTTTTACCATTCAGCTGGGTGCCCCTACAATCTAATTTTGCCCAGAGACTAACAAAGGCCTGGGGTGATCCTAGCTGTTTACATTGGGCTTTACTGATGCATGTCATCCACAGTCTATTCACCAAGCCCTTTTTCTATGTTACACCCTGCAATGCTTCAAAGGAAGAAAAAAAATGAGCTGCTCTCTCAGCAACAGAACATTACGTTACTGTTTGAGTGCAATATTATGATCTCTTGTCTTTGAGCTTCTAAAGACAGATGCATAGAGAGAGAGAGAGAGAGAGAGAGACAGACAGATAGAGAGAGAAGATATCTATTGAATGTCATGCACCAGACAGCACTGCAAGGAACATTTCTGGGTCTTAAGATTCAGAGCCTAGAGCAGACTTTCTTTCTTACAGCTCACACAGTAAAAATCTCTCAGAAACAAGGGTGTCTGAGTGATCTGTCAAAAGCAAATGTCAATCTTTTTTGTCATCCACACCCAGGGTTCTCGCTTGCAAAAGTCCCTGAGGGGAGCTGAATCTCAGCTCACCACTTTCTTTCTCTCATCCTGCAGTCACCGTCACCAAAGCCAGGGAGGAAGTGTCACATCAAGCCGCTGTGCCTCTGACAAGGGTTCGTAGGGGGAAAAAAAAACACTATTTACACAAACAAACTGACATGTACACACACACATACACACCATGCCCTTGCAGCTTCCCATAAATATCCTACAAGATGCAACTTCCCCCCACAAGCTACCAAACTCACTCTCTCTCTCTCTTCCTCTCCCTCCCTCTCTCTCTCCCTCTCTCTCCCCATCTTCAGTCCTCCTGTCAGACAGGTGCCCACACAGCTGCCCATCAGCATCCCTCAGCATAGCAGCCTGTCTGTCCAATGACAACTGGCTCTGTCCTTCTCTCCCAGTGCTCAGTTTATACAGTCAAATAATCCAGGGAGCCAATTATAGCCGAGATGTCTACTGTAACAAAAATAAATGATAAAGCTTTCATGTGCGAGTGCTTTAAATATGTTTATCTTTCACACAAGGCAGTGAGCTATATTCCAAAATATGTTAGCAAAGATTTTTTTTATGTTCAGCGCCTGCACTTGGCAAGCCATAAAAACTGGGTTAAATAATGCTTAATATAATGGCAAATAAGAGATTTATTAGACATATGCATCACATTATTGCAACTATATCTGCAGTATCCCATGTCTACAAGCACACATCCAGCAGACCACAGAGGAAAGTATGTGTGTGGCTGATGGAGGAGGGTGTCTGTATATAAGATGAAAAAGCCCTATAAACATTTAAATGTTTGCAATCACCATCTGGCCTGTCTAGATAGCCTTCACATCCTGGTGCACTGCAGTGTCAAAACCTAAATGCACAGAGGATGTGCTCCTGTAAATATTTTGATTCAGCTCCATCATGTAGTGTACACACACATCATGCTTGGACCTGCAACTTACATTGCCCATCTGATTTAAAACCTACATTTATTTATAGACTGAGGACCGAGACTGGAGGAAAAAGGGGATTTGAGAATGAAATAAATAAATAAGAAAATTCCCAGCAGTAGACATAATGATAGGAAGTACTGTGTTGATTTTTTTTTTTTTTTTCAAATCAAGCAGCAATTCAGGTCTCTGGTGAGGTTTGCGCGCTTGCTTACACAAGCAAAAGCTTTCAGTGGCATCTGCAGCTGCATTCATGCTTTACAGGTACACTGCAGGCTCTTCACACAGCTGCTTCAGGCAAAGTAGCTCTGACTCCAGGTGCGCCTTCCCCTCGACACATCTCAACACCACCCTCACTACTTCCAGTGTCGGTGCCAGCAACACAAACATGGGCCTTGGCTGATAATCATCCTTAGACATACAGTAATCATGCTCTACAACAGTCATGACATTTTTAAGGGCCACAAATAACTCTTTACATCATTCAATAGTCATGCAACCATATGTCACCATTACCACTATCCTCTTAAAGTTGCCAGACAACCTCCCACTCAAACATTTTCCACATATAGCACTTATCAAAAAACTGGTGTTATGTTTTCCTTTCTCTGTCAGCAGGTTATAAGAGACCTATAGGCCTTTATTCAACACTGCCATCTTTATTCTTTCAAATGGGATCAAAGACTAACTGGGATAATTCCTCCAAGCTTCAGGCTTTATCTTCTGAGCAGTACTGAGTGACAAGAAGAAGCTGCATTTTATCCCATGCTCTGTCACTGTTTTTCCCCATCTAGCATTGTACAGCTTGATTGTACTCTTATGAGTCACAGAACCGCACCTGCGCCCATGTGTTAAGTACTGACAAATAAAAGCCCAGCGTCCATTTACACAACAAAGAGATGTAACCCGCGAGGCAACCATTCTTTGCCTCCCTCCCTCCGTCTGACAAGACCTCAAATATATCACTTACTTAAGAGGAAGGCAGCACACGTTCCTGCTGCTGCCAGACACTGCTTCTCTCCCTCATGCTCTGACAAACTTCTTTTCAAATACAAATCCAGAAACAAAACACATGCCAGCCTTTTATGTTCCCCGGCCTGTTCCATATTTGATTTCAGAGAAACAGCAGTAGAGGTGACGATTATCAAAGCTCTGAAAGGCAAATCCAGTCTCAAACTCCCTCGCCAAAAAAAAGAAAGAAAACCTTTTCATTGTTTAAGGAGAGAAAAGGGTGGGATTTTAGTAAACCAGTTGCGTCTTATTAAAAAGAAAAAAATCATTGTCTTGTACCAGTTCTAGGAATTTAAGGAAAGGCTTAATAAAACCTTTTTCCAATCCACCAGGGTTTTAACAATGAACATCTGACTTACTGATTTATGCATATTAATGAACTCCAACACCCCCTGTCTAAGCGAATGCAAGCTGAGCTCCACACTTCTCTGCATCCTAATGGTTTCTGCTCCACCGGGATCATTACCAATAGAAATTTCAGATATTCTGTGCTATTAATCTCTGTCTGTCCTCCTGTTCAGCTACGTAATGACTAATTAAACATCAAAAGAGCAGAGCTGGGGATCCGCTCTGACAGCCTCTCTTTCTCCCAGGAGAGGCTGTGAGGAGGCTAGACTGTGACAGGGCAGCACTGAAAATCAATCACCTCAAGGTACACATGTGTATGCAAGCACACACACACATTCACACATGTGGGCATACACACATTTAACCACAAAACTGTACACAAAGATGTACCCTACAGAGAATCGCACATGCTACGATTAAACAACAAGCACATAAACAACAAACATGAACTTTGCTTTCTAAATTAACAGGCATCACTGGTGTCACTTGTTCAAAGACCCACAAAAACAACTGAATTCCCTTCCAAGAAGTGTGGTAGTGATGTCAAGAGCGCTGTCTCTGTGAAAGGGAAGGCGTGTGAGTAATGTGTGTGTGTGTCTGCTTAAGTAAGCTCACTGTGAAATCTATTTATATGAGAGGTAGATGATCTTCCACTCACAGATGAAGGCAGGCCAGGAGGGACCTTGCGAACCTTTTTTGTTTGTAGAGGATCTGTGGAGAGATGAAAGCACAGCCATTCATTCACACGCAAAAAGGAAGCAACTGTGAATGTGTTGTAAACAAGCCATAACTCTGTTTTTCCACAGCACTGGTTCACCATCACATTGTGTCTGCCATACAAAACCCTTAAATGTACCTGAAATGTGTACTTTTACAATCATGTTTTATTTCAGCCCATATTATTTAATTCCTCTCTATTTCTTTTTTGTCTTGTTCTAACTTGACCATGTAAGAGAATGGTACATAAACAAGCAGGAAGATTACTCTTGTCTTGTCTGTAATATTAGTAATAATACTTTTCATTATTTTTTCAAAGTCTGAAGCCCCATTCAGACCGGATTTATTTCTCTTGGGCAGGTGGGTGATTTTTTGCTCTGGTCAGTGATTTTAATCCCTTGCAGAGAGCACATGTGGACAATTTTTCCTTCCCACCCCAGTAATAATTAAAGCAGCAAATATTTTTCAGTTAATTTGTTGGCCCTCTTCTAATCTAAATCCTGTCCAGAGTCACATCTTTGTATTTTTAAACTGGATTTGTCAAGTTTTCTTTTTCCATAGGAAAAGATGCTTCTCCTTCTCCACTTTCCTTTTTTTTTTTTTTTAAATCAGCTCTGTGTGAAATTTTAATTTTGTGTGAAAATGGAGCAAGTCAAAGACTTTATTTTAACACTATCACGTAGGCCTATTTTAGTACCAATACAATGATAAGAGAAAAATTTAAGCCATCAGAAGAGCCTTTATAAATGCTGATCAGATGGACTATGGCAATGTCAGCTATAGGCAGGTCCTCTGAATGTCCATGTGCACTATAGACATCATCCTGTAATTTTGGATCTGGCTAAAAAGCCATCTGAAATTGAGGTGTTCCAGTACTGTGTAAAATACGGGGAGGACTATTAATGAGTATGCAAGCCCATGGTCGCACAACTAGTGAGATTATATGGCATTCATGTATCTGTTCATGTTTTACAAAAGGTTTAACTGGAGCCATATTAGCAATCACATCACATCCTTATATAGTAGAAACTTCAGAAAAAGATTAAAACAAAACTAGATCATTTTAGGAAGCTTTGTGTGAGCAAAGTGCTTGAGATGAAACAGACCAATGGGCGAAGGATCTGGTAGAGAGCGTCGTCGGGGATTGGCCGCAGTGAAGGAGTAGAACGGAGCAGCTGACTTCCCTGATGTAGTCACTGGACTAGGACTTGCCAACCCAATATCTGACCTTAGAGAAGACTGGAAGAGAAAACAAACACACAGATGCTCAAAACCACAGGTAAAAAAAACAAAAACATTTCATTGTCCAGAGTATGTGTGAACGATTCACTTCAATGTGATAAAAATAACAATCCTGTTGTCAGTTAGCATTTCCAAGCGCCATTAATTTACAGTGTTATTCAATCTATACAAAACGTGAAATAACACGTGTTATCAGTGTTCACTGTAAATGGAGAATATCATAATATCTTTATGAAAAACATCATCGTATAAAACACAAGAAAAAAATTTGAAAAAAACCTGTCTTTAAAAAAACATATTACATGATACATTATATATGTAATTTATTCTGCATCACAGGACATTCAGTGTCAGCCTCTGAAATCTCACCAAGTCCTCCTATCACCTATATCTATTTGACCTTTACAACCCCCAACAAACTGGGTTAAGAGGCCAATTAAGAGCTTGGTCTAATTAGAGTAATCGGCTGCAGATTCACAGAGCATGGATCATCTGAACAATGTGTAGTCGCTGGCTCAAAAACTCGCCTCACGTGCCCTCTGAAAATCGCCTTTACAGGCTGAGGATTGACACAGAAACCAGAGATCTTTCCAGCAGATATTCTTCAGTTAATCAAACATCACAACGGGCAAGAAATTTGACCTCAGTGACTTTGACAGTGGCCTGACTGTTGATGGTGTCAGACGAGCTGATTTTAGAATTTAAACATCCAATAATTTCTGTCAAAGGATAACGTTTGAGCAGAAAATCATCTGAATGTTGAACCCTGATGTAGATGGGATGCAACAGCAGAGGACCACGTCAGGTTTCACTCCTGTCTGTAAAGAACAGCAATCGGACGCTGCAATGGACACAGCCTCAAAAACTAGACAGCTGAGGACTAGAAAAAATCATAGTCTGGTCTGATGAATCTGAATTTCTGCTGAGGCAGCAGATGGTATGGTAGTATAGCATGAATCCATGGGCCTAAACTGCCTTCTGACAACAGTCCAGACTGCTGGTGGTAGTGTAATGGCGGTGGTAATGTTTTCATGGTACTCTTAGGGTCTACATGTACTAATGCCACTAGCCTATCTGGGTATTGTTGCGGACCATGTTCCTTCCTTTATTTATCACAGTTTACACATCTTCCACTGGTCACTTCCAGCACAACATTACATCTTCCTGCAAAGCAGGTGTCCTACTGCTTTAACAAACAATGAGTTCAGCACACTTCAATTAGTATGGTGTTTTTAATAAAGTGATCAGTGGGTGTATATGTAAAATGAACAACAAAAATGTCATCAAAAACCACCAAGGACAACATAACAGATGTGTAATCTAAACTGTCAATGATGCCACATCACTGACAGAGAACAGTAGCAGAGCTGTCTCTGTTCAATGATACGGAAACTGGTTCTGGTCTGTTTTATACTAGCTATTCAGGCAGGAACCATTAAAGAGTCATGCAAATTTGGATGCCTGACTGTCTCTGACCTGGACTGTGAACACTTTTCAACTAGTTTTATTAGCCAATAATGAGTTGGTGAGTGCTGCTGCACCTCATTCTGAGGAAGCTCAGTCATGCATAATATAAACTGGTCTGAAACCTTTACAACTCAAGACTGTACAAATTTTCACATTACATGCAGAGTTTTTAAGAGACTTGTTGAGACATGTGCTCTGAGAAAATCTTAATGAAAACCGTATCAAGGCTCTTTCCTGAGCCTCAGGAGTCAGAGGCAACAGGTCATGATGTACAGTTGTTGCCAGGTGTCTACCTGGCATATGGCAAGTAGATCATGAGATCAATGGTCTGATTCAATTATTAGGATTTACCAGTTGGCAAAATGCTCACCGAAATGTTACATAACCTGCTGTTGAGTAAAAATAGATTTAAGATTGAAGTTTGCTAGGTAACTTTCCCAGTGGGTACAGTTACTTATTTTAATTTTTTATGCCTATCCAAACCAAATGTTCCTGTTGTTGTCTGATCGAGTTGTAATTAATCATTATTACCCTAGTAATTACCTTTACTTTGATAGTGGCTTAATGCCCAATGTTCCCACAATACATTCAGTTCTTCAAGGGATTGATTTCAGTTGTATAATGATTTTGTCAAGCTTTAGAGACTAACAGTAAAATCAAACCTAAAATTAGCAGTACGACAAAAAGCAAAATTATAATGACGTTGATTTAAGTTAACGGTCTCATCTCCAGCCCTAGCAATAGCCTGACTGCTGTGTTTGTGGTAATTATAGTGAAGGAAGCTCTTATTTAGACAAGAATAGAGAGATTTATATTTATCCGAACTTGATTAAATAAAACAATGGCTTTGTTTTTGAAAATCAGTTTTTAAGTTGGAGAAAACATGACTAAACAACCTTTATTACCCAAGAGTCAAATTTTAGGGACAAATGTTTTTTCTATCCCCCTGGAAAAAAGGTTAATGTGGAGAGGTCGGTGTACAGGAGGTCGAAATAAACCAAGCTACATATCTGGTCTGTTGAGCTTTCACTGCTCACTCAAAATGATTTGTTTTCAAGAAAACAATTTTATTAATAAGGAAACATACTGTAGAAGCTGTATCAAAATTGTATGTCCCTCTATTTTCAGAGAACCTTTGGGAGCAACATGAACTTTACAGCTGTTTAGAGACTCACCTGGCAGCCAGATGCTCCAGGATCCCTCGCATAGCCAAGAAATGAGGCCCTCTCTGATTTACCTGTAAAAACACAAAGGGCAATTTTAATTACTGTTAGCTTTTATGAAACATGGGCACACACATGGATTATTAACTAACAGTTGACTACATAAAGTTTCCTGACTCCTTGTTTAGCTTGATCTTTTGAGCAAGCCACGCAGCATCCTCTCATTGTGCACAAACAGAGACAGGCCCATAAAAAGTCAGGATTTCTTCAAGTGTTCCCAGTGGCCAGTCTGACCCTGACAAACAGCTCTGTTGTCAGTATGTGTGTGTGTGTGTGTGTGTGTGTGTGTGTGTGTGTGTGTGTGTGTGGCATAAATTAAGAAAAATAAAAATTGAAAGCTTTAGAAACAAATGTGGTTGAAAAAAGGACCAATCTGATTAAACAAGCACTTTCAGCCTTAACCTTTTCATCCCTGTATGTCATCACTGGTTTATAAGTATAAAGGTATGCAAGGCTCTCTACCTAATGTACAAAATGTATCTACAGACAAAGACAGCTGCAAGATGTTTGAGTTTTTGTGTTTAAGTTATTGTAATTTCTTCAAGGACATCATGTCATATCTCTGTATAAAGTAACTCTTTGAGAAAGAGATGATGCCTTTTGTTGACTGAAACAGTCCAACTTGCAAGTGTACACAGAAATGTACAAATATATGTATCAACCAACTGTTGGCCCTACTCTGAGCATTTAAAACAATCATACCAAATTCACTCATCAGTGCATTTCATAGAAATGGGACTCTCTTGGGTCCTGTTACAGTGAACAATGTACTAAATGACACCAACACTAATTTAGTATTGTGGGTCTTTGTGGTTCTCTAACTTGTTACAGAATAGTTGCTTACTTTCACAAATCTTTTCTGAAAAGCCAAAAGCAAAACCTGGGATTCCTTAAAATTGTGTTATGACATTTCAGTATGTAAAGCATGTTGAGTAAATGAATTACTAATAGAGTGATAACTGTCCTTTTTATCAGTGTCACATCCAGTGTGCAAACCTCAAAGGCAAGCACCCATCAGGAAAAAAAAAAAAAAAACTTATAGCACACAACACACATAAATCACACATATCACAATATCCAAACTCAGCAGTTTTACTCCCCTGGAAAAACAAACAAACAAACAAATGAGAGCTCCTAGGGGAGAATGATGAATAACTTTAACAGCGTCATACATTATTTTTGTCAGACCTCCAAATATTACAAGCACAGACACAAGCATGGAACTAAATTCTCTTTACCCTGGGGAAAAGGGTTTTTTCATGAGTTAAAAACTTGCATAGTCTGGATCTTTTGTTACACAATGACTGATCTGAACATTGCTTTCACTAGTGCAGGTGAACAGAAGCTCATCTAAGAGAATTCACTTGTGCTTATCTGAGCAGTCCTGCAGGAGACAGTTGTTCTGCATCTGTGCAGACTCTCTCTAGAGACCAAAGAAGTCTGAGGAATTCAGCCAAGATGGTTTAACTGGAAAAGCCGCTTCTCTTGTATCAATAAAGTGATACAGTTCTGAGCCATCGCTCTTGCTAAAGGAAATAGGATTAAATTGTCGGATACCACCAACGTTCACTCTAACGGCAGGATGATGAAACATTAACTTTAGAATTTAAATTTCTGTCTAATATCCAAAGGTGGTTTAGTGATATTAATTTTCCGTTCCTAAAACATTTTCTGAGGAAAGGTCTGGTCAAATGCAAGCGTTAAATATTCATTGGCAGCATGTGTTTTGTCACACACACTGTGTCTGATGTGAATAATTGATGCTCACTGAGTTTCAGGGCTCAGCAGGGCAGACAGATGTGTTTGTGAAAACAATGTCTCAGTCAGCACTATGACACTGAGAAGGAGCCTCACCGCTCCCCAAAAACTATAAATCCTGGCAAAACAAAGTACTAAGTTGCTGTTTCCTGTGTGCAGCGTCCAACAGTTTAGCTCAGACTTAGAAAACAGAGGAATACACAGTATAACCAAGAAATCACTGTGCAAACTACCACACATAAACATTTACAGCATTTGTAAGCAACATGAGGCTGTTATTTTATTGCCAAGGAGTCTACAAGGACACTTGTTACAATGGGAAAATTATAGTATGAAATGTGGAGTTTCTTTGGCATCATCTTGTGCAACATGAAGATACAAGTGCCCTGTAATGCAACATATTATATTTTCTCAAAAACTGTGCACATTATGATATATTCACACATATATTCACAATCTGTGATAGTAGGGAGCATTGTAAAAGTATCATTTAAAATGGTCTCAATGTGAGTTTATGTAAAAATGATGCGAGAAAATACAGTCGCCACCATTTTCACACTATTTTCCCCTCATACCAAAAGCTGCAACTATTATATCTTCTGTTTTTATATCTTGTTTTTATGAAACTTTAAAATGAAAAAATATGAAACAAAGCTACAACTTAATGTTCCTTACTCCCTCCCTAACTGACACTATTTCATACGAGAGCGGCCTTCCTTTTTGTCCACAAGGGAGTTTGTGTCAGTTTAACTTGCTCCTTTCGTCCAAGCTTCGAAGGAACATCTGTTACCTGCTTTTCCATTTGTCTCCCACTGTGCAATAATTTCAACATTAACACATAAAAGAGATGAAATCTGATGAAAATGATCTTTTATTCTTTTATAGACAGATAGAGTAAACTATATGCTTGTACTGAAGGTGGACTGAATTTTCGAAACTGAAGAAAGCTTGCAGCATTGTCAATACATTTGACAGACAAAACTGGTTCAGGGGCAGAGATACCTAACATTGTGAAAAATAATTGCAAGAGGCAGTTACGATTGTCTATTCAGCGTAGTTAGAGTAGCAAATCAACACCACCGTATTACTACAATATGAAAGTGGCTGTCTTTGAACAAAAGCCTATTTTTCACATTGAAACGTTCCCCACCCTCATGAAAGGAAAGAACTGCTCTTGGTGATGAATCAATTGAATTGATGAAATTTGGTTTTCCCTATGATCTGGATTTCCTGTAGATTAGAAGCAGATGAAACAATAACCAAGGTTATAACATGACAAGTGCACAAGATCAAAGGATACAATCGCACTGTACAGTCAAAAATGTCCTCAAATGTAGCTGCAAACAGCACAGAAAGAGAAGCTGAAGAAACCAGAGCCAGCTAAAGCACCTGTGTGACCATTGTACAGCCCCCCACTCCCACTTAGACCTCACTACACCTCCCATGACCTGAATCAGCCAGCAAGAGAAGGGTGCAGCAGTGCTCAGCGACCATGTGGCAGCACTGGGGATTAACTTCAGTGCCATAGATAGAGGTCATAGATGAACAGGTTCCTCAGTCCATTTCTACTGTCCTGCTGTAGATGAAGCAGCTATAACCACTGATCGTCTCTGCCCCTACAGGTGCTACACAAGTGATACATAGCTGGCTGCCTTAATCACTAACTAGTCTTCCTTTCTGTCCTCCTCCATCTTCCTCTAAAAGTCCACCTGGAAACAACCAGTGGTATTTTTCTTTCTTTAGCACAAAATAATACATGTTCAAGAAACAACCTGACAACAGTCACATGAATAACAGAGATCCAGTTTAAATCCCTTTGCAGCTTCATAAACTTCACAACAACCCGAGAGCAACTCTGCAACTCTTAGTTATGAAAGAATGTAATATTTGCAACTACTGGTTGAATTGTTATTCACATTTCAGGAGAATGCATATCTATGATGTTGAGGTAAAGTAGAACAAAGTGATATATCAAGTGGAACATTTTGCTGGGTTGGCCAGTTCTACAGGAGCCTAAATTAGCTGTATAAAATATACCCCTATCATGCAGTGACACAATCTCTTGTCTGACGCACAAATACAGCAGCTCATTTTGAGGAAAACAGGTCACTGTAATAATCTATTTCTCAATTTAAAAGAAGAAAAAGAAAACTCAAAACAAGTTAATTTGTTAATTTTTAAGCTCCCCGCATGAAGGGTTTACATTTGAAACACTAGCTTATAAATCAAAATTCCTACTGAGAGAGAAAAGGAAGAAACAACAGAAGGACAATTCACCAATTTCACATGAGATACAGGCCTGTTATTAGCAATGCTTTGTTTTTCTTCCTCTGTGCAGGCCTGCATGATCACAGCCTCACAACAAGAGCAACACTAATATTGTTATTATTATTTCTGAGCAGAGCTACACAGGGCTAAGTGTGTTTGAAGTTTTTTTGTGTGTCACAGACCCACAAATGAGTCTAAAGGATAATGATTGATAGGAAGCAAAATTCATTATCTTGAAACATCACAGATGCAAAAGACACAAAATGTAAAAAAGCAACATGAGTAAAGCGGCTTAATTACTGCAATCACCATCAATAATATAACTATAAATATGCACACTGCCATCACACACTATATTCCCAAAGCAATGAAAAATCACTCTCTTGAGCAAAAAAAAAAAAAAATTCCATCAATTCTGATTAAATATTCTGTGAAGCTGCTCATTAGCATATCACTCTGAGGGGTGAAGGTACAACTATGATAGTGAAGCATTTTGCTTTTTGCTGCAGAAGAAAATCTATACTCAACAAAAGTGTAGAAAAGTAGAAAAAGAAAAAAGTAGGCAAAAAATGTTGTGGCAAAAATAAGTAATTTGCAGCAAGATGCTTCAAACCACTGTTTTACTCTATTTTTATTACCTGGGCCAAAACTGCTCATTAGAGGTTTATAATAGTCAAAACCTAAAATCTTACAGCCATGTAATTAACTCGAAAAAGCATTTACCAACTGCCTTTATAGTATCCAACAGACTTGTTGTGAAGCCACTCTAGTGTGGCTTCAACTGTAGGTTTAAGATGCTTGAGATCAAGGTCTTGTCAGAACATAAATGGCAATGCAAGTGTAAAGTCTTTGGCACAGTGATGAGAATAATCAGATTTTTATAGTCATAGCCTGATTACACTACCATCATGCTTTGAAGTCAGGATGGTGTCATCTCTACCCAAATTCTGCTAAATATAGCAACTGTTGCTTCGCCACATCCAAAAGTCTTTTTACCTCATGATTTCAATCAATGGTTGTTTTTTTCCCCCCCATACTCCAAGCTGCTGTCATGTGCCTTGTTTCAACATGTTCTCTGCCAAGTTTCACAAGTGTTACACTGATATCTTATTCTCCTGGCAAGGTCTCTCAATGCAGCCAAGAAAGTGCAGTTTTGTCAGTTATCCTTGAAGTCTTCCTTCTCCGTAGGTGGTTGTTCAGTTTGGTTAGGATGAGCAGCTCCAAGTCTCTAGTTCCACATTTTTTATATTTCCCAATGATGAAAACTGATGAAAGACCTTGTGTAACAATGACACACAGCGATAACATGCAGCCATTATTCTGCTGACCACTGCACAGCTACACACTAACCCAAAGGTGGAGATTTGAGGTTTCACTCAAAGAGAAGTTGACAGATCTAAGTGAAATGATTGTTTCTCTTTCACTGACGCAGATATTCTCTGCTGTTGCATAAGCAACTTTACAATAACCACAGTATAAAATACATGTGGTATCAGACCACCTTAAGAGTGACAGTGATCATCAGGGAATGTGGACTCCACATACCTCTTCACCAAGCACCTAGAAAGCACTGCCACACCCCTTCATTTTCAATAACTATACAGTCATTTGTCAGCAATACTTTTTACTGTGATGCAACCATCTAATTATACAAACTCTTAGTTCTGGTAAGGATTTAAATGTAAGCATAGTCTGTTTAATTTCACATCAGTTGTAATTCTACAAATGATAATGATTTGACTATTACATAATTATTTAACACAGAGCTCCCCAGTTAAACAGCAACGTGTTTGGCCAACTTTCAGTTAAAATGTGAAAGTGAAGGCAAGCTTTATCAGTGATTTTATTGGATTAGCCAGATCAGTCATTTTGACAATGTATAATTAGTAAATGTAGCTGATATTTTATGGATTGAAAACTGTAATAAAATTTTTAATCCAGTTGAACCTCAGATATTTGTGATGTGATTAAACAACATTAGGTGCTGAAATCCTGTTGAAGGAAAGGTGCGCCGCCAAGTCATTCATAGTGTTCCTTCTTATTGATCACAGGGCTGCACGACAGCAGAGCACGGCACGGCATAGAGCCCCCTTTATTTTAATAAAGTGAGAGGTAGTGACCTAAGTATCTCCAGGGATCAATTCAAAACCCTTGCCACAAAAACAGCCAATTAGTGAGCATGCTTCGCTGCTTCTCCGATGCATTCCACAAGCCTCTGTTTTTCCATCCAGAAAACGAGTCCATTTTTCTTGCTCTAAGGAAAGCCAAGTCCATGAAAACAAACACATAATGCAGGATGAAGAAATGCTGCTAATGCAGAAACCAAATGAACGTATCCCACGCCAGTTCACTTGTTTTTATTTTTTTCTTGGAGCACACATGTTTGCTGTTGTTGTGTGCCCTTGCTCATGTTCCCATGTGATGACTTCCATGGCACCTATCCACAAAACATTATTCTTATCAATTTAATAGAGCGTTTCTTATTGTTGGACCCCTGGCTGGACTAATTCATGGCAAAAGAGAACTTTTTACAATATCTTTTGCCAATATTTGAATTTGTTATTTTTCTGTTGCATTCTACAAAAGGTGGTGAAATACAAGGGCGAAATTCTGTGACGATCAAATAATAAACTGCAAACGTGATACTCTGCCCTATGTAAAGTCAGGTATTGGTCCCTGGGGATACTTTGGAAGTAAAATTAGCATCATTTTTCCCCATACCTTTGAATATGCCTCCTTTTGTTTCCTTCTCTCAAGAGTATGTGTACATCCATCCTGTCAAAGCAGTCTGATGCTTCCACCAGGTTCTGTGTGACAGTAAATAAAAGCTGGCTAGGTTAGAGGTTAGGTCAGTGTGGATGAGGAAACAGGGAAGGGAGGTAGTGTACCAAATCAGCTTCCTCCGTGGCTTGGGAAGGAATACAGCCCCTCTACAGCCAAGCATTAGGAACAACAGTAGGGCAGAGAAACATGATAGAGCCACAAAACACTGTGGAAACATGCCTCCTTTGCCCTGAGCTCAACATCAATTTCTGCATGCAGCCTTGTCAACAGTGACATTATTCAAAACAGCAAGAGCAAATGTTAATGAGTTCTTATTTGCATATTTATTTTTTTCTTTGTTGAAATGTCACTGATTATTACGTACTATGATGATAAATGCATCTGCTCATGCAGGCTGATGTGTAATTAGCCATTAGGCGAATGAATAGATCAATTAAAGGCGAGGGACCAGGATTAAGAGAAATCAAACCAGGAGGTATGCAGGAATGAGAAACAAAATAACACATTTAGCTTTAGGGGGTATCTCTGTTGCTTTTACACTAGGCTAGAAATCTAGTTACTAATCAAGAAAAGCTGTCGAAATTCTCAGTCAGATCAAACGTATCCCTCATTTTACTGCACATTTTTGGCCCTGAAGTATGACTTTCAAAATCAGGAGCTGCTGCCCATCGCATTAGCTAAACAGTTTATTTTCTCCTAAAAATCCACCTTGGTGTGAGAGATATGCGGATTTCCTGATTGTATTTATCCCTTCCCCCGGATAATCAGGTGCCTTGGCTTGGTCTAAATTTAAATTTTTTCTAACTCAGTAAAAAGGAAAAAGGGGAGGTGGACAGGGGAAAATGTTTTCGCTTGGCCTTTGCCTTTTTCCGAGCCCAACTATTCTCCTGCCAGTGCTTGTTATTCACAAATGAGGAAAAAAATGCATTACTGCAGACCAGATGGGAACATTCCACATGACCAAACCAATCAATCACCTTGGTGGGACGCAGGTGTGACACAGCCGTGCAGCAACACACCATTTCACAGTCTATCAGGCACAAACACATGGTCACCAATCAATGGCACCCTGAGGACCCATGAGGAGGGGTGCTTCTACGCAGCCTCACTGGTTCATGGCTGATGACTTCATAATCACACATCCATTCTCTCAGAGGAGAAAGGCTATGAGCTCCCTAATAACATCTCCCACCATGTGAACACCAACACTGTAATGGATGCCGCTTTGGTAGGAACACCAACGTGTTCCCCCGCGTCACACATTCGAATGTGAGCTCACCACCATCATCCCTGTCAGATTGTGAGAGTGCTGTCTGGGGGAACAAGAGCACATTAAACAAGCTGAAGAAATGTCCCCCAGTTGGATATTAAATCAGTGTGTAACATCAAAGTATGTGTAGATGCCAAACAACTGTTGAACAGTGAAACAACAGAACCGAGGTGAAGGACGTGGAAGGATACACACATGGGCTAGGAATGCTGATCCAGCTCCAAGCACTGGGGGCATATTTCCTTACACAGAAAACCCCTGCAAACCCTAAGCAGTCTTCAGTTTAGGAACACAAGCCTGCACTAAATAAAAGATCAAAACAGCCTGAAGGGGATAGATCTTTTAATGAGTGATCTCTGGAAGGATGGCATTGTATGTGGGCAAAAACTGCAGCAGCTATTTAAGAGAGTTTTTTTATTTTAAGCTGACAAAATATACCACCCCACCTCCATATTCCTGGCAGTGAAGAAAAAGTCTCACAGAGCCATGCTTCTCTCTACACTTCCCACACTTCCCACTCCCAGGGCTGTGCCAGCACAGGAGAAAATGTCAGGCATTGTCAAGTGGGAGTAAAGGCAAAACTAATGTTTGCATTTTATTAACCAATCGCATTTCACAACAGTCAGACGAGAGAGGACGGCAACTTTATCTGGTGTTTAGTTTGGCAGCACACCCAGCATGGACACAGCACCCCTGGAAAAAATAGGGGAGGGAGAAAGAAGGAGTGGGCATAAGAAATAACCAGCAACTGTATGCCAGGATTTGTGTGGCCTCTCAACAAAGATTCAACCTCTTTCAAATTAGTGGCTTTCATGCATGTTCATGCATTGTCACGTGGCAGAGTTACTTGGTTTTAAGAAAAAGAAAGCAAAGAGGGCTAAAATGAAATGTCCATTTGTGCCCAAACCTGAGTTCAAACAATAATTCAACTTAGGAGATTTTACCCAGATCAGCCCTGAAGTTGATCCCCTTAATGCATAGTCTGTGCTTGGTAGTGATGTAGCCACCTCTCATCTCCATAAATTTGAACTTGAATATTGTTATATACCATATATGGTATATTGTATATACCCAGTAACCAAGTTTTTTTTTTGTTTTTGTTTTTTTTTAACATCAATCCTCCAGTAAGATGAGCCTTTCTTTAAAAGACAAGGTACACGGTTGGATTTCTTTAATTTCTTTTAGGTTTAAAGAAAATGAAATTCCAGCAGGACACATGTCAATGCCAACACTGCATAAAGTATCAATGTAAACTTTTCATATGATCTCTAGACTTTTGCTGTCTACAGATCACGTGAGATCTTGCCATCCAAATAAATACTGAGTGACACTGGTATGGTTTGTGTTTACAGTTCCACACAGTAAGTTCAGCTTTCTTTACTCAATGATGTCAGCAAAGCAATGACAAGTACTAGTCAGTCAGCAATGGTTAATTGTTCCACGAACAGTAATTCTTCTGAATGAATTGTTTCCTTTTTAGTTTTGCCCTTGTACTAAATGATCTCTAACATTGTTCTTGGCATCAGCTGAAGGCAGCATGAGGCGAGAAACTCATGAGGGATCAGAGGGGGAGGGGAAGAGACAGAAAGCCAGTGAGCAAGAGAGATGAAAAAGAAAGAGATGTGGAATATATAAGAAGGCAAATAAACGCAATGTGTCTTAGTGACAGGACATGAATTGATCAGAACCTCTTTTAACTACGATTCAGTAAAATTATGTTGTGCAAACATCTCCAGACAAGTGTATACAATCATACGCAAGTATCTCAGGGACATATAACAATATGAGCTGCTTGTCCTCTGCCTTGTCATTTCAACTTCTCAGGCATTCTCACATAAAATGCAGTGAAGCAACTGAAACAAGCTACATGAAGACACCTTTCCACTGATTGTAAATAAAGCTGTGAAGCTCTGAGCCCTGCAGCAGCTTCCTACAGACTCGTGTCATCGTATTTTGGCCAAAGCCAAGCTCTTCTTCCTCTTTAGAGTTACAGCCCTCCAGGCCTTCTGAGACTACAGCTGATCCTCTGCAGCTGGGCAGCCTCACCAGTCGCATGCTGGGGGCCAGGGCCTAAGGAAGACGAAGAAGGGGCCAGGCAGGGCCAAGATGGACTGAGAGAAGCATGAGGGCGGGGACTGCTGGGATGAGTGGGGAGATGTGGGCGGCATGGGGAAGGAGAAAAGGGATTTGCGCCCTTTCAGCTCGTCTTCAGCTCTTCATGCTCCACTGACCGCAGTAATAGATAAGCACACCCTGCAGCTCTGCATAATGACTGGCTACATCCACTAAACTGTACTGCACCACATCTCCTTGTCTCCCTTCTCTGCTGCTCTTGTCATATAAAATAAAAAATATATATATATATATATATATGTGTGTGTGTGTGTGTGTGTGTGTGTGTGTGT
>CM076648.1:9854899-9920830 GCA_038496675.1 Rachycentron canadum | reverse complement strand
TGTGTATATATATATATATATATATATATATATATATACACATATATACATACAGACACATTTTGCAGGTACCACTGTTGATAAAGTGATTCGAGATAATACTGTATTCAGGTTTAAATCTGAAAGCTAGCAATATATTGTATGTGAGAATGTATAGTGTACGTGTGTGTGTGTGTGTGTGTGTGTGTGTGTGTGTGTGTGTGTGTGTGAGAGTGACGGTGAAGACGGTGAAGTGTGGGGAGAGGGAGCAGCACTGGCAGCACCTGTGACCCAGACTGCAGTGGAAACTGATTGCACACCTGAACAGCACCTGGCCACAATCACAGCCTGGGTCTGAGGAGGGTCTCCCATGGGACAGAGCATTAGCACATGACACCTGCCCCTGTAAAAACACACTGGGGATGCCAGTGTGATGTGGGATTTGACACTTCACGAAAAGCCGTGAGGAACAATTAGAAATGAAAAAGAAAAAGACTGGAAGAGATTAATTCCCTCAAGTAATACAATGTAGAATGGTTGTGCAATGTCTTTTTTCTATCTTAAAATGTTTACTGACACCAAAACAACTCATAGCTTTTGCCGAGGATTTTTTTTCCCCAGATGAACAGCTGGCAAAAATGACAACAGAAAAGACTGAATGAAAGCAGCATAGGTTTCAGTTTCTTATTAACACTGCAAAAAGTTCTTAAAAAGCAAACACACAAAAAAAAGACTGTAATGCAAAAATGTTGCATGATACAAATCATATTACTGTAATAATTGGTCATGTTTGTTATTCTATTATGTGGTCACTTGGGACATTTTACACCACCAAATAGTACTGAGTAAACAAATTATTTTAGACAAACGAGGTCAAAGATTATTTGATTGCTTTAGCCCCTGCAATCAATTTAAATTCTCACTGGAGCCCTTGTGATATCGAGCTCTAAAGTTTCTCCAGTTAAAGTGAGACGTCTATAATTTATTACAGACAAAAAAGCAAATATGTTAGTCTTTGAATTAATGTAGTGACATGTTACTTTTTCTTTTCAAAAGCCAAATTAGGCATTAACCCTGTATGATCTTCAGAATTTCATAACTACAAATTAATCAGTAATTTATCAATAAAATCTCTGAAATAAGACAAGAGCAAGTTCAAAGAGGTCTTCACTTGTAATACAGTCTCCAAAATCTCAGGAGCCTCAGTTGATTGTTCCTGCTTTGTTATAATTAAGTTGTTTGTTAACAGAACTAATCCTTTTAATAAGTGGCAGTCAAAAAGTTTTCTATTCTGACAGCCTCACCAGCTCTGGGAAAATGTTGTCTCTGGGAAGCCAAAACATATTTCATGTGTTAAATAAAATATCAGTAGTGCACTGTCCAGACATTTTCTAGCAATTTGAGTAATTAACTCCAATCCTTTGACTAACATGGAGTCATTAAAATTTGTAATAGAGACAAAACAGGTCAGCGGCAGAACAGTTTACTCACACTCAGATAGTCATTAAGGTCATGTCTATGTCAATGGGCTGGGAGCAGGATGCATGTGTCTCTGTGCGTGTGTTGATGAAGGCATTAAGCTGATTAGCTTTTATGCAGAGCTAAAGCTGTATGAGTAATATGCACGAAGCACACCAGAGAAACATGAGCACAAAATTGCAACTCAGCAGTTGTGATATCACGTCCTCAGGCACATGGCTGGAAAGAACTGACGCAAAGCACGTAGTCATCGCTACAGTTATGCAGTGAGAGCCAACATTAAACCCAACTATGTTTTAAAAACATCCAAAAGAAAGGGTTAGCTACTTCTGTTGGTTCAACAAAATACAACTTTTTTTTAAAGCTATTGAAATTATTTAGTGATTTTTAATCAATAATACTTTTTTTATTATACCCATGGTTATTGTAAATAATAACACTGCATGCTGAAGACAAGTCCTTAGCTTTTGCTGAGAAAGTGAGAGATGTATAATATTAGTGCTTCCATAGATCTTTTGATGCACCTCTAAGACATTTGCCCTATTTTTCTTTATTCCAATAAAGGCATACAAACTGCGACAACTGACAGCTGTAAAAAATAGCAACATCAAACTTGTCTCGCTAATTAGCACAGTAACTTTAAAGCAATATCAGAGCTTAGGCCTGAGAGTCAAAAGGCTTTTTACACATAAAAGAAAACAATATCAGTCCATTAAGTAGGTAATGACAAAAAAGCAAACACCACGCATCATATACACACACATTCCCAAGACAGCGTGAAATAAAGGAGTAGAATACAGCTCTTTCAATTGTAGCTCATCGCCTGTGGTAATTGTCCAGATTGTTTGAAATCAGCAGCCCCCACTGACTTCTCCTCAATGAGCCGACACCACAAGACAAAATCTCAGCAGGTAATTAGATCTAACCATCCCTTGTCAGGGCTATGAACTGTTGGCTATCACTGTGGCTAAACAATCAGAACAACTGAATGAGAGCCAACCCTTCATTAGAAGATCTGCAGAAGACTTCGAGTCAAGCATTATTACATACAGAGAAAGTTGTGAGGATCAGTGAATTTCATCCATTAATCTCATCAGCTGCACAGGTACAATCATTCACAATCAGTGTAACTTTAAAAGGATAAATGTGAAATCCTAGAATGGTTATAGGATAAAACACTTGTAACAAATTTACCCACAATTGGGTATTTGTTGTTTACTGCTAATGAGACTGAATGTAAGTACAGACACACTGGGCATCTTTCTGTCATCTGAATTACAGCTGGAAAGTGATGGAGACTGAAGTATGTAAGTCTGAATACTGATATGTGATAGAAATGTGTTTTACATAAAACAAGTTGATTATTATTGTTAAGCATTGAATGAGTTTATTATTTTTTCTACAGAGTGTTTATAAGTGTGTATTTTTGAACTGATTTGTTCTGCTTTCTGGCATTTCAGCCTATTGCCAGTTCAAGGCTGTTTGGAGCGATCGTACACATGGACAAGTTGCAGTCAGTGTGTGTGGGTGTGAGGCACTGAGCTAAGACTGTTTCTGCCTTTTTAGGAGTACTCCATCTTCACTACCACACATACTGTGATATATCGTAGACAATTATCTAGTCACATATCACAGAACCATTGTATCATGTTATCATCTTTATGGGTAACATATCATGATAGTATCATATCATGAGTTACTCTGATTCCCTCCTTTAACCAGTTCCACAATGTACAGAAAACCATCTATCATCAGTCTATTTTTTTTCTAACTGTTATGATTCATTATTGTTTATTATTTCTGTGTGTCAATCAATACTGCCAATACTGTCTGTCAGGCCATGGAAATCACATGAATGATATGTCAGCAGACCATCCGAGCGTAGCCTCTTTCAACGCATGTGACAAATGGTTGAGTCAGAGGGACTCACATGGCTGAGACTGAAAAAGTTTGTCTATAGCGCACTAGCATGAACAATGTGGCTGCCACCTGTCAGGTAGCTTGCAGTGGATAACGTGCAGGTTAGTAAGAGGATTGTAGCACAGGAGGGTGGAGCCAAGATACAAGCCTAGACCAGCTGATCCATAGTCTGCCCTAACATGGGACCCAGCCCCCAGGGAGAACAGTGTCATCGTTAAGCAGTCAGTGGCTCCCCGGCATTCAGCCAAACCCCCCATTCTTCAGCTTCAAACCCCCACACACTCCTCTTTAAGACTGGGACTGTACCATTTCAGAGGGCTATTCTAGTTCTGTTTCTTTACATAACAAAAAGCTGTTAATCACCTTATTTTTCATTATAAAAAACAATATTCAACGAAATGTCATTTACCAAAAACCATAACACAAGCGAACTAATATGACAATGGCTATGACTATAAGTTCACTTCCCTCTGGCTGCTTCAAATCCAGAGTCTAGAGCTTACATTTTCTTATCAAAATTAATTTTACCTAGCAATGTTTACGTTGTGAATACACACATATTAACATGATTAATGTTTTTCATTATCTCACTGTATAAAAGGAATTCCTGCTCACTCTGAGCCGCACCTATTTGAGCACATTTAAAATGTTGACAGTATATTAAGATTGTGACTATAGAGGAATACACTATACCTCACATTGAATAAAGCAGTGTGGTCATAATCATTTGTGCATTGGCACAAAACTTCATACTATCCAGTGTTGTCATCAGGTATGGTTACATTATGTGTTGTGGAATGTTTTACCAGTACAGAGGTCACTGTGTGTTTAAATCGAGTTTATAATATAATAATGTCTGTACTTTCTCTACCATACACAGTGCCAACATGATCATAATATACAAGAGCAGATCACAGAGTAATACATAATAAGCCATTATTTGTCTCTGGTTTCTTTGATCTGCATTATTACTGTTATTTTGACATTTGGTGGGTACATGAGACAGCAGCACATTCCACAGAGGGCAAAGATGATCAGACTTTTACAGTGGATTGTGCAGTGCAGAGTGGTCTGCTTTCCAAATAGGATGGGTGCTTTTTTCCCTCCAGACTGATGTTCTCCATTGTGTTCAAAATATAAAGATCTTTAAATAACATAAATTAAATCCTGAAGCCTTTGGCAAAGCAGCAGAATGGCTGCTCAATTAATGGCCAAGAGGAGAGAAATTACCTGACCACAATGAGGACTGGTATACTTTGCTATAGCAAAAAAAATATTTTAGTCAATTATTTTTCCAAAGGAAATTTCTAATCAGTGTTGCATTTTCGAATACAAAGCATGGTTTAGATTGACTGTGCTGATAAACTGGACTAAACATATCCATGTAAATATGGAAAGTATGACATTAGGTTTATGAATTGGCCACTTCCTATCAAAGACAATACACTCAACAACAGGGGGGAAACATAAATTGGTCCTAAGGGCTCTGACACACCAAGTTTACTGCAGCCACCTCTGGGTCTTTCCTGAACGTCTGTAGCCATTTATCCTCCATAGTTCCTGCAACAAAGTTTGCCTGATAGTTTACTTACTTACTCGAGGCAGACCTCACAATAGCAGTTTGGCCAAATCAGCATGTTGAATTAATGGTAGAGGACATCAGGAAGACAACACTTGCAAGTCTCAAGTCTTAGGTGATGTTGGCTGACTCAGTTCAGAAAACACTCTATATGTTGAGATGCTACCTGACTGGAGACCTGCTCAATCTGGCCCTTCCTACTTGTCCTTCAAAAGAAATTGAAGCCGTACGTACAATTATAGCGGTATATTTCATGGGTGTGTGGTTGTTCTACCCTGTTTATATAACCCTCAAGACAAGTTTTGCTGCTAAAAACTCCATAAATCCATCTCAGGTCCAAATATTACTATGGAAAAACAATTCAGTAAAGCCGTAGTCATCTTGAATTGCAGGCATGAGATAAACACAAACAATTCCAGTTTACAATCATTCTGTCTAAATCTGACATATCGCTGCTTCACATCACATCCGTTTTAATAAGCCCACGAGTATAATTACTGCCATAGTTGAAGTGTGGAGAGATTCACAGTGTATGTTAAACAGTCATGTGATCAATTACGAGAATGATAACATTTTGTTTCAATTCAGCAGCACTCATTTGTGAACTAATCATTTTGCTTGGAAACCAGTCTCCAGGGCCATTACATAATGAGCCGAGATGTGGTTGGCCATAAAACTGTCGAGTGGTTACACATCACAATGATACCAGGCCAAAGAGCTGGATAACATACAGCTTTTAATGTTATAATGGGGGAACATATTGTAAGTCAGTAGCAGAAAATGTGTTTTGCATTTGCATTTTTGTGGCTGTTTGCCTCCACCAACCAAGTTGACCTTTGACCATTTGGATACAATATGTCAAAATTTCAGAATCTTATCCTACTCAACATTTATGTTCAATTGTGCAATAATTAGCATCATGGCCAAAGGGATCACAGTGACCTTGATCTTTGACAATCAAAATATAATCAGTTCATCTTTGAGTCCAAGTGGACGTTCAGATTAAATTCAAAGATATTCTCTCAAGGCATTACTGAGATATCACATTCATGAGGATGGGACAGACGTACGTATGGACAGACACATAGATGGATGGACAACCCAAAAACATAATCCCTCTGGCATAAAAATGAGTATGGACTGGTGAGAGGCCAATCTTTTGTATTCTTTGCAACAAAAACCAATAAACTGACACGTCCCGAACCTGCAGTAAAAACTTTTTAGGAAGCAGAGGACTCAAAATATTTTGTAATGCTTCAGCAACAGCTGAAACATTTAGCTTCTGTCACTTCAAGTGGTAGAGATTTTAATGCAAAAGTGCTGATATAAGAAATGGCACAATAAAAAGGAATCACTGTTCTGCAAGTTAAATATAAAATCCAGAAACACAAATCTTTGCATTTATATCAGCAAACCAATGACACAAGGATTCCTATGATATGACAACCCCAAAGGCAAAGAAAAGAAAAAGTAAGATACAATAATCTATATTAAATTCCAAATGTCTGATCCTTCAGTAAGAAGGTCTTTGGTACAACTGTCTGTTTAACCTCACACCCAAAACACACAAAGCCCTGCTGCCAATGGAAGTTGCTGAGGGCAGTTTTGATGTCTAGGAGACAGCTTCTTATGATGGAAAGCTATACTGATGGCGTGACTTCTAGCCTGGGGGAGGGTCATCACAGGAGGAGGAAGAGGGAGCTACAGAAAGGGGAGGGGGATTAAAGGAGGAAATAAAGACAGCAGGAGATGGGAAAAAATAGCCCTGTAGCCTGGAAAGCTTTTCAGTAGTGCTACCTCCAGATGCACAGTGTGCCTTAAACTCAATCAGGCCATTTATTTTACAGGATGTCTTTCCACTACCAAAGGGCATTTGACGGGTGAGTTGAAGACAATCATTTACTTACCCATTATGTTCGAGTTCATAAAAGGTGTTGGAGACAATCCTTCATGGGGCACTAATCGACTGTCACTCAAATGATCACCGTAATGAGGGCTGTCTGCAAAACCCTGGGGGAAAAGATCAGAATATTAAGCACATTATTGGGTAACTTCACTAATGGAGTGCTATGGCATACCACTAATTACTAAGAGGAGAGCACCACTGGTTGGTTTACACCATTGTACTGGCCGCTCTCTTGTGCGTAACTGCAGCGAAAAATTTAAGAGACAGAGAAGACAGTTAATGGCTCAGAAATCACTCACTACTTGCCATTAATTGATTAACGGGCTACTGATTTTATGTATATTTAGTCCATTTTCATGAAGTAAATTTGTAACCAACGTCATTAACTTCCTCAGCGTATGAACTTCATATAAACTTTCAAGTTTGTGTCAATTGCATAGCTGATACAAAACAGCTGGATCTGAGGGAACCTTTGCTTTATCTTTCTCACCATATATCAATAAAACATCTAAACTTTAAATATTTATTTTAAAGTTTCACTTCTGATTGTACTTCTTTATCTGTATGATAACCGGTTTATACACCACTTTATGTTTGTAGTTCTTAAGAAAATGTTGTTTAATACAACAGGAAGAAACAGAGAGATGCAATCCTACGTCATTCCCAGGTACCTGCGGCTTAAAAAAATTGCCTTTTACTCCTGCAGCTTAACAGTGCCTTTTCATGACAGTTATCAGCTTCTGGAGCTTAGGTCTAAATATCGGTCACAGTATGGTTTTTGAAAACTCGGGGTCCCATGTAATAAAAGATATTCCGTTACAGTGCTAATCCCAAGCCCTGTGAAAATCCGCCTGTGCTCCAGTCAAATACATCTCCCCAAACTACATTAACTCCCACCAGAGGGACCGAGCAGCAGTGGGCTTGCATTTCTATAGAGCTATTTTCACCAACTCATACCCTTTGCATTCAACATACAGTAAAAAAAGTAAATCTTATTATCCATCTTTTTTTTGTGAGTGGATGGTGATGGAGTAATATCAAAGGCAGTGGAGTGCTCTGCTGTGTCGAGGGAATCCTCAGAGATTTCCTATTGTGCTTCTGCCAGGCCGCACACACTGTTAATCACACCATGAACAGACTCAATAACAACAACGGCCCCGTGAGAAGCTCTAGCAAACACACACATAAGCATACACACAGACTTACACATACACGGCTAACCCAAGGACCCAAAAACCATTTCCTCTCATCTACTCTTTTAAAAAAAATAATAAGATATAATTTAAAAAAAATTCAAATTGACCTAAAAGAATAACTTAACATATAGGAAATACATTTAATTGCTTTCAGGCAGTGGTTAGATGAGAGGCTTGATATCCTCTCCTATTGTTGATTAAATAAAATGTTAGCTTAGCTTAGCATAAAGCATTGAAGCAGGGGGAAACATATTTTCTGGTTCTGTCCAATGAGCAGAAAAAGAAACACCTACCAGCACCTCTAAAGCTCGAATTAAACAGAAAAATCTGAAATAACAAGAAATAGCAGCACACAAAATCACACTTAAATTTGTGTACGGATTAAACAAACAACATGCAATGTGTTAGATAGAGAACTTGCTGTTTTTAGCCTTTACAATGACTGTAGCCTTCTAATTAATGAACAGATAAGAGAGAGGTACTGATCTTATCATGCAAGTCTTTGCCAGACTAAGATTTGCATATTTCTCAAAATGTCAAACAATTTTCTTTAAAATAAATCTTCACACTTCAAGCATTCTTTGATGGTTACAACTACCACCGTGGAGCAGGAAAAAGCTAGTGGGGCAGGTTAGCAGAGCAGGAAAAATAGGTAGGGGGATAATGGTCAACGCAGGCTCACTGTACGTGTTTGTGTGTCATTGCAACCACACTGTGTTTGCTCCTCTGGGATCATTTGATCATCAATCACAGATCCTTCATCATTCCCAAACACTGGTGGCCTACATCTATCCAAGACACTAACACATGCTGTCATTACTGCCACAGGGCTACATTAGCACTACTAGCTAAATAACTGTCAGATCACTGTGGCAGCATGCAGACCTGAGCTCACACCTTGTCCCCCAATCACTCGCCACAGTGTTTAAAAAGTCATCTCTTCCAAACTCTGTCCTGCATCCCAGGTGAACATGTGGCTGCATGTGGCAGCTTGGGAAGTGATGATTTGGTCATGATGGCTGTGTGTGGGGTCGAGTATCAAGTTGGGGCAGGGCACTGGGGAAGTGGGGTTTGTTGCGTGGTGGCGGTGGGCACAGCCCTGACTGTCAGACCGCCAGCCTACAGCCACAGCTGCCCAGGATACAGCGGCTGGCTGGGAGCCAAGGTCAGCACGGCAGGGCTCGAGTGTTCACAGTCGACTGATCACAAGCTCGTACCACACCAGCTCAAACAAGCTCAGGGACAAGGCTGAATTCCCTTTGTAACTGACTGAAAGATGAAGCACTGAGGATTTCTTCCAAGAGCCTTGGACAGACACTGTGAATACAGCAGATATTTAAGAAGGCAGACCTCATTTTCCATCAATTTCAACTTCATGTTTAACAAAGTAATGAATTGAAACTAGTCAGTTCTAAAAACATTTTATCTCTACGGGTAAGGTTTCACCTCAGAAAAGAATACTAACAGCCGACATCTTAAAACCTCTACAAATACGTAGAGTCGAATCCATGAAGGGTTCAGTTGAGGGAAACTGAAACTGAACTTGGCTGTAGAGACTTTAAGACATTTCAGGTATTAAAACAGTGAGGTGATTATCAAAGCCATTGATAACACTTGGTTGGTTAGTGCTCCTGGTTGTTGTAACAGCCAGTCAAGCTTGTGTGGTAGTTCTCGCTATAGTAGGTGTCTCTGGGACCACATTACTGCCATGATGACACACACCCACTCAAACTCACAAGGTGAAAACACTATGACCTCCATCATCGTGGTAATAAATTATTTCTTTTGAAGAGGTCACTTATAGGCGGACCATCGCCTGGACCCAGATGCCATCCTGTCTGGAGCCTGACGTATAGAAAATTATTGAGAATTATTACATTTTTATTGAGCATTTCTGTTATAACCAGCAAAGCTTTTCTAGCCTTTACGGCCGTGATCATGTGATACTACTCAGCCAACGATTGTGAATTGAGTTGGTAAGTGAGCTTCACACATAGAAGAGAGATGAAATGAAAGTTGGAGAAAAGAGTGGAGAAAGTGGAGCAGTGGTTTAGAAGAGGGAAAGAAAGAGAAAATGTTAAGATTTTAAAAGAAAAAAGGGAAAGTTTAGCCACATTTTCTAATTATTTTAACTGTTCTATAGGGTTTGGGGTGTTTAAACACCTCAGTGTCAATAAGAACAGGTAGCATTCCTTCCATGGCTGTAATGAATTGCATTGGATTTTCTTTTCATTTAATCTAAACTTTCATTCATTTTTACTTATCTAATGAATGCAATTGGTTCTTAATTATATATGCTACTTTTCTCTCAATCTACATTTGTCACTATTCTTATGGTTATAGGTGCATCTGTATGGTTCACCCATACCTGTGATATGAATTATAAACAGTTGGAAAGTGCATTTTTCATTGAAAAAAATGAAATCATTTAATATATTTTTATAGACTACTGAGGTTCATAAGACATACCACTCCCTTCTTGAAGCAGAGTAAATAGAATATAATATTTTATAGGCTATATAAATCAAGTCTGTATCAATATAAGGTGTGTATGCAGCTGTATGTGTGAGTGTGGAGAATGTGTGCACGCCTTATGGAGGCGCAAACAGCTGTCTGCTGGCTGATGGTGCGCCTTGCAATGTCAGAAACTCTCATTTATATGCACCTGGAGCAAAGATATCTCAAGCGTCTCTGTCTTATAATTCAAATCAAGCTGCCTATGTTACCATAGCCCGTAGATGTTCATTCGGGAAGGGCACTGAGAAATAAACAAGGTAACGCAGCCCGAGTGGCTCTGACATTTAACTGAATTCTAATAGAAAGTGACAGGAGATTGACATTAAATGAAATTCATACAGGGCATCTAGAACAACCAATGTGTGAGGGACAAACAAACAGGGAAAGAACTGTTCACACTTGCTCACACAAGCAGTGAGATGTTCTCACATCAACTAAACAATAGAGGTACAGAGTGTTTTACCACTTATTATGTTATTAATATACAAATGCATCACACTTGAAAATTATTTTAAGGATGACTTCCCCTTAAAAAAGCAATACATTAAAATCAGGCTATAGTGATAGTAATGAATATCTACCATACATTTAACACATAACAAGTCAATATCAATTATTTCCACTGCTTCAAGGGAACTAATGAAATTCTTTTTTTTCCTTTTCTTCTTGTGTTGGTCTGTGATCATAAGCAAAATGTCATAACAGTCCGATGTTTTAATTTGTTGAGCTGCACAGAAGACTGACCTTCGCTGCATAGTGCAGAGTAACAAAGTTCATTTTTTGCTTCAAAGCAGCCTCAGTCGTAGAGTCTTTGGATGTACTGCAGGAACTATTTAAATTTGTGCAAATCTAGCAAAGGGATTTTAGTTTTGGAAAATATCTTTGAAAATGTAGCTGTGAATGAGCTGGTTCATTTTGGTTCAACTTGCCCCTTGGTGCTTCAGAGCAGAGGCAGGAGTCATGTTTCCCAGCATTCAATCACGTAGTAACTGGTGGGCATTTTCAGTGACATATAAATTTACTGTAAATACATTACTATAAATGATCTGAAGCTGCTCTGAAATGTAATGGGTTCTTCCGTGGTCTACGCCCCCTACCCCTCCACCAAGTTCAGGGCGAAATGGTTCAGTACTATGTAATCCTGCTGGCAAATAAGCAAACATGGGTAAAAAAATAACCTCCGTGCAGAGGCAATTCAAGCTACAACGATTACAATTATTTGTGGCAAATATTTTGATCATTTTTTAACTGTTTCCAGCACAAACATCAAGCATTCTCTGGTTCCACATAGTCAAATATGGACATTTACTGATTTTCTGTTTTATATCATTGTAAATTAAATATCTTTGGGTTGTAATTTGTACAAAACACGACATTTGAAGATGCTGCCCTGTGCTCTGAGAAATTCTGATGGGTATTCATTCACTTTTTGACATTTTGTAGACTAAAACTCCTTGTCAATTAATTGTGAAAATAATCAAATTTGAATGTGTTTTAAATTAATCAATACTGATAATATTTATTAGTTGTAGTCCTAAACTCACACAGCTGAAAAATTGACCATTGGGGATGAAGGTCGTCCTTATTCTGATACTGATTCCCCTTTTCACATCATAATGAGCAAGAGCCAATTGATTATTATGATTATTTCTTTAATTCAACTGATCATATACTAACTGCTGAAAAAAATAGTAATAGACCTCTATTACTAAAAAAAAAACTAGGCATTACAGTTAGGGCTCAATCCAACTATATATATTATATATTATATATTATATATTATATATATTCCAGAAACTTTTCTTGCATACAAGCTGTACAACAAAGTCACACAGACAAAAAAAAATTCCGACAGTGATCAGTATATTAACCAGTTCTTTAAGTCTGTAATATGTCTATTGCAGGTCAATACAACTTGGCATTGTGAATGTACCACTTTGATGTAATGATGTTGAATGTAATGTGTTAAATGATGTGCTGTGGAGCAGAAAGGTCATTCAGAGGCAGTAATGTGTCGGTCATCTTACCCGTGAGGACTCATAGGAAGGGCTGGACTCGCCACCTGGGGCCCAAGATGGTTGGTTGGTTCGCTCATCCATACCTGTCAGAGACAGAGATGGCAAACTACTCAGTCTGCAAATCGAGATACTATAAAAATTGAATGTACCTGCAGTGCATCTACCTTTCTGTACCTCTCTCACACACACCCCATGACAAAGTTGTGCACAACTGGCTCACAAAGACTTATATCATTGTAAAAAAAATATCTTTTGGATGGTTGGTTTGGAAACCAATTGCTGGTTGGATAAATCAAGATGTGTGTATCTCAATTTTCTGACATTTTACGAGAAAAAGAGGATTACTCAAAGAATTATAATTGTTTGATTGACCCTAATTGGTCTGATTAACATGTAACTCAGGTATGTACTGTAATAGACAAAGTAAGGCCACATTAACTCCCTAGCAGACTGGCAGGATAGGGATGAATTTACAACTTAGCTATCTATTTTACATTTGGACATGAAAATGAATAGTGACTCATAAATATCTTCAAAGATTATGCTTAATGACACAAAAACTCTTCTTTTTAATGGTGTCATTTGTTTTACTTTACATGAATAGTAGCCAAAGATAAGCACTCTTTTATATACCACAATATAAAATAAGGAGCTCCATGATTTGGCATTGATGTATGCCAGGCTACTTCCAAACAGCTGAGCACTGAAACCTAATTTTTTTTTAAGTTAAAGAAAACCTCTGCGTTTTAGAAATCAAACAGAACAGAATAACAAAACAGAACAAATAAAATCAATAACTCCAACCAAACTGCAAAGCTAGACCATCTGGCATATGTTGAAAAACATAATATCTGATCTTTACAATCTAATTTATGTGATATAGTCAGTAAAAAATATTTCATGCTTCAATTGTTCCTGTTGTTTGAGACAATATTGTGTTGCAGTAACAGCCAAAGTCCCTGCAAACAAAACATAATTGCAGAGCAGGTAGCATCAACATTCTCCAGGTTATTGATTGTCCTTGTTGAAATTTCATCTGTCTCAGTAAAATGCAATATCTTTTGTTCATTTTCAACTTCAAATAAAAAATATCAGGTTGAAAGAAATTGTGTATGCTCAGGAAAATAATAACATACCAAAGTAACAAACAAAACTTTTCAATATTAAAGCTTTTATAACCTTAAGATTCAACTAATGACATGTACTAAGGTGTCTCCGCACAGAAAGGCTAGGTATTTAATTATAGAAGCAGAGTTTTTACAGCTGAAATTAACAACTCCCACAAAAGCAGAAGTAGTGTCCGTGCAGAAAAAATAAGTCTCTAATCATAAATCAAAACATGTAGACTCCTCTGATTGAAAGAGTTAAAGTGCAGCTCAGAAGAACGAGAATAAGAAGCTATACATACAAACTATAGCCATTAACTTCACTGAGCTTGATTTAGTTTATGCATCAGTAAGTATTCATTTCATACAGTTCTTCACTGTTTCGACACGATATAAATGTGCTATAATAAGATATTCTGAAGTAAATAAAGACAACAGCCAATTTGATATATGATCAATTTCATATTTTGTAAATTTGTAGTTAACAAATGAATTAACTATAAATGTACTTTTGCTGCTAGCAATAAATTCTGTAAAAAGCTTTTCTCATTAGTCTAATTATATACTTAACCAGAAAGTCAGTGACATATCTCTGACCAGAAATCATGCTCCAGTGAGCAGAGTTAAAGACATGTTTTTCTGATAACACACAGCAGAGTCATTTCCTCTTATTCAGTGTCTTTATGGAAAAAATGTATAGTTAATTTGCCTCACTTTCATCATTTGCCCTAGTTAGGTCATGTACAAAATTTTCTTATGTGACATTTTTGTTGCCCAACTGAGGCGTTTCACACACTGAATGTAACAATGGTCAGTGTTTGCTCTCTGAGCCACTGGCTGTCATCTCGTCTGATTACCATCTCTTACCAGGGCTCAAGGGTCCCCTCTCTTCTCCTTGTACAGACAGCCAGCACAATAAGATTACTCACTGACACGAGTCAGGGAAAAAAAACACAAACGCATTGGCTATAATGTAAAGACTATGTACTAGGAGAACCAAAGTAGCTCTTCTGTTGAGTGCTCTGCGTCAAAGATGTTCAAAATCCTACAGAAAGGAGAGACGAGCTGATTAAAGCAGCAATAATCACAATAATTTGAGTTTTTCGGCCCCTTTTAGCTCAGAGTTTGGTAGAGTCACACTGTTACATTTGTCGCAAATGACCATGTTTCAAGCAGATAACTCGACCAAATGCATGTAGATGAAGGTCAAGTGCGAGAGTTCAGTTTATTAGGTACACCCAGCTAAAACTGAAGCTGGTTATAACAGTCCTGTAAGAAATCCTACATTAATGAAGGTTAAAATGTTCAGTTTTTGTTCAAACTGTCAAAAAACATAAAATATAACATTGTTGAACATCTGATGGGTTTTCATAATTTTTAATAAAACAAATAATAGTAATATAATAATGTGGATTTTTAGAAATGAAGATGAACAGACAGATATTTTAATGTCAGGTAAGCTTCAGTCTGTTCCAGAGGAAAAGGGTGGACTAGTGAACGTAACAAAGGGTTAGATGAAAGATTTGAGGCACGTGAGGGACATTTTCATCCTGTCTCACTGCATGAGGATTCAATCTTATGCCGTTACTACTGGACTTGCAGAGAACAGACCAATTAAAAATACTTTAAAAATCTAGCAATTTTTTTGTGAGTAGACTTTGTATCCTTGACAGTCCTTGCAGTGGACACACTGACCCTCAAATATTTTATTTAGAGACTGCATTAATTAAAGATGATCAGATGTATCAGTTGTAGGATGACTTGATTTGTAAATGAAGTTGTCCCAACATTATTTTGCTTCTCTTTTGGCCCAATATAAAACCGGAGAGAAACATGTCTCCTAACACAATTGCTTTTTAGTTTATTTGCTCAGACATAAATGAGAAAGGTGGCCACTACAGTTTTCTCAAATATACTATATGTATAACAACAAATAGACGAAATGGTAAATTTAAAAATTAAGATGAATAAAATTGCCTTAATGATATGGTCATTAACTGTAGAGTGCATGTTTCTATTAAACCTGTAGTGAGAATGTGGAGAGCTGACAGAGTAGGCACAGATGCTATCATAACTGACCACTGATGTTGGGTCATTCATAAACAGCTACATCCTTCCCAAGCTGTTATTTCAATAAAAAGCCATCCAACAGAAAGACTTTTTGAACAAATGGAGAAATTTCAAAGACTTGAATAAAATACCCCCCTTAGCAAACAGTGGGAGAAAAATGGCCAAATATCAGCTAGTTTATTTACAATTTCACAACCAGTAATGCTGCTTCTTCTCTGTATCAAATGAATAAGCAAAGACAGGCAGTCCCACACTGAGGAAATAATCTATTTTCTCCCTTTAGGGTACTTTCACATATAACCTAAATGGTTTGATCAAAGCAAACTTAGATGAGCTTTCCTCATTTACTATATAACTCGTTCCGCCTTGTGTGAAAGATGTCCTTCAAAATCTGGTGCAGTAATACCTCTTGTTTTACAGCTGTACAAGATGCCAACCTGCAGTCAATATGCAGTCTACTAATATAAATAATGCTTGTGATCAGTTAATTCTTTATGAGCTCCTTCATGACACCAGAAAACATTAAAAAACACATAAGAAGCAGGTAAGTGCAGCACAATTTGATATAACCCACATAGTTACATGTAGCACTAATGGTGCAGATAAAAAAAAACAGTCACCTTTCTATATGACTTGTTGACTGCTGTTGGTTTGATTGTAAAAAGTTAGTGTGACCAAATGAACCAAACTATAGGTCTGAAAGCCCACTTAAATGCTGCTGTTGTTTGTTTGTCTTTTTGATTCATGAAAGCTGGATCTGTTTGTCGTTTGTCACAAAATGTCTACAAAGCTGTTTGTTTTTATTTATTCAAAAGTTGAATGGATAGTAAGAAAGAGGGAAAGAGAGAAAGAGAAATTACAGATAAAACCAATTTACCTCAGGACAATACAGAAAACATTTGTAGAACTGAAGTTGTAGCATTGTCAAAAGTCCCAATATTGCTGGATATTTTATTCTTTAAAAAAATAAAACAAAATTAAAAAAAAAAAAAGGTGCTCACAATATCCTGAAAGTGCATCAGGCAATACAAAGCATTAAATATTTACAAGTGAAAAGACATCAAAATTCAAACTGGTCAAACAATTCGACTTAAGATATACAGCAAAAAATGAAAACTTTGAAATATATACGAGAATCCCACCTGGTGATTTAATATGCATTAACTTATTAGCACCTTTAAATACCTTTGGACACAAGGATCAAATTCATCTATGAACATCTGAATCTAATTGAGAAATCTATAAAATACAATCCCTTCTGGTATCAAACACTTCCTGTCACGCAACAAACAGCCTGCAGAAAAGATACAGGCCCCCCCCTCAAAAAAAAACAAAAAAAAAAACAAAAAAAAACATCTGGTCCAGGCAGCATCTTGAATAAAATGAGAAATGAGAAATGTCAGTCATTTAAAAACTGGTTAACCTGATTCCAAGCACAAATTATTTCTTATGACCCAAAATAATTTTATCATCAATACGTGCAATACCCCCCTAATCCCTCCAAACCCCCCATCCCTACTGAATTTTATTTATATTTTTTATGTTTGATCAGAATATTAAAATAACTAGCAAGTTCTACTGCAGTGTGAGCAGACCAGCTTTTAAATACAATGTATTAAACCTAAATCATATTGGGTTTATGCTACAATGCCTCACAAAAGACCACAGTCACACTCATGGATCACCAAACTCCCAAACATCCCCAAAACTGACCAGGCTACTACTTAAGTACTGTGACAAGTGTGGAAGGGAGATTTTTTTGGTGATGATTATTTTTGTTTGTATTTTTATGTCTGTAGGACAGAGCAGTGAAGACACAGGAAACACGGGAATAGAAAGTATGATATGCAGTAAGGAGTCCAGCTGGCCAGGAATCGAACCAGGGCTTCGCTGCTCAAAACGCTGGTGGTACGCACCCCAACTTCTCAGCTATCTGATAATAATGCAGGGTTTTATCATCTGCAACTCTACCTCAGACACTGTATGACAACAAGTGGTTCAGTGGCTTATGGATTTACGCCACAAAAAGGTTTCTTGTATAATTTATCTGGGAGTGCCTCTAATGGTCAAACCAATGACTATATCTATTGCTTGTATAAAAATAGTGATTGTGAAGTACAAACTAAACAGTTTCCACAGGGTCAGAGGGGGTATTTGATGTCTCAGCTTCCCATTCCCCTGTATATATTAACCTGCCTGTCATTTAGAGCAACATTCAGCAACACATCTTATTTCCTGCATAAAGAGGTCACGCTCCTGTTTGCAGAGTCAGAGAGAAGGAGAGAGAGAGACAGAGCCCATCGATTTTGTTAAAGGCTTCCCAACTGCAAATTGAAACAGTGGTTAAGAAACAAACACGACTATTATGATTTGTGGTAAAACACAAAGGTGAATGAGAAATACAAGGTACAGTAACTTTTTTATTTTCAGACTTTTTTATTCAGAACTTTTTGAATGAAATTAAAATATCAGCAAACATAAGAAATGTCCATGAAAGTGACGGCCTGAAACTGTCACTCTCTTTACACAAATGCACATTAACTGTTGACTGAGCCACTGTCAGAGCTCACACAAGTCACCTGCTAAGCACCAAGTCCGTTACTTTTTTGATGTAATCTGTGAACTGTCGGAGTTTCTCGTTCAGTCTGTCAATAATGGGGTTGCCACATCCTAATGCACACCCTGCTTTAGCTTCTATTTTCTATTAAATGATACCATAATTTTAAAAACTAACATCATGTTGTGATGAAGATGAATTTTAGGTAGTGATTGAGACCTAAAACCATTAGGAAAACATTTACTGGAGTAATAAACCAAGTGAGAAGTTGGACCATTTTCACATAGACTAATAAGATCTGACTTCTTTTTACAACCAGCGGAGTCGCACCCTAATGGTCATTAGATAAAATGCAAGTTTAAGGCTCTTAAAAATTGGCTTCACTTTTCAGTCCTGGAGTTCATGTCTGATTTTATATACAGTCTATGATCCTGGGCCACACTGAAAGACTGTTTACTCAACTGGCGTCATCTGCCACAGTCTAAATGGTCCTGTCCCAGCTCCATAACAAACCAAAAAGATTTTACTACTAAAAATACATAAAACCTGATTTCATTGTAGATCCATTCGCATGGATTCACTCAACCCCTCCTTACCCCACTCTCTCTGCTCTGTCTCTTTCTCTAGCTCATACAAATTCACACATGATTTACAAACAAGCACATTGGCAACAGATTTGTCCGTTAGATTGGCAAAAAGTGACAACGCATACATGTTTATTTGCATATTAAGTGGGAAAGTGAGAGCCGATCAAAAGTCGTCACGAGACACATGTGGAGAGGCATTTTAAAGTGAGGTGTGAACTGACACACTTAAACTGATCACTTGTGATCAGATCACTGAACGTACATTAATGACAGGACCTATGGTAGGCAGCAGTGAAAGTCTTTATAGCCCAGTAATGAAACATACACGGTGCCCAGTTTTGTCTTGTTGCTTTTTTTAGGATCCGACTGAATGACAAACCAAGGTGCTCAGGCTGCTGGTCAGTGCTGACATATGTTCCACTACATACCACTAAATGAAAATTACCCATTTAACAGCAGTCATCCACTGCCCCACTACACTAAAGAGTCAACGGTTTCCTCAAATTTGCATCATCAACACAGCTGGAAGAGAGAAATGATGAGTCTCTGTTAAAACCACTTTGGTTATTTTTTCCAATCCATCTTTCTCTGGCACACTTTTGAAGGGTCTTGCTGGTCCCACTCTGCCTCAATTATCTGGCTATGCCCAGCTGAGATACAATAATCCAAACTCTCATTCCCTGCAATTTCCACACTTGTGTCTGCACAATCACTTATGTAGGTGCTTCTTCCTCTACCTTGAGGATCGGGGGCACAGGAGCACTCACTGTGGGCTAAAACGTGGAGGGATTTACCCACTTCAGGCCTGATACATTTGAAAGTAGAGCAGTTCATTTTGACATCTTTATCTCTTATAAGAAGAGTTTTGTGATATTTGTCAAGACATAAAGGAAAAAGAAAAAATGTGTCAGTGTGACCACTTCTCAGTAGAAGCACATTTATAACAAAATGAACTCAAGCAGATGCAGACTACACTTTGCTTCCTGAAAGTATAATCCACTCCAGGTGTCACAGTCAAAGTTATGTAGATGCTTTTCTGATGGAAGAGGGGCACATTTCATGTCTGCAGTTTCCTCAAGTTTTTCACAATTGTCATTGTGTTTGAGTTGAATAGCAGTAATAGCATGAAATTCTGTTTTCAGTTCACTTCAGAATAGACACTGATCACATCTAACAATAAAAACTACGCAGATCTTGTTCATCAGTGTTTCCCTCATAACAAAACATGCCATAACATAAATCATTGTATATACAAACAGGAACTCATGTGCCAAATAATTATCTGACTATTGTGGCTGCCCTCTAAAACTAACAACACACATGAATTTAAAGCTGTTGACAATCTAAGACTGTCAAAACTGTTTAAGGTAACTAGAGATATTTCTAAAAACAGATAATATATACGCTAATATTTGATTTATACAGATGATATGGTTATTACACAGTTGTGATAAAGACCTATGCCCTGAATGTTTATTGTTGCACAGACCACTTTTTTAAGTGACAGTTAACATAACATGGTAATGTACTTACATAAGTAAAATTTATAGACAAAACCATTTACTTGAATTAGGAGGAGTACCTTGTTTGCAGTCATGTCCAAATTTGTTTGCAGTTTTTGTTGGAATTGCTACAAAACGGCAGCCCACATTTAGACTTTGTTATGTTTCTAAAGAACAAAGCTGGTAACCAGACAACAAACAGTAATGACAATGAGCTCCGGTTGCGACACACTTTTCTCCTGACAGTCTCCAATTCCTTTCTGTTCCAAACAAAAAGCACCATGCTGATGCTGGTCTATTCTGGAAGTCAACAAAATGCAAGGCCTAGCCTAAAGGTAGTTGTCCATATTATTTTAGTATCTTACTTCATCAAATAATATGTCACAATGCAATACCTTCTCAATGTAACATGTGGCTGACATCAGCATTTAGCTCACATTCAACATGGTCATTCTATCGTGCAGTCAATGCAACCTGAAATCAAACGTTTCACTATGAATCATCAGCATGTCTTTTAGATATGACACAACAACCAGGTCCTGGAAACATTTCGTTAGCCAGTTTCTAGAGTTGAGTTAAGTCTTTACTGAACTACTGTCACACACAGGCTTTATCACAGGCCTTTTTTTTTTTTTTTTTTTTTTACTGGATTAGATCAGATTATTCATTTGTGTTTATTTTCAGTTTCAGTAGGAGGTTGCAGTTAGTGGCATTGCTGAACTGGACTACATTATATTATATTATATCATGAACAGTGTGTGTGATATTATGTCCACAAAAATATATAACTGAAAAAAAACAACAGCATTGATCATCTGAAACATTTGTGTCATTAATGATAATGAATGATGAACATCTCAGTCCAGTTCTGTTTCCTTATCATTTGTTTTACTGAAGAGAGCACACATACAACATCCTCCTCACTTCAATGATTAGGTAATCTAACATTAATCCTCACAACTTTATAGTTCCTGTGTGACAGCTCTGTTCTTTTTTTCTTTGTCTATTTGTTCAGTTTCTACTAAATGTGTGTCTTTCATTTCACATATAACTGACTACAACAAGGCTTTGTAGATGCACACAAAACATGCCTTCAGAAAACATAATGCTTGATTGTTGACTTTCTCCAGTAGCACACCAGACAATAGATGTGCTCTGGATTAATGTCCTGTAGCATTTATAGCTGGAAAATGATCCAGAAGCAGGGAATCTGAACTCTTGTTATCACGACCAAATCATCCACCAACGTGGTTAACAATAAATATGATCAGAGGTGACCAAAAAGGACCAGTGAGCTGTAGAAAAAACAATCCAACATGTCTGTACATGTGTGCTGTCAGCAGGTCTGAGCAATTATCAAACTGCTTCCTGTCACATCAGAAAAAAAAAAAAAACACTGCAGAATAACTGAATAAAAAAATGTCTCACAATCAATTAAACCACACTACAATTCACTAACAGCTCCAGCTCTGATGATCACAAGAATCTCACTCGGACAAAATAATTCATCAAAATTTGCTTCTAACACAACTCACAAGACACCCTGATAAGAACGTACTGTACTGTTTCTCTAAATGCTCACTGAACTTACTGAACAACCCACTGTGACCAAAGCAGAAAAATAATGACTGATTTATGCCTTATTTATGCATCTAACAGCAAGTTTAACATGAATGACGTTCCCTGTATTACACCTTGATGGAAATTAGCGCAATAAAACATTTACACATGTCTATGGCCTACAAGGTGCTTTGTTCCACAGCTTCACTAGAGATCTCTGCTACAATTCCAGGTGGGAAGCTCATGTTTCAAGCACCAGATGTGAACAGCGTGTGCAAGCGTCACACAGGAGAATGACATGCAAGACTGGAAAGAGCATTTTCCTTCAGACTCCATTTATAAATAAATCAAAACACTATTTAAACAAAGGTGGAAGTCAGTAAACAACTGTTTTGGTGTGCAGACCTTGGTCATGCAAGCAGGAATAGATAGATACTAAATATTAGAGGGATTAATGAAATAGGTCTTAGTGAATGTGTCCTACCTGATGCACTGAACTGACTGCTTCCAAGTGTGGTGGGCCTGTTTTTACCTCCACTTACAGGTGGAGAGAACATCTGCAAGGAAGAATATGGACATATGCCTACAATTAAGAGCAAGGACTCAACTGTGTAGAAGAAAATATTCAGACTGAGAAGTTGAAAGTATCCTCAAAGCAGCTCCTCATTTTTAAAGATCAAGGGCACAGCCTTTAAAATCACATTCATCAATGATCAACTGGTCATGCTTTTAGCCTATGAAGTCCTCACACCTCTGAGTCCTAGGAGCTGAAAAAGAGTGAAAAGCCATCCTACCGCACTAAAATCCAGCAGGTCACTTAATTCCTTGTCTGTTCCGAGCGCGGCAATCCGCTGCTGAGGATTCATCCTGGCGATCTAGAAACCTGGAGAAGAAACAGTGCATCAGGTCACATCTTAGCTGGTTTATTTAACGTCGGGAACTAGAGCCACGGGAAATGACTGCCAGGAGAGGGTTTTTTTTTTTCCCCCCTCTCTCTCTCTCTCTAATGGATGCAGAATAAAGACCATGTCTGCAGAGTAAAGTTGGCTCACACTGACAGTGCTGCCACACACTCATTGATAAAACAGTGCAATAGGTTTTGTTCGCACACATTTAGTTTTTCTGCGTTGATTTAACAGGCGATAACAACACGGCTGGTGGCAGCTCTGAATGGCTGGCACGGACCTGCAGCATCGCATTATTGAAGCGTTTCTCTGTAATAACACCGCGGGACACCGGTGAGACACTTAGGCGACTCACTGACGATGTGAATGTCAGTGATTTTGTGTGACAGGTTTTCCAAACACAGCGATGGTTTGGTGTTGGCGGAGGCACCCAGCGCCACTCGGCTAGCTGGCTAACGCTAGCTGCAGTCACTGGCTCGTATGGATTGAAATGAGCTAGCAAGCTGCGACCGGCTGCAGCGGTTTTTATCCCATGTAGACATTAGTACAGAGGAGACGGTGCCGCTGCAACGACCCAAACGTCAATTACACAAAGGTTTAAGATAAGTAACACAGCCAAACAAATAGTGGAGATGACACTCTCAGCCCCCCCCTCGCTCCGGCACACAAAACGCAGTGATGGTCTTTCTCAACTCCCAACTTCTTTCACTGGTCCGAAAGCTTTTGGCAAACTCCCACTGATAATTTACCTTTTATCCGTTTAAAATCCCGACTAGGGTGATCTGGTGAAGGCTCGCTTTCTTGCAACACGCCTAAAAATAGCGAAATGTGGGTTTAAACGCCAATACCTGGGAAATTTTCCTCTATATATATCAGTTACGAGTTTCCCTTAGGCAGACATTTTTTGCTTCGCGAAAGCCTCAGCACCACGATGACATTGGTTATTGTATCCCTCCGCCGAGCGCAGTGACACGCTGGTCCCACACAGCGGGAGATGCTGTGAGAGTCAGTGCACACACACACACACACACACACACAGACACACACACTGTTATCTCTGCTTCATTACCACCAACACCGCGACCTGTTCATTGTAACGGGCTGCAGAAATACTTATTATTACATTTCTTGAACATGCAACAACACGGTATATCAATTTTAAATGAGCTATATTCAGATACCCCCCCCCCCCTTTAATTGTTATGCGTGTAAAAGCCTTGTCCACAGTTGTTATTTCTCACGAAGCTGTTGTGTGTCATACGTTTCACGCAGCAAAGGGACGTGAGCACTGCAGAAGGAATTACACTTGTTATCCAAACTTTAACGCAAGTACCAGATGTGCTCTGAAAAATATTGTAAATCACATTTTATTTGGTTGTTTCGTGCATTTCCAGCTGTTTTCAGCGGTTGTAGTTGTGTTGACTGTGTTGGATGAGGCCTTTGTATTATTATTATAATTTTACCACTGGTCTGCAGCGGTAGGTTTTCTTATGTGCAATCATGCTTTTTTTTTTTTTTTTTCAGCACAAACGAAATGTTTTCAGTCATTTTTGTAATTTTAATTGATGCATTTTACTCTGAAAAGCACATAATTTATCAAGCCTCCACTTGATTTACGACCTTTTCTTTAAAAAAAAATCTAGCGTCTCTTACATTTACATATGTTGAACCGCAAAAGCTTCCTGTTATTGCCTCAATTATCAGATGCAGTCTGCGATTATTGTCCAATACTCTTTTTAAAATCAAATTCAGTGGGTGTTTCCTCCTTCTGTGTGCTATGCTGAAGTGAGCTGGAAAATACGCAGCCTTTACTCTGTAAAACAACGTGGCTCGGACCGAGCAACACAACACGGCAACAGCCAATCAGCAACAGGGGGCGTTCATGGTGCTGCACAGGACAGAGGACAGAAGAAGAAAATGGGAGGTGGGGGGGCAGCTGGAGAGATAATATACATTTGGAGCAAGAGATTGTCAATCTGACACTTTTAGTGCTGAATTTCACATCCTCTCCATTGTTAGGAAGGAGAAATGGGCGAGAAACAGGCAGAAAGGAGAAGGTCATCAGATTGAAACTGAATCAGGCAGGGGAGAGACCCGTGTTAGTGTCGGTGGGGCTTTTCAACAGTGGAGACACCTTAGAGAGTTGAAAGGCATGAAGGCCTGGAGCAGACGTTGCTCTGCCTCTGCTTGACAGGTGGGTAACTGAGCCAAAAGGTCAGAGGGCATTGGAGGCAGCGGTGTATTTGTCTGGATGTTGAATTCTGACTTTTGTCAGTAAATGTAAATAAATCTGTGTAAATGTGATATGTGTATATAAATGCATTTATTTGAAAACAGAAGTTAGATCATTAAATATCCATATTTGTTATAAGAAATCTTTATTTCATAGGTTAAATGAAAGTTTCAATGGAAGGATTCCTGTTCAGGATTGACTCTATTGACAGCACAAGTGTTCATGTGGTTTTACTGTGCTGTTTTTGAGAAATTGAAATGGAAATTAAGTTTAATTTAATTTCCATTTCCTACGATTGAATTGTCCTTCAAAAACTCCTTAATGAAATTTTCAACTGATTCCTGTTAAAGATGTTGTTGATTTTACTGTACAGTTTTAAGAATATATATACAGTGTGTGTGTGTGTGTGTGTGTATATATATAGTTTGATTGAAGGCAGAAGGAACTATTTAAATATTTTAAACTTAACTTATCAATCACAAAAAACAGTACAGTACAATTTTGTTTTGTTATAATTAGATCACATAAAGGCTAATGCAACGTAATGTCAATTATACTTAAAAATAATTACTGAAATATTTACTTGTACTTTTTGCCCTTTCCAAGCACCAGCACCACTAATAGATAAGCATCAAAGTCCAAAGGGCAGCTCAGAGCCCAGTTTTTCACTTTATTATTATATTATTATTATTACTTAATTTAAAGTACTTAATTTAAAGAACAAATTAATATTAATACACAGCAGGAGTATGAGAAAGAGCTCACATAATCATACCATATATGAGACATGAATACTTTTAATTCTTTAGAGTTTTTGTATTTCGTTTATATTATTATATGTATCTATTTACTTTTTTGTCTTATTTGTTGTTACCTCTTTTATACTGTATTGAATGTTAATTTAGACAATTAATTTTTGTTGAGTTTAAGCTTTTATTCTGACAGGTTCAGATCAGAGGTGTTTGTGAAGGAAAGCATGCAGGTATTTAAAAACAAGATAGCTAATGTGCATATAATCTCAATTTAAAGAAATTATGAAAGAATAAAGTGAATTTTCCCTGTAGCAAAAAAACATGTGAATACACAACACAACCTGATTAAATATTAGCTTGAAGTGGCAGGTATAGCACTCTTATACACTTTTGCAGTGTATGGGAGTTTTAACTTTGCTATCTGTCTGCATGTGATGACATTTCCACGCTGTGCAATGATTGGTTTGTCAGAGCGGAAGAGAGAAGCAAACACAGTGATGGTGACAGAGTGGCCTTCAGCAGCAAGGAGAATGACGGGAAAACCTATGAGGGGTCTGGACGTGATTAATTGGAGAGGAAAGAAGAAAAAACAATGTTATGATGCACAAGTCACTGTTTTCTCTTTTTGGACTTTTGCAGTAATATTTTAATTTTTTTTTTTTTTTTTTTGAGATATAGACTCATGTTTGGCAGAACTAAAAACTAAACGACATCTAATACTGTATGTGACCCCAACTACAGACTGCTTATTGTACAATGTCATCCAGTCTGCAAAATATTAACCTTAAATAACTTATGACTTATGATTAAAATATCAAATAAATGTAAACAAATGTAATGGATTTGAAACCAATTTACATACACTCATTTGGCAGACGCTGAACCTAAAATCAAATACAATATTTTTTCCTCTGTCAATCTATACTCAATACCTCATAAAAAAAGTGAAAAGGTCATTTTTTTTAAATGAATATTTAATATCAAACTGAAATGTCAAATTGATATAAATATTCAGACCCTTTGCTGTGACACTTGAAATTAAGTTCAGGCATTTCCAATGTTTCTTGATTATCTTTGAGATGCTTCTACACCTTGATTGGAGTCAACCTGTGGTAAATTAAATTGATTGGACATGAAATAGAAAGACACACACCTGTCTCACTGCTGACAATGCACATCAGAGCAAAAACCAAGTCATGAGGAGGAAGGAACTGCCTGCAGAGCTCAAAGACAGGATTGTGTCGAGGCAAACATCTGGGGGAAAGCACACAAGGGAAAAAAATCTGATGCATTGAAGGTTCCCATGATAAAATGGAAAACGAAGAAGAAGACCAAGTTTCTCTCAGGATCTCTGGAGCTCAGCCAGAGTAATTGTTGCCTCTCTCACCAAAGCCGTTCTCCCACATTTGTTTGGTTCCTCTAAATTTCTTCCATTTAATGATTATGAAGACCACTGTCCTCCTTGAAACTTTCAGTGCAGCAGAATTTTTGGCGAACAGCTACCAAAAATTGTAACCATATCTAAATAATGTGTATATATGAGGAAAACATCTATTCAGAGGCAATGCAACTGAAAACTTTACAGTGTATGAGGTGTATATTTCAGTGTAACACTGGCAAATAGGCCTATGTGTTGTGGTTTAGCCCCAACAGCCCCTGACCCAATTTTATGCTCTGCATACTGCACCAGATATTTCAACTTTGGATACACAATTACGTCTTACGTCTCACCCTTTTTTTTTTTTTTACAGTTATGAGAGTTACACTAGGAGTCTGTTTGCATCAACTCACCAGCCACCACCTCCCCCATCACCGCAGCAGTACTGAATCTCAAAGGTAAGCCCTCATTTGACGCACACATATAAATATTACACATTAAACTTGATTGTTGCACCGTTACATCATTGCATCATTACAGTTTCATGTAAACAACAGGACTTTTGACAATTTGCAATATGGAATAAATGCAGTGTCTTTGTTAACTATCAATATTGGAGACTCATTTTAAGTTTGAATGCAGATAATTGGTCACACATGTACATTGAAACCTAACAAGGTCTTCAATTCAATATACTCCACAGATTATCCACAAAGGCCCCTTACTTTATAGGGAGTAAATCTCTTGCAATAGCAGTTTGGCACAGTTTGATTGTGTATCTGTCATTATTTCTAAATGCCTAAATCTGTGTGATAGTTTGGCAGGATCATCTGTAGATCAAGAAAAACTAACTGCAGCACATTGTAATTTCTTAGTGTGTTGTATGTAGAAACATGTCATGTACTTAAATATTTCCCTTTTTTGTTAAATGCCCTCCACAGTAAAACACTGTACTGTTCAGTTCCACTTTTACTGGAACTACTTTTTCCTGTGTACTGGCAAGAAGCCTGACAAGGGGACTGCAGTAAAGTTGGGTTCATATTGGATACCACGTTTTGTTTTTTGTCTTTTTGTTGTTGTTTTAAGAAATGAAAATATTCTATTAAAGATTTTTTACAAATCTTTACTCCTCACTACCTCAAGTAACTGCCTCAGGCTTAGGATTTGTTACTTTTATTTTTTAACGTGCAAATTAGGAAACTGAATAAATAAATAACATTACAGAGGCTAAAACACACTAGTTCACTGCAGCGGATCATCAATCCAACTTAACATGAAATTATAGGACAGACAGTCATGAGAAAATACTCTTGTAGTCTTGTAGTGATAATTATCATTGAACTTTCTGTGATACAATGATAGATCAATAGATAAATGGAAATCCAAATGTTATCTTTTGGTTTGTGAATAATATTTGATGAAGAAGACAATTTTGTTACTCATTACTACTGAGTGGTTGAGGTGAAGTGGTTTCTAAATGTGTCCTACAGGCAGATAAAACAGTTTGATGTGGGTTTATTCAGACTGCATAAAGTTATGACTGTCAAAGGAACAAGTTTCAAACTGAAACTGAAAAGAACGAAAGGTTGTTGAGAAGGCATACGGGGTGAATGTCAATTATACGCTTACCATTGACTGCAGCTGCCTTGTTTTGACCCTTTACTCCTCATAAGAGGCTTTCTGCTGTGAGATGAGTTGATCGTACTCAGCTGAGACCAAAGTTGCAGAGCAAGCTGTCAAAATTCATGCATGAACTTGATGAAAAACAAGTGGGTGTTGGTGCATCACTAGGGGTAGCCCCTCCTTTCCTATCCAGATGTTTTATCGAATGTTGCCTCTTACACCCACAGTAGCTTCAGTAAACTCAATCCCAGAACCACTAACACTTTTGGCACCGTTCAAATCTCCGGTCATCAGCATACAATAGATATAAAAACGAATTGTTTGTATCTGTCAACTGATAGAAATCCTCAGACCAGAAATATCTCTAAATGCTGCAGCTGCAATGTGAGAGCACATTTATTTTTGTTTTTTCTTTTAAGGTTTTCTCATTAAAAAAAATTCAAAAAGAGTTCTCTTTCTCATGAATACACAGTTTCCAATATGTGTGACTGCAACTTGAATGTGTTCAGTTGAACAAATATAAAACCAACTTCACAGGAAAGGAAAGGACAGTTGGGGAACAGTTGTAAAATTATGAAAGACCCAATTATTGAATGTAGAAATTAAATTAATTCTTGTACACTGTAGATGCTTATTATATATGAGTTACGTAACAAAAACATGAACATATTATATGAAGGACATCATATTCAAACATGATGTGGTCATGTCAGATTTATAGTGTAGCCCTGAATGACTCATAAATCAAAACCAAAAGTCATGCAAGATGAATATTTGCCATATAAATGGGGTGAAGCCATTTAAAGTAAGTTCTCGCTGACATATGAAGCTATGGAAGACACCGTCACCCTGTATTAATAATTCCAGACTGCCACCTGTTGGACAAAGTGAGATCATCCAAACTAAATGATCTCTGCCAAATGAAAATACCCACATCAGTAGATAAAAGTAGTTTCAGAATAGTTTTATTGCTTATTTCTAACATTTCACAGATATTGAAAATAAAGAAAAGAGTAAACAAACTCAAAACTCACATTTCGTTTTCACATGTAAATGGTAGTTTTAGAAACTTGTACATATTGTCTGTGATCATATGACATATTTGTGCTTAGCCTTGAGCCCCAACACTCATTTACTCACTCCATCATCTAAACAGTGTAGACTATAGTAGCCTTAGTACCTGTCAGAGGTTCCTTGTGAAATAATTTTGCAATATTTTCAGAATAGCTGATTTTTAAAATAAAACATCTATAATAAATAAAAAAACTGAGGTGGTGGTGGTTAAATGGTTAAATAAGAATAAGAAATGTGGTATAACGTTTCACAATAAGGAGATAAGTCTCAATTTAATTGTTTTGATTTGTTTTCCATTGTTATATTAAGCATTTAATCATTTCTCATCATCATTGTTGTAGAGCATTGCACATCTGGAGGACAAAATCAGTGTTAGAGACCAGTCTTACTAGTTTTGTGTTTCTTTGTGATTGGTTTGCAGTTTGTATCTCTTTGCAGTAGTTTTGCATGTTTTAGTTTTTTTGTATCTCTTTGTGGTCATTTTTTAGTATAGTATTTTAGTCATTTTATGTGTACTTTTACTCATTTTGCACTTCTTTGTGGTCATTTTGTGACTCTTTGCAGATTTTTTTGCTGTGGTTTTGTATCTATTTTACCTATTTTTCTGATATTTTTGCATCTCCATTTAGCATCTATTTTGACTTATGGTCATTGTACATCTCTTTGTATTAGTCTGTGTCTCTTTGAAGTAGTTTTTCATCTCTTTGCTGTTCTTGTCTTTGGCCCTGTTTTGCATCTGTGCAATTGCAATAGTCGTTTGTGTTTGGGTCTTTTTTTAATCTGTTTTTCATTGGGTTTATTTATTAACAGCTACCTCAGGTTTAGGATTTGTTGCTTTTGTTTTAACATGCAATTTAGGTAAATGAAAAATCAAATTATATTTAATGAAGACACTAATTCAGTTACTATTGAGTGGTTGAGACTGTGCCTGGGAGGCCTGTTCAGAAATCAGTCAGCCATTTTCATTGTCACTGTCTCTGGTCTATTACATTTATTAAATACAATCAATACATTTAATCCCTAAAAACTACACTTCCCACAATGCAATGTGACAACATCCACGTTCCACTAGTCATGTTCACCAATAGCTGGAGTGGACAGTACATTAGTGCACTGTAATAAACTCAGACATGGAGCCAGTGATCAGTTCATTAATCCTGACTCTTCTCCACCATCTTTAATTGTGTAACGATGCCGGGGATGTGCTCTGTGCCGGGTTGTTTCAATCTCTGAATGCACAACTTCTGAAGGAGGACAACAGAACCTGAGCACATCTGTGTCTGCAGGAAACAGGAGCCGAGCAGAGGTAAATCTTCACCTGGGAAAGGTTGCTTCTTACAGGGAGGCCCAGAAATAGGATCCAAAATATAGTGTGTCTCGTATGAGCAGTTTGGGAGAATGTTAATGAAAAACAAAAAAACCTCAACAACAATTTTCAAGATCAACAGATTATTCCATAAAGGAAATTTTCCTACATTGCACATACAAGATACAAAACCTCCTGAATTGTATTGTGATACCAGAACTGTGAACGATTTTTACAACCATTAACAAGTAACTCAATTTACCTTAAGGCACCAATAAAATAAATGTTTCTTAGTTCAAAAAACCTGTAGTTGCAGATTTGTTGATCTATTTAGATCAATTTAAAATACACCAAGAAGTAAAAGATCTTTAAAATTTACAAAACTCTTAATTTATCAACTACTGACCAGGTTTCAAAGCTGTTTTTAAAGGCTCAATAGTGACTGACAGCTTCAATTATAGGAGCCATGTTGCTCCATTACAGGATCATGAGACGGTTCATTACACAAGATTGAAATTTGTTGTTGCGTAATGCTTCCAATTTTGGGTTTATAGTATGCTGTTTGAGAAATGATTCATAGAACTATCATCCAAGCACAAGAGGCTTCAAACAACTACTATTTTCTACAAATCATCACTCCTCCTATTTACATGTACACATATTTTATATCTTTATTTTTTATTTTTATGATTCTTTTTTATGATATGGAAAACATCACAGAAACAGCTGATCTGAGAGCTGCAGGAGCAGATGACAGCTGTGATGAAGGAGTTTACGTAGCACTCATTCCTAAAGAGGTGCCTGTATGATTTTGATGACCCCTAGTCAGACATTTTGTATTTGATGCACCAATTTGAGATAAATAGAACCTATTTATGTAGCACAAACTCATTATAGAGAATATAAGACTATAGAAGACTATTATGATGAAAAAGTTCCACATATGTGATGATAGAGTGGATTCATATGAAGGTACAATGTCCCAAGATAAATAGAGAAAAATGAAAATGCAATAAAACAGAAAGCAATCATTTTACCAAATAGACAAGACACAAACAAATATATTCAACATCAATGTGAGAACATATGCACTGCAAATACTCACAACTCCACTCCACTCCAGTGGACACAAAAAAGTGACGGACCTGGCTGGTACACACTTGTTAAATGTTGTTGTTGCAGTTGTACTCTAAGGACACTTTTGTAATTATTTCAGATTTATTTATTTATTTATAATTATTTAATTACTCTTATATATATTTTTGTGATACCATAATTTTTGTTATTTTTAATCTACACTTTTAGTTTGTGTGTCATTTTCCAGGTGGTCACCAGCAGCTTTTCCAGAAAGTGGCTTGAGTCACAGTAACATCTGAGACTTATGGCAGCGTCCACTCTTCTGAGGTGCAGAAAAGCAGCAACAACCCTGTGTCCTTATTGAGTGTCTGCGATCCTGCAGTATTCGCAACATCATCTAAGCAGCTGCAGTCAGACCAGTCCAACTCACAGGCCTCCTCTTTATCCACTTCCCTGCCTGCTTTACTGTACTTGAATCAACTGGCACTTCATAAAACAATGAATGAGAAAATTAAGCAAAACGAAAGAGCAGCAACAGTAAATGTGTCATATCAACTGTACAAATTGATTAGTTGCAAATTATCTGCACATTTAAGCATCTGTTCAGGCCATTGGATCTGTTTGTTCTTAAAACATGGCTTCAGTGTGGGGAGGCCTGCACACAGCAGTTACCAAATTAAGTCCAAATTTAAAAAATGATAGCAGTTTGTTACATTCCCCTTCAATTATAAAGTTTTCCTTTTAAAATTATGTTCAGTAAAATAAATTCTTCAGTAAAACCACATTTCAAGTGTGTCATTGTTGCGTCATTCAGATGCACGGTATTGGCTAATAGTTTTTCTATAATACATTTAGATCTACTATGATCAAGCAGTGCTGGATCAGGTACAAATGTTTCACTGTGAAAACAGTGTTTAGTTTGCTCTCTGTTGTGTTCATACTTTGCAAATGTTAATTTTGATTTAATGCAAGACTCTGGACACCGGACCCCTGTACTTCTTCAAGATCTCAGGCAACTTCAGCTTCAGACTCCATCTTCATTCAGTTGTGGACTGCGCCACAGGAGGAGACTTGACCTGCTCCTTACTGATACTGATTAAAGACGCCTGAAGATTTTACCTCGTACATAATTTTTGGCGCATTTGCATTTGTTTTGTAACTTTTTACAATTAACATTTTAAGTATTGTTATCCTTTTTGAGAAGGGTTAGAGTAATCAAACCAAAGCAAGTCATAAGACAGATTTTAAGACAGATTCATCAAGTTAAAGTCAATAAAAATACCTGCTTCATTGTTTTTCTGTATATCTCATTTTTTCAGTATTCTTCAGCAGAATAAAACAACAATTGATAGATAGATAGATAGATAGATAGATAGATAGATAGATAGATAGATAGTCTCTTAATTTCAGCACTCTGCCACTCTCAGTTTATAAGTGTCTTGTCTTCTGAAAGCTTGCAATCACATGTAGAAACAGACCTACAACAAGCCTACAACTTGGAGAGAGACAAGATTTAAGAGTTTTGTAAATTACATATTGTTTTTGGTAATAGTGGTGTCAGTCCATACAATGTTGAGTGAAGTTAATGTACCATTCACTGTTCAGATGTATAGAGATATATGAAATAAGGCGATAGGAGGCAATAACACAGTGGAACTAAAATCTAAATAAACAATACAACAAAAAGTTGAAACAAAACAGGCAAAAAAAAAGGGGGTTTGGTCAAATAATAGGTCCATCCACACATCAGCACAGTAGGTGGTGGTAATGCACCTTGGAGGCCAGTTGCTACCCGCCTTTCAAGAAAGAGAAGAAGAAGAAGACGAAGCCGAGGATGAAGAAGACGAAGACGAAGAAGAAGAGGAGGAAAAGATGCGGCTGCTGGTCTGATTGGTGCAGACAGGCAGAGTGTTTCCGCTGCCTGGGGCCAGCAGATGTACTTTCCAACCCCCCTCCTTCTCTCCCTGTGTCAATTACTCCCGCTCCGTCTAAACTCCAAGGACTTTGCTGAAGTTAAATCATCAAGACACGGCTCTTAGGGTGGGTGTGAGGGAGGCAGACAGAAACTCAGAGGCTGCCCCCCGCACTCAGAGAGCAGTCTTTGTCCCAACATCCACCTCTCAGGTAAGACCAGCGTGCAGACGGAGCCTGGCTGATGTTGTGGAGCTGGGCTCGGCAGCCGTCGGCAAACTGCTCGGTGAATTTGAGACGAAACGTGTCCGAGGTCTAAAGGATCCGAGTTTGTGCTCGGTGTTTTTGTCCCGACCCGGGCTGAGCCAGTTGAACCACAAACGTTAGCTAGTTAGCATTAGCTACCTTGCTGTTGAAAGGGACAGGGAAGCTAATAACATGACACACAGCGCCAGGGCTAACACATGCTAATGTTAGCTAGTTGTGTGGTAGATGCTAACAGTGCTAACAGTTTTCTTTTTCATTCAAGTGATTAAATCTTTAATAAATTTAGCAATTGCTAATGAAGGGGGGGGGGGGGGGGGGATTAACGCACAATAACTGAGCTTGGGTCAAAACTAAAACGGCATCTTTATACTCAGTCATTTCACCAAACTGTGGCATCATAAAACTGCCCGGGCCCTGGTTTATTCCCTGTCACGCAATAGCAAACAACAATAGTTCAAATTAAATGTTTGTCATCTTGAAGTGCTTTAGATAGAAATGTGTCTCTTTCTGAGAAGAGGTTGGGCAGCTGCATCACTAATCTCCTAGTAACCAATTCTGACGCCATCTTGGAAGATGATTAAAAAGCTTTGTTCCAACATCAATAATAATTAGTAATCCTGAATAACTGCCATAAATACCAAGGTCCTGACACCTTTAATGTTCCCTGAAACCATCTGCCTGCTTTGGTGTGATGGTCACATGTGAACTGGTTTGCAGTTGCGAAAAGGAAATTCATCTTAAGCTGTTCTATTTTTATAGTGACTATAATCGGTATTGTATATTATCGATGGCTCAGATGAATAGGTGTGACATGGAGGATGTTGTATAGAGACTATTATTATCACCTGTCTCTGTGGTTACCTTCAGCCCTACTGCATTTTATTGTCTTATGATCCATTGTTTTGGTTTTAATACGCCCCTTTTCACCTTTCTCACCAAAGTCTTCTTTATAGGCAGCTTGTTTCAGAGAGAAGACTCTAATTAACCAACTCAGCACCACATACCCAACACCAAATTGTAGACAAACTCACTATTGTTAGCGAGCATCCCATAACAACTTATTTAGAGGACATTGGGCACAGCAGTCTTTTTTTACTTTCTCCTTTGGTCCTTTGGTTTGTTTGGCCAATCATAGAGTGGTAAACGTTATTTCATCTTATTTTGTACTCACAAAGAAACTTGGTTTAGTATCACATGGTCTTTAAACAAAGGATGTTTTAGAGTCATTGTGACCAGTTTTATAAGCTGCAATTTCCTATTTTTCATATGTGCTCAACAATGTTCAGCTCTATCCTGGAGTAGGAGGATCCTCTTTGTGATCAACTTCTTGGTTGTTGCTAATAGAACATTCAGACTAACTGGTTTTGGGGTTCATAATGTTGTAATGCAATATATTTGTCATGTTCTTAGTTGCCTGGGGCTGAAAGGCCTCAGTCCAGTTTTTTGTTATGAGGAAGTTGAGGAGGCTTTTATCTCATAAATACATTTTTTGTAGCAAAGGCAAAATACATCATATAGGCTAAACTTACTGAACTTACTGGATGCTTTTTGTTTTTGGGTTCTTAAACATGGAAAGAGACTAGACTAAATAGTAGAAGTAGCCCAACGGTACACTGAAAAGGCTACAAACATCCTGTAATACAACACTTTAGGTTCACCTAAAAATAAGTGATCACTCATTTGAAGAAACCATCTGCTGCTTTGTAGAAAAAAAAATGCAGCTTGTGTTGCAACACAGCCAGCGGTTGAGTAACATCCAGACTGAGAAGATTGGTAGGAACATTTATGCAGTCAACATAAACAATAAGACACTAAAACCAGAAAAATTAAATTCAGCCATCATATGTTTTTTTTATTCTACATTAGAGCTTTTCTTACTATGACTTGTGTTTAAAAATTACTATATGTTACATAAAATTTCCCTTTCCACAAATTTGAATATGGTAATGTGTTTGTGTGTCTTCGCAATTCAGCATTGTGAAGTTTCCTGTTGAGACATCTTTCAAAATATGTAATGTATATAGATATTTTCAAAGACTAGATTACCTTCTACAGAATTACTTTTCTGATATGATTAGTTGCTTGTAGCTTATGTCTGCTCATTCCTATATAGTATTAGCATCTTAAAATGCTTTGAACATGCTTCAGGTTTCAGCTTAATGTTGTGTTTTTGTGTAGCAGATCCACAATGTCTGAACTTTTTATGGAATGTGTCGAGGAGGAGCTGGAGCCGTGGCAGAAACAAGTTCCTGAAGTTAACTTGATAGAGGATGATGATGATGAACCCATCTTCGTTGGAGTCCTATGTACGTCAAAGCACATTTACATAAAAATATAATAATAAGTATTTAAATCATAATATGAAATGTGGAGCTAAATAATAATAATAAATCAGTTTTCATTGCATGTACATAAGTTCTCCTTGGGGAGTGCTTCTGTTTATTTACTTTCAGAATCAAGATGTCATGTTAAAGTGCTTATTTTGGTGCTTTTGTATATTCTTACAGCTGATAACCAAAAGGATGGTAAGGCTAACCCTCAACCTCCAGCTCCTCAGAGGAACAGTGCCGTGAAACAAGAGGTAAAGCGACCTGCTCCTCAGCCTACCATTGGCCCCTCACCAATCATGCTGCCTCTGAATATGATTGGAAATGCAGTGAATACTGCAGCACCGACTCTGACAACAGTGACTCCACAGCCTGTTATTGTCAATAACCAGGTATTGTTGAATTTATTTTCCAAATAATTTGCAAACAGAAAAACTATTTGATCATTGTGATTTTGTTTTTGTATTGAGGAAACAGCTTTGTAAATTGATGTGGATGATACATTAACTTTTTTCCAGGGCTTTATTGTCACTTCTCCACAAATAGCAAACAACAGTGAGTTTATCGCATCTCTTGGGACACATTACCCTCCTGGGACATCATTTACAATTGTACCAGGTAAATCTGAGTGTAACATAGTGCTAAAATCTTCTTTAACCTGTAGTCAGTGACGCAACAGACGCTTTATCAAGTTTTTTTCTGGTGATCCCAAAGTTATCCTCTGTTTTTCAGCTGGTCAGCAGCAGCTATTTCAGCAGGTCAGTCCAGGCACAGTAATACCTGGTGCTGTCCACAGGCCTCAGGTGCAACAAATCAGCAACAACATTGTGACGTTGTCTAACGTCCAGAGCCCTGCTGTGTATTCAACACAATCTAATCAGTTGCAACCCAACCGGCCGAACTCCCAAACTCTCCAGACCTTCTGTCTGCCTGTACAAACCAATAGCACCAACAGAGGTAGTGTTCTTGGATTTAACCTTAATTTACTACCCTTGCATTTTAGTTCAGCTGCCAATGACTTTCATACATTTTATGGATTTCAAACAGATCAAAGCCCAGTGAAACGGGGATTGCTACTCCAGCAAATAGACAGTGCTGCAAAAAGAGCAAAGCTTGATTTAGGTAAGTGTCTGTTACCACAGGAATTTTAATGATCTCATTACTGTAAAAAGACCTTAAACCCGATCTTAGTTCCTTTTTTGTTTTTAATATTGTGTTGTTTGAAACATCTGGGGGTTTTTTTCTTTTGTTTTGTTTTTTTGTTTTTTTTTTTAGGGCCGGCAAAAGTTACTGTTCAAGTGGAAAATGGGATCATAAAACAAAAGTGCTCCAAGTGTCAAGAAGAATTCCTTACACAAGAAGCCCTGAAATATCATATGATCGTGAGTAAAGTTCTTCTGAAAGCTTTGTTTCCATGAGTGTAAACAAAAATAGAGTACAGTAGATAATAAAAGAAAAATGTTCTCTTGGATATAAATTCTTTTTAAGTAAAATGCTCTTAATGTGTTTGAATGTTTGTATCTTTGCTGAAAGCGGACATAAGCATGAAGTTAGAATATTTATGCAAATATTTCTTTATTGCAGAGTTGCGGTACAAATGTTGAAAGTACACCTCAATCAGTCCAGAACACGAGTCCAAATAAGCGCATCATGCTCGTCTCAGATTTCTACTACGGACGGTTTGAAGGGGATGGGCACAAGGATGTACAGAAGACCAACACTACTTTCAAGTGCCAGAGTTGTTTGAAAGTTCTCAAGAACAATATCAGGTATGACAATATGTATTTATGATAATACTTTATGACATGTTTGTTTTCCATATGTTATGGCCTTAGTATAGTATAAGTATACTATGTCAACTGAAAATGTAAAATACAGCAAGGGCACACTGAAGCTTTGAATGTTGCATTATGCAGTGGTATTGGAGTTGTTTCTTAGTACCTGACAAACATAAGTCCAATATTTAGCTTTTGGTCTCTGCCAACTCTTAATGGAAATATCTGACTGTTCACAAGATCGGCTCTTAGTTTTGTCTTTTGTTTTTTCTTTCTGAAAAGAGCTGCCTGCAGCAGCCGAAAACGGCTGCAATTAGAGCAGTGAGAGTGAACAAGACAGCTAAAGACTGATGTGAAACTTACAATAAGGCTCCATAAAGCCCAGAGGAGCTTCAAATCCAGGCGATAATTCTCTGTACTGTAGGGTCTACCAACAGCAAACGCTTTCACATTGTCTTTGTGTTCGTATGGTCATTTGTCTAAGCATTTAAAACAATTATGTTGATAATAGTTAAACATATTATGATGTTTCTGTGTATTTTTGCAAATTGTATTCCTTGTAAATCCATCATTCTGACTAAACTTGAAACAGTTTCTAGTACAAAAGTGTCTACATACAATGATTAATATTTTCTCAAACGGCAGACTGGGACTAAAAGGACTTCCTGTCCTGTGCCAATAAAGCAGTAGACATATTATTGGGCCCTCACTGCAGTTTTCTTCTTGGATGGATGGCAGTATCAGACCGTTTTCCCTCTTGGGCCTAAAGATGAAAAATGACTACTAGTTTAGTTGGTGTAAGAACTGCTCCTTTGATTAAATAATGTCTGCTCCAGAACATTGCAAAAAAAGCTTCTGTAAGCTTCTTTTAATGGGCAAACACATTTGTACTGCAACTGCACTCTCACAGTTAAGGTCATAGTTCATCCACATAAAAATTTCTATTAGGGGAGCTGAGGTGGCAGAATGTACGCGCTGAAAAATGGGTCCTGCCTTGTCAGGGCAGCAGTGGCAGGTAACTGTGGAGGTGCTCATTGCAGCACTACATCATTAGGCAAAACAAAAATCTGTGTAATTGCTGATATTATAACCACCATTATACATGCTTAAAAAGTGAGGAGCAAGGAGATTACTTCATTTATCTTTAAACCCTTCGAGACCTGGCCCATAGCAGCTATGTGCACACAGGCCATGAATATTTAATTTTTTCCCCCCCAATTACTTGACACTGGTTTTGTTTTAATGTGTCTTGTTTGTCTTTTAAAAACTGAAATTCTTCAAATCACTGCAAATTTATTGTGCATGTAGATTATGATTTTTTTTCTTTTGATAAATTCAGATTAAAAATAAAATAAATTTAGCACACACAAAAAATAGATAAATACAAGTGACCATAGTAAGTGGTATCTTTCTAATTTTCTTGTAATTTCTTTGGTTCTATTTTATGTATGTAAGATGGGAAAATTATGAGGAAGTTTATTAATGGATGATGGATCTGAAAAATTGCTCCACACTGCTCCATTAACTTACAGCAGTGGACAGTGATGGAGATGGTTGCCAATTAGTGTTTTGTGGATTGATAAATCAAATAACTAATAATGACATAATCTTGACAAGTATCAAAGCATAGGAGGCAGGAGCATATCAGTTGAGCTGAGGCGCCCCTGTATTTTACTGTATTTCTTATAGATCCAGATATCGTGCTTCCTACCAGGTTATGTGTCTGTCCTGCGTTAGTCAGAAAAATATGATCTTAGATATTTATCTACTCTCATCACCTGCTTTATACCTTGTTGGCAACCCCTTGTATTAAAGGGTTATGTGACATTTCTTTGGTGTGTGTGTGTGTGTGTCTGTGTGTCTGTGTGTGTCTGTGTCTGTGTCTGTCTCTACCCTGCAGGTTCATGAACCATATGAAACACCACCTGGAGCTGGAAAAGCAGAACAGTGAGAGCTGGGAAAGCCACACAACGTGCCAGCATTGCTACCGACAGTATATGACTCCATTCCAGCTGCAGTGCCATATCGAGAGTGCTCACAGCCCAATCGAATCCTCAAGTATAACAAAGATCACTACAGCCCAATGTATGGACATGATAGTTATGCACTTGGTCCCTTATAATTTTCCTCTTTCCTGTTTCAGCCAACTGCAAGATATGTGAACTCGCATTTGAGTCAGAACAAGTTCTTCTGGAACACATGAAGGATAACCACAAACCTGGGGAAATGCCTTATGTCTGCCAGGTCTGTTGTTACTAAGTTTTGGTTTGGTTTAACATTTTTCACAAAAAAAAATTATTTACACTGGAATTCTGTTTTCCACAGGTGTGCAATTACAGGTCCTCTTTCTTCTCAGACGTCGAGACACATTTCCGAAGTGTCCATGAAAACACAAAAGACCTGCTCTGTCCATTCTGCCTCAAAGTTAATAGAAGTAGTCATATGTACATGCAACACTACATGAAACACCAGGTATGATGCTGCATTTCATCCAACCTTGAGTGAAGCTAGTAAATCTTTTCCTAAAAGTGTCATTTAAAATTGAACAGATTTGGAGTCAGAGCCATGTTTTTGTCATAGTCTCCTGATTCTGTTGATTCTTAATAGTCGACTCTGCAAGAGTTTGAATTTACATTTGGTCTATGGTGTTAGCTCCAACTCCAAGGCTGGATTGATTTGGTTGTCTGCCTAGCACCTTACTGTAATAAATAAAAAGATGACAATAAAACCTGCTTCTCTTCACCTGCCCTAAAAGAACAATAAATATGGTAGAGGTGGAACCAAACAAAATGAATTGCTGTTCTATTAATAGAAGTGAAAGCTGTTGCTTTCATACTCGTTATACTGTGAATCCAAATGAAGCATTTCAGCAGTTGGCCTCTCCTCACGCTGCTTATTAATCACATTTTTGTGTTTCTGCACTGTGATGTTTTTTCTACCTTAGAAAAAAGGGATCCACCGCTGTGGAAAATGTAGACTGAATTTCCTCACCTACAAGGAGAAAGTGGAGCACAGGACGCACGTCCACAAGACTTTCAGAAAACCTAAAGCCTTGGAGGGCCTTCCCCCGGGTACAAAGGTCTGACATAACAAAGTCAATACATTTGTTTTAACTGTTGTTGGATTGATAAAAAATTAATTCAGCATCATTACATATTGTGTTTTATTTCCAGGTGACCATTCGAGCCTCCCTCTCAGGAAAGACGCCCCTAGTGCAGATCTCCCCTGAGCGATCAGGTGGTACTTCAGAAACACTAAGTTTCAGTCAGCAAACCAAACCCCCAGCCAGCGTATCAAAGTCTAAATCAAACGTCTCGGGAAAAGCCAAGACAACTCAGAGCAAGAAGCAAGACAGTCGAACTGGCAAGCACAACCTGTCACTCAGGAATCTCAGGTTAGCTTTTTCACACAGCAGTCAGAAACACTACAGCAACAACACTATGGTGAACTCATTTTTTTGGTAATGTAGACTGATCATTTGCACTGCACTTAAATATCAACAGGGTCAAAGAAGGTTTTTGGTTAAAAATGAAAAAAAAAAATGAAGAGCTGTGTTAAGGAGGAATCAGCACTGACTGGGTCCTTAACACCAGTTGAATTGATCAAGGATAAACAAAAAGTAACATTTGGCTTTGTTTTGGCTTCATTATATGAATGAATTAAATGTTTGCACTGCAAGCTTAAACACTGCAGAGGTTATTTTAGTGAACAGAACTGGCTCCTGAGCAGCTTGAAAAACTGAGCTCCCAAAAAATAAATAATCCAAAATCCTTTTTTGGGTCCTCTACATAATTCAGGATCCCCCATCTCATCCTAGCCTCCACCTCCAGGGTATGTATGACGGCAAATTAATAGATGTTATTAAAGCATAGCAATACACAAAGCAGCTAAGCACTTCATCAGGCTGGCTAAAAATAATATGGGTTATAGCAGATAGAATGGGATTTCTTTCTTTAAGGTCGGCTAATTGGGCTCAGTAATCAAAAGCATTAAGCTGGTTTTAGCCACATGGTGTGGACATTCAAGCCGATGACCAGAGTAGTAGTATAAAATCAGGCACCTGCAGGTCTCTCGGCACGCAATTATCATTAATAAGATGTTAATTGATAAGATCATTTCTCGTGTGTTTCTACATCTGTGACAATGAAGCAACTCAGATTGTTACATTTTTAATAAATAACATCCCCAAAAAAATCTTATCTTATCCTTTGCAGTATCTTAAAATCTGACTAGACTCCTGGAGGGAAAGTCTTTCAAATGTTTGTAAATGAACTTGTGCACTGTTTGTTTCATTTCCAATTTTTAGAGTCAATGGTGGGCGTTACACTTGCATCGAGTGCAAATCAGAAATCGACCATTTCTTTTCTCATTTCCCAATGGTTTCGAATTGTGGCGCGTGTAAATATCGGACAAGTTGCAAAATTTCAATTGGGAATCATATGATAAGGTGAGTAACAACTTAAATTGAATCAATGTTTGTGCCATTTGATTTTAGGTCCTTAATTATTTGACAAATCTGTGTTTGGCATTTGTTAGATTTCATAGTACCATCAAAAAAAGCAGATATTCGAAAATGGATCATAAGAAAAATTCACCAGCATTAAAGTAAGTATGCATCATAACTTAGATTTTGCACATTAGAGTACAGTGTTTTTTGTATGAAATTGAACATTTTTGTTGTTTTTCCCCAGATTAACCCTGGTCTGTCTCAACTGTGACCTACTCGTGGATGCATCAGGTGGTGACTTGATGACCAAACATTTAACTGATCGACCAAATCACATATGCAAAGTCATTCAGGAGAAAGGTATGGGTTTTTTTTCCCCCCTTTTCTTATACCATGTTGGTCATGGCTGGTATATAGTGATATAAGTTTCTTGAAACTGTCTCCTGTGTTTAACCCAGCAGATACCAAAGCCAAAGATCGAGTGTGAGTAAAATCTACAACCGATGTTACATCTTTTCACCTGATTGTTCTTAATATATGAGAAAAACACTCGACATTTTAGAAGACCAAAGAAACATTTATTAAATCCTTAAGGGGTATGCCAATGATTTAGTGTCACACTTCAATAAAGTTGAGGAATCTGCAACAAACAGATCTGTGTACAAATGTGTATTACTGCTTTCATATATTAAAAATTGTTTAATATTGTTGACAATGGTTTGATAATAGCCTGTTGCTAAAGGCTAATATTAATCTGAGATGTGCCCTTTTCATTTCATGCAGGCACTATGTCATGGGGCAGCCAGCAAAAGTCCTGTACCTCTTGACGTCAGCGCCTTCTCAAAGACCAAAGGAAATGACCTTGAAAAAAGTTGAAAGTGCCACACCTGGAAGTGTAAATGTTGCCAAGGTTGATCAACCACAACCAGAGCTGATGTTACCAGCAGGTGATCAGAAAAAGGATTCCCCAGAAACAAGCATCAATGAAAGTTCCCTTAAAGGAGAATTAAAGGATTCTTTGCTGCCTGCGTTCTCATCTTCGTGTACATCGGATGGGGTTTTAGATCTTGGTGATAACTCGGAAAGCCCTGTTATCAGAGAGCAGCCTTCTGTCGAAGGGACTGTGGCTGAGAAAAGGCAACAGCAAAGTAAATCTGTTTTTACATCAACTAAATAATGTACATGACAAATGGAGAGGTCTGCAAAGTTATGGATTTAAAAACGGCTGCTTTATCAGCCATATCACTGCGTTGTAATTTCTTTTACAAATATCTTCTCAAGATTCATGTGTTAGGCAAATCAGAGATTTTTTTTTTCCTACTCTGCCAAAATTGCATTATCTAAATCTATGAAAGGTGTCATTGTATTTATAAATAAAAATTATATCTCATTTGTCCTATAAAGTATCTAGTTAGAAAATTTGCAAACATCAGAAATTATTATTCTGTACCATGGCTAATTCCAGACTTTTCTTGCTCTGCCCCTGGTCTCCAGTGTCAGGTTTTTTTTTTTTAATTTAATTTGCTTAACTAATGAAAACCAACACATCTGACGCTAAAACTCTAAAACACACTCAGTGGCACAATAAATAAATGCCCACGTTCTCTCGGATGATTTACTCGTATAATTAAATTGTTCCTACAGTCCCAGTAAAAGTACACAAATGAATTTTGCTTTATTGCCCCATTTCTATCCAACACTATTATGCGCTTGACTTGATTGTTTTAGATTTTTATTGTTCTTTAATCTGTGGATTTCTGTCATTGTATGTGTTCAATATTTTTTGTGATCACAACAGATCCCTTTATATTGAATTTGTTGTTGCTATATCAACAACAAACATACAGTATTACTGAAATGTATGCATTGTTTACAGAAAGTTCTTGGTTTGTAGCAGAAATATTGGTCTATAATTGATGTATATTGTTAAGAGCTGAGGTGTGAATGTATCAGTAACTACTCTCTCAGCACAGTTGCTTTAAACCATTAATAAATTCAGTAGTACATATTGAGAAAATAGAATATTTTATTTCCTCAGAAAGAGAATGTTAGCTTTGTTGAAAAGATGGCTGAGACAAAACAAACTAAGCAAATATAAGGAGGTATTAAATGGAAAATGACCATTTGAGGAATGAGAAAAATAATAGCTGTTTTAATTTTTACTGTGTTAAGCGCTTGTAATAGAAATATGTACACATTATCTTGGGCGGAGGTGCTCAACAGAGCGCGTCAACTTGATGAAGCCTGTCAATCTTTATGTCCCAGCTGCTGGCTGATCAAGTTGCCTTTATCTTGCATTTATTGAAAAAAGGCAAATTCCCTGTGGCTCTGGGAATATTTTATACACTGCATTTTGTTGACTTTGTGTGGCTTAAAATGTCAAAAGTCATTGTTCATGTCAGGTTTTTAAAAGGGGGATTCCCTTGTGTATAAAGTATCAGTAAAGCAAGTCTGTAAATGCATCTATGTCTATGATGGCACTGTAAATGTAACCTGAGTCTGTTTTGAATACATTCCTCTAAAGATATATTGTGTTCCCTGTAGGACACATTCTCCTCAGATCTGTAAACTACTGGGTTTGGATCAGTGTTTTTCTTTTATGTAAATAAATCTTTAATACAAGATGTTTCCATCTTTGGCTGCTATTTTTCTGAACATTGTTTTCTCAAACAGCCAGAGGGTCAGTGAACAGTGAATCTCAGAGACCTCAGAAATTTTGATATTGTGAAGACTTGTTCTTAAAATGTCTGACCCGTGTTGCAAACTTTTATATTCAGTTTTTCCTCTGCTACTTTATACTGTATAAAGTATAAGTATATTTTTATGTGACAGCTGTTGGTGTTTTACACATTAAGCTTTTTGAACAAGTGTGTGTGTGTGTGTCCATTTTTATGGACCTGTGGTGAAGATGTTTTGAGTTTCCCGGACCTGACGTCATTGTCCAGGGTCATTGTTATTGGCTGAGCGTTCGAAGACGCGGCGTTACCAGGACAACAAGACGCCAAACAACAGGACATGAAGCGGTAACGCTGCTTAGCTACAGCTAATTAACGGCTCCCGGCTGCTGTACATCGAAACTCACATTGAGCTGATTCATTCAAAGGTGTTTACGAATAAAGGAGTAAAAAGGAATCAAGTTAAACACAGTGGAGTCGACGAAAACCAGGATAAAACATGGTAAATCTTCGCTGGCAAACCGAAGTTAGGATTAACTTTCATGCTACAAACAAAGCAGATAGCACGTTGTTAGCATGGTCAAGTTTGTTACTGTTAAGTTGTTTTCAGTGTTTACACGAGTCTGTTTTTCACCGGGACAGAGTCGGAACTGGGCCTACAGCCAGCAGCAGAGGTTAATGTCTCAGCGCCAGAGGCAGGAGCAGCAGAGGCAGCAGGAGGCCAGGCGTGTGGACAGAGAGCGGCAGCTGCAGGCCAGTCTGCGGGACGAAGACAGCTTTGAGAGGAGGAGACACCTGCGACAGGTGCAGGAGGAGCTCAGGGAGAGGCAGATGGACAGCGCTCTGCTGAAGGTATCTTCCACCAGAGTCTCTGATCTGAATATTAATATATTTTCTGTGATAGTCAACTCAAAATCCTTTTGTTTTTACAGTAAATTATATAACAAAAGCAATCGGAATATGTTTACTTGGGCTCTAGGGAATAATGATGGGCCTTTCCCATAGACATATTGATGATTGTATCTATGGACATCATTGTACCACTGTGCTCCAGGTTTTCTGTTATTACTTAACTTAACATTTCAGCAATTTAATGGAACACAACTTTACAACAAATGAGAGACAAATAATAGAAACAATTAAGGTCTTAAAACTAAGTGTTTATTGTCATAAACACAAAGTCAGCATTTAATGTTTCTTGTTAACTTGTCGCTTACGTTTTCTTGTTGAGAGACAGAAAAAGAACATGTAAGAAAATTACTGTTGATGTCTTTACACTGATTGAACAATGAAATTTTATCATATCTCATTTCATGCTACACACACTGATTGTACAAGAAAGACAAATAAATTACAATGGAATACAAGAATTATTCTAATAAAATGTAAACAAATATGGTAAAAAAAATCTACATTATAGTCGCAATTAAAAAAAAAAAACAGTATTTACAAAGGAAATCCACAAATTTGTACATAGATATATTCACACACAAATTATGTACTCAGTACTTGTAGTGTAAAAACTGTGAGGTAGTTATTGTAATAATGTGACAAACAAATTAAAAGGGTTATTCAGGTATTATTTAATAGGAATGATATTTAATTTTAAATAGATTAACTAATGTACTACAGAGATTCAGTGTTGACAGTGAATGTGTCTTGTACTGTCTATCGTCTCATAATCTGACCGAATTGCCATTTCATCTTTGCTAAAAAAAAAAAAATGTGTGGGAAGATTCTGAATCAAGCAAAAGATCTTTCATTTAAAGCAAAACCATTTATGTCAGCGACATTGTGCATTTGTAGAGAAAATTTATGATAAGTTGGTTCATTTCTGTTTTATTGAGAATTGCCAATAAATCAGGTAAGCCACCGGGGGTTCAATATCCACTCAGTTAAATGTTACACTATTGTACCTGAACTCAGCTGTTGAGAGTCATAATTAAATTTGGTTTGGTTTGGCAGGCAGAGGAGGAAAGAATAAACAGGGAAAAGCAACTTGAACAAGAGGAGAGAATGGCTAAAGAGCTGGCCCGCATCAACTATGAGAAGCAAAGAGAAGAGAAAATGAGGCAGTATATCAAAGCCAATAGGTGCGCACTTCTTTACCTTGACTTTCTGTATATTCTGGGTTAGTATGCAAATGCAAACACTTATTGCTTTAGTGCAATCTTTCTCTGCTTTGCTACATTACTCTTTATGTAAAAAACTCTTTTCAGCACGGAACTTCGAGAATTGGAGTCAAAACTGCAATCTGCATATCTGAACAAGGAAAGAGCTGCACAGATTGCTGAGCAGGAAGCTATGAGGTTTGAGACATTGGTGAGCAGAGTCCATGTTGAGTTCAATCCCTTATCAAAAATGTTGTTTTCCATTTTTTCAGCTGCTAGCTGTAAATATTGAAAATACTTAAGGGGAGTGCAGTGGCTAAAATTAATCATTTAGTCTTGAGAAAAGTTTGGATTAACTGTATGCGGGGAATTATATTAAGAATTTCACTTAGACCCAATTCAGGAGTACAAATAGTCTCATTCCTTCTAATAATGAAGGAATAAATTGTATTAAGTATTTGATTTCTTATACCTATGGATTGACATGCTTCATGAATAACTTTTTACTTTTTCTGTAGTGAAGCCAAGATACTATATACTGCGTATGTCTTCTCCCTTTGAGTAGCGTGAGGAGGCAGACTTTGCTCGCAAGATGAAGAGCGAAAATCAGCGAGCAGCCATTGAGCAGCAGAAGCTGGAGCAGAAACGCCATGAGGAACTGGTGCAGTATCAGAGAGAGCTGGACCAGCAGCTCATGGAGAGGGAGCGCAAAAGACAAGAGGCATACGAGGAGTTCCTCAAAGAGAAGCTCATGGTGGATGAGATTGTCAGGAAGATTTACGCAGAGGATCAAATGTGACTCCCTCATTACTAGTTCTTTCACTTCTCAACATGAATTCACAATACACACAAGAACATTTTTCTTGTTAGACATAACAGTCAAGGAATAATAGTAGATTAGCTCTGTAAACTTGTGTGTTATCCAGGAAACTGCAAAATAGTTTCAATTAAAATTTTGAGTGGCACACAAGTTAATTTAGTAAATTAATTGCAGATAATATTCTACACATTTATAATTCACTGCTTCAGTATGAGTGTACAGAGTCAGTCACTTGTTTGTCTGTAGAGAAAAAAGACTGTGGTGGTATAACTGATTTATTAGAAAATGTTTTTTTGGTGAAGGGAACGACAGCTGAAACTGGAGAAGGTCAAAGCCACTAAGCAGCACATTGAAGAATTCAAGCGACAGCAGGCTGAGTGGAGACGAATGGAGCATGAAAAAATGGAGGCCGAGAACAGACGCATCATGGAGTTTGCAACCCAACAACAGCACATGGAAGAGAGCAGACTGGCTAAGATAAAAGAGAGGGAAGAAGCCAAAGAGCATCTTCTACAAAAGGTTGAGACAACTTTTTTCTAATGGCCACCCATGTATCTATTCATTCACTGACATATGCCTGTATCTGGCATTTAATATCACTCCTTCCTCTTCTCCTCTAGCTGTCTAAGAAAATCGAAGAAGAGAGGCTGCAGCGTGAAGAGATGGAGCGAGTCCGTGAGGAACTTTGTTTAGAAGAACAAGAAGAGGCTAACAGGCAGAGAGAAATTGTAAGGCTCATTATTGTTTTTAAACATCACTGTTCAGCAGTTCTGACTTAAACACAGTTGAGATTACATAAATGACGAAAATAAATTCATAAATGAAAGAGATATCCAAAAAAATAACCTTATATATATTAGATGTTAGGGCTGCATCAATGATTACAAGACCTGTAAGTAGACCTTAAATATTTATACTTATATATTCATTTGTCATTCATTATAAAATTAATAATTTGGTTAATAATAATTTCTAGTTCCCACAGTCTTAGATGACATCTTGAAATTGCTTGAATCCGTAAACAAAGCAAGAACAAAAAGTCTGAACAACCTAAGTAGGTAATGCTCTTAATTATGAGCCATTTAAACTGCCCTATATCTTATTGGACTCTCTCTCTGTAAACATTAGCTCATGAGACAAGAGACATGCATTGTCTCTTGGGCTTTACTCCACAAATGTGTCAAAGAGCTTAATTTTTCTTTTTAATCTTTCATTTAACAGGAAGCAATGGAGAAAAAAATCAGACAGAGGCTGATGATACAGCAGACCTGCCAGGAGCAGATGGCCTTTAAAGAGATGCAGAGGCAGGCAGAGAAAGACGAAGAGGACGCCTTCAGGAAAATTATGATGGCGAAGTTTGCAGAGGACGATCGGATTGAGCAGATGAATGCCCAGAAACGACGGATGAAGCAACTTGAGCACAGACGCGATGTGGAGAAACTGATAGAGGACAGGAGACGACAGCGTGAGGCTGACAGGGTATGAACCAGGCTTCACTGTGTGCATTATTACATCACACAGGAATAGGGGGCAGTTTTACTCTCAGTACTGCTACACTGTGAAAACAACAAGTAGCAAACCAAGTTTTATCTTGATGATATTTGATGTTTAAGGCTTTATGACAGATGTATTGATGAAAGTGTCCCATCATGAAAAGACAAATTGCAGTAACTTGAAAATACAGATTTTATTATAGAAAGAACAAGTTTTGTTTGAGTGAAACACATTGCACATAATACAAGGTACATTTGTTAACTGTTGATTGTAGTGTCAGTTTTGAATCACCTGCCTTGATAATGACATTTGAATCATTCTCTTCAAGGAACTGGAGGCTAAAGAAAGAGCGATTGAGCAGGAGAGGGAAGCACTGCGTAGACAGATAATTGAAGAAGAAAGACAGCGACTTCTCAAACATCATGCAACAAAACTCCTTGGATACTTACCAAAGGTATGAGGCAGTGTATAAATCATTTTACACATTTTCACATCATCAATAGATCAAACAAGTGTATGACTGTCAGTGTATCTACTTTCAGGGCTTACTCCGTGAAGATGACCTGGAGCACTTTGATGAAGATTTCAGAAACAAATTTAAAGCACGTCAGGCGAACTCCTCTGAAGATGACTGGGATGGTGATGATTAAACTTTGTTCTTCCAGTGTGCCACTAGAGGGTGGTTTAAGGTTACTGTGAAAACTTTCTATTCAAAAAAAAGATCTGGTGAATGAGATAATAAAAGAATGAATGAAAGAAATATAAGTTCTCTCTGGATTCAAGCTTTAAACTCTGTATTTATCAAACTAATCAAGACTCTCTGTGTTTATGACTTCCCCCAGTCTAGAGCTTTCATGAACTCGTCCTCTGTGAAGGACAGCAGCTTGGCAGCTTCAAAATGCATCTGCATACACAAAAAAAAAAAAAAACAGTTAGGACCTCAATTAAAAACTATAAACAGGGTTTGTAATAACAAGGTACAGAAGAGGTACTTACCTTTTGTTTTTTGAGGATGTCTATCAGCTTGAGCTGTTTCTTGAAACCCACAATGAGTTCTGCTTTCTGTTTTTTTAGCATTTTGTTTTCAGCAAGTAGATTTTCCTTACTCTGATGTTCTGCAGTTATCTTGTCCTTGTTTGATAGAATTTAAGACAGTAAATAAGTAGTAGTTTGGCAGAACCTGCAACATGTTATCTCAGGTATCTAATTGTTTAAAAAGAGCTTAACACCAACACCATCTTTAGGTAATTTCAAATTGACTGTTCATCTTAAAATTCAGCTGAAAGACTTCAGATCTCCACACTTCAGTTCTAGTGTTTAATGTTGCTGACTTGTACATTACTGCAGTTCATCATCAGTTCATGTGTGAAGTTACTCTGTTTACAATTTCACTACTAACAGAAAGTTTTAATATTTTACTTTAAAGATGTTGTCACATTATTTACATGCTTTTTAAGTACAGTACCTACACACTCTTAATTAACTGGCTGTAAAAAGATATTGGATGCCCCTCTGTTACTGAACATGCTTTGAAATATGTTCAGTTGTCCAAGTTTTATCATTACATGTTCTTATGTTGGGCAGCATGGTGATGCAGTAGTTAGCACTGTCGCCGCTCAGCAAGAAGGTTCTGGGTTAGAGCCCCCGGCCTGGGGCCTTTCTGTGTGGAGCCTGCCTGTGTTAGGTCAGGTCAGGGTAATTGGTGTCTCTAAATTGCCTGTAGGTGTGAGATGGTTGTTTGTCTGTGATAGACTGGTGACCTGTCCATGTTGTACCCTGTGACCAATGTCAGCTAGGATTTGCTCCAGCTCCCCCACAACCCTGACAGATAAACCGTATAGATAATGAATGGAAGGACGTTTTTATGTTACTATATGCAAAGATGATTTTTACTGGGTTCTAATGTCATTTTACAAGTTATTCCTGCAATTAAATAGCACATTTAAAATATGTTAGGTAATAGATTGCAAAATAAGAACCATGTCAAAAATCCACCAAAGACGAGAAGTCAAGCATCTTCAGGAATGTCTTTTTGAAAGAAAGGCAATGTAGCAAGATGGAAATTGCACACTCAATTAAGTCTATATACAGTATAGTAATACTGTACTAATACTGATACAATACTAATACTGTAGTAATACTGTAATATTGCGTTAAGGTGAAGCACTTGCTCTCAGACAAATCATTTATCAAGCCAATGTATCTTTTTAGAACAATAAACAAGAGGATGGATTGTAATTAAACCATACTTGATCAAGAAAACTTGGTGTACAAGTCAGCAACAATTTAACACTTTTTCTACATGACAGTCTATAACTATAAATTCATCACATTTCAATATGTATATTCATTAAAGAGAGTTTGCTTACTTCATTCATCTGTTTCATCTTGTTCAGTTGGGTCTTTAACCTCTCCACCTCCTCCAGAGCTCTGTTCAGACGAACCTCCGCTGTGGTGTGGACGGCTGCTGCTTGTTTGTTTGTTCTATTCAGATTTTCTATTTCCTGCACAGCACAGGCAGGTAGTAAGATGTTGTCAGATTGCACATGATATATAGAAGAAATATTTTGCTGTCAAAAGAGACAAACCTTTTGTAATCCAGACACTTGGAGTCGAAGGCCATCACATTTTTTTGCTGACTCCTCTGCTAAAGCTCTGTGCTTCTCAATCTGTGTTTTTTGAATGCTTGTGGTCTTCTGTAGTCTGCCTCGATCCTCCTCAAGCTCCTTCAATTTTGCACTGAGTTTAACATTTTCATCATCCTACAACAACAGAGACACAATATTAAATATAGAGTCATCAAAATTTGCATCTAAAGTTATCTATTGTGTTTCACTAACAGATATGTATATAAAGTTTGTTTTTACGTCCTTTTCCTGTAAGTGGATGGCTCACGACTTTTCAGCCGAGACTCCTGATCAGCGAGGACAGTAACAGCTGTGGTTTAATCATTGTTAATCTCCCAATTGTACAGTACCTTCTTATAATATTCACATGAGAGTTGATCCAGTTCTTCCTGCATAATTCGTAGTTTTGCCTTGAAAACTCGTATTTGAGCGTCTGAAATGCCTTAACAAAACAGAGCAACAGACACAATCAGACCTTTCCCTTGTCATTTGTGTTTCTGCAAAAATATATCAAACTATTATTTAATGTGAAAGCTTCAGTTCAAATTTAACTTTCTCAAGTGGCAAGATTTATTGATAGTATATAATTTCTCAGGAACTTTCACATACCAGTTACATAAAGTCTTCTTTTTTGGAAAATGTAAAAAATAATATGAATGTAACTAAAATATTTATTATAATTACCTACAAAGTTACATAATAAATTTACCTGATCCTACATTGTCTCCTGTGGTAATCATATCATGCTCATCCACAACATCCTCATGAGTGACAGTGTCATTCATCTTCTGCTCCATGCTACGTATTGTCTTCGCAAGAAAAAAATCAGCTGAATTTTCAACAGCTTCTAACTCATCTGAATGAGACACCTTTGAGGTTCTATAACCAATCAACCAACAAGAAAACTTTTCGTTAATAACATTAATGGAGGACACATTTTACATAAAGAGTGACCTACACATTATTGTCTTATAAATAACATTTTTTGTAATGGTGTTAGAGATTATACAAAATCAAACTCACTGCGTTTTAGAGTGAGACTCCTTTCCTTGTTTTTCAGTGCACATGTTTTTTAATGTTGATGTGACCCTTTTTTTGGTCACCACCTAAGGAAAACAGTAAACAGCAAATAGAAACAGCATACATTAACATACTATTCATGTAGTGTCCATTCAGCGATATGTAGGTTTTCAAAAAAACAGAAACCGTGACTTAACCCCTAACTTTATATGCTGATATGATACCTTCTGACCAGGTTCCTGCACTGTGCTCTGTTGAGGCTTTATAATCCTGCAGATGAACAGACAGATATACAGAAAGACAGGCTGGTATAGAATGAGACAAAAATGTATGATTAACTTCTTTCTCTGACGCTGCTCTAATTAAGCATTATTCAAATGGTCTATTTGGATGCTGGAGTGTTCCACTGGACTAAAGGTAGACTTTTGTTGTGGTCACATGAAAATCAGCCACTGAAAAGCCTATGTTCATTCTTGTGGTATACTCCACCCTCTCAAGATCTGAGCCTTAGATTTCCATTACCTTGAATCCTCTTCATCTTCATTGTCTGTAAGCTGGATGGTGGATAAGGGCTTCGACAGAACTTTACTCTGTTCTCTCTGAAATCCAACAAACACCGAAAGTTTAAGTTGTAAAGCAAATCTGACCCTCAAGATTAATTTACCCTTCCCCTTTCAGCTGAGTTTTTAATACGACTATTCTGAAAGATTTACTCACCAAAAAGAAAATGTGTTATTTTTCAATTAAATCATTCAAACAGAATAACTTACCATAAGTTGTTCTGCCTGTCTTACTAGATCTGCTGTTTTGGCTTCTAGCTCAGCATTTAAGAGTCTGATGGAAATAAAATGAAAAAGAAACGCTATGTTTTTTTTTACATAAACATAGATTTGAGTGCTACAGGACTGAAAGAAATAAAATTCAGCCACTGTATTTGGATAAACAGAATAAAGGTTTTTTATGCCTCTGCTTCAAATTTGGCACAAACTTTTACTTGGACTCAAAAATGAACTGATTCAATTTTGAATTGAATCTTTTGAATGCAATATAACAGAAATGATCTGGCAAACATTCAAAGACCAACTGATTGCACTTTGGTGGTCAAAGGTCAAAGGTCCACACAAAACTCACAAATTCATATCATGAAATCATCAAATCATGACACAATAGAACTAATATAGGATGAACTGATTAACATATTAATCTCATTAAAATGAAGCCAACAGATATAAGGACAGAAAGTCTTACTTGTATTGTTCTTCTTTTGCAAAAAGGTCATCTCTGATTTCCTTTGTGAAACCAGAAGCAGAGTTTGCTTGAGATCTTACTTCAGCCCTCTTAGTCCTCTCAGCCTTAGTACTGGAGGACGGGCGTTTCTTGGCCTAAACAGCAAATTAAAAAAACAAAAAACTAATAATAGTAATAATGATACAGAGTGGTAGATTTGATTACATTAATACCCTAAAACGACATTTGTAATTTCATATTATCCCTCAATGAAATCCTAATATAAAGAGTTTGGCTCTTTGTATTAAAGGTTTTGGACATTGATCGAAACTCTGTTGTTGAAACATTGTGTGAACGGAGACAAAGCGATTTGTGACACATTTGTTAAAACCACCTTCACGGGCTAAGTGATAGCCCTGGAGCAGAGTATGAAACGTCTACTCTGTCTTTAATGACTTAAAACAGAATAATTTATCATACAAACATTTACAATTTTTCCGCGTTTGGTTTTTTATAGGATTTCATCAGGTAACGTTAGCTTCGCTAACTTCACCTGTTGGAAACAAAGGATCAGGATTAAACTGTTGCCTCTGACACACAAACACTTTGATTCAAACCTCTGAGAGATAAAGATGAAAAATGACGCTGCAAACCTGCGAAACGACGGACTGAGCCTTTTTATCAAAACTTCTTTCAGCCATTGAGACGGAGATGGAGTGAAGACGCGCATCTGGTCGCATAGCAACTACTCTGCACTTAGTACGGTAGTCTTTGAGGGACATTTTAAGGCGATTTTGTTTGTCAACGATTGCGCAGCAAGTGTTAGGAACTTATTGTATTTATATCGGCAGTGGGAAATGTTTTGGTGCCACTGTTTACATTACAAATTTAGACTAAACACGGAGAACATTTGAAGAGTTTTCTAAATGTAATGTTTCGTAAAGTACATTTAAGTCAAGCTTAAATCATAGAGACATTTCATGGTTCCGGCCTCTCAAATAAGATTTACTGCATTATTTTTATTTACATAATTACTCGTAATTAGAATGATTACATTTATACTCACATACTTTTACTTTACACTGGGCAGATGCACATTAAACAAGTGATGGCTTTAACCTATAATGGTGTATTTTTGTGCTAATACTTGAGGATCTGAATATTTCATCCCCCACTGTTTTATACAGCACATCTTCAAGTAAAGTACAATGTCAGTATCAAAATTGTCTTTAAGTACATTTGGCTACTTGAGTAAATGCATTTAATTACTTGGGTTTGTTTGTGTAACATTTATTATTATATTTTCGCTGGATCAATATCAGCAGCGAATACAGACATATACATTGAGACTCATAATAAAATGCTCAGTAATGTCGTCTTCTTACATGTTGACATGTTTTTTATTGCAGGAGCCGTTAGTGCGCATGCGTATGCTCTGCAGCTACTACTCACTATGCACATGCAGAGAAATCCCATAACGTGAGGGGCAGAGCACACCACAGGGACGAGCCAGTTGTTTTGCAGCTGCCCGGTCACTGTTTTCACCTGCATTTATCCATACGCATGCGTCGCCTTACGTTAGACAGGGACACGAGGTTTGTCACACAGGCTCTTTAACTCACCGAGCGTCGGGACCCGGAGTGAGCGATGCCGGAGGAGGAGGGCCGGGTGGCAATAACAACAACACGGCGCGCTGCTGCTGTCCTGTTAGCATCGCAACGTCCTCCGGCCCATGTTGTTTAACTCTGCCGGGCGACTACACCCGTCCACGCCTCCAGCCCAGCCCCGTGCAGCCCCGCAGCTCAGGCCCCGTCCCTCGGCCCGCCGTGATGGCCGAGGAGGACCCGCAGCAGCAGCAGCAGCCGCCGCCGCAGCAGCAGCAGGCGGACCGCGGGGCGGGGAGCCTGCCCGGCCTGCTCCCAGGGCTGCAGGGCGCCGAGGCCAGTGCTCTGCAGCTCAGGATCAAGAACTCCATCTGGTGAGGAGGTGTTCACGTGTTGTGCATGGTTTGACTCTTGAAGGGAGGAAATATCACAGTAATACAACTTGGTTGCTTACTTGGTTTGTCACGTTCATATACTTCCATAATCTAATCAAACATCTGCAATGTTGTACATGTCAAGTCCCCTGATGCCCATTTGTTTTAATAATTTGACACGTATGATCAAAATTTCACTTAACTTGACTTCATTCTTAATAATGACGGGCAGTGTGATGAGTAATGATGATGCATTAATGCATAAGTAGCATATTGTTAGTATTTGCTTTGGTGGAGACAACTTTACCTGTTTACTGTTGATCAGTTCAGTTTTCTACAAAGCATCATATTGTACAAGCTGCTCATATATATGTGTGTGTGCGTGTGTGTGTTTGTGTGTGTTTATGTAAGTTCAATTATACAACTGTTGATGCTACATAACTTCAGTTCAAGAGTACAATATCTCCCAATATAATGAAGAGGAATAAAAGCATAAACTGGCAGAAATTTGAAAAACTTCAATAAAGTACATGTATTTAAAAAAGTACTGAAGTACAGCAGATAAATAAACGCACTTTGTCACATCCTATCACTGTTTACTTCAGAAAATGTAATAGAATATTTCTACTTTTACACAAGTAAAAGCAAAACATAACTGTAGTTCACCCCTGTATTCACCTCACACCCAGCTGCTTATTTTTTTACTTGTTTATTGATTTGTTAAAGACATTGTAGCAGCAATGTCTTTGTCTGCAAATGAATGTTTGTCTATCAGTCTGTTTTTATTCAGTGCCCTCTATTTCTATCATCAACCACAACTCTCATGTCCAACTGCCACCATCAGGAACTACAGCCTGTAGTAGTGAGGGAATTGACTTAACGTGATTCATATGATACTGGATACAGTAAATGTTTACTGCTCACTTTTGGCAACTCCTGCAAAACAAAACATGGGTCACGTATGCAAATAATTGTTTTTATTATTACTGACTTTTGAGTTTTTGTTCATGAACTAATTAACTAACCGATTTACATTTAAAAGAGACCACACAGAACCACTTAACTGCACATAAAGTATGAAAATACCAGTTTCAAGTGAAGAGGACTGACACCATGACTCTTCAATTTAAAAAATCAAAACACAGAATCAATGCCTTGAAATATTTTAAAACATTAGAGTTACTATCAGCCACATTCTGACCAAAATATCCTTTGCAATCTGAATGTGTATGAACTCATGTCATTTAAATATCAAATAGTCATAAAATGTCAAAAATGCCAGTAAGCACAACGGTTTGAATGTCTTCAGGAAGTACCACAACAGAAACTGTTGTAATGCTTGTGCTAGATTGTCAATAACGTATTGGGATATTGAGTATGTGCCCCACTCCCCACGTCTTTGAACTCTAAGAGGATTAGAGCATAAATATTGATGTTCACCTCAGTGACCCGCTGAGTAGTTCATGGTAGAATGAGAATGTCTTAGTTGGGGTCAGCAGGTTCATTTGCAGCTACAGTTAAGTGCTACTGCAAAGGGAGCAGTTCCTGATGGATGTTATTTAAGTCTGAATTACACATGGATATTATACACAGTGGGATTCAAAAGATCTCTTCTATATTTTTTTTATTTCTTTTTTAACTCAAAGTCTCAGTTAAAAATGGCCTCAAGTGTCATTCAGTGCACCTGCCAAATCTGCCTCACAAACAGCTTAATGGTGGCTTTTCAGCACTCAGAGATCCTTGGCCCCTTAGTAACAGTGAATTAAAGTGAACTGTTCCTGTCATGGCTCAGAGTCATCCCCTGATTGTGACCTGCCCGGTGTCACAGAATAAGAGTCTTTAAATGTGACCTACCTTCTGTCTCACAGTCAAAAACAACCTGACCTGTCTACAGGAATTAGATCTGAAGAAGTTACTCATCTATCTGATCTGATCATCTAACGGTTGTTTTTGCCTAAATCCTGCTCTTGCATAGGACCTTGTAGTCAATGTTTGTTCTTTCATACTGATTGGCGTGAGTTAATTTGCTGGGCATCTTTTGCCTGAACTTTGAATGTACTGAACTCACCTCCTCTTATTGTCAACTGTACAGGAATCAGGTTATATTTAATATCAGGAATCACAAAAACATTTGGGATAATTCTTTAAGTATAAATATATGTAATTAAATCTTTTATTTCTTAAAATATGATATAATATTGGCTAAAATGCAGTTTCATTATGCTCTACCTTTTGAAATGAAATCTGAATGAGAAGAAGACGACTGATGTATAGTTGATTTCCTTAGTAACTGCAAATGAATTACTTTTCTCTGAATAATAAGAAGCCTTCTGTCTGAAACAATGTTAGCACAGTGCCTGTCTCTCTCTTTTTACATATGACAACATGTGTTCCCAATGGTGGGATACATGACCTGAGAGATGCTGAGGGAGGGTCGTCTCATACCAAACATTCCTCTGCTTTATAAATAAATACACTTTAGACTCAAGAGCTCATGTTACATCAGCTTCATACTAATTTATACTATGTCTCTATTTTACAGCAAATCTGTTCAATCAAAAGTGGAAAACATTTTGGTGAGTATGTTTGACATGTTGTTTATCTACAGATTACATTTTTAATGAACCCTTTTTATTTTACATTATCTCAACTTATTTGCTAAAATATTGACGGGTATTATTTAGCGGTTCTCATATATAGAGCTGAAACACTTGTTTTCTGAAGTTTTAGTGTCTTTTCTGGCAGAATTCTGGCATTTTAAAAAATTACAGCAAATTTGACCTCAGGGGTTTTATACCACATATCAGCCTATAGAGAGCGCATTTGAGGCTAAATGACTGCACAGGGCTAGTGACATCTACTCAGCAAGGTCACTTATTTCTTCCTGTAGTTTGAATTTTAAATAATAATGAGAGTTATGTTTATGTCCTATATGAATTGAGTATAAATTAATTTCAACATTTCACCCCTTAAGTCAAAGAAAAGAGAAGTAGAAAACAATTTAAACAAACATGATTTAAACAAAATAAAAAGTAATGAGACCCTTTTGTGTAGCTTAAAGATCACATGGTTTATCACACCCTACAACAGGAAAACAGAAGATATTATTACATACTATTGCCATTCCTTGGTGTTTACCAGTAATTGTTCACAGACAGTGAAAGAAAGACCGTGAGGCAATTACAATTATCATGTGTACATGTACATTGCTTTATTCCCTTTAGTACACATCTCCTTTTACCCTGAAAGTGGCTCCAACAAACTGAGATCCTTGGACCAGCAAATATTTGGCATTTTTACTTGACCAACTATTAATGAATTTATTTATTTACTAGTCAATTAATGGACTAATTGGTGCAGCTGTACTGGGCTCCATCAATTGCATGATAGGTTTTCTTGTGTACACATTGTAGGAGGCCATTGTTGGCATTCTATCCTGGGCCATACATATTTACAGTATATTTATTTGTAGTGTTACACAGTATAATCTGTCTTCAGTTATGGTTTGATGTCCATGGTTTATATGTAAACTCACTGAGGCAGTGTTGTCTGTAGTTTTTTTTTCTGATGCTGTTTTACATTTCATGATGCACAAATTAAGTGTAAATTGTCTGCAAATATGTTGAAAACACTTCACCGCCTGCACAAACACTTTGTTTAGAGTTAAATGGGTTTAAGGGGTAAGTGACTTCACTGTGCAGAGCTGATGACAGTCTAACATACATTAACAGTTCAAGTCAGATGAGCAGGAATCACACTGAAAAGGCCAAGTGTGTCCACAACAGGGATTTAGCCTAGTTTGAAAATGACCTTGCTCTCTTAGTGAGAATAATAAGTATTTTATCCATGTTCTTCGTGGCTGATGCTGTTTATTCTTAGTGGCCAGTTGAAAGGGTGAATATGTCTGAGTGAAGGCATGTGTTGGCTCTGTGTGGATGTGTCTGTACGCTCACCGTGCACCAAGTTCACCTTACAGGCTCTGCAGTAGCCTGTCTATCTCTGTGTGTCTGTCTCCAGCCTTTTAGACTGTCTCATTCTGTACAACTGTATGACTGCAGTGTATTTATGCTCTATAACTGTGCACTGCCAGGCTTAAAGTCAGGGTAAAACCTTGCAGTGCTTTGCTGTGGGGGTGCTATGGTTATGATGATGTGCAGTGTTTGACTTGAACCAAACACACGCGTGTTTAGTCTCACGCCCACAAAGTTAAATTCTGGTCTCATCAGACCATCAAATTTTTTTCCAGTGGACTTCAGAGTTTCTATGGTAAACACTCTTTGCCTCCTTCTTATAAAGCTGTAACTAGTTAAGTCCTTATCCAACGGTCGTATACCATCTTTCAAATCAAAGCCTCTGAAGGTTTCAACTCCTTCAGAGGTTTCTAGATCGGCTCGATTACTAGTCTCTTTCTTGGACGCTCAGTTTTTGAGGACAGGCGGCTGTAGGCAGATTTCAGTTGTTCAGATTTCAACTGGAATAACAGTTATTAGTGACAGATTTAAAAGCAAACTCTACTTGCCACTGCACATAACATTGTCGGATTCAGCACGGACTCCTGTGACGCCCTTCTCGCTGCCTTGGAGGTTGTCCTGGCCAACTGCAGCAGGCAGTAGGTTGATATTGGAGGGTCATCAGCTGATAGAGTTCACCTGGGCCTTGAGGACTATCGAAGCTGTGACTTGCTCTCTCCCATCCACCTGCTAGCATCCATTTATTTGGGCATTTGCTTTAAGGTTTGAACATTCTACACCTCCACAGCACACATGCCACTCATCCACACACTGCTTTCATGGATACACCTGCTGTTTTCCACATCCCATTGTTAAATCTTTGTCTTTGGTATAACTTGGTGTGGACTCCCTTCTTGTCACATTCACTGAGCCAAAATTTACGCAGTATAATTAGAGAGAATGTTATTTTTATTTAACATATTATAACACATCTCCCATCTCAACTTAATCACTGAACAGTTCACTGAACGGGAGAGTCGAGTGATGAGTGGGCTGCAGAGGTCTGGAAACAACTTTTCTCTCTAACTTTACACCCACAGATTTTTTTCATTCTCAGACTTGTTGTCCTTACTAACTTCTACCTCTGCAGCCAAAAAAGGCCTAATATGACTTTTTTTTTTTTTAAATTAGTTAGTTTAATTAGCTCCTCTAGACTTACTCTCTAGAGAGACTGAAATGAACTTAGAGTAGAATACTTTTGAAGGCAGTGTATGGTCCTGAATTCCCTCCTACAGGGTTGGAGTATAGCTTGTTGTCTGGTGCAGAATTTAAACTGCTTGTTCTTCACGCTATCATGTTTCTTTTCCTCTTTGAAAAGAAGTGTGAGAAGAGCTGAAGACAGTTCGTGGCTCAGGGCCTCACTGAGGAGGTTTAGTCATTACTCCTACTAGTTGTGTCTGTGGGAATTCGGTGTTGAATGAATGTGGTTTGAAGTCACGATGCAAAATCCATAATTTGCAGGAATCACGGCCCTTTAGCTTTGCTGTTGTTTGAATAGTTGCTAGTTCTGTTGAGAAGTTAGGGGAAAGATCTGAAATCCTGAGGCTGGGGCGATATAATAGCAAATCATTTATTTTAGTTTGTGGACTGGTTTTCAGACTACAAACTACAGCAGCCCCCAAAGACCCCATGAAAAATGGTCCCTCTGCTCCCACAATTTACAACAAGAAAGATGTCTCCCCCTTTATCCCATTAAGATAAGCTTTGATCAAATCTTTATTATTCAGCCAATAAGGGCGATATGACCAGAATATTCATTAAATGTTGTAGTAAGATAGAAAATGAATCAGCAGCTAAGTAGTTTTTTTGTTGTTGTTGTTGTTGTTTTAATGTCAAAAATGGTCTTTAGCCTTCATGAATATTTAATGATGATGATCTTATTTGTGATAAAAACTTAAAATCTTAATTTAATCATTGGGAAGATAAATAAAAATGAGCTTTAACTGCAATTTTTGAAGGAAATGGTCTGTATCTGTAACTGGACACAAATGATTCACTAAAATAATGCACAAAGAATCACTCCTACTTTCACGTTGTGTGTGCTCTGCAGGCGTAACAGGATTAGCTCTACTCTTAAAACCAATCACTTTGTGCAGGTGGATAGGAAAGCCAAACATTAAAGCTCCCTTTTTATTTTCTACAGCAAGATGTTGAGAAGTTCTCAGACATCGAAAAGCTCTACCTCTACCTTAAGTTGCCTTCTGGTCCGAACAGCAGCACTGATAAAAGGTAAGTATGTTCCTGTTTTCTGATTAATCATTGACACTGGCACACATTTCTGTTTGCTGTCATCTTAAAAAAACAATCATCTGTTTATCTGTGTCTTTTCTCAGTGACCAGAGCGCATTGTCGTCAAGTCGTACGCAACAGATGCATGCATTCAGCTGGATCCGCAATCATTTAGAGGAATACCCAGAGACCTCTCTTCCCAAACAGGAGGTTTATGATGAATACAAGTAGGTTGAGAACAAATGTTTTTGTCTCCTTCATAGCTAATTTCATGTTGAATGTTAACTGTTCCACTGACTTTCTCACAAAAATATAAATCACAGACAGACTGAAAGAATCAATGTTTTTTCACATTATTTAACTGTTCACTTGATCATTAATTTGATTCTTTATCTGTGATGTTTTACTTAACAGCTACTCCTGTACTAGTTTCTTTCTCCTATAAATTACTGCTGTCTAACGTGTCAGTATAAATAGCCCCCGCAGGCATGAGAATCACAGCAGCATGTGCTGGTAATATTAGAATGGAAAGTCTGAGACAGTCATTGAAATGCTCTTACACTGTTATGTAACTGTCTTTTTAACTCTACCAGAACAGAAATACAGTGTCCTCCAGAAGTATTGGCGCCTTTAGGATAGACAGGTGAAAAGGCTTTAAGGGAGACATAATGTGGTTCACTGCAAAACAATAAGAACATTGTATTTTGTGCAATGAATCGTATTTGTCACAGCTGTTTTCAAATTTTATTACGATGCCTATTGAAGTATTTCTAATTATATCTATTTATTCCATTTAATACATGACATTCACATACTGTGTTTTCATTTTCATGTTTTATATTTGCAGTGAGCTCTGGACCAGGATTAATAAAATAAAGCCAAAAAAAGCTCATCTATAGCTAATAAGTAAATGGCAAAAGGTTGTATTGAGCTGGGGTGTGGATTGTATGGAGCTTCAGGATGACAAAAACAAATGATCAGTATTGTAGTTAACTCTACAGTAAAAAGACAACAGCTTATTGTACATACCATACCATGTAAACATATGTATCTGTGTAGTACTTATTCTGGATAACGATTTAGTTCGTTTTATATTAAATAGGAACGGTGATGACAGATATAGTTGTCACAGAGAAAATAGTTTGCATGGATCTCATTTTTGAAATATGGCAAACTGTAAGTCACTATTATTTACTACTACTACCACTACTCTGCTGCTGCCATTCTACACTGTACACATTTAAATGTATGATAATAATAATAAAATAAAAAACATAAACATAATAACATGACATCTTGTGCCTTTTAAACATACATTAACATTTTTGGCCACTTGGATTCAGCACAATAACGTAAACACAACATATCACATTATAAAGCTGATATAACAGGAAACAGTTGCCTATTATTAATTTACTCCTTTCAGTAATTTGGACCTATGTTTCTTGAGACTAATGAATGTAAGTCCAATATTGACTCTTTTATCTCAGTAGCTTTACCACTGTCTTCACCAGCGAGTTGCAAACTCTGCCGTTAGGTGCTGAACAGGTAGCTAGAGTCTGGTTTCCTGTGCTTCTTGCTGTTACGATGATTTGAAAGATGCTAAAATGCTATTCTATGCAGAGGAAACTGCAGAGTTAGGTTCATAAAGTTATTAATCCATTGTTAATATAAAAATGTTTATTATATGACCTTTAAATGATCCAACCAACAAGTCTAAATGAATTTTAGAATAGGAAAAATGGTTTTAACTTTGAAGATTTTTACCACCTCATGTTCACCAGAGGTGCAAACATTAATGGTGCAGAAACTAATGATTGAAGGAATAGATTTTAGTTTGGTTGAAAACTGACATGGATGTTTTTGTCTGTTCTTAATTACATTTATTCTGCTTGTTATGTGTTGCAGGAGCTTCTGTGACAATCTTAATTACCACCCACTGAGTGCTGCAGACTTTGGAAAAATGATGAAAAATGTCTTCCCGAACATGAAGGCTCGTCGCCTTGGCATGAGAGGAAAATCAAAATATCCTTCACTGGAATGGATTGTAACAGTCAGGGGTCTGTCTCTGGTCACAGACCATCTGCTGTGGCAGTTCATAAGCTCTCTAAATATAGATATGAAATAGAATAAAGTCCCCCTCTGCCTCTGAAGCAGAAGCATAATACACAGACCTACAGGGAATCACTGTGATCTTGACTGTGACCATTTAGTTATTTATTCTGTTCTGCTGATTATTAAAATAATTTATTTTTATGACTTCAAGTCATTCAGGATAATGAAATTATTATTATGTAGGGTAAGATAGTAAGTCATTAATTTAATTGGTTCTGATGTGGATAATGTTCACCTGTTGAAGGGGGTTTCAAGGCTCTTGTATCCAAGGAATCAAAGTTTTATTGTCATGTACACAGTGTTTCCAGTATAAGCAGTGGTTAAAAGAAGCTGTAAAAGAACTGTGGCTTGTTACAAAGAAAACGATACTGTGTCAGTTCATATTTCTCACTACAAAGCCTGTCCAGTTTTAGTCATTCTTATACATAAGGGCTATTTTTGAAGTTGAACAGGTGACAAAGCGCTAATCTATAAAAAAAAAAAATTATGTCATAATATATAATGTCATATATATATATATATATATATATATATATATATATACACACACACACACACACACACACACACACAC
>CM076648.1:9843566-9853566 GCA_038496675.1 Rachycentron canadum | reverse complement strand
AAAGCAACAACAACAGGAGCAGAAACTGCACTCTCCTTTACCTGGGGAGGGACAAACCAAGAGGGTAGATGACAGTGGACTTTGTGGTAGCCCCACCTCTCCATCACCTCAGACACCCATAGGCATTGTGGTCGCTGCTGTCCCAAGCCCCAACACGGTGAGAAAACTTGGGTGTATTCCAGACAATAGCTTTAGTTGAGAACATTATCCTTTTCAGGTTAAAAAAATATTAAATAGTATTGATAGTATTAAAAAATATTAATTAAATAGAACATAATAGTTTTAACATGTTCACTTCAACTCCAACTGTCTCCAACTCATGCTCTTGCACTGCAGCTGCTATCTTTGAAAGATAAATGTGCATTGCCACAGAATACTGAATGTAGTGACATTAATCAAACCAAAGCAAATTATATTTGCATATTATGTAATTCTTGGTTTAGTAACTCTGAACATGCTATGAAAAACATGAAGAGAGTTACGTCAATTTCTTTTAACATAATAATAGGTGTTTTTTAACAGATGTGAGTGTAACAGGTGGCAGATAATAATTTATCTGACTGTAGTCAGCAGCTTTTAGAGTCAATGTATCATCCATTTATGGTCAGTAAACCATAAACAAGGGTAAAGAAACTACACAAACCCATTTGTTTACCACAATTTACACCACTAAGGTTATTTTCATATATTTACACATTTAAAAAACACTCACTTGTGTATCATATATAAAATCATAGTTTTTACTAATAAGTGATTCTGCTTAAAGAAAGAATCACCAAACAGAAAATGAAGATTTTCCTGTCTCCATTTTAGATACAGTATAGATACCCATAGACTGTATTGTGCCACAGCAGATGTAGAACAATCCAACAATATGTCTTATATCCACAATAGTCACTTCAGGTGTGTGTGTAACTCTGCTGCAGTTAAAATTTCTGATTTTTGTGCGTAAATTGGATCTTAACATGTTTTCAATACATCACATATGAGGAAGGATGATGTTGCTGAAGAGTCCAGCTTCTGCTAAAAATAATACATGGCCTTTTGCTTATGACCCTGTGGTGACAGTTTTATGAGCCTGATTGGAAAGACAAAAAGAGCTTAAGTTTCAGCTTTAGACTCAATGATATATATTTACAGCAACAAAACAAAAAGAACAAACTTTGCTGTTGCACACAAAAAATCAAAAAGAGTTCATTTACATTAGAATTTAGATGTTTCCTTTCTGATTGATCTTTTCTCTCTTCAGGTTCAGAGAAACAGGCAGCTGATGTCCCCCAGTCCAGTGGGAACAATGGAGAGCAAAGTGCTGCCCGTTAACTTTCAAATGGTAACACAATCTGTTCAGCCAGTGAAACAAAGCCCCAAAACCCCACAGAATATTCTGGCCAGTCCAGTGGGAGAACGCACTGCTCGGCAGCGCTATGCTCAAATCCTACCCAAACCTTCAGCCACGACTGCTATGACTTTGCGCTCTCCATCCACCATGATCATTGCCAACAGCCCCATTAAGACTGTGATGACTACATGTCATGTCAGCCCAGTAAGTTTGGTCAAGATGACGGCCATATCACTGGCACCCAACAGCAGCAATACTACCACATCCCTTACAAACACAACTCTGCGGCCGGCATCTGCAGGTATCAGCAGTTCTGCAGTTGCAGAAGACATCATCTCCAATCAAGCCACTCGGAGTGCCTCTGCTGTCCCCATTCTGGCCCCGGTGGCCAGGCCAGGGCAGACTACTGGCACTCATGGCATTGATGTTGAAATGGAAGTTGAAACTATACATAAAAACAGCCAAATGCAAAATCCTAGCAGCTTCAGTTTGACTCAAGGAGCAATGTCAAATAGAGCAGGAGGGGCTGTACAGAGGGCTGCCAGTGTCCCCATACCTCAAACTAAAGGCTTCCTGGGTCTTGATGAAACATATATCTCTAAATACAATGGAAAGTCCTACTTAGGCACTAACACTGTGGCAGCAGGTGAAAACAGAAATACCAGCACTAATAATGCAACCACTTTGCACTTAACTCCCTCCAATGAGAATACCAGAGCTGTTTCTTTACTGAACACTGGCAGAGCACCTTCATTTGGGGAAAGCAGCAATGTAACACCAACAAAGGAAGGTTTCTTGTCCAATAAGAGCCTCAGAAAACGCTCAGGGCTCAGCCCAGAGCTTTCACCAGTCAAAAAGGTTTTTATGCCCCAGCAGCCAGAAGGGAGCAGTGCTGGTCTTGGATATGCCACCAGAAACACGGTCAGTTATGTCCCCAGGCCAGGACCTCCAACTAGACCTGAAAGTGCACCAGCAACCAGGGAGGTGGAGGTGAAAATGAACTCTGTCTCTACTCAAGTCCATGCACTCTGTAATTCCTCTTTCAGAGCCAGTGGCTTTTACTCTGTTGCCAAAACACAGAGCTCAATGCAGAGGAAAAACACTTCCACTGTTATGGAAACTAGCACCTCAGTCAGTCACGCATTAATACAGCAACAGCAGGGGCACACAATCGCTAATGTACATATCGTACCTAATAACCCCAGCCTCCAGAAACATTCAGGTGATGGTATCAGTTCAACCTCAACCACAGGGAGCCTGGAAGAGTCTCAACAACAGACCTACACTCAGTCCATCCCTGCTGCTGAACCCATAGAGTTTTTGAGTCAAGCTTCATCATCCAGTCACCTCCCTATGCAGACCGATATGGACTACTTTACCTTTGACGATGATGTGACTCAGGACAGCATTGTGGAGGAGCTGGTGCAAATGGAGGAGCAGATGAAACTTAACAACCTGCAGCCGTTTGGAGACTGTGTCGCACTGCAAAGCCAACCAGCTGTGGTGCCAGACAACACCATGTCCACTAATCAGACAGTTACTGCTTTCTATCATTCTGCAAACAACAGCAGCAACCCAATCCAAACTCCAACCCCAACACCCACTCCAACACCAACATCAGAGATGATGGGAGGAGCCCAAGGCTTCACCGGAGAGAGCCCCTGCTCCCGCATCACCTCCACCACACCGGTGGACAGCGCACTGGGAAGCAGTCGTCACACCCCAGTTGGTACTCCACACTCAAGCTGCAGCAGCACTGTTCCTCCCAGTCCAGTGGAGTGCAGGAACCCATTTGCGTTCACACCCATCAACTCCAGCAACACTGGCTTCCACGATGGCAGTACCGTCTCCAGCAGCCCTGTCAAGCCCATGCAGAGGCCAATGGCCACTCACCCAGACAAGACCAGACTGGAGTGGATGAATAATAATTACAACAGCAGCGGTGGGAGTTTAAACAAGTCCAACAGTGGAATGGGAATCCTCCCCAGCTATCAAGGCCTGATAGATGACCACTTTCAAAAACCTCATGCCTTCGCCGTCCCTCATGCACGACACCCTGACAGCAATTTTGGCCGCTTGACCCCCATCTCGCCTGTGCAGCAGCAGGTAGCTAGCATGGCTAACATGACCAAGCAGGAGAATTTTGCTGTGCCTGCCCCTCTGGATAGCAAAACCACCAATGTACCTACTACAAATTTTCGATGTCGCAGTGTAAGTCCTGCTGTGCATCAGAGGAATTTTATTGGGAGCTCAGGAAACAGTGCCCTTCCCAATGTCCTTCGTTCAGTAGTGTCTCCTTTCAACTCTCCTGTGACGCCTGAGGTTTTGAACATCTTTGCAAACAATCAGACAAATCTGGGGGTAAGCAACATGGCTCAGCGGAGCCGTTCTGTGCCACTCAACATCATGATGCAGACTGAGGTCCTGCCCACACCAGGCCAACAATGCAACAGCAAGAATATCAGCAGTGTCCTCCTGAGCAAGTTGGACAGGGACCAGAGCGATGCTTTGCAGGGTCTGGGCATCAATAATTTATCGTCCAGCTACACTGCTCGTATGAACCTCACCCAGATCCTAGAGTCTGACCCCAATCTCCCCTGCACTGACAACAACCTCAGCCTGATGACCTCTGACTCCACCAGCACATGCAAGTTGCAGAGGCCGGATTACCTCATAGAAAATGCCATTAATGAACAAATGATTCTCTCTGCAAGTGGCAGCCAAGTACAATCGGCCTCTGGAGAGCATCAGCAGGCCCAGTCTATGTTGTTAACTTTGAATCCACAGCAGCAGCAAGAAGAATTACAGCAGCATCAGCAGCTGGATTTCAGCAGTACTGTCAAAGACCTTCTGACAGATCCTGCTGCTGGCAGTCAGCTCATCGAGCAGATGTCGGAGATGACTACGGGCAGGGCAGGCTTCCCATGTGAAATCAGAATGACATCAGAGCTCTCCAGTAGCATCAATGATCTTAATGCATTGGACACAAACCTTCTGTTTGACCCCAACCAGCAGCAAGGGCAATATCAAAATGCTACTTCAGAGGAGTTGATGAACGATCCACTGTTTCAGCAGATTACCAGCGAGACGGCACATTCAAGTGGACTCGACTGGTTAGAAAGCAAAGATCATCCAACGGTTGGTTTGATGGGTTGAGAACGGAGCTTTTTGAAATTGTTTTGGCCATGTTAATCTTTGGTTGGTGTTTCTTTTATTTATTTTCAGGCATTTTCACTTTATATTGCAACACTGGACACATTGAGGTTTGTCCAGTTTAAGTGCCAGGCTCATCTGCAACAATGCTGCAACACTCTGATTAAAATGCTGGTCATTTCCCTTTAATCAGAGAACATCCCCTCACGTTGTTTTATCAAGTGCATTTTCAACAGGTAAACGCAGGTTACTAAACAAAAGAAGAAACAAAATACTCAACCTGTCTTATTGTATTGAGTTTGAGATTTCAATAATAATTAATAAAAAAAAACATAATAGAGCCATTTATTTCTAAACTATCTAAATCCAAGGCATTGTCTAATTAAAGCATAAGGTACAAAATGACAAAATATATGTCAGACATTTGTGTGCAATGTAGAGCTTATCGTGTACATTAGAGAAAGAACTGGAGTATGAAGAAGCTTGCCATCTGTACAAGGACAATTATGGGAGCCTTAGGTCTCAGTCTGGTGTCAGTGCCCGTAACTGGAAAAAATACTAACAACAAGACATGTTGAAAAGTTTACACACATACAGGTGTTAGAAATCTCAAACGCTGAATTCATCCAGGTAAATCTATTTAACGTGATCCCATAATGAGTTATCGCTGAGCACTGATGATATGGTAAGGAGTTTGCGTGGAGCGTAATGGGATGTAAATTAAGCAAAAATAAAAAATGTTTTATCCATTCATTGTAATTTCAAATGTAATAGTGGCGTATATGAAGAGTATCTGTTAGTACTTTGGAAGTGTACCAGAGCCATTAAAGGAAGTGATATGAATGATATAATTGTCAGTTCCAAAATAATCATATTTCTGGTTATTTTTAAGGCTTTGAAATACTTATACATGATGTCAATAATAACTGGCCTCTTTATACTTGCTTTATTGGTATAAAACCTATGTTTAATCACAAGTATTAAGAACAAAATGTTGTTATCCAAAGATATGTTAACAAATATCAGCCATACATTATATGTGAAAAATCTTATATATATTTATTATGAGTTTTCTTATTGTGGACAATCTAGAAAGATGACCTCTGTCCGGTAATGCGGCACTAAAAATAGCTTCAATTACGTATCTGTTTATATGGCATTTAGTCGTGAAGGGTTGTGTGATATCTTTCATATTGTGGTGCCACATACAACACGAGTCAAAAAAGCAGCAAAAGATGAGGCTTCAACCACTGGGAAAAACATCTGACTTAGAATTAAACTATATCCCTTGAATGGAAGTTCCTGCACTTTTAAAGTATGAATCTTGTATAAAAATTGATTGGAAGGTAAAAATACCATAGCCATTTCCTTAGTACTCATTAATTGCATTATTTGTATTGTGTGCCAATTACTCTTTTGAGTTAAAGGCGGAGGTTTTATTCTTAAAAATGAGATTGAAAATGAAAATAAATACTTAGACTCATCAAACTGCACTGACAATCTGTCATACCTAATGGTAATAAAATGCACTTTGTTTGGTTTGGATGATAATATTTTCACTGCCTGTCTCAAGGACTCAATTGAAATGTGGAAGAGCTACTAAGCAAATGTGAAAATCTTTTACACTGATGCTGAGCACTGTGTAAAGAAGGGATGGAGCCACTGATTCAAAGGTGCTTCCGAGGGTTTTTGGTTTCTGAGCCTTATGTCCATACCAAAGACAAATATAACCTGCAATAACATGCACTAAGATCTTGGGTGTAAAATCTTCTATGCGATGGACATTCAGAGAAAAGTTATAACAACTATATACTTTGATATGAAGGCTAAAAAGGAAATAGTGAAAATTTGCAGCACTGGAAAACATTTGTTTAAAAAAATGTGTGCATCGATACAACATTAGGGATTCTTTCTTCTTTCTAAACCAAACATCAGGTTTTTCTGAGGCAAAAACACTGTAATGTATTTATTCATGAACAATTTATCTGTGTGTAGCATTAGATCCCCAAGTGTATGTTGTTGGTCACACTAACTTTATTTGTTGTACAGATCATTGGTGTGGCCAGTTGTCCAGCGTGTTTTTGTTATTTATTTAGAGTGTGTTGTTTGTATAGAAGGTGTAATCTTGCAAACCATATAACCTTGTGTATTCACAATAATCTGATTTGCACTGCTTTGTAGCACACATTTCAAGTGTCATAGCATATTATCACCTGTCATATACAGTACTTCTCTTTTCAGCAGATAATATGTCCAATATATGATGATGAATCATTACATTAGAAATGTAACAAAACTCTCAAGATTCGGCTTGTTATGTAAAAACCTTTCAGAAATGGAAATAATTTGGAAAATTAAATCAGAAGAATTTGCACACATTTTAAGATGTTTAAATGAGACTATGCATTATCATATGCTGTAATATTAATGCCATGCTATATTGCAAACGCAGTATAGTGAATCTTTGTGTGTGTTGGTAAATTGACACCTGTTAAATACAGATTACAGAACTTTTAGCTTCTGTAAAAGCATATTGTATCATTTTAATATATAATCTCATTTTGAGTCTAATTTGATATTGAGTATTTTGGACAAACCTTTCTTAACTGTGTGTCAGTGAAAACCTTTGCATTTATTTTGTTAGCACTGATGTTTGTGTTTATGAAGACATTACCCTTCCTCTTGTTGTAAGTGCTATAGAGCTGTAGAATTGCCCTCCACTGTAATCATGTTACTGTGGTCAGTTTACAGGGCAGTTTTTGTTTTGTTGGTTTGTTTGTTTTGTTTTGTTTTTATTGCATTTTAGCAAGTGATTTTGTAAGAGGAAGTGCTTATTGATACTGATTTTTAACAATGTTTTTTAAACTAATAAATATTTTTAAGTACACCAATATCCTGAATTGGTTTTTCTTAAATATCTGCATGAAAGCAGAAGAATTTAAGACCAACAACCAGGGCCAGTAAAGGGAGGACCAGGCAGGACAGTGATTTCATCATTGTGATACACTTTTTTCACATTTTGACATGCAGACACAATAGAAAGTGAGAAAGAAAGACAGGAAAATCTACATGTGTTACGTTGATTATCAATTATGATCTCTGTTGTGTATGAATCCTCCAAATCCTGTTTGTTCTATGGAATTAGATCTGATCTGAGCAATCAAGCAATACTAAGGAGATATATATATGTATATGTATATATGTATATGTGTGTGTATATATATATGTGTGTGTGTGTGTGACAGAATTATACTACTAATAATAATAATGATAATGAGCTGTAATTGTATAACACTTTTCTTTAAAAAGTTACAAAGTACTTTACAAAATGATGTCAACAAGAATACATCAACCAGCCATAACATTATGACCACCTGCATAATACTGTGTAGGTCCCCCTTTTACCACCAAAACAGCCCAGACCCATCAAGGCTTGGACTCCACTCGACCTCTGAAGGTGAGCTGTGGTATCTGGCACCAAAACATTAGCAGCAGATCCTTTAGGTCCTGTAAGTTGCAAGGTGGGATCAGATTTGTTTGCACTGCTTATCACACAGATGCTGGATTGGATTGAGATGTGGGGAGTTTGGAGGCCAACACCTTGAACTTGTTGAGTTCCTCACAACATTTCCTGAACAATTTTTGAAGTGTGTATTAATACTGTGTCCATGAAGGGGTGCACTTGGACAGAAACATGTTTAGGTAGGTGGTAAGTGTCAAAGTAACATCCACATGAATGGAGGCGCTTTTGGTGGTAGACAGGGGTCAGCATGGACACCCCCCTGACCGGTCTGCAGCTACACTGTAATGCACTGTATGTACTTTCTATCAGAACCAGCATACATCAATCTGACCACACAGACTGGCCCTTGCTCCCCACACGAATCAATGAGCCATGACCCCGTTACCTGTTTTCCTTCTGGGACCACCTTTGGTAGGTACTGACCACTGCAGACCAGGAACATCCCACAAGAGCTGCAGCTTTGGAGATGCTCTGACCCAGGTGTCTAGCCATCACAATTTGGTCCTTGTCCTCACACTTTCTACACCATCATAAACCATTTTTCTCGCTTCCAACACATCAACTTCAGGACAAAATGTTCACTTGCTGCCTAATATTGTATATCCCACCCACTGATACGAGCCACTGTAACCACACAGTGTTATTCACTTCACCTGTCCGTGGTCATAATGTTATGAGTGATTGGTGTAAATCAACAATAAAAACTATATATATAAAATAAAATAAATCAAAAATCACACAAAGATGAACTCTAAAAAGAACGTTTTAAGAGGGGAAATCTCATCTCAGTTGGCAGGTCATTCAAGAGTTTTGGGCTCTGACTGCACTTGGGATCTTGGAACAACCAGGGGATCACTATCTCATCTGATCTAAAATGTTGTTGTTAAATGTGGTTGTGTAAAGCCTTGAAAGTCATCAAATCATTATTCATTAATCATTTAGTTTGAGGAAATTTGGGGAAATCCAGCTGTTTAATTCCATGTAGCAGTTGGTAAATAGGGTCAGGCTACTAGGATTATTGTACTGTAACAGCTCAGTACTGTGTGTGAGCATAACCACGACACTGTGCATTGTGTTTGCTAATGACCTGAACTAAAAGCAGCACATAAATGGTAAAGAGTACACCCTGGACTATTAGGTTTATCACAGAGCCAACTGGACTGTGGGAGGAAGCTGGAGAATCCCGAGGGAACCACACGGGCACAGGGACAACATGCAAACACCACACAGACATCAGGAATCAAACCCAGAGGCTTCTTAATGTGAGGCACCAGTGCTAACCACTGCCCCACCATGCCGCCCACTTCAGCAGACATTCAAATCAGAATCTGCCATTTTAGTTTGTCATGGACCTCATTCATTACTGCAGTCGCCTCTCAGCACATAACACAATGGTCCTGTGTATGTCTCTGAAAGTGGAAAAAATTAAAATCTGACAGATCAGATCTGAAAGGCCTCCACTATATATATATAGTTTATATATATATATATATATATATATATATAAACTATATATATATAGTGGAGGCCTTTCAGATCTGATCTGTCAGATTTTAATTTTTTCCACTTTCAGAGACATACACAGGACCATTGTGTTATGTGCTGAGAGGCGACTGCAGTAATGAATGAGGTCCATGACAAACTAAAATGGCAGATTCTGATTTGAATGTCTGCTGAAGTGGGCGGCATGGTGGGGCAGTGGTTAGCACTGGTGCCTCACATTAAGAAGCCTCTGGGTTTGATTCCTGATGTCTGTGTGGTGTTTGCATGTTGTCCCTGTGCCCGTGTGGTTCCCTCGGGATTCTCCAGCTTCCTCCCACAGTCCAGTTGGCTCTGTGATAAACCTAATAGTCCAGGGTGTACTCTTTACCATTTATGTGCTGCTTTTAGTTCAGGTCATTAGCAAACACAATGCACAGTGTCGTGGTTATGCTCACACACAGTACTGAGCTGTTACAGTACAATAATCCTAGTAGCCTGACCCT
>CM076648.1:9665000-9839125 GCA_038496675.1 Rachycentron canadum | reverse complement strand
GTCTGTCTGATGCAGTTTCCAGACCCCAAGGTGATGTCTTAAAAGTATATTTAATATAGAATGATATATATATATATTCTATCTATCTACCTATCTATAGATAGAATATATATATATAAATATACTTTTATATATAAGCAATAGAGCTTTACATTTGACAAACTGGAGCCAGAGATTTCTAATTTTTTTTTCTTGGTGGCCTATGTGTCCTGTCAGTTTTCTTCGTTATCTTTAGTAAAGCTGGACAATCGGGATGTGCTGAAATTAGGTCAGAGAAATTTAGAAAAATATTGTCATTTTTTTCCAACTAACAAACAGCACATGTATTTGCCAATGAACCATGAATAAGTTTGTTTAATTATTCTGTTTTAGTCTGTCACACCCCCACAAATCCCATCAAGAACCAAAGTGAGTAAGTTCTGTATTATTAACAAAATTAAACCCAAAGTATCAAAAGTTATGAATTATTACATTTCTGCAAATGTTTTTTTTTTATTTTTATTTATTTGGGAAGTATTGACTGAGATAAAGTTTCAGAATCTTTTACAAATTTCACTTTTTTATTTAAAAATAAAAAGAAGAGAAAAACCTTAATTCTTTAAAGAACAAGAAAATCAATCTCAAGTGGCACAAATAAAATATACTGTCAACCTCAACTCTCAACACAGATATGTCCTTGGTATTGGCAATAAGTGCTGAACAAACTAGTCTACAGCATTAAGTCCTTTTTGTATAAAAAAGCTAAAAATAGTTTTCCACATATGCAAAGCTAGTTGTCTCCTTGGCTCTGAGCTTTTAAAAATTAAATGATTAAAGCAGTTTTAATACCTCTGCATAACCTCAAATTGTAATCTCATGATGTCATACATGGAAGAGTTCTTGAAATGTTGACTTTTATTGGTTGTTGTCACCTTTTTAGTTGGTCAAGTCAATTCCTATTTCCTAATCTCAAAATCACAACATCATCGTCAGCCTCATCATCTCAAAGCATTTTTCAATACATGTCTCTTTACAATATTATTATTTACAGGGGTCCAACAATTTCCACCATGAATAATAACAATAATATTAATAATGCACTGTTATTATTAATGTTGTTGTTGTTAATATTGTTAATATTTATGTTATTATTGTTGTTATTATTATTATACTACATGGACTCATGGGTTTAGCTGAGTTATTTAGACTGAGGTCAGGTGGTAGGATGGTAACAGGTATACCCCAACCTAAAAGTGGGTAAGAATATGAAGTTAACTGAAAGTTAACAATGAAAGTTAAGATTTTTCAGTCTGGATTTGATGGTGTGAATAGAGTCTGATGTCAGCAGGAAGGTTGTTCCAGAGCAGGGGCGCCCAATAGACGAGCAGCAGACATTTTAGTTCTGGGAACAGACAGGAGCTATGTATCCTAGTAATGGAGATGGGATACAAGGTTTAAGGAGATCAGACAGGTATGAAGGAGCAAGTCTATTTAGAACTTGGAATATCATTAGAAGCTTAAAATCTGCTCTGATATGGACTTTATAGGCACATACAGTAGTGTAACGTTGGAAAGTAATTCCATGACTATGTATTATTTGGCCAAGGGGTGAAATATAAAGAGAGAAAAGCAGATGGCCAAAAACAGTGCCCTCATTATATTTCACATCAGAATATGTTGATGCTCTGTCAGATAATTAAGACTAATCAGGTGAGGGCCAGGGCAGAGATACAGAATTTGCTTTCCAGCAAATTTCAGCCTAATATATCTAATAGATCAGTATGATCTATTAGATATATTAAAGCTGAACTAAGGTCCTATAAAGTTCATGTTACATCTCTCTTTTAAGCCTCTAATGTAACACTAATCACTTAGTACATTACAAATTACAAACCATTGCTGCAGGCCTAAAGTGGCACTGATTTTGTGTAATGGATAATGTGATGTAATTAATGGATGTGGTTTTCATACATGTCACAGTGCCTCAACTCTAGTCAACATAGTTTAGCTGCGACCATTATGGTAATGTTTTTTGGCTCTGATTGCAGGGCCTGATCTAATCAGACAATGATGAATGTTTTTCTTCTTTTAGAAATAGAGACCCACAGAAGAACCATACAAACCACTAATGCACAGAGAGAACACAAAGTAGATTACAACAGTTTAAACCTTTCTAGATGCCTATATCCTACACCTCTAAATGTGTCTCTATTTTCTTGCAGTGATCCATATACAAGGCTGTCCCTCTATGATCCCATCAATGGAGAAATCACAAGTCTTCAGACTAAAACAATAAAAAAGGTGAGTAAGTGAACATCATCATCTGTATTTGCAGTTATACTTGTTTTATTTGTGGACTTGTTGATGTAAATTTTATTTTATTCTACTTGCAGACACTGGACCCAAAATGGAACGAAGAATTCTTTTTCGAAGTAAGTGAAAATTAAAGTAGAAAACATATCAAACATTTAAAATGCATCTATGTTTTTTCTTGTGTTGTGTGACTATCAACCCTTCTTACGTGTATTTTAAGTTCCAGAAAATCATTTGTGTCATTTCATAACAGGAATGTGAATTAATTTGCTGTATGCGTTATCCCATTTTACCATTATCAGCCATGTTGTTTGCTTTGTTGACTATGGCCTGTTGGTGAAACCAGCATATCTGCATTTTTGCTTTACAATCTATGTAATGTTTCAGGTTAATCCTAGGAAGCATCGTCTGCTTTTGGAGGTGTTTGATGAGAACCGCCTGGTAAGTTATTTAGTGATATTCAACTTTTCTGTGTATAATTTTGATTGTACTCAAAACCTTAGGCTGTGGCTTGTTGTGTTGGGCCATGTTTTTTTTTTTTTCTTTAGAGTGGCTAAAGTAGAGTAGCTTTCTTTTAACTCCACAAAATGTTGGTTCACATTAAGGCTGAAACTAATGGTCTATTAATCTGATACCTCAACCTTTTGAGAAACTGGAACAAGGTAGTTTTTTTTGTTTGTTTGTTTGTTTGGTTTTTTTTTTTTTTTTTTTTTTGGCTTGAAAAATGACAAACCATTAATTCATATCAAAAGGGTGACTGTTTTCTATCAGCTGATTCATTGATGAACTAGTTCAATTACAAATGTGGTTCATGGCTGTTTCCTGTGTGTGAACAAAACATGATGACTTTGCACCAAAACTCAATTTAGTGCACATCACTTTTCTACATTCAGTACAGGTTCACAGGTGAAACAGAGGTCCGTGCTTAAAACCTGAGCTGTTTTTAAAAGTTAGATAACCTAGCAGTTGCAATTACAGGATCATGTTTTATTAATGTTATTGTTCAAGCTCTTCGCTGATAGGTCTACTGGCTCTGTAGACAGATATTTAAAAATATCTGACAATGACAAAAGTATTTGAAATAAATTTTAAGAGCCTCTTTGTCTTGTAAAGCTTTGGGTATTTTTGGGTTTGCAGCTACTCTGCCATGCAGAGTAGCTGCAAACAAAGCAATGTGTCACTTTTCTGTGGATAAGGGTATCGTCCAGTCAGTGTAAGATTGACTATAGTTTGTCTGCCTGTCAAAGATACAGCTGCCCTTATTTTGCCATGACATGTGTGATATTGTTGGAAAACTGAGATGCCTTATTATTCACAGATGTAAATATGGGCAAATCTGGCTTCCTTAAGGGCATTTTAACGGCTGCCACTTACAAACACTTGCAAATTAACATTAAAAGAGTCACATATCACACCGGGTGTTGAATATCATGTACAATCAGTTATGGAGATATTATGTGTAACATGATTTAGAGTAAATTGGTTTGTTATGACACATGTATAGTGGCACACATAGTATTCCTGTGTGTAGCAGCAGCTTTGTAAGAACTGTGGTTTAGGTTGTTGTGTTCTTGTAGATATAGCTCTTGGTTATAGTTATCTCTGAAGATTTTCAGTCAGGAATTACTGAATCAAATGGTTATGTAGTGCAGACTTTATTCCATAAGATGATGTCTCGACACTAGTGTGCCTTCTTAGGAGCGCTGCAGTTCTGTTTGGGGATATCCTTCAACCTGTCATACTGGTTAAGTCTACTCAGCGGCAAATTAGGTTCTCATAAGAGACAAATGAGTGCACAGCTCACCATTTGGTTTTAAAGATCCAGTAATTTATGCAGAATATTCCACATTTCCAAGCGAGGCTACTGAGAACTAAAAATTCTGTGCTATGAAATATCTCGTTGTTGTATTGTAGTGTTCTGTGTTTTTGAAAGTCTGTTTTCTTTCTGGATAATTTATAAAGCAATGTGTATGACATTGAACAGATGCAGTTTGACATTTACAAGATTTGGTCCAGTTTTGATTTTCATCTACAGTCCCTCAGTGGACACTATAAAACAACAAAAAAAAACTATAAAACAACAGTCATATAACATTGTCCATAGAGTCCAGAGTCACATGCACATGTGTTCAATTAAAAGTAACTCCTCCTTCAGTTATTTTTACTTTGGCTAAATATTTCTTGAAATTTTAATCACGTCACAGGTTAACACTCACGAGTCACACAGTTACCCAAACCTGGGTGTGACTGACACAAATCTGCCATGTCATGCTCTAGGTAGCCTTTGTGGTAATTTGAAGGGTGTGTCATTAGCTTGAGCATGTTTCTGTGAATGTGTGTGTGTCTGCTTTTCTGGCACATAGAGAAATGGGCAGAGTAGTCAGAAAATCTGCAGAACCTAAGAAACTGGGTTGCACTGTCCCTTACAAGATATGAAATGTGCTGTTCATTGTATAAGTATCAGTTATAAATGATAAATCCAAGTAAATTTTGTGATCCAAAGTTTAACCTTTCACCTAGTGCTATTAAGAGTTCCCCTCCCTTTGCTTCAAGACGATTTATCTTAAAAACTAATGGCAGTACTCCATGACATTTGAAATTTGTCCCTACAAAATGAATCTTCGTTTTTTGGATAAACCCATTGTCCTATCCCTGACGCTACCATCAATCATCCACTTTCATTAAGAAAGTATCAAAGTGTGATGTGGAGAGTGGCATGAAATTTCCTTAGTACCTTTATGTTCCACAGAGGTTAAACTTTTCCATTTTGAACACTTGTGCATCCACAGTTTGGCAGATATATTTTTATATAATCTAATCTAATCCTGTGTTTTCTGTTCTGTCACTAAGATATTCAATAAAGAAAACAAAATGGGGAAAAAAAAAATTTCTCCTGTAAGGAAAGACTTAATGGAAGAGAAGTGATGGTGCTTTGCAAATAAATTGCAGTTTCCTGTAAAATAAGGAAACATATAATCCAGACTCGTGCTAGTGATCAGACCTGTCCTCATACAACCAAATGATTAATAATGGCATTACAAAATTTCTGGTTCTTCGGGGAGAAGTTAACTAAGACTCTAACAATGTCAGTCAGTCCTCCCAAAATCAAACTTAATTTGATTTAGAGTTTATACATTCACACTAAATTTATTCACTTTTTTTTTTTTTAATGTACAGGAGAGTTAAGAAACCCATGATGGCTTATGTTAAATCTCACCTCAACAACAAAAAAGAAATTTAGATGATACAATATGAGATAGAATGAAAAAACAAAACAAAAAAAAATAACAGCATAAATAACGCAATGTATACAGAGGAATGATACAGATATTTAAATGACTCCATCAACCAGAAATACAAAGAAAATGGCATATAAACAAAAACACAAACCCTGATTTTCAGCCGAGAGCTTAATTATGCTTCTTTTAATTAAAAACAGGTAGCAAGGATGAGTTGTCAACCAAGTTTAAATTGTTGTAATGTTGCAGCATCCATTCAGATAAATCACAAAAACAAAGAGGTGTAATAGCATCAGTTAAACTTGTGTAGATATTGAATAATTGCTGGTGGCAGAATATGTATGTACATATACATGTTAGGAAACTGAATTAATTCTTGACACAATTCCACATCCACAGACAGTTGTCTGTCTGGTAATGTTTTTTCAAGATGTGTTTTGTAGTTGGTATGTCTTATTAAAAAGTTATGTCAACGCATTGACTTACAATGTTTTAGCCTCATTACATCTGCACTTAGCGATTAACAGAAACATTGCCTGTCTTTCATGTCCATTCCCTGCACACCTCTCTGACAGTTTGTAATGACATTCAAACATGTTCTGTAAAGAGTTAATTATATATAGCTTTTCCTTTTGTGTCTCTGTTGGGTGCAGTATTAATTTGGATACCAACGTCATGTCTATATTACAGGCAACCTTTCTTTATTATTGGCATAGTGCACCAGTTACAATGGCTTATCATAACTGTGCAGTGTGTGTCACCAATCTTATCTTACGGCCTGCGCACCACCATCAGTTGAAGCTGCTTTTGGCTCAATGAGTGACTAATATCCAGTCACAATTTTTCCAGTGTGTCACGCTGGTTAAAAAAGTAAGCAATGAGGTCCATTGCAGCAGTGATGCCTTCTAATGAATCATGTTTTTATCCTGGCTGTGCCTCTTACTATTAAACGTTATACTGGAATGATTGGTCTGACTGGTTGCAGAGTAATGCCCTGAAATAGGTCTGCCTGGCTCAATAGGCTGCCATTAATAAGTAGAACTGTCAACAGCTATGGAGAGGGAATCAAACCAGCAATGCCTGTTACATGAGGTGTCATATAACAGGTGTCATGTTGCTGTCAAAGTAATCACAGTTCTTTCTCTTCTTATCTATTTACCATCTATTTTAAAAGCAAAAAAACATTTTATGACTACAGTTGTACTTTTGCATTAACTAGATTTAATGACTTTTGCAGTTTACAAACATTCCTCTGCATATTTTTCATAAGATCTGGAGATTTTATGTTATTTTGCAATCAAAATTATGTTGAAAGTCATTCCCTTTTGATTTCCTGTAATTCAATAGCAGTGGGTAAAAATATTTGTGAAGGCACAGTGCAGCAGAAACATTAGAAGCAGAGCTGCAGCAGGAAGTAGAGTCTTGAGTGAGTGGCCAGAGGCAGATGTAACACTTTGCCAGAGCTTCAGTCTAAGATGCAATGTAAAGAGCTACCATGTTTTTGTTTTTGTTTTTTTGTTTTTGTTTTTTTTTCTTCAAGAGTGAGGCGGCTGGAAAAGACAAGCGGTTAGAAATAAATTTGACTGGATCTCTGGAGATACAGTTAACTGATCGTTAAGCTACGGGTGTAAAGCCAATCAGCAGTGGAAGTTTTGTCCTTACAGACAGAGACTTTGTTTTCTGTATAGTGTTTAAGCCCCTTAAAGGGGCTAACCTCTGAGAATGCTCTGGTTTCAAAGGTCGTATGTTTGGGTCATGTCTCCAAACAGAACCACTGACCTCCTCTGACTAAAAGCTGAGATCAGCCTGGGGAGGAATGTAGGTTGTCACCAGAGCTATTTTGGCAATGTACAGCCGCTAATGATTGTGATCACAGAGCAGAGCTCGGAGCAGTTGCTTTGCTTTCCTTTTTTCCTACCAGCAAGTTTGATCATGCAGCTCTCACTGGCACTGCAGGGATTAGAGAGTTAAACGAATGGCACGTCGGCTCCGCTTGCATTTTGCGTCAAGGAGAAGCAACACGGACCCTCTGTCAGAAAGCCTCAGCAGCCATGGTGAAGAGAGTGGAGTCAGTGTGTCAGCTTGTAGCCCCACAGAGAGTCTGGCGCACAGTTCTGTCCACTTGAAGGTGACTCCTCTGTCACCAGACTATACTATTTTACAACAGTACTCTTCAGTATTCATACCCAGGGTTAACGTTGGAGGATCCAATAAGAAGAGCATTCTGCAGATCTCGCTGCAGCCTTGTGGTAAACTCAGTGGAGAGCTGAATGGCAGTATAGAGGATGGAGACCAGGGAGTTAGTGACGGAGGAGCAGGTACTGGCTCTGATGGAGGCTCATGCAGCAGCAGCATGGCCAGTGATGCCGGGTACTGTAGCAGCAACAGCATCTTTGAACCAGAGGCTCAAGAAAAGCACAGGACCACCAAGGAGAGGAGTCTACGCTGCTGCAAGTCCAAGGTCCCACTGAGACGGTGCTCCTCCTTGGTTATATTTCCAAAGAGCCCCTGCAACACCCCACCTGCTTCCCCAGTTAGTCCAGTGGCTCTACCTGCTCTCCCATCAGCAAAAGGGCATCAGTCATCTCTTCAGACATCTGCCAGTGAATTCTTACAAAATGATGAGGAAGTGACTTACAAAGGGTCCACCACCACGGCAGTAAGTGGACTTCATCCTCCAAAAGGAAGCTGTTCAGCTGAATTCAGGGACACCAAACACATGGTGCAATTTAATATTCCTTTACAGGATGAATCAAAATGCAAAATGGAGGACAGGAATAAAGAACAGTCATTAACTCTAGACAGATCTAATCGTCACTCTAGCAGCGTGCTGCTGCACTTTGCCCACCAGAGACCAATGATATCCGGGAAGGGAGCTACAACCACAGCTACAGTCAATGTGGAATATCCTGATGCTTCTAATCCAGTCGCACAACCTGAGGGTGTACACGAACCTCACAAAAAACTGTATCGTAGTACCTCCGCTTGTTTGTTTTCCTCAACCAAACCATCAGAGAAAAACCACAATGTCTGTTCATACAGAAAAAGGCAGGAAAGGGCTGAGGAAAAACATTGTCATCATGCCATACAAAGGAGTTTTTCCCTGGAGGTGCCCTACCCTAACACTGGAATTTCTTGTCATGTTTCGAATCCAAAACTCAGTAGCCCCTGCTCTCCACATGTGCACATTCATTTGTCTCCCTGCTGCCCGGCTAAGTTGCCAAGCTCTGTTACTGATTTAAGTACAAGCCACAAAGTGAATAATACAGCAAAGAGTGCAGGTCAAACCACCAAGGTGAGTGTTAAGTTTCTTAAATGGATTTAGTTGATGCTCCCTGACCATCATGAATGAGCCATAAACCCTGAAACTTAACAATGACAACAAATATTTTTTTCCTTGATACGTGACACATAAAGGCTTGTTTAACTGGTTCAAGTAGATTCCACGCTGGTTTGGTTGACAGCTCAGGTGACGCCACTTTACTGTCATGAATACTGCAAATAATAAATCCATTAATGCAGGCACCACGCATCTTTGGCTTGCTGGTTCTAAAGAGATTATTTTTTACACTTGCGCAGTACTAGATATATTTCTATATTAAATAATGCTCTGTGATAATGCTGGTCTCCTTTACCGTTGCCACCATTGAAATCCTTAAAACTGTTTACTCATGGTCAGCCATTAGGCTCACCAGAAGATAGAGCGACATTCAATAACTGAGAAGATCGCTACAGTTAAGTCATGCAATTAACAAGCCCAATGTGGACAAACATTCAGACGTCTTCAGTTACATTACAGTAAATCCATTTGCATATTGGTTTTCCAAGAAAAAAAAACCGTGAATGACAACAAAAAGTTTCCCATATTTCATCTTCCAAGTCTTTTTATCTGTTGGTGTGTGAAATCATGGTCAATGTTAGAATAGTTCTCCATTTTTATTATTCTGTTAGCGCTATGAGTAATCGTCTTAAGTATTTACCCGAGCTAATTTTAGTGGTGGGAAAAGCAGTGCCCCTTGCTGATATAAATAAAGTGCCTCTGAAATATTCCCCCTGACTCCAGATAGTCTGGTGGTCTGTAGCACTGCCCAGTCCCGTGGATTCAAATTTAACAGCATGATACTAGAGCAGCGCACAGTCATGCCAGCCATCTGTGGACATGGTGTGTGTGTGTGTGTCTGCAAGTGTCTGTGTGTGTGTCAGTATGTTGGTGGTAATGTAATGTAGGCAGAATGGGAGCGTGAGCCTTTCCCAGTAAAAGGGTGGTGTGTTCCCTTCCCTGTGGGTCCCACTGCCAGGCAGTGTTTGTGAAGTATCAGGTGTCAGCCTCCCCTTTAGCAGGTTGTCAAGTAAGGTCTCCTCAAGTAATTATCTAGTTTGCTTACTTTTTAAATAACTAAATTTGCTTTTGTAAATAAAGATTATATTTTCATACTTTAAAAATCCCCCTGAAACATCACTGGTGACTAATAGAAGAAAGTAAAAAGTATGTTGTGTTTGTATTTTTGCACTTAAACTTTCATTTTTATTGTCCTTAAAGCATATTTAGTCCAGTGTCATATGACTCATCTCCCTCTTGGAAGTCTGCGTCAAACACCACACGTTTTGTTTACATTCGGACCATGTCCATTTACAGTGGAGCAATAATGGTGTGATTCGCATTCTCAAGGTGACTTTAATCAAGTGCATGATAATTCAAAGGAAAGAGTTTTTGTTTTTTTGTTTGTTTTTTTTAAACTGCTACTGATTTTATTGACTAAATGTGGCTAAATGAACTTACATTACATTTTTGCACCAAAGCAAAATCTATCTAAGCTAGATGTTTTTGTTAATGTCAGCTGTATTACTTCAGCTTCTCCCCGTGTTAAATTGTTTTTCAAATGCTTCTTCAAAAACAATGAAAAAGCTGCTAAACAATTTAGCTGAATGTGTCAGTTTGTGGTGCAGCTGACTGGCATTTAAAAAAAAAAAAAAAATTCAGCAATGGTCTGCTGTTCTTATCTGTAGCGCCCTCATAACCCCATATATCAAGTCATGAGTTAATGAACAACCAGGTTTGACCACATTACACAAGGAAGGTGAGAAGCATAAATCTCTCTGCTGTGTTTTGAACGGCATAAAGTCTTTACTTAAACAGAGCACAATTTAGTTCTTTATCAAGTGAATGATCAGGCATTTAATAAAGAGATAAGACATGATGAATGAAACTTTGTGAGGACCAACACTTAAGTATATCAAGTTGAACATGACCTATACACGTCCTTGTGGACTGTCCAAATTTGAGTGTGTACTTTTGTGCATCTGCCACAGTATTTGTGGTGAGGGTGGATGGCTGAATTTTCTAGTTCAAGCTGGAGCTCACATTCCTTTTCAAAGTGATAACATGACTGGACTATATCATAGGCTGTTTAATTTGTTCCTAGTGTCATACATTTATCTGTTAGCTTCTCTCCTACTCTGTGCTCATATTTTTAACACAGTAGAACGCACAATAAACCTGTTCTCATTAACATGTATTTCTCTTTCTGTTGTCCTACAATGGAACAAGTTTGAAAAAGTGACTGAAGCTTGGTCTATTGAGATGCATGCTAACTTACATGTAAACATGCATGTTAACATCCAAGTAATTTCCAAGTTGCTGAGTTAAAATTCAAGAAAATGCTATGGTGTGATTTTGTTGATATTTTCTTGTAAAATATCACCTAGAGAGGAAATTAGATGTGATGCAATATTATGGTATTTTTACAAATTTTTTTTTCTTTCTTTTTTTTTTTTTTTTTAAATGGCCCAAAAAGTGGGATTCTTGGGACTATTGTGTTCACATTGCAAGTTCATTTAAAGGAGGGCTTAGTTCACTTTGTTTAACAAATACAACCTTATAAAAGGAAGTTTCTGCATGTGTGCTTGTGTGAAAGAAAAAGGGTCACTCTTTAATGTAGGCTACAGTAGTAGTTTCTTTGGATTAAGGTGCTCCTGTCCACCAATCTTGCTGTTGTTACCAGTGGCCATGGTTCCTTCTGAATATTTTTTTCACTGTCCCAGTGTAATTGCATGTGACCTGTCTACAGCAGGGCTAAAACACGACTTTGTGCTTTGTGTTTATAATGAATAGGTTAATTGAACTACAACGTGGGCTTGAAGCACATCTTCAGATGTGGTCTTAGCAAACAAAACTAAGACTTTGCTGAAAAGACCACCACACTGCGGGCTGTAAATACCCTCTTAATAGAAACAGTTTGACATGAATTGCCAATTAATTTTGAAAGAGCAACAGCCAATGGGGAAACTGTGGAATTTACAGCCTTAAGCCAGTCAGCAACATTCACGATTATCGTGCCGGCCAACCTGCTGCGTTCCAGCCAAGAATCAAATTGTCCTTTCCCCCAGATCCTCAACACCAAGTTTAACTTTTAGTTGTGTTGAAAAAGTTGAATACAGCCAGCAGCCAGAATAAACACGACCTCTTCCTTTAAAATGGCTGTCCTTACCTTTTTTCCTTAACCCTTCCCAACAGTAAACATCATCCTTACAGCTCTAGCAGTCTCAAGAGCCAGCTTTTACCCCCCCACCCACACCCCACCCCCCACCCCGCAACCCAGGAAGTTTCTTTAAGATGGTTTCACTTTGGAGTAAATCCTGTCCATTAAAGATACATGAGCGACCTTGTCAGCTTTTCAAACTAGGAGAGATTGTCATTTGCATTCATCTTCAACTGTTTATGTACACTGAGTTGAGTTTATTAAACATTTGGTTCAGTTTTACAATTAATCCATGACTGTACAGTTTGGCTTGTTTGGAGTGTTAAGTTAGAAAGGGTGGCAGATATCAATCATTATTCCTGTAAACTACAGATTTAGTGGGTGACATGTTCTGGGCTGAGTGTACGATAAGATAAGTTGTGGTTTTAGAGGAAGGTAGCTCAGGTTAGTGTGGCACTAAAATGATGATGTTATTCTTCTAGATATTGTGTGTACATATATTGTAATTCATCACCAATTCACTTAAGATATACACTGGATTTATTAACTTAATTGAGACCTGGAAAACATCATAATGTGTAATTTACTCATGCAGAAACCCTTCATTTTCCTCGCAGCTCACAAGTGATCATATGCAACAGGAGGGAAACTAGTGAATGCTGACGTTCTAAATGAAACCACCACCTCTATAAAAATCAGTATTTTGAAAGATCTAATTTTCAGGGAAATATTGTGCAAATAATATAAAGCTTACAGTTGCTTACTGGAGATGATAAGCAACAGCTTGCCACAAAATAGCAATGATAACAAATATTGGACTAGAGTATATCAGTATAATGAAAATGTAAGGCAAAGCAGATAAGTTGTTGGCACATTTTACACACAGACGTAATTCTAAGTATACATAATTAAATACATTTTAATAAGCAGGAAATAGTATAAAGACATTAAAATACAAAGAAGGGAAGCATTTTCAAGGCAAATGTTAAGAACGTAATCACATATACAAGATAGGAGGGCAAGATGGTTTATCATGACTATTTGAGATTCAGCTGAGAGGATTTGTTGACTGTCTTTGCTTTGACTTGATAGTAAACTGGATATTTTTAGGTTTGGGGCTGTGTTGACCAAAATCAAAATCATCATGGGTTTTAGGAAGCTGCATTTTGACATTATTTTTCTATTTTTTGATATATTGTATCTCATGATGAATGGATTGATTGGGAAACAAAATCTGAACATCAGTCAATAGTGAACATTTAGACAATTAGACTAAATTTAGACTGTTTTTAGACAAACAGTCTGTAGTGTATATAAAAATTAAAAATCATTCCAAGACCTTCAGTGACACCAGTGCTCATTAAACTCACTTTTAAAAAAATTGGATTTATCACCCTAGTCATTGATTCCTTGCAAATCCTTGCAAAATTTTAAATACATATAGGTGAGTCATATGTGTTTCCAAAAATGTAATGGTTGTTCAGATTGTTCACTGCTGGTGTACATGTGGCTTTTTTTTAACCTGGATTTAAGGGCTTTACTCGGTTGCACTGTTAGAAGCGCAAGGACAGGAAAAAGGAGGCCTACATCTATATTTGTTAGCGTAAACACTATACCACCCTATGTCTAACCTGCCGAGGTGTTAATTTGGTCACAGGGCTGGCTCCCACAGTGCAGTATGTTAGCCTCCAGCCTTCAAGGCTGTAACGGCTGCGATCAAGGCATGCAGTGAATGTGTTTAGTGTTCAAAGCACAGACAGTTTATCTGACAAATGCTGCATTATTTTGGTCACCATTTCCCCTGCAGTAACACAGTGCAGCCATTCATTCTGTGCTGATAAACACATTCCTGTCAAGGCTACTAACTAAATATATATGGAAGTTGATCAAGTCAACTGACAAGTAGGGGAATGGTGAAGTGTTATTGTTGAGATTTTCAATGAGTTTTTGTGACATGTAGGAAACAGACTGTATGCTCCTATACTGCAGTGGTTCTCCATGCTCTAAAGCATGGAAAAGTCCACTGTGTGCATGTGCATGTCAGCACACGTGTACAGATAATATTGTCATGAAAATCTGTGTGTGACTCTCTTTCTCTCCCTGTCAGACACGTGATGACTTCCTGGGGCAGGTGGATGTCCCCTTAAATCAGATACCCGTGAGTCCTAGGTTGCAGGAAATCCTTGTTCTTTGCATGTCACTGTGTCGTGTATGTTGCCTTTGTTGTAGCTTTTACTGTACAAGCTCTTGACCTCAATTTCACCCACATTGGCATGTAAATATAAACATGTACACCCTTATTCTAGTGTCTGTTCCACTTCGTTATCTATAGTTTTGGAAACACAGTCTGTCATGTTTATGTTATGTCCCTGCTTTTGTTTTATTATAAATACAACGCCCACAAATTAGCCCTCATGGTACACTGTCATCATTGTTTCATGTAATGGTATCTTTAAATATACTCTGTTTTGATACAGTGCCAAGCAGTGGATTTATTTATGTACCTGAAAAGATTTTTATCGTTTTTTGTTTGTTTCTCAGACAGAAAATCCTAATACAGAAAGGCCATACACATTCAAGGATTTTCTGCTTCACCCACGGAGGTTGGCATGATTTCATGGTTATTTAATCTTTTAATTTTTTTCTGTTTTACATTCCATTTTTATATGTTTATTTTTTAGAGAAATCATAATGGCTATTTTATTTTTTAAACATTCCTGACAATATTTATTTGTTGCTTGTTCAAAAAATTTACTTTTTTGTCTCATAGTCACAAGTCCAGAGTCAAAGGTCATCTACGTCTCAAAATGACCTACCTGCCAAAAAACTCAGAGGAAGAAACAGCAGATCAGACTGAGGACACTGACGTAAGTTTGGCTAATCTTCACAAATATTATATATAACACCCTCTCTTTTTTGAGCATATGTGAGAAAAGTTGATAGATTTTAGATCTCAGTCATTCTGAATTTGTCTTTCTGAAAATGTGAACTTTTTATTATTGTTTTAAATGTGCTCTGATTCAAATTAAAGACGACCACAATTGTAAACAAAGGCAACCTTCAAAATAATCTTGTGGTATTTTTGTTCTGTTCTATTTTACTTGTGCATTTTTTTTAGTCACAGCAGGTACAATCATTGTGTCTTGTCACTGAATATATATAATATAACAAGTATAGAACTTATTTTATACAAGTCTACACTTTTTTTTTTTACTGAAAACTGTATAAAAAAACATCTGTTACATGCTTATTAGTTTTGACCTTGGGTTATTTAGATGACAAATCATTGACAACACATGTAATCTTGGCAAAGTCATTGTTTTCACCATGCACAACATTTTTAACAATCAAAGGTTGTTGGAGAAATATGAGATATGAAATATGAGCTATTTCTGATTGGATTGCTTTGCAACTTTAATCTTGTCTTACACGAAATCAAGGAGGCCACTTTATGCGTAACCCACTGTGTGACGGCCTTTGTAAAATATGCTGATGACTCAAAGCTCTAGTCATCATACTAGCCATTGAATTTTCTTCAAGGTGCCAGATCTTGGTGTGTGCACTTAAACAGCTGGTTTTAGGATATTGTCTCCATGAAGTCTGTGCCACCTCTTGTGAAACTTTTGAAATATGTCGTGCAGCCTGGTTGGGAGCTGCTGGAGTCTCAGGACATGTCAGGGCCCAGACAAAGCCAGGTGCTGCCCCCGCTGCCCCACGGCTGGGAGGAGCGTCAGGACAACCTGGGAAGGATCTACTTTGTCAATCATGAGAGCAGAACCACACAGTGGCAACGGCCCACAATCCAGTAAGACTTCTCCTGTCTTCCCAGCGAAGGTACATCAATTTCTTTGTCGGTGCCGTACTGAGTGTGTGTGTGTGTGTGTGTGTGTGTGTGTGTGTGTGTGTGTGTGTGTGTGTGTGTGTGTGTGTGTGTGCGCGCGTCCTAAACAGGGACAGTGATTTGGAGATGCAAAGGAGACAGAACAATAACACAGAGGTGGAGCATGCATTTATTGCACGCAGACAGATCTCAGACCCGGATGAAAACACCACACAAGAGTCTCCTGAGGTAAATTTCACTTTTTTGACAATATTACATTTACACACATTTTACTGTGTCCTGCTTGTACCATATTACTGGACCATTTAATCTTGATCAGTTCACTGTTTTGTCACAGTGTTTTTGTTCACTTTCACTACTTTTGTAGTATTAAAAAGTAGAAACCAACTGCAAGTATCCAGTGAACCATTCAGCAGCTAAAGAGCCAGATATTTCCCTCAAGAGTAGAAATGACTCTAAAAGGGGAGGATAATGAATATTAGACTTCAGCAGAGTGAGAATATCATAACACAAGCTAATCACTAATTTTTAAAAATGCTCATTATGTGAGTGTGTGTAATGGAGGAAGTTTTGTCTGTTTACTGTGTAGATTCTCTGCCATTCTCCAGTCAGTTATTGTGGTGTAGTTGTCACAGTTTCGTAGTTCAGAGTCCTGTACTACAACTGCAATTATGCGGTTAATTAAGTGGTCACATGACATTAGTTATCCGGAAGTCAACCAAGGGTTTCCCAAGCATGATCACGAGAAAATGGGCAGTGTTTGCATCATATGATCAGTTGCAAACATGGACAAGTCTGCTCGGAGCAAAGAGGCATTTTTTTACAAATAAAGAGCAAACTGTGATATTTGACAAGTACAACAAGTTAACGCAGGTTTAAAGCAGTTAACAGTTAAAACAGTTGTAGCTGCCAAATGTAGGAAGGACAGCTGGCAGACAATTGCAGGCTGTGTGATTTTGTAATGGCCTATAATATCACTGCCCCATCATTAGAACACAAGTAGATTTGATTATAATTACATTTGTGTTTTCCATTAAATGAGTGTGTTACTTACTTAGTCTTATGGCGTGTATGACAAACTTAGTCTGATTATTTCAGCTGCAACCCCGGCAGTGTCATACCCTGCTTTTGAGTGGGTTAGGTGTGCAGTTGCCACGAAGTGAACCAATGTCATAATCCTGAAGTAGTAGTACAGGACTCAGGTTTGTGCTCAGCCTCAGCATTAACACTTGTATTAAGGAAAACCACTTTCATTAACTCTAACCAAACTAACTTGTTGGCTTTCTATAAAACAGGACTCACAGTCCTACAGTCGTTACATAAACTGGGTGATTTGTCATTGAATCTGACCTTGGTTCAGCCTCACAGTGTCTCTTTTTACTCATCTTTTAGAGCTGGGAGATCATAGCAGAAGACGACTCCACATTGTACGACAGCAATAACCAGCTCATGTCACCAACAGCCCACATACCTGTAGAGTTCCACTCCTTCTGTGGCGATCTGAGAAACATGCAAGTTTCAGGGGCCACAGCTGGCGAGCAGTGTTCCTCCCAGACGGTGAGTCATGTTGTTTGCAGCATAAGGTTCTGGTTACCTAAATTGAGAGGAAGGGAGACTTGTAATGCAATTAATATGAACCACAAGCTTTCATGCAGAGTGGAAAGTATATTTGCATTAATGGCCAAATGATGGTTGCTGTCTTTGACATTCTTCCCCTCTGCTGCAGGATCATGCTAGTAGTTCAAGCCATTCCAGTCTAAGAGGAAATGCCCAGACTTCAGCTGGAGAGGAACATCCTGTTAATCCTGTGGTGAGTATTTCACTCTCTGTGGAAATCAATCCCTCCTATATTCTGTCTTTCAACAAAATGCTGTTCATCAGTCATCAGTTTTAAAGATTTACAGGTTTATTCTTTAATCGCCAAGGCTTCTGTCATCTTCCTGTGGTCTGGAAGTTAACAAAATGTTCAGTGAGATTATGTTTTGCTTTGTTAGATATTACAGAATTTAATGAGCTTTAGGGTTTCAGTATTGATCTCTGGTTTCAATTTTTGTGTCATTCGATAGCTGTTTCCAACCTCTAGTGGGCTGCCTCCAGGCTGGGAGGAGAAGCGAGATAATAAAGGAAGACGCTACTATGTTAATCACATTAGTCGAGCCACAACATGGACACGACCCATTGTTCAGGTACACAATAGACTTTCTTATTCATATCATCTTCACATCTTATTCTTTTTTTTTTTTTTTTTGATTCCTTCAGATTGAACTGAAACCTGAAAAAGGCACCTCATTGGTGTATTTTCTTGTCTTTGGACAGACACCCTCAGAGTTACCACCAGCACAGAGTGGTGCAGGTTTACCCCAAAGCCCCACACCATCCCAAACGATTGTGTCCCCAGACACATCTCCTCAGCAAACGCCAAGCCCCGAAGACATATCAGGCTTCTTGCCGGCTGGTTGGGAGGTTCGCAGTGCTCCCAATGGAAGACCCTTTTTCATTGACCACAACACAAAGACGACTACATGGGTGAGAGCAGTAGACAAGGTTCAAAACAAGTTCTCGACAGATGCAAAGCAAGTAGTTTTTTGTTTTCCACAACAAGAAAGGGTCTTAGTTAATTGAAATATGTGAAAACCAGAGTGCTTATCAGTATCTCTCTGACTATTTCTTGTGTGAGCATTTCCTGTTGGACGGGAACAAATATTGTCATGTGTTCCTCTGAACAGGAAGATCCCAGGCTAAAGATTCCTGTACAGATGAGGAGGAGACCCTCACTTGACCCCACTGATCTTGGACCTCTGCCGGTAAGTTCGTCAGTGACAGAAAATCTGTAACCAATCAATTCAAAAGCATTGATCAAAGTTAGGCTTTGGATTTCAGGCAAAAATCATATATGGTGCCTGAATGTGCTCAGTCTTGTAAATCATTGTCTGACCTGATAGTAATGATTCTTGTATTTAATACTCTAAATGCACCTTATTGTCTTCATTACTAGCCTGGTTGGGAGGAGAGAGTCCACACTGATGGGAGGATATTCTACATAGATCACAGTGAGTCTAACATGTAAAACCAAAAAAAAAAAAAATCTTGGAGTCATATGTGACAATCAATGTGTTAATGAATGGCCTTTGATGTATTGTATATTACAGACACCAGGACCACACAATGGGATGATCCCAGATTACAGAACTCAGCTGTAACTGGACCAGTAAGTATAGATTGTATTTGACAGATTATTCAGCAGAAACATAACATTTGCTTACAATAAAGACAGTTCTGTCTTTATTCATAATTGGTTTCCTATGAATATTTGCCATTGACCACAGTTTAGGTCATTAAGTTAAGATAGATTTTCCTGTTACTGAACAAGTTCTTTGTTCATTACAGGCTGTGCCTTATTCCAGGGATTATAAACAGAAGTATGACTACTTCCGAAAGAAGCTGAAGAAACCAGTGAGTGTCTTCATTGGACTTCTGTTGTTTACATGATTGTTAACTTCGCAAATGTTTAAAAAAAAATAAACAAATGATTGTTAATATCTCTTTTTTTACCTCTGCTATCAGTTTCCCAGTCTCACTTTTAAATATGCTATGTGCTACGTAGGCTGACATCCCAAACCGCTTTGAGATGAAGCTGAGGCGAAATGCCGTGCTGGAGGACTCATACCGACGCATCCTCTCAGTTAAGAGGGCAGATCTGTTGAAGGCACGGTTGTGGGTGGAGTTTGAGGGAGAAAAAGGGCTGGACTACGGCGGCCTTGCTAGAGAGTGGTTCTTCCTCATGTCCAAGGAGATGTTCAACCCGTACTATGGACTGTTTGAATATTCTGCTACGTGAGTCCAACCACTGTCTCTGTTGTAAACCCTATCTGTCGGCATTTGGTGTCTGAGTTGTACTTGGTGTATTTTGTTGTTATTTGTTGTTTGCACTGTTTAACTGAGATATGACTGGTTGAGGTCACCTAGCTGTAAAGACCCCAACTCTCTGATGGGCCACTCAAATGTGGAAGAAAACATGCCAGTGCTCTTATTGAGATGAATAGTACATGAAAGACATTGAGGGTAGATGTTCAGCATCCAGGGTCCTTGTGCGGCTCTCAAAGTCATTACCTCTGTGTGTTTACACAGTGCAGGCAATATTTAAAAACTCAGATGTCCCTTCTTCTCTTTCACAGTGAAAACCTACCAACGCAGCCTAGAAAGTTATTTTAAAATGGAAAATAAGTTGGAACCAACATCTTTGTTCATTAATCCTCTTTGCATCAATGAAAATGCAGACTTCATTTTATGTTAATGGAAACATAATTCATATAAAAGACAGGGACAAGACTATTTTTAAAAAAATGTTATCTTGTTATTTATCATGTGATGTGTATTTCAGGGACAACTACACACTGCAGATTAACCCTAACTCAGGTTTATGTAATGAAGACCACCTGTCCTACTTCAAGTTCATCGGCCGTGTAGCAGGCATGGCTGTTTATCATGGAAAACTGCTCGATGGTGAGTGCTTAAAAAAATTTAAGATATTTGACAGCAACAGCAGTGACAAAGTCAAGTGTATGTTATAAACTCTAATGCCTCTGTTTTGTGGTATTCAAAGCTTTCTTCATTCGGCCTTTCTACAAGATGATGCTGCAAAAGCCAATCACCCTCCAGGACATGGAGTCTGTTGTGAGTATCACTTTTTTCAACAGAATAATTTAAGGTGACACATAGCATCAGGATCCTCAAATTACTGATGATCTGGGTGATTTTTATTTTGTTAAATGTGACTTTGTGACTCTTTAAAGTCAATTCTTAAAAGGCGTCTTTAAAAAAAAAAAAAAAATCAATTAAAAAAAAAAGTTTTATTGGTTGTTAATTCATTTTATTGTTAATTATTTTTTAATTTGATATTTTTTACTAATGGTGTTGATTAGTTTTAATATTTATGAGGTAACAAGAATGTTGCCACTCATATTTGAATAGTCTTGATGTTTGATGTGGGGCAATTAACAAACACAATTCAACTATAAGCCATCATCACAGTGAGAAACAGTGGTAATGCAGGTACCATATGTATATATGTACCTAGATGAGGTTACAACATTATTACTTGATATTGTATATTTGTGAAAGAACAGAGCAACTTACTTAGGAGTGAAAAAGCATTGTTTTGAAATGTACTATACAAATAAAGTTAATTATCATTTTTATTTTTCAGGACAGTGAATATTTCAACTCCTTGATGTGGATTTTGGAGAATGACCCAACAGACTTGGATTTGAGGTTCACCATTGATGAGGAGCTGTTTGGGCAGGTTTGCATGACAACTTGTTTCTGCCTCAACAATTTCCCTGTGTGATAAATGGTTTTCTGTTGTCATATGTCTTATAATATACCGCATTATTCCTGTTCAGACTCACCAGCATGAACTGAAGCCAGGTGGTGCTGAGATTGTTGTCACTAATGAAAACAAGAGGGAGTACATCCAGTAAGCAACACAGCTCCTGTTTTAAAAAAAAAAAATTACTGTTCATTTATGGTTTGATGCTAATCTACTGTTTTGTGTTTGACAGTCTAGTGATGCAGTGGAGGTTTGTGAACAGGATACAGAAGCAGATGACTGCTTTCAAGGAGGTAATGTAGTAAAACATTTGTACAGCTGTTCGAAGACTTTTATAAATTAAAAAATTAATAGATAAAAAATCTGACACATTTTTGTGTTTTAGGGATTCTTTGAGTTGATACCACAAGATCTGATCAAGATCTTTGATGAGAATGAGCTGGAGGTGAGTTATCAGTTCAGATCTGATGTGTTGAAATTGATCAGTCCAGAAAGATGAGCAATGATCTGTATACCTGCCTTCTGTCCTTCCACAGCTGCTCATGTGTGGTCTTGGAGATGTGGATGTGAACGACTGGAGAGAGAACACCAAGTACAAGAACGGCTACTGCGCCAACCATGCAGTTATCCAGTGGTTTTGGAAAGTAAGACATCTTTCCATGCCTGGAGCCATTAAACCAGAGCTGGATGGCATGGATGTGTCTGTATTTTTCCTCCATTAAGAAGAGCTTTGAATGACTTATTTATGTGTGTGTTTTCTGTTGTATTGTTGTAGACGGTGTTGGTCATGGATGCAGAAAAGCGAATCCGGCTCCTACAGTTTGTGACAGGAACATCCAGGGTCCCAATGAATGGCTTTGCAGAACTCTATGGTGAGATGATCTGTTGTGTTTTGTGTTACCACCAACTACATTTGTGCTATGTCTGTTTTGCTCTAGATTGTTCTTCTTCTCTTCTTTCCACGTGTCCACTCAGCACAAATAATTATTCTCATCTTGTCCAAATGACTCATACACTTGTCTTCAATTTATAGGTGGCTTTAATTTTGTTGTAAATCAATTCAAGTCAAAATTGTGTTGTTTGTGTTTGTCTGATGTTTGATGTTTTAATTTTCCAGGGTCTAATGGACCACAGCTGTTCACCATCGAGCAGTGGGGAACACGTGATAAGCTCCCCCGAGCCCACACATGGTGAGCACTCAGTGATTTATTTTTGTTTTTTTTATAATATCAAGCACAGTTATGTTTACCAATTTGCTCTTAACTATTTTCAAATTTGCTGAAAGTGCATACTGACATTTAAAGGGGCTAAAGGAGATCGTGTCAGGTCAAAAATGCTTACATTGCGTTAAACTTTACAGTTCAGCTACTATTGTTACTCATTGTGACAATGATGGGCCTACAGTGTATGGGGCCTGTACTGTCTCTAAAAATTGATGATGATTTTACAACCTTGTGTACATGGGATCCATATCTCTGCATATAAGGTTAGAAAATGTGTATATATGGGGCTTTAGGGGATCTAGAAGGAGCAAGAAAATGGAAACATTCTTAGTTGTACATCAACCCCGATTGACACAACACTGAAGAGGAATATTTTCTAGAGCTCAGCTCACACTAAAGTTTTGTGTGGCTGTGATAAAGACTAACTGATAAAAAGGGCGAGTACAATATTTAATTGAAGTCATCACTGAAAAACTAAAAGAAAATTTAATGTTAATTCCTAAAAATTTATATTTTTATGGCTCCTACTTGGATCTGATCTTTACCTTGGTTGACTTGTCTTCGTCTTTACGTTTGCCTCCAGCTTCAACCGGCTGGACCTTCCTCCTTATGAGTCTTTTGAGGAACTGAGGGAGAAACTTCACATCGCCATTGAGAATGCACAAGGCTTTGACGGGGTGGATTAATGCCAGCACAGTAAATGAGCTGAACTGACATTTACTGCCATCAGAGTAAAGCTAAGCAGCATTGTGTGCTGATGTTAATGAGATAATTGATCTGTGCATCAGACTTGGATCTTAACCTGCCAGTTGTGTGACAGATGAAGGACAGTCACACAGCTCCCACTTTGGTCCTCTGATGGGGCACGTGGAGAAAATCAGACGTTAAATCAGGAGAGACGGTTGTATTTTATCCCTCCACGTGTTGTAATGTTTACAAATCAGCTTATCTTGTTTTTTGATTCTGTGGTATAAGTCGCTCAAAAGTGTATTCACTTTTATTTTTTCTGCTAAAAGGCTGAAATATTTAAAGAACATGGATTTGTCTAATGACAATATTATATAAATCAATGTGAATGTAGAGCTTAAAACTTAAAAAACATTTGTTTAATTTGGGCTGAATTGCCTCAGAAACACATAATGCTGAGCTTCTCACATCAGGTACCTATGGGACTTGTAGTTATGTTGCTTCTCTAGGAAAACTATTAACTTGTTGCTTTCACTACATGACTACATGTTCAGTGAACTGTCCAAAATCGCTTAAAACGTGACATTGACTCAGCTGTAAGAGGATGTCATCCAGAGGTTTTAAAATCAAACCATGAAAATATTTGACTTCACATCTGTTTTGAGACGCATTACTACAAAGTTTTTGTGATGAATGTGTTTAAGGAAATAAACAACCAATTATATACAAACGAACGAAAGAAAAAGATATATTAAAGAAGTAGCAAATAGATAAGTAAGTAAAATAAAGAAAATAATACATTATAATACATACTAAAATGTAACAAAATTTCCAGATTTATTAGGTTTCCACCTTGGTCATATTTCTTCAGGATCAACACAACAGACTTTTCTATTCAAGTTATGCCCATATGTCTGAAAATCTAACCAAATTCTTCCAACAAAACTGACTCCAATAACAAATAGTAGTTTTCCATGGTGTTCGGCAAATCATTTTCCCCAGAGACAACCGTATTATTTTCCCAGTCCTCATTTCGCTTCTTCTGATTTGCTGTTTGAAAGGAATTACTTGGTGTTGTATTCAGTTACAGGGGCATCTAAAAGGATTAATTATTCCATCCCCTAAATTCTCAAAATTAATGTCTTTTATGACTTTTCAAAAAAAAAAAAAAAGAAGTAGAAATCTTGCTGTTAAAAATGACTCTCACACTCTGAAGCTTTGACCTATTTCGCTGCCCATATACTTAATTTTTTGTCATCCAAATTTGGGGTAATATGGCTTTTTTTAACAACAAAACATGGATATGAATTGGTAATTCAACTTAAATAAAACAGATGTGAAGATGTTTTCTCTCCCATTTTCTTTTCATTTAAATTCTACACATAATTATACATTTTTCATTCCAGCATATTAGAAACGCTGAAGCAGGGAATCCAAAATATGTGCCTCAAAAACATATACAGTATATAGCATAACAGAAAATGTGCAGGTTATATACAAGTTTGAGCAACTGCACTTAAACAAAGTGTGTCAGTGTATCAATTATGCATTATAGTAGTGATGTACCAATACCAGGACCAGTTATAGGCTAAACTAATTATACTGTTTGTATCTGTGTAGTCCACAGATCGAAAGTGACTACATTCAGTGTTAGACTGTGCTGAAATACTAGGCATAATTGTGTATATATTTACAGAACAATTGAATATCACTTGATTTCACATATATTGCATAAATATATTGTACATTCAAATATATCTTTTCCTTCTACAAACTGAAAAAGCATCTGTTGTTAAAATTGTTAAAGTAAAAAGGGGTTGGTAGCGCACCTCAGCATATGCATCCTTTATTGTTTTTCCTTCATTATCAGTAGCATCTAATACCCAAGTTCAACACTGAATGTTTATGTATCAAAAAAATGTATATAGTCACATTATATATATATCCTGAGCAGTAGCTTACAGAAACCTTCTCAGACTGACCTTATACTTTATGTTAAACACGTTTTGTTGCCTTTTGTCAATGAGTGATATCATTTTGTTTTCTTCTACTCATCATGGGTGTCTAATTGCAGCACAGTGCTCTGTTTTTAAGAGTACAACTTTAACATTTGTTTTGTTGGTTGTTAAAATGTGTACAGATTATTTTCAAAATGCGTAATCACTTAATACCTTTGTAAGAAAGTAACAATTCTTAAGCAGTAGTTTTAACGTTTTCTGAATGGTAAAACATGTTTACACTGCCTGCCATGTTTACAGGTTGTTGAATAAGGAAGATATCGTGGGCTAGTTCTTGTTTCTGACAACACAATTTTATACTTATGCTTTTATAAAGTGAAGCACTTTGTTAATATCGCAGTCTTACTTCTGAACTGTCTGAATCTTTGCTAATCTGTCACATGCTGACTGCTTAAATCACCCTTTAAAAGCATGATCCTATGCTTCAAGTGCACGTGTTCAAACGTTTACATGTGAACATTGCTTAAAATAAGCATTCTCTTCTTTCACAGATATTTAAAATTGAATACAGAGGCCTTTGTAAAATATTGTAGAATCTGATTTGTGTTTATTGATGTTATCTCTAAATTGAAGTACTGATATATATGCATTGTTCTCTACTGAGGAATATTGAATGGATCAAAACTTAATTTGTCATGTATCAAATTTTATTATTATACAATTTTATTATAACACCTAGAAGTGCATTACAATAACCTAGCTTCAGCATATATATATGCATATGCTGGAGCTAACAGTTAAAAGGGTGAAATGAACTGTAGCTGTTAAATTCCAACTTGATGACATAACTCACCAAACTGATTATGAATATATTTGAAGGAAAATAAAATGTAAAAACAATCCTCCAGTGTCTGAACCCTCAGTGGCTCCTGGTTTTAGAGAAGCAACTTGCTTGGCTGCTCGTTGTGTTGTCGGTGAATGTGAATGTGTGTTTTGTAAGTGTAGGTTCAGTCACTTAGATCAGAAAAGAACTTCATAAATGCTTTTTACAGTTTTTCTCTACTGATTTGATGTACTTCTGCCAACTGGACACACAAACTTAAAATTCATTTTTGCATTTTATGTGACGATTATCTCAGCATTTCCTTTTAATTTTTCATTCATTTCACAGACGTATTGTGTCTGTATGATCAAACCATATTCATGTGCAGCTTGTACAGTGGATGATTCAGGTGAAGGCGGGTGCAGTATTGAATTGCACCAGTTGGGGGAGATGAAACTCACTATTCTTCCCGAGAGGCATCACCTAACATTTCCGCTTCTTCATAAAAACTAAACTTGTTTCAAATCATATTAGCTCTTGTGAATCAGTTGTTCCCCATGGATATGACTTTTTACACCTAATTGTTGAATACCTCTCATTGGTTTCATCATGGGATTCATTTAAATCACATTTCCCTGCATGTCAGATCTGAGAGCACAGTCTAACATTTATCTCAAGCTAATTTAGTTGTGGTCAAATATTAATCAGTGATCTTTCCTGAGAGCTTGTTAACCTACAGTAGTGGGTGTTATACATATGTACTGTTGGCTTGGTTAACCACAGAGCAGTGCAAGAAGAAGCCCCAACATCTCTGGTTTGAGACTCCTATGTATGATTCAGCTGAACAGCCAGGGCCCTAATTTCTATGCAACCCCCTATTGTGGCACTAAAATCCCCTCTCCTCCACGTAGGTCAGTAGAGCGGTCACACACGATTCAGGCCGGCCTTTTGGACACTTCTGGGGTCAGTGGGGATGGGCTTGTATTGAAGCAGGAAGACAAGGGCTTCAGCCAATAGCAGCAGGCATTGGTAGAGTGGTGTCCCCTTTACCCACAACCTTACCAACATTCATAACCTGATAATGACTTTTACTCCATCGATCTGGCCTCAGAGCCTGACCCGAGTTCACATGCGAGCCGACCATCACTCCACCCACAAACTGTGCCATATTGGCAACTGCCGAAACTGAATTCTTGATTAATTAAACACCCTGGGGAGATCCTCGCTGGCCATGAATGAGGCCAGGCTCTTGCTTTCTCACGTTATGTAAGAAAGGACCCTGAATCCTAAACTGAGGCTCTGGTCACTTATTAGGTTATGTATTACAGTGCAAGTACTGTGAAGAGGAAAGGTATCAATATATCAAACAAAAAGGTTATCAATGTATGTGACAGAGTTTATTGTGGCAGATGTCATTTGATTGATTCACTATTTTATGATTAGTTGAATAATTTTACATTTTTAACCAGTATATATTAAAAAAATATATATATTGTACATTTAATTGTAAATGGAAGAGGAATGTGAACATTTTGTTTGTTTTGTGTTTTTTTTATCAGTGAAACTTGTTATCTGGCCAAAGTTACTCCTGAGTTTCAATTTTGAAACGAGTTGCGTCTGTTTCTCCAAAACAAATTCAGAATGAATATGTCTCTTCAGTGTCAAGTGAAGAAATTGTGATGATGATTCTCAGTTCAGCTTCAACTATGAAATATAGCAATAGAAACCTTCAAAAATACATTGTAGGATTATTAATATGCCATATACAGGTGTTGTCAACAGCTTCCGCGACAGTGCATATATTCAGTTAATATCAATAATATTTCTCTTCTATTTTTCAGCATAAACCTTAATTTAAGAGTGAATCTGTCTCTGTGATTGAATCAGCACTTTTGCTTTTGTTTCTGTTTTCTCTGATTGGCTGGACATCACAGCTGGGGAACAGCTTTACTGCTGAATAAGGGTTCATAGAGGGATAACAGGGGGAGGACCGTGGGAGGGAGGTGGTTTGATCTCTCTCCACAATAAGTGATGGACGTTGGATCAATATCGACATTGACACAGCAGCTGTCCTGCTCCTATCAATGCTTCCTAGTAATTACAGGGCCCAGTTTTAAAGGACAAGAGACAAACTCATTTCCATTAACATTTTCTTTCAGTCTGCAGAGACCATTTGGAGTGCGGTTGGTCTCTGATACTGGAGGATCTGCTCTCATCAATAAAGCTTCTGTTCTATTGATAAAGAAAAGTGAAAGATTCTTGGTGGAGCAACCAAGACCATTGAACATGGATCAGTGAGGGTTTTGTTATCAGGCCCACTTTATACAGAAAAACATTTAAGTTATTGATGAGAAGCGTACAGTAAATACACTAAAAAGTGGGCAACATTAAGGAAGATTGTTCAACTTAATTTTGACATATTTTGTAGCCAAAAAAATTTACTGGATGCTGCATTTTTACCTGCCTTGTTTTAAAAATGGTCTTTGTATAGAAATGTATATGGTGCATATTCCTAAATAAATCTATGCTCAAACATATAACCACAAGCGAGGAGGCAGTTGGAGCCCAGATCTAATTTTCTCAAGGCTAACATGGCCATGAGCAGGGAGATGTGACTTGACTAGTTTCAGAGAATATTTTATTTTTTACCTCAGTGCATTTATCTGACATCTGTAGTTTCTTTACAGATGTATCAAATATAATGCAATACTGACCAAAGAAGTAAGGTAGTGTTTTCTAACATTGCTTCTATTTTTTATCTGTGAATAAAACACAGAAAACAGAGGAAAGATAGTATCATACAGCACTATCATCAGCTTCACGGCTGATCCATCATTTCAATTGTCAGTGTTGTTTTCTTTATTCACTGACTGAGTGTTGTTTCTAAAAACAACATGTTAACATATTAGAATTACTTGTTTTGTCTGAACAGTGAAAAACCCCCAAAATGTAGAGTTTATTATCATAGACACGGAGGAAACTGTTTTCAGTTCATTTTCCAAAGTTTTCCTTAAAATAGTCTCAAAAACTTAGTCAAATGTCAAATTGCCAATAACTTAATCATCTAATTGGTTCATCAGCTCTATGGAGGTCTGGTTCATGTCTGGGTGCCTAGTTATTTAAATAGCTCAACACTGCATCGTGTATTTTATTTTTCTTTGAGGATAATTGTGAATGTTTTCATCACATTGAGGTTTATATATATATTAAGGATATTTTTGTGCTGTGGCAAAAAAAAAAAAAAAAAAAAAAAAAATGCCAGGAATAAAAGTTGACGGTGATAAACACACGTGTTTCCTGGTGTCTCTGCAGCCAGAGGGCGCCGGACCAAAGGCTTCACTGTGACCTGGAGCTGTAGTGAGGTGTGTGTGTCCGTCCCAGAGGAGGGAAACATCCTCCTGCAGCTCGACACCGGTGCCTCCCGTCAGTAGCAGCGCGGCTCATCTGGAGGGAACAACTGTGAGAGAGTAGCTAGCATGCATGGACACACTATGTAAATGGCGCCTTTAACAAGGAAATTATATCAGCGTCTGCTGTTCTTTGCGGTTTTTCTTCCAATCTCAGGTAAGAAGCATTTCTATTTGTTTGTGAGTTTTGTGAAGACACTGACTAACTCAGCCGATGTCGGTGATGTTTGTCCGCGGAGCCTCGACAGGAGCTGGACGTTTAACTTTGATGGCTCCTCTGTAACTTAACGGTCGACGGTTAGAGCGATCAACTGCCGCCGAGAAACATCAAGCTAACTTCACCCAAACACCAACAAACCGGACTCTTCATCGGCCTGAATAGGTGTTTTTTAATGACACCGAAGGCTAAATTATAATGATTGACTGTCCGGTTTTAGCTAATTCAACTGTCAGTCAACTAAGAAACTTCGTCTGCTTTTATTTTTCCAACCTTCAACATTATTTTATAAAATTTTTTTTTTTTAATTTTAAGCAACTTCAACAGTTTTAAAATATGCTTAAAAAACATAATACCAAACCACCTCGGTCCAATACAATCTAATATAAAGTATTAGCAATATTAAAAGTGGATTTTCAGAAATTAGCTACTATTTTGCTACTTAAAGCTCATGCTGATGTTTAAAGTGTATAATAAGTATTTCACCACAGCGTGACATGGTGATCGTCTAACCAGAATCATACAGAGCTGAAAAATGGGATCAGCAGCTTGTCTGTCCCATGAAAACAACGCACTAATACAAAATCAATGTGTGTATCAAACATGGAGCTGGTGTCAGAGATAAATGGCTCAGGAAAGACACAGGCTTCATGCATGTCCCTCTCCTTTGATCTGGGAGAAAACCCCTGTAAAAACCCCTGTAATATGAATATTTCTGTAGTTGCAGGCTGCAATGGTTTTGCTCTGAATTAGAGGTAAAGCAGCTGCAACATGTCATGTTTTTATACATTAAATTGTCTTTTAGGAATGAGACAGTGTCTCTCTCTATTCAGCCCTCAAAGGTCACATTAATGAAGCATTACATAAAGTTCATGCTGAGAGTTGGGTAATGGGTTTCTGTGTAGACTACAGGGACTAATAGGATCAACTGTTTCACCTCCAGCTAGTGACTTTATGAGCCATAAGTAATTGGATTAAAGCAGAGCAGAAAGCTACAATGTGATTACTGTACAGGACAGTAAACCTCCCACTGGCACACCTCCAAGCCTCAAATGTGATACTTCACTTTAGTAGGGTATTTTAATCCGTGTCACACTTGTATCCACACTGTGAACACTGATAATACCCATGCACAGGATATTCAGTTACAGCCTCCAGTGTGTGTAATTTTCAGAAAAAAAGCAGTGTGTAAATTCTTTAAGCTCTTTATTGAGCTGACAGTGCCCTTCTCCTCTGCCCTGGAACAAGGCCCCCATCCTGATAACCACCATCATTTCTCATGTGCTTCTCTGTCTGTTTGCCCTTCTCTGTCTGCAGGTGTTTTATGCTTTAGTGAGTTGTTTTTCATCAAGGAGCCCCATGATGTCACGGTCATGCGAAAAGAAGCCGTTATTTTGGACTGTCAAGCGCATGGAGAGGCACCCATTGATGTCAGATGGCTCAAGAATGGAGTGAAAGTGGTGGAGAATGAACGGATGTACCTGCTCTCCAATGGCTCCCTTTATATTTCAGAAGTGGAGGGCAGAAGAGGAGACAAATCAGATGAAGGTTTCTATCAGTGCCTTGCTCAGAACAAGTACGGAGCAATCCTGAGCCAGAAAGCCCGTCTTACAATCGCAAGTGAGTATCATGCTGGAATTACATTGGACATGTAGCTGTGTGAAGGGCCATGAGATGTGAACTGATGATGGAAGGACTCAAATGTCTGTAGTGTTGTGATTTGCAAAAATCTCTAGATGAGATCCAAATCTCCCTGCATGAATCATACAAAGAGGTTTACACAGAGCTCAGTTCTGACCATTTTATTTATTTGCCTTTTTTGCTGCTCAGTGTTGCATCCAGGACCACTTTGGTAGTGGTAGTAGGAAGAAGTACAAAGTCTTCAAAGTTTGAGCCCAAGATGATACTGTTTGGAAGGGCTAATATGCCCATTGGTGTGTTAATGAAGAAGCAGGAGATTTGAAAGGTCAGGAGCTGTCCAGGATACCGGCCCTGCAATGCTAAAGAGCAGATGACCCCTATTCACAGGCCAGGGCTTTCATGTTATTGCACCCTGATCGCTTGAGGAATTGTTCTTTTGGAATGCTTTCTCCTCCAGCACTGTGCGAGTTGGCCTTGTATTTTAAAGGGGGTGGGGGTGTGTGGGGAAGCTTCAGGCAGTGTTAGTCTTTTGGGTCCTTATATCCCCTCCTCCTACCCTACAGGCCATGCATCTTGCTCTATAATGTATGTTAACCCTTTTACCATGCATGCAACGCATTCCCATCTCCACTAAAACATGCATTTTTGACATTCAATTTTCCATTCATTTTAATGGGGCAGAAAATAGCTGTTTTGCATATCTTGTCCTGTGATTATAGTCCTAGTTTCATATTAATTCCATGGTGGAAGATTAACTTTCCTCCCAAAGTGTGATGCTGATGTTGGAAGATCCCAGTAGTTGACGAAAAGTGTAACTCTTGACTTGAAGATTAACTCATGATTTCCTCTATGTAAACTTTTGTCATCTGTCAATGAAGTTTTGGTTTACGAAACTTTATGGACAAATAGATGGCAATCAGTGTGAGTTACAGTTTTGTTTTTTTTTTTTAAAAAGTTGCACCTACATGCAATTCTCTCGGGTAGACGTCCCAGTCTTAATTGAGATATTTGCTGGTACTTAAAAGTATATGTAGTATATGTAATTAATTGAGTAGTTTACCTGCTTTATAGAAGTCAAGAGGTGATAAAGGCTGCCTGTAAGCTTTACTAGTCTGTTTTAAAATGGCACTTAGACATGCTGGAGGGTCTATCTGGAAGCTCATAAAATTTGCACATACCTGAGAAATGCTCAGTTTAAGGACACAGAGGTAGCTGTGGGGGTTGTTGCGAGTGGTGTGCACACACACATACATGCACACACACAAATGTGAATTGTCGTTTCCCAGTACCATTGCCCTGCCATGAGAGTCTAAATGACCAAACTTTATTGCAGGCCTTACCAGGTCAGTAGGGGCTGGAGGCTTTGCACATAATTGTTTTCTGCCTCACTACTCCAGTGAAAGAGTGAAAAGCTTTTCACTCTAACCGTTTTTGTCCACATTACCCCCCAGTGCTGGCAAAAGAAAAGGGCTTCTTTGGTGACAGTTATTTCTCCTGGTGTCAGTAGATGGAACAACTAGACCTGTTTACCACAGCAAAGCTAATTACATTAACTGTAAAAGTTTAGGAAGGGAGGTTGTTTCCAGGTTTACATTTTGATTGAAATGTTGTGGTCACAATCTTCATTAAACAGCATGATTCTCTTGTGTGACCTGTCTATTCCATCAGAGTTGTTGGTAATGACTGTGTCATTTGTTTTTGGTCTCTTTTAACAGGAGAAGGACTGTAAATGAAATTTAGTTGAACATGAACATTTAAATCCAAGTGTCACAAGGTCTTTTCTCAGGCCTCTGTATCTTCTTTTCATGGCTATAGATAAATATCTCTCTATATCCATTATGCTACCATTTCCTTCTATATACCTAAGTTCTTTATAAGATGTAATTCAAGATAACGATCACAGGGATGTTTTAGATCTCAAGTATAGGATGGTACAATGCTCATATGTTAAAGCTGTGGACCTGCTAGTTCTTCCTTGAGGAATGCGATGGTGATGAAGGGTAACCTGAAACAGTGGGCTGCTAAAGCGCAAAGGTGAGAGGGGATTTAGCCCTGATGAAAAGGTATGTGACACATGAGCCTTATCATGTGACTTTTGTCAATAGACCTCAGATTGATGGGGATTTCAGTCGTGAGATTGCCTCCTGAGTTGCCTCCCTTTTCTTTCTCCTTGCACCATGTGTTCACACATATAAATGGCATGAAAGCAGAGGAAAATGTGAGATTTATCAAAAACCAGGTATGGTTTGGTTGTTGCACACAAGTTAGTGTATATTTGTAAATGTGGCACGATTAGGTTGTCAGAATTTCTCAGAGGTGTTAACATTTCAATCAGGGTAGTGTCACACATGTGGTTAGTGTAAAAAAGATATTTGAAGGAGCTTTTCCAGCTTATTTAAAAAGTTCATTTTACCTCAGGTCACAACCACAGCTTTATTTTAGGTGGGTAGAGAATGTGTCTGACTTGCATTTGAAACGATTAGAAACCCCAATAAGCTGAAAGTAAACCTTGCATAGCATGTGCTGTGATGTGAATGAATGAATCCCTTAAAGTTATAATTTGCAACTTTTTCACATTAAAATTTACACCTTGGTCGTTTTCAACTATATATTTTAATTGGATGCTATCACAGGGAAAAACCAAGCAAATGTTTGGCAGTTCATCTCTCAGAACTCCAAGTTTTCCTGTGTCCATCAAATAGCATTGGCGATCACTGATTTTTAATGTGAAACTGCTTTTTCAATGTTTCCACCAGTTTTAAAAACCTGAATGTCTGGAGTATAAGTTATCAGAGAAACAATCAAAACAAAGGTTAGCAGTCTCAGCTTTCAGCCATTCCCTGACATCCTCTGTCTTCTGCATGGCGTAGACGAAACGCTGACTTTTAATGTTAAAGTGGTTTATTCTTGAGAGCAGACCTCTGTGGATAATTTGGCTCCCAGTGAAAACCTCCTGAAGAACTGACACTGAAAGAATCAAAAGGGGTTGGTAAAGATAACCCTTGCCATGATCGCATGTTACTCCAAAAATGTCACCAAACGCTGTCTTTTGTTATTGTTTTGATTGAAAGACCCCTACTGGCAGAAGTTGCATACTGTGCATTTAATGAGACAGCTCAAAGCCTGGAGTCTTGTTTTTCTCCTCTGCTGGACGTGAAAGGTTACCATAGTTCCCCTGAACACCCTAAAGGTCAAAGGTTTCTTAAAATTGTTCAATAGAAGGAGTGCAGTGAGACATAGTCTAGTTGCATCAGTTTCTGCAATAGTCTCTAATCTGTGGGTCCAATTTTGTTTTAATGAACATTTCTTTTTTATCTTTAAATACAAATTTCGTCAAATGTTTTTATTTATCTTCCCATAACTTGTTTCTCTAATATACCAGGATAGAGGATAAAAGTGTTGTTAAAAACAGAATGTAGCTATATACAGATTGACTTTTTTAACTCCATGTTCTGAACTGGAGATTGAAGACAATAAAGCCACTGTCTGTGGTGAGTGGAGGGTTGCTGCTGAGTGATTGGAAAACTTTGGAGCAGAGATAAGAGATTGGAGGAGGGGATGAATGGTTCTTCCAACACCACTCCCCCACCACCATGTCAGTGCTTTGAGAGGTCACACTGCTCATGGGAATAGTTCTTTGTTAAGCTTGGCCATTGGTCACTTGACTATCCTGCAGCCTGTGTGGAGCAGCAGCACATCTGCCAACCAGCTAGTGATTGATTTGTGGGCTCAGCTTTGCATTCTTCTCCTCCTTGCTTATCAGCCCTTTTTTTTTTTTTCTATAGCCCTTTATTAATGTTCTGTGGGGTCATTTAACATTGTAAAGGACCCAATACTCAATTAAATAGTGGTGTCTTTCAGCAGGAGTTGTAGAAGTTAGGTTAGAATAAATGTAAAATCAACTTATTTTGGTGTTACAAGCGGTGCTCTTCAGTTCACAGGAACAGGATCCATGAGAGCGGCACATGTAAAACTTCTGAGTCTTGTTTTAGTAAGTCAGTGAAGGTTTTTCATGGGCCTCCTGATGCTGAAGGCAATCAATTTCACATGCTGCCTGGAGGATGAGGAAAGGATGATCAATTTTAATGTGTCCCCTAAAAGGTGGGATCCTGGGGGTGAATTGGGGTGGGGGTGGTTGTGGGGTGTCATTGCCATCCACATAGGATGAGGAGATGACCACAAGCTGCTTGTCATTCACAATGTTGAAACTATATTGACGTGGATATACTGTCTCTGAAAACATTGATGACAACCAAAAAAAGACTTTGGATGTCTTCTTTAAAATTAATACTCTACAGTGGAAAAATAAAATTTGGATTTAGCAAAAGAGCACCTATTATTTGACAGTTTCATAATTATATCATTTTCCAGCACATGTTCCCATTCCTAAATCACAGCTATGCATTTTAGGTATGACTTATATATGAAGTGTATCTAACAGCTCACAATCTAAAGGTAAAGTATACTATGCTGTGTTGTGCTCTGGCTTAGAGACTGACAACAGTAACCAGAGGAGAGATGGCTGAACTAATTCCTGGTATTTGTAAGGGAAACTTTGTTTGGGACTGACCTGTCCACTGACCTTCAGTTTGTTGAGGTGCTGCATCAACAGACCCATCTGTTGCAAGTTGTGGGGAAGCAAACACAGCTTTGGTTCACTTTAGACCACTGGGAGAACATACTGTAAAAAAACATGGACAAACTAATTGAATTTTTAAGTATTTATTTCATCGTGTAAGGCAAAATCATTTTAGTTTTAAGAGTTTGATTTAACATGGCAATATTTTGCGTATTAAACTTGATGTCTTAAATGCTGATTTAGAAAGAGAAAAACAAGACTTTCACTGAGGCAGCTTTTTAATTCATCATATTGTGATTCTAGCTGTAGTCTTGCAGCAGCTGGTGTGCATGTGTTGTTATATTTGTTGTAATAGCAGCTACTGGTGGATGTCAATGATACAGCAGAAAAGGATATTATTACAAAACAACATTTAAGAACACATGCACCATGAGCCAGTGGCTCACTTGGTCGACCACATACCATAAAAGCTTAGTTCTAACCACAGTGGTCCGGGTTGTTGTACGCCATGCCCACTTTCTCTCCCTTCTCTCCTCTTTCTGTCTCACATTCACTGTGGCTATCAAAATAAAGACACATAAATACATTTTTAAAAAAAACTTTCACATCTGCAGAGTGATGTGAGAGCTTTATAGGCAGTTTGTGGGATAGCTGTGCTCATTTTGTGTGGTCATGCACAGCCCTACAGAGTTGAGTGCTAGGCAGGATTTGTGGAGGTCAGAGGTGAGAGGTGAGATTGCTGAGCAGGGCAGATGGTCACACCGGTTTTTTCATGCTTTTGGGGAATAGGCAGAGGTATTTATTCTGAGCTTCAGTTTGCCAAAATGTTATAGCAAACAAGACCAAGTTTTATACTCATATATTTTAATGTAATAAAGAAAATGGAAAACACATACTCTCTGGGAAACTATTTATATGAGTGAATTGTATGAGTGAATACACAAAATTAAAATGAATCACAAAGAACTTCCTGTGTTAGCTTTGATAATTTCAGCAGCACATTAGATGTCCCTTAGTAAACATCATTCCACAACACAGAAGATCAGCTTCTTATTTTCAGTTGGGAGTGCTCTGTCCAATTTTCGACAAACCCTAACAGTTATAGATTTTCCACCTTGTCTTAGTAGTTTATCAATAATCAATGATTATCCTGCTGTTTGTCAAACCAGCATCATTTGACAGAATGGAAAGGCAAAGTAGAGAAGCAGAGGATCAGTGACACTCATCTCTCACGCCCTGCAGTAATATCACTTAAGGACACTAATGGCATTTTTGTAAGAGACTGTGTTAAAATCTGGGGGTGGGGTATACTTCTGTCTTCACATCAAACAACCACAGTGGAGCAAAGAAGTTAGGAATGATTGAATGTGACCATGCTGAAAAGAGCTGATCCTAACAACAGATTGTCCAACACGAACAATATTTAACGCATAGACCTGATTTTCGCTAATGGTCTGGGAAAAGTCGTAATGCATTGAATGTTTTATGACTTAAACTTATGACACAAATGTTTTTTCTAAGCAAAAGTTACCACAACATGGAGTTATATGTCTATGGAAAAATATACTATAAGGCTGACCATATGCAATTCAGTACAAAAATTAGGGTTGGTTGTGTGCAAGTCATATAGTCAGTAGTCACAGTCATCGTAGTCAATTAACTTTTCATTTATCCATTTTAAAGTTGTCCACATAGATGTATCTATTTGTTGGTTCCATGGAGCATCTTCAAAGGATTGTGGCAGAATAGATTTTAGATGGTTTTTGGTGTTTTTCTGACAGTGTTAATTTGATACCTTGCTTCCTGCTCCTTTCTGTTTCCTCTTTCACAAATGCTGATGGAAGGAAACTCTGGCTGTGGACACAGAGGCTAAAGAGCATCACAATGTGTTTGTTCATCTGATAGTTAGGCGATAGTTTTATCCTGAAACCAGGCATCTTGAAACTGAGACTGACTGAAATTAGAAATAATGAAATTTGATTGAATACAAACTTATACAACTTTATTTTTCTGGCCCATTGAAAAAATCCATTTCACTTTATTGATTTATCCATTTCTCTTTTCCTGGAGCATTTGCTGTATTTGTGGTATTGAATTTAATGTTAGCATGCTGTGATGCACACTGTTTTTTGTAGTTTTTTTGTGTTGCCTTCAGTATTTGCTCTCTATCAGAACAGCAGTGCAATTGATTTCTTTTAACAAATGATTGATCTCAGGCTTCTTCAGGCTTTTGAGCACAACGGGGGATGGGACACTAGTGTGTGACCTTAATGGCTTTTAGGACTTTTATGGCCCAAGAGGAACCACTGTCAAAGGGAGTATTATTCACAAAAAGAACTAAAACAACTTAAATCATTATAAAAATGCATACACTTCTGTTGACTGTTTGGTTCACTATAAAAAGCTTTATTGTAATTCACGTCAGGCCTCATTTGCTTACTGCTCAGCTGGTGGCTGACAACAGCTCAGTTTCAGGGAAACCCTATCCATGCAGGATGTAACTGTTCCACTCCAGTCATCACCTTCCTGCAGCACTCAGCAGGTCTGTAGCTTTAGGTAATAGGGATCTCTGTTTTCTGAGGTCCACTAGATCTGACTGAGATGGATGGATGTTTGAAATGCATCAATATGTTTGGAGAGTGAGGGCGGTAAATCAAAAGGGCCATCTGTGAAAAGAGATTTTATACTAACATTTTGAATTTCTTGAATAAATATTTTTATATTAATAATGATTCAAATCCTTAATTATATTTCCTCACTTATTTAAGAGCTTCTCTCTAACCCTGACTTTGTGAGCAGTTTGGGATGGCTTTTTACTGATTTCATTCGTGGGCATGCCACGAGAATGCTGTGGTGTTATGTTAAAGCAAGGTTTAGGACAACAAATGGAGAGAAATACAATACCAGCTTGCACAACAAAGAAACACCTCAAGGCAAAGGAGTTTCCTTTGACATTATCTTTAAAAAAACAACATGTTGGGGATAAAACCATGAATACTCTCTTTAGCTGTGTGTATTAGTAGAAGCTGAACATCTGGGCCAATACTCAATTATTGTATTATGGCAAATGTTCAAGCAAGAAAAAGGTGATAAATCTTTCGAGGGATATCTGAACTTTTGAAAGTTTGAAAGTCCTAAGATGTAAACCATAAATTTGGGGCTTCAATTAACAATTATCTTAACAATCACATAATATGCTATAATTAGTTTTATTAAATCTATGAATGAAATGTTGTTGCCTTGAAAAATCAATGAAGCGATTGATCTATTATCATAATACAAATAGTAATCAACTAATTGCTTCAGTTCTACATTTGTTTATTGGGATTTATTTACAGTATATATTATTCCCATTAGATAAAAGAAAGGCTTTTTACAATTGTAATTTGACGCACATTTCTGCATATGTAAAAAAGCCTTTCATTTACATTGGTTGATTGTTGTTCTTTTTGCTGCAGGTATCTCCTCTTTTGCAATCCAGCCAACATCCGTAGTGGTAATTGAAGGCTCAGTCGCCAGGTTTTCCTGCAAAATCAGTGCCCACCCTCCTCCCATCATCACTTGGGAGCTCAATCGTGTCACATTACCCCTTGCCACTGAAAGGTATACACCCCGTTGTTTTGAGTTAAACTCCTATCCATTATCAGTTGTTAGAGATATTTGATGTGTAATTGCTCAATATTGTAGTAGTAAGTAATAAAAGTTGCACCTCTCATCCAGAATCACAGTCCTGCCCAGTGGTGTTCTTCAGATACATGGAGTGCAGCGAGCGGATGCTGGAAATTACCGCTGCATCGCCACCAACATTGCCAGCCGCCGTCGAAGCACAGAGGCCACCCTCACTGTCACCCCAGGTATGACACCTAACTCTTGTTTGATAAATGTATTCCATCATCATTCTCCATTAATAGCTTGGCAGTCTATCACAAGAGAGAGACTGTTTGTTGACAATGATAACCTACATCTAAGCTAAAAGGGTATGTAATAGGATGAGTGTTAAATTTCAGAAGAGAATACTTTTGAAAGCTATAACTAAAAAAACAATTCTGCAATATTACAGTAAGGTTCATGTTGAATTGACAAAACTGTGTGCCCTAAAGCTGACTTCCTCCATGTCTCTCTCTCTCTCTCTGCAGCTCCCAATCACAAACTTCCCCAGAGGCCGCGCATCATCGCTGGGCCACAGAACATTTCAGTGTCGCTGCACCAGAGTGCCATCCTGGAGTGCATGGCCACAGGCAATCCCCGACCCATCATTTCCTGGAGCCGAGCTGACAGCAAGTCTATTGATGTTTACAACACCAAAGTGTTGGGAAACGGCAATCTCATTATCACAGACATCAAGCCCCAGCATGAAGGAGTTTATATGTGCAGAGCCACAACTCCTGGCACACGAAACTACACTGTTGCCTCAGCCAATGTCACTGTGTTAGGTAAAGATATTCAGAATACAGAAGTCAGTTTTTCATGATTCATAATTCGATCTTCATATATGTATATGTTTCTCACTGATATTGTTCTTCAAAAAGCACCACCCTCTTTGGTGGAGTGGCCAGAGAGCCTGACACGTCCTCGTGCTGGCACTGCCCGCTTTGTGTGCCAAGCTGAAGGAGTACCAACACCTCAAATCACTTGGCTCAAGAACGGAGAGAAAGTTCACTCCAATGGTCGAATCAAGATGTACAACAGGTATCTCACTTACATCATTACACTTACATTATTTAAAAGATGCTGTATGTTATCAAATAAAATAATTTTCTTTATGAACACAAACACTAACTCCTTTAAGGATGAGTCATTGTTGACCAATTTAAAACAGTTTAGATAAATAATTCATCACTGCCCCAAATATGGGAAGGAAACAGAATAATTTAAAGCAGTACAAGTGGAGTTTTACTTGGTTTCCCTATAATTTGCTCCTGCTCCTTTTTCAACTGTCATTGCTTGTAATTATAGAATAACCTGGTATAGGAGCCTCAGGATGAAGCATCTATGTGCATAGTCTTCATCTCTGTTTGTGTACATCCATCAGCAAACTGGTGATCAATCAGATCATCCCTGAGGATGATGCCATCTATCAGTGCCAGGCAGAGAATCATCAGGGATCAGTCCTCTCCATGGCAAGGCTAATTGTGGTGATGTCAGAGGATCGACCAAGCGCGCCCAGGAATATCCGAGCTGACACGGTGTCGAGCTCTGCCATCCTTCTGGCTTGGGAGAGGCCTCTATATAACGCAGATAAAGTTATTGCTTACTCAGTGCACTACATGAAGGCTGAAGGTGAGTGGTTGAATTACAGGGACAAAAGGGGAGGAAGGAAATTGTTCCCACATTATGACGTTTTAGGTTTATGATCTTTCCAGTCTCAGGAAACAGCTGTTCAGACCTTAAATTTTGCCTTTTACAGATTTCATATCTTGGCTTGGACCTCTCACTTGCTGTAGTATTATTAAATTAAAGGACAACAAATAGAGCAAAATACAATACTGGCTTTACAACACTTTCAAATTCATTTGACATTATCTTACAATACATTTCATTGATATGATCTATATAGTAGGAAAGAGCAATCCTGGAACTAAAGTTTTTGCTCACCATGTGTTGTCAATGCTATGTTGGTGGGCAAAGGTTAAAGAAATGGAGTACTCCTTCAGAATGAAGTATAACAATGACTTTTCTTGACAAACGCTGGTTAGCCATGTATAGACCATAGCCCTGAGGAGTTTCAAGATGGAGGGTCCCTTCCTTTTGGCTGGTAAAATGCAGGATGCAGAAAAAACTCTTCACAAAAAGCACAACGGCTACAGTGTGGCAGCAGAAAAGCCTGAGAGCCTTTCAGCTTTCCTGGGAACTCTCACTGCTAACAACAAGAGTCACATTCAAACAATACAACATTTCAGAAAAAACTTGAGCTTGTTCATTCAAGCACTGCACTTAATTATAATGCCACTGACTTCCATTGTGGGGGACTTACATAATTCACCCAGCAAAAAAGAAACACCTGCTAGATTTTGTTTTGGATAAGGAGGTCAAAATAAAAAGAACAAGCTGAAAAAATTCTTTCTGGTTTACTTTCAATGATTTTCTGCACTTAATTCAGATTTAGCGACACAATATGCTTGGCCCCAGTCACAAAGAGTGGCTGTTCATTGACATTGACAGAGAATCAGACTGTCAGCACCTGAGAACGAAAAGAGGAACTAATTAGTCTGTGTGATGGAGTGTCCAAAAGTGTGCATTCTGTGAGGGCAGTGGGGGATTGTGAATTAGACAGGAAGGCAGAATTTTCAGGGAGACTGGTAGACGCATTAAGACTGTGCTTTTTTGTTTACTTTGAAGTACCTTGTTTACTAAGTCAAAAATCAGACCAGCTTGTTGTTTTTTTTCTCTCAGAGTCCAAACACACCTTTTGTGTGGCTTGGAGATGAATGTCAGTGTATTCTCTAAATATTACAGGAAATAAAGAGTCTAGCTGTACAATATTTTGTAAAGACACGATCCTACATGAAAAAGATTTGACCAAAGAAGCAAAATTGTACTGGTGTGTTACAAAATTAGACAAGGTATATACAGCATTGTCTTATTTTATTTCTCAAGTGTGTTACTTTACATAGCAACAACATAAGCCTTTGGCATATTTTTACACCTTTTTTGTTAACTTTGAGGACTTTGATATCCCACTTTATATGTTTTTTGCAAAAGCAGCATTATTGCCACAAAATGTTGTAATTTAGCCAAATGAATGTGGAAATCTTAAATAAAAATAGGTAGAAGAAATAGAAATAAGAGCTGTTCATTCGGTTTACATTGATAAGAAATTGTGATCATTTCAACTCTCACTGATTTCTCATTCTTCCAGGACTAAACAACGAGGAATATCAAGTTGTCATTGGAAATGATACAACTCGCTACATTATTGACGACCTTGAGCCGGCTCATAACTACACCTTCTATGTAGTTGCCTACATGCCCATGGGGGCCAGTCGTATGTCGGACCACGTGTTCCAGCACACGCTTGAGGATGGTGAGGCATACACCCAGTGAAGATCATAGAAAATATAGTCAATCCCACTCTAAATACAAAATCAAAAAACAGGGAGGGAGTGGAGTATTTGAGCTTTTAACGTGTTAGACACTCACTCCAGTGGTGAGTCTGTTTGTTAATGTGCTGTTTCAACTGCAGTGATTTGACTTTATTGTTGACATAAGAAACAATCAAATTATTTGTATGCAGAGTGTGTATATGTGTGTGTCTATTTATCCAGGATGTGTGTGTCTCATGCCCTGGAGTGTTTGAACTCCATGCAAACATCATTTGTTCATAGTCTTGGCCTGTTGGTCAAAGGCGGCCAAGTGTTTGTTCCACGAAAGTAATTAAATTATATTAGATACATCGGCACAGGCAGGGAAAGCCCAAGCTCTAAAGTGGGGAGTAAATTGAATTTCTTTTAATAAGTTAATCATGCATCATTGTTGTCAGATGTTCACATTAATATTACTTTAAAGCAGGATGAGAGTAGTTACAACACTCTGTTACGCAGTCACAATTATTTCCACAACCAACTGCAGCCACCATGATTTACTTTGTCTTCCAGTTTCCAAGATCAGTTTGCATTAGGGCAGGCAATATGGACGAAATCCTCTCATTGGATATTCAACTTTACATCATAATCCTCTACATGCCCTGGAAAATGTATTTTAAAAAGTTTGTAGACTAAATAACCAGACAGGAACGTAATTTTTAGAATTCAGATACTAAAATTCAATAGTTGATGGGTCTTATTGATTCAAAAGTGCCTTGTTGTTCATGGATGTCCAACACTACCAACAATAGCCTAATACAACCAGAGATATTAAAGGAATCTTTACAGTATAAACAGGGGGGCAAAATGATATTATATCTTCCTGACACCCAGCCCTTGTTTGCTTCTTTTCCTCTGGACCAGCACAAAATATCAACAATCTGAACAGAGGAGACATATTTAATATTTTAAGTTAATATCACAGATGCATTTTTCGTGCATAGTATGGTGGGTTGGTCATCTTAGTTTTACTGCATGATAAAAGACTTTTTTCAGTCTTAATCTATGTGTTGTTTTTGTTTGACCACAGTTCCCCTTCGTGCCCCTGAGCTCAGCCTTACCAGCCATAGCCCCACAGACATCCAGGTGTCTTGGCAGCCTCTTCCAGACAAGCTGAGTCGTGGCCAAGTCACTGCCTATCGTTTGTCCTATCGCACCAGTGCTGAGAATTCAGTCTCACAGATAGAGCTACCTGGAGAGAAGACCCAACATCTCTTGGAAGACCTGCAACCTGACACCATCTACCTTCTGCGTATAGTTGCTTCCACCAGTGTAGGGTGGGGCGAGCAGTCTGCCTGGACATCTCATCGCACTCCAAAGGATTCCAGTGCTCGAGGTACAACATCAGGAAGAGTGAACTTTCTGTGGTGATTTCTAAAATGGTCATTTCAAACATACAAATTTATTGAATATTAGCATCTACACGTAGAGGATGTAACCGCAAAAGGAATTATCACTGAATTCCTCAGTTTAAACCATGGGTCAGAGCAAAGAGAAGAGCTTGTTCTAATAATCTTGTTAAGGCTTTGCGTTTGTTACTCTGTGACCTTTGCCCTCCACTGTCAGTAACACTGGAAGGGCTTCAGTCAAGGGTCATAAAGGGAGCAACTCAGGCCTTCGGGTGGGAAAGAGTATATGGCTGTGTAGAGCTACATCTGAAGCTTTGAGGTGGGAGGAGGGGAGGATTCATTTTTCCTGCCCATCTCTATTTCCCTGTCTCCAGTTTAAACTCACACAGGAGTCTTCTAGTGGTAAACTTCATTCTCCTCATTTCTAAAAGAAAAATGTGTGAAATCACTCTCTGGACTGTTAGTGGCTGTCTTTAGTCTGCAGTGTGAAACAGCTGGTTAAGCATCAGATGGTGAGGCTGGTCAGGATCCTCCTCTGAGAAGACACTTTTAATTTTCTAAGAACAAGGGTTGTAGTTTCCTGCAGCACAGTATGAAAAAAGCATGCCAGCAGCACCATTTATTTTGATTTGAGAATATTATTTTGGTTACGTAGATGTATAGCTGCAGTGTTTTTATATTGAATCATTTGAAAATACTTGATTTAGTTTGGGATCATAAATCCATCTTGCAATATCATTATCAACAGCCAATTTTTTTCTGAAATTTTCCTCTATAGTTCCTTTGGCTCCTGAGCTGCATTTGGAGGCTTTAAACTGCACCACTATTTTGGTGTGCTGGCAGTTGGCACCCAGAAACTCAGCTGGTCTGCAAGGCTACAGACTCTTCTACCATGAGGAGAGCCAGCCTGAGAACGCCCCGGTTCAACTGCGTGCCTCGGATAATAGATACACCATTGGAGGCCTTGGTGAGTTTTGTTTTGCATCATTTGAGTTTTCCTGTACCTTAGTGGTGTGCAGGACAAGATACACAGTACTGTCTTGTGAAAACCATTAATCTACAACACATAACAGAACACTTTACATTAACTAAAAGTCTGATCTCATGATATTTAGAGGCAAGACACTTACTCACATTTTAATTAAAACCTCCATGTCTTATGAATCAATTAACTGATTCAAGTTCAAAAAGTCTTCAGTGCAACAGTTCATGGTGGACAAATTTGGTTAAAAGCAACAGCAACATCATTTGACAGCCAAGCTTATGAGTGATTAATTGGCTTAAGTCTTGTCATGTGTCAAGCAAAGATTCATGAAGTGTGGAACAGAACAGCACCACATCCCACTTTCATGACCTCTCAACCTCTGTGAGGGGATCTATGTGTGTGTGTCTTTTCAGCAGCTGCTGGATAGTGTTTGCTGCAAATCACAGCTCTTCTGGCCTTTAGGTCAGATTCATTTTGGCTTTTTTGTTTGAGAGAGGAAAGGGGGCTCAGGCCAACACAGTGGACAACTGACCATCTGTGGCCAGAGGGGGTCAACCAGGTGGTCAGCAGCTGAAGTGTAAATCAGGAGGCTCAGTGTTGGAACAGGATCAGAAAGAGAGAAAGAAAGGAACTATAAATTAGTATAGGTGTTAACTCTAACTCCTGCAGGCATTTAGTTAGTTAGATATAAAGTTCAGTGGTTTAAACAGCACGACTGCACAAAGCACCTACTGTGAAACTTACTACTCCCATTTCTATAAATAATGCTGACACTTGAAATAATTTTTTATTCATTGGTTTTCTTTCTGAATATTGAGTTTTATTGGCATAATGGTTGTATTGTTGTGTGTGTCACCTGAATGTTTTTTCCAAGGCTCCTTCTTGCTTAATAAGATAATTCTGAATATTGAATACATGTGGGAAGAAGAGGAAGCTGCAGTCACAGCTGACAATAAATGTTAAGGCAATCAGCAAAATTAGAATGGAACATTAAAAACAGAGCTTTAGCTGAAGAAAGATCTTTTTGTTCCTTTTTGATAAAGGAGCTTTGCAAGGCTGTGTTTTGAAGAGAGGAAAGCTGTTTTGTGGAGGCTGATTTACTATGTGTTTTATGACTGCTTTGAGCAGTGTTGCTGGAGGAGCATTGACATCAAAGACTCTCATTGTGTTTGGCTTTGAGTGCCACAAAGATAGTTTATTAGTCAAGACTTAAAGGAAATGCAGCCTCTCACCAACTGAGCTGTTGGTTAAACAATGAGCTTGTCTTGTGAGCTCACTATCTTGCAATTCTGAGATTTCTTTCTCATGAATTAGCAGCATCACCGTGCACAAGGAGAGAAGTGTAAAGTCAAACATCTGACCTGCGTGACAACACATTCTGCAGCAGAGAAAGCCCTGCTGTGCTGTGAAAAAGCCCACTAAATGGTTTTGAAGATTTTTACCAATTATTACTTCCTTCATTACCATCACCACCATTGAAGGCAAGACAAATCTACTGATATAGCACAATTTATGTATTTTGAATTTAGATTTTAAAAAGAATCAAAAGCAAACTTTTAAAAAATGGATACACAAGACAACAGATAAACAAATTTAAAGGCAACCCTCATATAAACCCATCTAAATGCTAAGGGATAAGCTGATAGTAGCACAAATAAAGAAGAGTCATTAAATCTGTGAACTAACTCAATAAGAGTGTACTGATTTTGAAGGTTGCGGTTTATTGCTAATGAGTTAATAAATTAATGGAGTAATTGTCTCGGCATCAGCCTGTTGTGTGTACGCTGTCTTCCTCAGATAATGACAGCTGAATGGAGAGAGAGGACAGGGTTTTGATTTATTCAATTTTCTCTCTCTCTCTACTTAAACAATGACATGGCATTAGTGAGTAGAACAAGGTAACCCTGCGAGCACATTTTCACAGATTTCTGCTCATGTTGCCCCTGCTTCCTGTACTTTTATGCTTCAATAATTGCACTGCAAAATATCTGTTATGTCTCCTCCTTACTATAAGAGAATATCATAGGTTTATGGTATATATATTATTATTATTATATATAAATACTACATTTTCTTTTGACCGATTACTTATTAGGCATTATTTGCAATGTTTTAACTGCATATTGAAAATTTAAAGCAACAGATACCCCTATACCCAAGTCCACATTTTGTGTCCCCAAGGCTACCAAATGCTGAATGTTCAGCAGGTGATCTCTGTAAATTAAATTTACATTTACTGTAAATGGCATTTCCTATAATTGCTGATATGTTTTACAGAGCAGCTATCGCTTTTATTGCCAATAACATTGATTTCTTAACCATCAGCTGTGGCAAAACTGGATACTGTTGATTCAGCTCAATGTACAGCTGCAGAAGGACATGTTCTTAGCTGGTGGTTAAATTATCGCTTATGACGATCCAAAGCACACCCTGAGAGGTAGGAATGTATGTGAGAGGCTCCAGTTGGGTATAAATGACACATAGATGTGACCTCCCCTTGCATGTGTGTTCTCTGCATGGCTCATGAGAAGAACATGTTGTCATAGTTGGGTTTAAATACCTCTCATACCTGTTGGCACCAGGAAGAGCTGTGTGCACAACTGCAGATTTATCTATGGACAGCATTTTCAAAGTTAATTCACTTATGTGTGTGTATTTCTGTTGATTTGTGTGAGCAAGGGCAAAAGAGAGGGATGGTGGGGGGGTGATAGATGCTGGTGTTAGGGTTCATGCAGGAGTTGACATTTATGGCCCCTGTTCAGGCCTGGTTTGCTGCAGCCTGGGGGGCCTTTTGCAGAGCTGAACAAAACCTCAGAGGCCAACAGGATTTTTATTTAGGCTGTAAAAAAGGGTGATCACAAATGGCTCAAATATGCCTTTTAACACAAACAGCATCATTTATGGAAATTAGGCCATGTGGAAAGGAAATGTCTTCACTCAAGGAAAAGCATCTAAAGAAAAATGCAACCCTCAAGAATATAATGTGTGCCAATGCATGTATGTTTTGTAACTTTATTTCCAATACAATATCAGGTAGCACTGACACAATTATCAAGTAATTGGCAGTAATTTTAATGGTCAATTCATAATTTCAGTCAAACAAAAATGCCAATATTAGTATTTCCAGATTCTTAAATATGAGAATCTCTTGCTTTTGTCCATTTTATATAATTTTATTATGAATACAATTTGGTTTGAGACTGGTAGACAGAGAATTTGATTGAAAGTAGTTATGTTATGGCTGGACAAGTAACTTTTTTGTTGTTTCTCATTTTGCCTGTTTTTGTTTACACCATAGGATATAACAACTGGTGTTTTTGGCCAAGTCATAATGTTGTTGAGAGCTTTAGGTGACTGTTCCTCTATGAATGAAAATCAAACCTGTCCACTGAGTTTAGTCTTATCAGGACACTGTGTCACCGCCTATTAAGTAGCATTTTATTTAGACTCTCGGCATTTCCCTGTTTTTCCACTCACTTCCTCTGCTTGACCCTCCCCCTTTAGCGAGAGCCCTGTAACCCCTCCTTTTGCAGGATTTAGCTTGCCAAGATTCCATGTCAAAGGTCGTGGCCCAGATGTCACAGCTTCCCCCCTCTCAGAGCTCCTCTCTCGCATAATTATGGCAAACCCATTGTATAGTGAGGCTGTGTAGAGGTGCATACTACATGCCTGCTCCTCTTTAGTGGTGGACAGGATTAAGAACTGTGCAGAAACTTTGGATACTAATGTTTTTTCAAAGCATTCAGCTAGAAACTCATAATTAGTATGTTTGTATGTTTTGCTTACTCTTAACTGTCATTACAAATAGCTGTTTAGTTGTAGGCAGTGAGAATCCATAGGCAAAAAAAAGAGGCTCCTCTCATATTCCTCACCCATGACCCCAGATTCTTTCAGTTTTATCTCAACCTGACCTGCTGGCCCTGGCCTGGCTCCGGTGAAACTCCTCAGGGCTGCATGGGGGTGGCAGTAGCCTGACTTCACCCCCACCCTAAACTTCTCTAACCTCTATGGACATAGATTCATCCCCTGTGGTCTCCCACTTCACTCGACCCCCTAAATCTCTTCCTTCAATAGTTTGTTTGTATGTTTTCTGCAGGACAGACCAATATAATACTAGTAATAGGCTCAAGATAGATATTGTATTTGTTTGTGTTTGCAAAACATTTCTAGAATTATTCTCATAACTAACACGCCTGCAAGATGGACATCTATAGTCCAGCATTTTGCCAGTTAACACTGAACAATTAGAAACAATTTAGAAGTAACGCTGTATCAAGAATGGAGGATGGTGCCACTCTCCCCAATTTAAAACTTTAACATACTAATTTTCACATCAGAGAATACAATTGTTAAATGCTTCAAGATAATATACTTACACATTTACTGACTGTAAGAGTCAACACATATGACATCACAATATCACAATATCGATATTGGATGCAACATTTAACTTGAACCTTCATCATTATTCTTTTATGGGTAAAGGGACATTTGGTCAGATGGCTTTTGTTCATGAGGGTCTTCTGGGTCACTGAGGCCTGGAACTGCTGTTGACCATCAGCAAAGTTCTTCCCAGGGGATTTAGTCCGTCGATTTAACCCCCAGATTGTAGACCTAAATAGGAGTGGCCACTGACCACTGACCACTGACCAGCAGGCCTGACGGGGGCTGGAGAAAGGCTGGTCGTATTTGTGCTGAAAAGACTCAGTGACAGGGTGATGGATAGTGGAGCTCTTGTGTTCTGCTGCCCTGAGTGCTGCAGAAACTGACCAAAGGACTCACAACACTGAGCATCTGTCACGCTGCCTCACCTCTTGTTCCCACCACATCATCAACTCAAAAAACATCACTAACCCCACACACACACGGGGCACCTCTCCTTCATGTAGCACCCCTGCTTCCTGTTGGCTGTAGGAATCACATAGTCATCTGGCACCGTGTTAGGAACTGTGTTGAATTATTGCACTCAATTCAGAGGGATGGTGAAAATAAATATCTATGAAAGTTCTCTGAAGTCCAGCTCTGAGACTTCACATAGACTGATCTATTTTGCAGCAAAGTCAAACAGAGGTTTGACTTAAAGTTTGTTTTTCTAAATTTTATGATGTGACTTACTTGAATTTTGGTTTCTCTTTTTCTTAATGAAGACCCAAGGAAAAAGTACCACGTCAAACTTCTGGCTTACAATTTTGTTGGAGATGGCTACCAGGCTGACCAGACAATCAGCACCCCTGGATGTGTCTGTAAGTCTCACAATCACTTAAAAAGAAAGTTTTCCAGTGTGCCTGCAGCTTGTATTTGCCATAATCCAAAGTGGGTTTAAATGACATTATTCTCAATGTATTTTAGCTGTTCGAGATCGCCTTGTGCCCCCTCCACCACCTCCACACAATGTGTACGCCAAGACGAACAGTTCAACTGCAGTGTTTCTGCACTGGGGCCGACCAGTCTTCACCTCCAGCCATGCGGTCAACTACACCATCCGGTGCAACCCCGTTGGTCTGCAGAACGCCTCCCTGGTGCTCTACCTGCAGACGTGAGAATTTCTCCATTATACATGGCCACTATATTTTAACCACCTGATGGCACAACTCCATGAAGTCACTTAAATGTTTGATATATTATGAGCTAATAAACTTGTATTGGATATGTTTCCTTTGTTTGGTACATCTTTAATAAGCTAATGGAGGCTAATGTTTGTTACTTTCCTGCCTGGATGTCTAACGCGCGCAACTGTGCATGTTTTGTGTAGCTAACTGCATAATGGCTTGTTGCTCATGCCATAGATCAGACTTTATGTTAACACAATGTTGTTTTATTGATAGTAATGTTATACTTTAGCATTAGTTATTATTGCAGTCTAAAATCTGCCAAATCACATCATCTTAAGTGTTTCTTTACAACACTTAACAGCATGAATGCTTTCCTCACACTTGTTGGTGCTGAGTTTATAGTCACCAGGATGTTTGTTGTTTCTGCACACTCACTGTCAGCACAGCTCCATATCACCATCTGCTGGCCATTATTAAAAGAGCAGTTCACCCCAAAACACAAGTCTTAAGATGAGCAGAGGAATACTTCAAGTAACCTCATCATAATATTTCAAAGGAGATGTGTGTCTGCTGAACTTTCCTTGACCTAAATGCCATTGAGTGCATTTTGTCAGTTTGACCTGCACAATCAACATCTCTAAACCTCAGCAAAACGATCCGACCAAAATACATGCTTCTTTTATCTCTACAGGAGTGAGCAGAGTCTACTGGTGCGAGATCTGGAGCCCAACACAAAGTATGAATTTGCTATTCGCCTTCACATTGATCAACTGTCCAGCCCCTGGAGCCCTGTGGTCTATCAGAGCACGTTCCCTGAAGGTGAGCACAAAACCACTTTAATATCACTGGGTGTATACATCTATATGAAGAGTTCTTCTTTTGTTACTACAAACATGTTAAAGTTATGAAACATTTTCGTGTTCATTGTATTTGACCTTATTCTTTTCATCCATCCACACACAGCTCCCATGCTACCCCCTTCCAATGTTAAAGTGACGTTGATTGAGGAGGACACTGCGCTGGTTTCATGGAAGCCCCCAGATGAACCCAACATAGCTGTGACACACTACACAATCCTGTATGCCTCCAGAAACGCATGGATTGCTGGGGAATGGCAAGTGCTGCAAAGAGAAGGTAAGGAGGAGCTTGCAAAGACATGTATAGAGAAAGAGGTTAAACAGATGTAAAGGGGAGGGGTCACACAAAGACTCTACTGTGGAATACGAAAGGTCAACTGGAAATCAGTAATTCATCATCCAGTCCATATCTCTGGTCATTGTGATCTCTGAATAGTGGACAGGTTGCGCTCACTCCTGTTCAGTGTTGACCCTTTTCACACCAGGAACCACAGATTCCCACCAGCAGTGCAGTAGTGTTGAATGTCTCTATATAAACTTCATGTACTGTGTAACTACACATTTTCTAGTTGTTCTATTAAACAGATTTAACAGTTGTCTGTCTTTGAAGTTAAGCATAGAATAGGTTAATTATAGTTTGAATGAGTGGAAATTATGTCAAACAAATAGACAGGCTCATAGATATAAACTAATTGTGAATTATCAGATCACAGAAAATTATTCATGTTTGATATGATTAAGGCAGAAAGAAAGAAAGAAACAAAGAGCAGATAACCTCTGGAAACTCACAAAAAAGACACACAAAACTCTTCCTTGGCCACTGGTGAAGGGGTCAAAAGTGAAACCCCTGCAGCTCAGCCCAACCCCCTATCACCCAACCCCCCTTCAGTCACTGCTGGGACCCTGGCAGTTTGGGGACTGAGTGATACTGGATAAGGGCATGTGTATTGTGCTGATCCCCTGACCTCACCCCAAGCCTCTCCCACGTAACACCTCTCAGCCATGCGGATTGCTTTTATGTTTGTGTTTCACTTCAGCACAGCGTCTGAAGCTGAATGATGGTCAGACTGAAAAACAATGAACATAATTATATACTATGCTACTATTCAAGATTATCTCTACTGTCTCTATTTTTGCACTGTTTGCAGTGATTTGTCATTTTTACTCTTAGGTATTTACACAAGTTGGGTTTTGTTGCCGTTAGACTGAGCCAGACTAGCTGTGTGCTCATTTTTGTAGTCTTTATGCCAAACTAAGAAGTTGGTCCTGGCTACAGTTTCATGTATAATGTACAGTCATAGGAGTTGTATCAACCTTCTCATCCGCTACCTCAAGAGTGGGGCCATAAAATCTCTGACATTAATAATGAGATGTAATTAAATTAATTATTACATATTATATTGATTTAGTTTGTGTATGTTCTTAAGTTTTAGAGATGTAGCTACTGATTTCACAATGTAAAAAATCATTTGACCAATGAAAGGGGTCAATGGATTAACTTCATCATCATTCTGTGCTTATATCATACTATTAATACTTTTTTAACAGTTATTCATACATAAGGGCTGTATCACCTTGTTAAGACACTAGTAAATAAAGTTAAGAAGACAAAAGCCCTGTTTCAACAATGTATTTACAATGTGCAGTTAAACACCAGAGTTAAATCTCCCCAACAGGGACTATCACTATGGCATTGCTGGAGAACCTGAGGCCTGGTCAGGTTTACTTGGTTAAAATTTCTGCATCCAACAACATGGGTGATGGACCATTTTCTCACACACTGGAGCTGACAGTACGGCCAGATCTGTCCTCCAACCCCCGGCACTCCACAGGTCAGTGCTATCGACATTCACACAATCAATCACACTTTTGATGGAAGTCTATGAAGCATAAACTTGATGATGGTGATCACTACCTATAACACAAACCTCCCCCATCCTTACAGGCTTTTCTGATGGTTTCTACCACCTGGATCAAAAATCAATGACAGGGATCACTGTGGGCGTGTGTATTGCTCTCATCTGTATCATCATCTGTGCTTTCATCATTGTTTGCAGAGGGAAAAACAGGTACTTAGTATATCTGAAAAAAAGAAAAGCCCAGTTTCCTTGAGCGTCCTCTGTCTATACTGACATTATGTTTTTCTTCTTTCCAGGACATTTTCAGCTGTCAAAACTTACAGAGGAGAAGTGAACACATCTGCCTCGGCTGCAGGACATGTAGGCTCTGATGGACAAGCTGAGAACGCTGATGTGACTGTGCCAATGATGAGTCAAAATCACTTCATCGATGCCAAGGTACGTAACATTTATTACAGCATGTAACTTACTAAAGTCCTCTCTAACACTTTAAAAATTAGACATGGAAAATGTTTGGACATGTTAATAATTTTTGGGAAACATAAAATTATAAAAAAAAAAAGGGACACTTATTATAAAATCCAATTAACCATAATGATAATACAGTATTATAATAGAAATTTGATATTTAATGACAATAGTTTGAGGACCCTGAAGTAATCATAACAGCCTGAAATGTAGTTGTAGTAGTAGTAGTAAAGCCACTAGAATTTTATATGGCCGTACCTGTTCATACTTTTAAAAATATACATTTTGACTCTTTAGGGTGGAACAAATCTCATCATCAATTCTCTCGGCCCCGTTCAGTCCACTGCTGAAAAGAAAAAGAAATGGTTTTCCTTCAGCAATAAAGAGAAAAAGGACAGTAAAGCAGTACAGGTAAGACGAAGAATGATTAGTTCTGTTTGTGACATTATCATCAACAATGTAGATTGGTTGAAAAAAAATTCCCCATGACCCAGTGTATAATAATAAGAGATTCTTACTTTGAGTTGAGCCTCAGTTTGCATAAAAGCTTGCAGACCCTAACCTCCACATCAGGTTGTGCCCTGCCTGGGGCAAAGCACTGCATGTGGAGGTTGAGCAGGTTTTTTATCTTTGAAAAGCAATAATTAAGAAGGAAGATCAAATGTCTCATTAGGAACTTCTTCAGGTTTGCTTATGATGTCAAGACATCTTGTGTCTCTCTCTCAAGCTGCAAAACTGGGCCATAAACACTAAGATAACTAGGAAACCTCCTTCTTTGTGCTGCAGAATATGAGGCTTGGCACTTCGTCCTACCAGCCAGGCACCACCATGCTGACTTATGAGGAGGAGTTGTCTGTGTCTCCAGACCAGCCCACCACTCTGCAGGCTCTGCTCAGGTGTCCTGGCGACACAGAGGGATCATCTAACAGCGAGGGCAGCCATGCAACCGGTGACTCAGGTCGCTATTCTCACGACGAAACAGAGATGACCAACTTGTCGTCTGGTGCCAGCAGCCGTCCGCCCTCTCTGACAGCGCAGGACAGCAGCAGCTCAGACTGCAGCGACCCTGCTGAAGATCTGAACGAGCTGTTGGAGGAGAGTCAGACTGACTTGAAGTTGAGAAAGGAGTCTGTTGAGAACGGCTGCTGTCATCATGAGGCCCAGGGCAGTTCTCACTCTGCACTCTCTCTAAGTGTGTGAGCATGTCTGTGAGTTTGTGTGTGTGAATTTGTGTGTGGGCGTGTGGAGGTAAGGGCAGTGGTATACTTTTTTTTTATTTACACTCTATTGCAGAAGATTAAAGGAATAGTTGGGCCTTTAGGGAAATGTGCCATTTCACATTGTGGCAGGAAGTTAGAAGAGAAGCTTGTGTTCCCTAAATGTTGAACTACTCCCTTAAGTATGTAGCTGCCACCAAAAGAAACTGGAAATAAAAATGGCATTACAGAGAAGGAGAGATAAGTCAGGAGTGGAATTCATCCACATAACCCTGCTGAAGTTATTTTCTGTTGTAAGTATACCACAGGCCTGAACGTCAGGGTGTGAGCACTGTAAGGAGGAGAGAGAGGTGTAAAGAAACAAAGAGAGAGACTTTTTTGTATGTATCCTCTTTTGTTCCAACATGATGAACAGGAAGCCAACAAAGACCTTTTCCAGTATAAAATGTTGGCAAGGATGGTCATCTGATTTCTTTTACTTCTTTCTTTTTCTTTTAAAGAATGTCTTTTCTTTCCTTTTCTCTTCATTTGTGTATGTTTTTGAAAAGAAAAATCTCACCCACCGTGAATGTTTTAAGAAGAGAGTCACAAATGTCAAAAAAAGACATTTCTGACGTTATTTAAGAGAGTTTATCACTGGAGCGAAAGGGAAGAATGAGTCCTTTTTGCTGATTATCTACCTCGGTTTACCTCTGGGTAAACTTTCCACTGTATATTTAACTACTTATACCTATGTTATGTGACATGCTGCTTCAGTTACATTGCATTTTATACTTCCTGATGACTTGTTTTCTGATTGTCATCCTGTTTGTCTTTTTCTCTTGCTTTGTTCTTATTTACTGGATGGTGAGGGCACTGCAGCTTTCTCCTCTCACTCCACTTGCCGTGTGGACTGAAGGATGTAAAACACACATACGGTTTGTTATTTATCGCCTCAGATGTTGATGAGGTACTGAGCCAGTATTAATTTTTTTTTTTTTTTTTCCTCCATTATTGAGTAATGGTATGAAAGAAATAATGAATGTCTGCTTTTGTTTTGTATGTCAGTGTGCAGCTGCCCTTGCCAATCCTGTTTTATACTACCTCATTTAAGAATTTATTTTATTGTCTTGATGTTTTCCTAAACTCAGGGAACAAGGTTTAGTACGTTTGAAAAGTCATGTAGTGTTACATGGTGAACTGACAGGGTATCTTCTCAGTACTAAATGGTTGTAGTGTGTACTTGCCTACTAGAATATGCTATGAATGTATCTCTGACATTGTGTGCCAGTAGCTCAGATGTTTGTGCTCCCCTCCTCACAGATGGAAACCCCCTCTGTAGTTTCTCCCCAGGTCCTATAGTGTCTGTTTTTACAACAGACCCTTTGTTTGTTGACTTCTTCCTTTTTTTTTCGTGTAAAGATTCACACCAGAAGTGCTTGCAGTGACATGTCGGTACAGAAAAGCTTTAAAATTGGCCTTAATGTGGAAAACATCCCCCAGATCCTGAAACCAAAGCCTAATCTCTCTGAGGGAGAAGCTCCACATGAGGATGCAACACATGAAGAATGATTGCAGTAAAAGCAATGGAAGTGTTTTTAATCAGAGATGGAAGTGAAGAATTTAACACCTCAAAAAAATCTATATTTTTGTTAGAATATATGTACTACTGAGTACACATTGTAGTTACTTTTGTTCCAAGTAGTTTTTTGCTTTGCCATAGAGTAGATAAAGATTAGCACTTGTCTGCCAAGTAGTTTTGTATTATGAGCCAATGTGCAGCGGTGACTGTGACACTATTACCCAAAGAATTGTTTGATACTTTAGTTTATTTTAACCTCCAAACTAATCTCTGGCAGAAAGTTACAGAGGAATGTGAAATAATCGACTCACATTAGACCAAAGATTAAGCGTGGCCTTGGAGATCAGTCGAGGTGTACTCCTCAAACAAAGCCTTGCACATTAGTTGCCTTGACCCATTACAAAAGAAGTGTAGAGAGTTGTGGGTTCAAACTCTGAAGAAGTGCCCTAGGATTCAGAGGCACTTAATGACAACGGAGTAACAAGTAATAATCAGTCTTATGCACACGAACCAAATTGTCCCGTCGCAGAGTTCCTCGAAAACTGTTGCACACAGACAGTCTGTACATTGTAGGTGAAAATAATAAGAGTTACATTATATTATATTGATTAGTAGTCTGTGTTGCAACAGTGCAGTCTTGTGTAAAAGTGCACCCACTGATTTTATGCCTTGTAAATGAGTGAAAATTTTCAGGTTTGAAACATACATGAAGACATTTACTTCTGTCATTCAAATGTATGTCTTTATTTTGAAAAACTCACAGATGGAAGTTGTTGCAGTTTTGAATGGTATTATATTGTAAGAGATTTCAGAAAGGTCAGTGGATGTACAAATGTTTTCACATTGCTGTGTTTTTAATCAGAGGATTCTGCACAGGATTCAATCATGGGAAATTTTCGGGATGAAAAGTGACACAATCAGTTTAACTTTATTTTTGAAAAAGCAAACAATGGAAACCAAAGAATTTTCTTAAAGGTCACCGTTGCATATTGGCAGGAGATCTGTTTTGAAGCATCCTATCTTTGTGTGAGATATTGTCATTTTCAGTGTTCTCTTACTCATTTTACAACTGTATAATGTGATGAACTACAAGAAGGCAGAATGAAAACGTTACCATTTATTTCCACAATGTTTTCCACTTTTTCTATTTGTTGTCTTTCAAGATAAAAATGGAATTTTTGATACAGTGGAGTCACATCTTTCCTGAAAAGGATAGACATTTCCATTTTAGCTTGAACCCTATGATGTGTTGATATTATCTGTATTAGAAGAGCTTTAAGGTTTCAATCCAGAATCTGAAAAAAACTCTCGTGTTTGAAAACACTGTCGTGATATTTACCGCTACGACTACTGGAGTTGTACAGATTCTGATTTGGGCCTTTTGTAGCTCATACAGGTACATAAGTGCTACCTCAGGTTTTTGTTTTGTCATATTCTTGTGATAGGTGCAGATGCAATACACCTGGGTCATTATTGTCTGTAAGACTGAGGTCAACACGTAACTTACACAGAAGAGGACTCAGTAATGCTGCCGCCTTTCATCTCATGAATGGTGTTACATTGGATTTATGTTCCTGTCCGAGCATGTGAATTTAAAAGGATGAAACACAGAGTCTGGTCTGTAAATGAACAGACTCGCTCTTTGTTCTCCCTTTTGCAGTAATGTTGTGTTTAAATAATGTGAGGAGGGGGGCTGTGGGTCATTTACAGTCAAACTCAGGGGGACCCACAGCTGCTCCTCCTCAAAGAGAAAGCAGGTGTCAACTTTTGAAAATTGAATGTACCTTTTTGTAATGATTTTGTTTTCTAATTATTTCTGTTAATATTTTGTTATATTTTGTAAGTTTGTCTTTGTCTGCAAAATTATGCCAAAAATGTTTAGATAGGAGATTTTAGACAGTGGTTAATTATGAAAAAATCTGATTCTCAGTTTAAATAATAAAGTACAAAAATTGAAAAAAGTTATGAGTCTGCTGTTGTTTTGGAACTGGAACTATTTCATTACTTTAATTCTTATTAATTATTGCAGAGTTTATTTATTATTTATCCATTAACTATCCTTTAACTTTTTTTAACCTCCTTCCATTCAGAAGACCGATTTGAAAAGGTATGTCTCTATGTATTAGTTGGTGTGAATAGAGAAACATTGTAAAGTTTATCATTACTCTTTTAAATATTTAACTTTTATTTCAACAGAAATGTCAAAATCTCCTCAGGAATGTGGCGGCTTTGGCACCACGTAAAACATAGAGGTTACAAAACATAACTCAGACTTGTAAACACAAAAAAAAAATTACGATCCAAAATCTAGTAATACTGATCACGATATAACATCCCCTGCAAAAAGAGCACGTTACAGACTGGATGTGTTCAGGTGATCACTCAGTGCCAAAGAGGATCTGTCTGCGCATTCACTCAAAGATAAGATAAACTAGTGTTTCAGGAAAATCTACTGAAAATAACAAAAGTAAAAGTACAGTGCAAAAAAAGCCTCCTGGCTGTGAAGTTATTTATCTTCAATGTCATTGATTTGATTTGTAATAGTTCAGAAAATACTGAGAAATATAGGTAAGAATGAAATGAAGTGACATTTATACCTTTATCAAACCAAAGGAACAAACCTCCAGATGTTTGGTATTTTGCTGGCTGTGCTACACTGAATTATGTACATGTGACAACGGTTTGTGCCACATTTGTACTGAAGATAATTACAGTCTGTGCTTTGGCCAAAAGCTGATCTTTCCAAATGCTGCATCTATGAACTTGTATAATTTTTGACATTATGTAAAACTATGAGCAAAGCACCTGTAACTTTCAGTAATTACTGCACACACACACACACACACTCTACAATTGATAAAATCAGAGTTAATGTTGACGACACTTATCTCTACTTGTGTAACAGTAGATTACTGAACGATAATAAAACCATCTTATAATAAATATGCAGACTCTGAAAACTAATAATATTGAGTCAAATATAATTAATATATAATAAATAAACCAAAATTACATAAAATATACTTATTTATAATGTTGAAAGAAACAAAGTCAGACATACAGTAAAGTCCAACAGAACAATGTGGATGTTTGTTTTGTGGGTCTGTTGTTACAATGATGCCAAGTTAATTATTGCTTCAAATTAATAACATTAATGCTTCAACAATTAATAACTATAATTTTGTTTGTCATTTTTTATCATACGTGTTTCATGGGACACATCCACATCCACAGGCCAATCCTAATCTGAAACCTTGATTATTTTATATAGAGCAAAGTAAGAATAGTGAGATAGTGATAGATGCAATAGTATATTATACAATATAATGTCTGTGTCCTGTAGTGAAACAGCACCACATTAGAACAACACAATACTTACAATGAAACAAATTAATTGAAAAAAAAGTGGATTAATATTTATATGAATAATATAATTTAAATGTTATTATATACGTGCATAAATATAGTATATGAGCATATACATTATACATGTAAAATTAATGAAAAAACAAATAAATGCATGAAAAATATTTAACAAAAATTGGACAAATTAAATCAGTATCAGTGTTGGTTTTTTTGTAGCAGCTTAGACTTTTTCTGTTGTTTATTTAAGAAATCTCATCCTCTCTTCCCGCAGGTCACTTCAACATCAGTGTTATTTCACCCCCATGTTAATGAAATAAAAAAGCACCAAGCGTTTAGAATTTTCAATCAAATCAAATCAATCAAAGAAAATAGTTTTTTTTCTTTACAGGTGTCTCGTGTGTTTGGCCTCAACAGGGTAAAACTGATAAAACACTGACTTGTCTGACAGTAGCGTCGCTGCACAAGCTGCACCTGCATCTATAGTTAGATACTGAACTCTACCTACCGGTCGAGCAACATAGCAGCTGCACAGTTTTCATGCAACGAGGCAACAGTGTGTTGACAGAGACCGACGGGCTGAGCGACCAAAACAACAACCACCACGTGTCTCTGACGGACACTTCTCACAACAACTTTGGTCCCCTGCCTCTAAAACCCCCCGCTAACGCTCCACGCCGGTACAATACACATGTGCGGGGTTGTTTTGTTGACTCTTTGCCCTCCTTCAATCTTCGGCTGGCCCCGTTTGTCACGTTTCCGTGTTTGTGTTTTTCTTTTCTCGACCGCAAGATTTGTTTCCACACTGTTTTGCTGCGCCCTCAATGGGCCTGTTTTGCCGCCGCGCTGGCCCACGGTAAATGTAGTTTAAACAGCTCACCAGAGCCGTTGCGCTGCGTGTCCGAGTGCGTGACTGTGGACTACATTTCCCATCTACAGTCGGAGATGAATTGTTGTCAACGGATAAGCTGAGCTCGGGCAGACTGCAACAACTCTGGAGGTGCTTACAAACAGTTGCCTCATCGTCGGGCACAAAACACCGGTGGGTAAAATGATTTGTCTTTGCTTTCTGTTTTAACCCAGTGACGATAAATGGCGGTTAAAATGCACGGACACTGTCTGTGCGGCTTTAATTTTAAGCCCCGACGATGCTCACAGATGTGACGTTAATAACCAGCCTGTTAAGTTTGTTAACTCCCCGGAGAAGAGGCGCTGACTGTCGTTACTTAAAGCTTAGAGACGTCTCTAATGTCGACCGCCGCTTAAAGAGGCTGTCTTTCTCTGCCGTTAAAGCCAATGTCGGCCGTTAAGGTCCAGGCCGCGGCAGCTGGCATCTCCGGCGAGCCGCCGCTGCGCCCCGCCGCCGCCAGAGGGCGCTGTTACACCCGCCTCTGTTCATATGACAATAACATACAAAACAATATGTCGGCGTCCGCTAAAGCGGCATTTAAACGGATTTAAATAAACCGACAGCAGACGTGACCGGCTTTGCTGTATTTCTGTCCCGCCTCTTCAAAAAGCGCAGGTCTTTCATGAACAGATACAATCTGCCGGGTTTGTTGATGTTCACCTGGTGATGATGGGTGACATGGAAAGTGTTAAAGTCAGTGCAGCCTCTGAAAAATGTGTGTATTTTTGGCTACTTATAAAAAAACTAAAATCATTAGATACGTTTATACTGAGTCTATATATATATATAGTATATACTGTAACATTATATCACAATCCACCAAGGTAAAGGTCTGACTTGCTGGCTCCCAAGTCTATGTTTCAATCCAATTAATTCATTATCTCTTAAAGCTAAATACTCATCAAGACAAACCAAAATAATCTGTGAGTCATAGTTTTTATGTGTATTTGAGGAAGTGAAAAAAACAGAAACGTGTCTACATATGGATACAGTTTGATCTTTATCTTGTGTTTTTTTTTAAAGCTCTCGAAACACTGAAATTTTATGTGATTTAAAGTGATTATTGAATTTAATAACTTGTGATTATTCAATAATAAAGTGATGTTCAAAGGGATGATTTGTCACACAGATGATTTCAAACTGTATGTGATATATTGACATAGACTTACAGTATTTTAACCTCTTCATTTCTCTAGATCCCTGTTTTACTGTTTGTTGCCGTCATCTGCCAGAAATGTCAGAGACATCAAGTGATGCAGAGTCGTCCTGTGGTTGGACAATTATTAGTAATGAGGTACGAATCCTATTTTTTATTTGTTATCGCAGCTATTTTTATTTGATTTGAGCATCTACAGTGTAAAATCTATAAAAAATGAAACTATGTCAAAGCATGAATGTCTTTCATCACATTTCATCTAAAAGGGATATTTTTTACATGCAATTGTATATATTTATTTCAGATATTCAAGGAACAGTTTTCTCTTCTTAACATAACTGTCTTAATTAACTCTTATTATCATATTAGTTGACCTTAAGGTTACTAAATTGAGATAAATCAAATAGCTATGGTTGTCAAATTAAATAATAGCGTGTATATTTGTTGTTGTTTTTATCTTATTAATAGATAAAAAAAGCTTTTAGTTACTTAACGTGTATTCCCTGAATCGTTCAGTTACCAATTATCTCTCATAGAAAGACTTTGATTATCCTGGAGGATAAAGTATATATTCTTAATTATTAACTAAAGACTACAAAGGTGGATGTAGACTCCAAGTCTGTAAAGTGAAGCCAATGCTGAAGTACCTTATACCTGCTTTCTATCTAATGACCAACAGGGGGCAACTTTACTGATCAGATTGTATTGAAGTCTATGGGAAAATGGCCCATAGAATTGATTTAATATCTCAGTAAACATTTTCCTAATGAATGTATCACCTTAGTCTCTAGTTTTAGATAAATCTGAACAGAGACAGATATAATTCTCCCATCATGCCCAGTTTCAATATTTGCTTACTGTGTTTATAGGGTTCAGATATTGAAACTTTGGGATTGGATGCTGTTGTGGAATATGGAGCTGAGTTACTAGAGCGGCCTCCAGTGGAGGAAGCAGCACTGCAGGACACACAGGCTTCTGCATCTGATGGTAAAAATCATTATATACATTTTTTTATCTGCAACCCTTGAAGATTTATTGTTAATATTAACTGTTTGTTGTGTTTTAGTGTGACATTATAAGACTAAAACAAGATTTCTTGGTGCATGAGTTTCTGTATAGACAAGAAAATAGAGAATTGACAAAACAAGTGAGAATTTGAGAAATTCTTTTTAAAATTAATTGAGAAATTAAGATGAATGCCTGTTAGCAAAGTCACACCTTGTGTTGTTTTACTCATCTTTAAAACTAATTTGATCAAATTGGATTGGACTTTAAAGTGTTGAGTTTTTTTCTTTTGACATGTTTCTCACACTTTATTCTGCTTTCACACTTTTGTTGTGTTTGCTGTGCTGTTTATCATTTAGAGGAGCATTTATTCTGTAATGATATATCTATAATCTGCAGATGCCCTAATAATTGATTCATTTAACACACAGTTTTAATAAAAAATTGTCATTTGTGATTATTTGCTTACATATGAAATCTATTAGAAATGATAATGTGATGGACATTTTATTATTTATTATTAGAGTATTTTCTGACAAGTAATCAAGAAAGTAATAAAGTAATTGACTGATAAATCAATGTTGAAAAAGTTGTATTGCAGTTTGAACTGTGCCTATAATTGTTATATTTTGTCATTGCATGGTTTACTATTTGTGACCTAGTCATCATAGCAACCATAACTCACACATTTATCATAGTTCACACTGGTTGTATTTCAGCTGTGCGTGTTGAAGAGAGAGGTGCTGAGTCCCTTGACGACACACTGGAAGAACAAACCATAGATGAGACACTGTCTGTCGCTGAGGTGAGAAAGACCTAAAAACAACCCACAGGGTTCTTTTTTAAATAATCCAGAGCCACTTTGCTGCTGCTCTCTGTACCAATCATTGTGAATATATTCTCTGCAGGCTGGAGGCATTGCTGAGGGGAAAGAGCATGTCTCTCTTTTGTCCTTCAGTGATCACTCCGACATTGTAACTCTGGGAGACTTAAAGGAGGATGAGCATGCAGACTTGGAAGAGGAGGCAGCAGTCAATGAGGAGTTTTACCTCGGCATGTCCTGTAGCAGCCAGTACGCCTTCACTGCTGCAGAGACTGGTACGACAACACTCACCGATCAACATGTTTTCTTTAGCAAACTGTTTTTATTTCCCCTCACAGCCAAACGTCAACACAGATCTATGCCCTCTTGTCTGTATCACCAAAGCAGGTTTGATGATGAGTCATTGGAAACTTCCACAGAGTTTGGTGAACTTAGGCTACCATCTGAGAAGTCAGCTCACTGGAGGCCGCTCTTTTGCAGGTGGCCTGATTTGAAACTGGAGTGAATCTAATATGATGCTAAGCTTGCTCAGCAATGCACAAACTAATCAAGATGCTCACAAGAACATATGCTGTTTAATGATGTGAGCTAGCTTGTCCAGCAGTGCTTCTTTTATAGCATTTTTCAACTTTCTAACTGAATTTGGCACCAGTGTCGAAGCTTAGGATGTCATCGGTCACATGGTATGAGCCATTTGACACAAGCTCCAACGCAATGTGTTGTGACAGTGAGGACTGAAACAAGCTTGGGCGCTTTGATACAACCAACAGCCTGTTAGCTTAGCTAAGCATAAACTAGTAACAGTTGGGAACAGCTAGCCTAGCTCTGTGTTAAAGTGACAAAGTCCACCTACCAGCTGATTTGAAGCTCAGTTAACATGATCTATCAATCTTTGCGCCAAAAATGTGTTGCAGTGTTACAAGGCTCATGTGCTCTGTTTAATGAACACAGAAAATCAATGATATTTTTTGGCATTCAAAACTAATATTTGTTATGTGCATGATTACTTTCTATAATCACTGCAGCCATAACTTTGTGTATTTTGCTGTAGTTTTCCCAGTGCAGCAGCCAGCAGTGACAAACTCGAGCAGCAGTGAGGATGAGGCTGGACGAGGCGCTAGTACTGTCATACGAAAACGACGGGTGAGGAAGAATACCACGAGCATTGTGACAGAGCCCGAGGAAGAGGAGGCGCTAGAATCTGGTCCGAGTGAAGAGGAGGATGAAGAGGAGACGCAGCAGGAGGAGCAGGCTGAAGTTAGACCTGCTGCTGCTCTGGATGTCCGAGTGCAAGGCCAGGGCAACAGTGTACTCAACAAGTGCATCCTGCTCTCCCTTGTCATAGCCATCAGCATGGGCTTTGGTCACTTCTATGGTAAGATGTTCATCATTGTTCATGTACATTATTGTTGTTGTTTTGTTTTATTTTTCCCATTGCAACATTGTAAATGTATAAACAAAGTTTCCCTTTGTGCTTTTCTTTAGTTTGGTTGTAAGACCAGGTACAAGAGATATCTCAGCGATTTCTATCTTTGGAGGGAACGACAGTATTTATGTTAACTTTTAACAGTTTAAAGTAGGTTATATATATATTCAACCTTTGTTCCTCATAACTGTGTTTCTGACTTTATAGACCACTGCAGCTTTATCCCATATGGACTTGCCCCAACAATGCTTTCTAGTGTTGCATGTAAATAAATATTTGATATCTAAATAATCAGTTTGTGTTCATTGTCACCTACAGGCACAGTCCAGATTCAAGAAAGACAGAAAATTGTGGAGAAAATCAGAGTGAATGAGCTCGATGGTGTGAGGGATCTGCTTCAACAGCATGTTCAAGAACAACGTCTTACAAACCAGGTCAGTGACAAAACAGGTCACAACTCAAGAAATAAAAAACTGAGGCAGAACGTATATAACAATAATCATTAACTCATTCGGTTATTTCAACCAGAAAGAAAAACAGAGGGACCAAGAAACATCCCAATGCTACTCAATACAACAGTCCGAAAAACAAATCAATAATAAATCTTTATCTTTTTATCTCTTTTAATCTTTAATCATTAATACTGTGTCACAGAGGTGTTGGTTCAACTCTGTTTTTTCTTGGGTCATAACTTTTTTTTTTCCTTTTCTCTCTCAGGCTCAGAGGGGAGACTTTTCCCTGAAAGACTTAGATGAGCAGAAAGTTATCTCACTGCTCACAGAGGTGATTGAAAAGATAAAGAAAGAGAACCAGGAGATCAACACCAAACAGGTGCACATTAAGGTAACTTGGAAGCCTGTGTACTGCTTTTATAATATAACACAAATGGAAATGTTACAGAAAGGAAATATCATGAAGAGCAAGTCAAAACTCAAGCAAAAACTTAAATTTTTCTTCACCACACCACTCTAAAAACCAAAACTTTCTCTTTTGCTCCTTCTTTTTCCAATGAAGGCCCAGAAAGATAACCTGGAAATGTTACTGAAACAGAAAGCTGCAGAGAGGACTAACATTGTGGCTCAGCAGCAGAGCCTGGCAGCTGAAAACCAACGGCTGAAAAGCTCACTGGAACATGAAGAAAAGTCTTTGTCCACTTTACAGGAGGAGCTGAGAAACATGCGCTCTAAGATTAGAGAACTGGAAGCAATGGGAGCTGGAGCCGACTCACTGCTGTCAGAAAACCAGAGGCTGAAAGAGCAGCTGGAGGAGGAGAAGCAGCTGGTCATAAACTTCCACAACCAGAGGGAAGACTTACTGGCTGAAGCACAGACACTGCGGAAGAAGCTTGACAAGGAGAGGAGGGTCACAGATGATCTGAGGAGGGAGCTGAATCGTCTGAGAGGTCGCATTCCTGGAGCTGGAAAGGAAGCTGGTTCGGAGGCAGAAGAGCTACAGTCACGTCTGATGGAGCTGGAGAAGAGACTGAGCTTCGAACAACAGCGCTCTGACCTGTGGGAGAGGCTGTATGTGGAAACCAAAGAAGAAAGAGCCAAAGGAGACACGGAGTCCAAAGTAAAAAAACCAAAACCAGGTATGGCAGGGAAAGTGAAGGAGACATTTGATGCTGTGAAAAACTCCACAAAGGAGTTTGTCCACCACCACAAAGAGCAGATTAAGAAAGCTAAAGAGGCTGTGAAGGAAAACCTGAGGAAGTTTTCAGATTCTGTCAAATCAACTTTTCGACACTTCAAGGACTCAGCTTCAACTTTCATCAACAAGGCCAGAGGCTTTTATCATAAAAGATGCGATGGTAAAAATATAAAAGATTCCTTCCACAACACCCGAAAGTCAGGGTATAAAGTTCATGAAGATAGAGATCAAAATGGCCACAAAGTCAACTTGAAAGGGTGCTCCGGGGTTTTTGACTGTGCCTACCAAGAGTCTATGAGTCTCTTCAACAAAGCCAGGGAGCCAATCAGAGCAGACGAATTTTACCAGCTGCTGCAGAGCTACCTGCAGCAGGAGGTCGACCACTTCCACCACTGGAAAGAGCTAGAGATGTTCATCAACAACTTCTTCCACAACGGAGTGTTCATCCATGACCAGATGCTGTTCACAGACTTTGTCAGCGGCGTGGAGGACTATCTGGCAGACATGCACGAGTATCATGGGCTTGATGATGATGTGTTCGGGGATCTTGATGACTACATCTACAGGCACTTCTTTGGAGAGACTTACACAAAAAGCTATGGCCCGAGGTAAGAGTCCTGTGGCCGTTTCTTACTCTGAAGTACCAATAATAATACTCAAGGCCCAATAATTAGTCATCATTTCCAAAACATTTCCAACAAGCTTGTGCACAGCAGGTCAGCTGAATGTGAAATTTGTCAACAGGCAAAAATACACATCATGTTTAAATTAAGGTTTTCTTCCACGGAAATTGTCTAAGGGGACAACACTTCTAATTTTTTTTTTTTTGTACGGCATTACTTAATTCTTTCCAGGAAACCTTGCAGGAATGTGAGGTTCCTCCCTAAGCTAAAAGAAGTGGTGTAATTGCCCTGTTGCTGCAGATGACTTTATATTTTGTAAGTGAGCTTTCTTAATATGTCTACAGTAACCTGTTTGACAAGTTACCAATGCACAGTAACATAATGAGGAACAGACAGGAAGGTACAATTAGTTATGACTCAGATATTTCATAAAATGGAAGATTTCATCCATAAAATTAAATAAAATTTTGGTTTATGAGCTCATTCAATCTGACACTTTTGAGATAAAAAAAAATATTATCAAATACACTGCCAGTTTTATGCAGGTTATGCATGAAACATACATTTTAGTTAGCAGATGAAGTTGAGTCATTGTCTCCAGTTTAATTTATTTTTTTTTTTAATTTTATCCTTATTGACTTTTGTGAAAAATGCTTTTACAATTGTATTCTGACTATGAACAGTCGTCTCAACCACCTCCAGCTTTAAGCCGATTTTGAAGTTGGTTTCAGCACTAAAATACTACTTATACTTACCATTAGACCCAAAATACAAGAGTCCTTAAGTTGACACACACCTGCCCCCACTCTCAACCATAACGTTCATGTCATTTGTGTCTTGTCTGAATCACACAGCAGGCCATTTGAAAGACCCAACACAGACTCAAAGGAGGAGTCACGCTCAAAGCATCATCGCAAGCAGCAGAGAACCGGATCTCGACCACACAGTGAACGCAAGTGGTGCAGGTCAAGAAGAAACACAGACAGACACATGGCTGATGTCAAAATAGAACTGGGCCCGATGCCGTTTGATCCCAAATACTGAAAAGATCATAAGTTTAATCTTATAGTTGCACATTCAATGTTGGGTTGTATTTAGATGCAAAGTCTCTTTTTTGTAAGTTTGCACAACATTACCTTTTTAATGCTACTGAACGTCCTCCAGCTGTTCTGTTTAGTGCCGTTAGATTTGAATGAAACGTGGCATATCTGTGACATTCAACTTCATTTAACATTTGACAAATGTTAACCACTTAATTTTTATCATTTCCTGCTGAATCACCATTGATTCTCATCTTCAACTACAGCACTTTTGTTTACAAATATTTAGCAGAAAATGTTAATTGTAAATCTAATTATTGTGCAAAACAAAAATGGAAAAAAAAAAACAAAGACATGCCACATTAAGGATGTTTTCACATACAGCCAAATAGTTGTTCTAATTTGCTGCTACAAAGACAGGTTTGTGTGATGTGGCTGTAACGTGCTTTTAAATGCTGTTTTCTAACATTCCTCCTCAGACTCGTTTAAACTGGACCTGGTTTCATTTTACTTTAACACGTGTTGGGAAAAAGCCTGGAAAAACAGCTTCATTTAATTATTCATTCAATTGTGACTAATTGATAAAAACACATTTGACACACCAAACAAGTGATATTTCAAAATGACAACATATGATTTAAAAAATATTTATTTCAGTATCAAATCATTCATAATAAGGACAAAATGCCATTGTTCCAGTGTTTGTCAGTGCCTTTCATAAATAAAGATGCTTCCTCCAACTCTTCCCTCAGGAAAGTGAGTATGAAACATCTCTGCTGTCTTCACAAAGTTATTCCCTTCCAGAAACACAGAGATTTCCTACAACAAAAGACACATTAAGGTATAGGAACTGTGAAATTAAACATTTACAAAAATATACGCAGAGGTACCTTTTCTGAATATATTACCTTTTCCAAAACGTCAAAGAAAACCAGGTGGGTGGGCAGAGAAGATTTGTCTGGAAATGAAGCCTGGAGCCAGCGAAGAGGATCGTCATAAAACCTGTCTGCCTCATCAACGTAACCTTCGTCTCCGAGATCTGGAGGACACTCAAGAAACTTCATCTTTATGGGGCAGTGGATGTGGCTACAATGAGAGTGAATCATCAGTCAAATCCATTTTTGTTGGAAATTTCACAAATACAAAATCTCATGAATACTTAAAGTTATTTATACAAGCTTGTTCATTTACATTTTAAATTTTGTGGATGCTCGGGTGGTAAACAGCTGTACCCCCCTGAAGACGCAGGACAAATGTAATGTCATATAGAGAGGAAGAAAATGTAAGAAGTCCTAGTAATACAAGTTATACTCCAGATGCTTAATGTTTTTGATCACACTCGACAGAAAAGAGGTGAAAAAACCCAGTTAGACAGCATCAAATTATTTTATTCACTAATTTAAGATAAAGAGAAAACACATTTCTGTAAAGGGTGTATATGCTTTTAAAAATAATCTTAAAATAATTATGGGGAAATAAACAGGACAGTTCAGTTCACTGTTAAAGACATTTTCCAACAACCTTCATCCTTTTTATTAGTCTGTACGATGGCGTTTTGGCAAATTTGAATACATGGAGGTATTAGGGCTTGGTGCTACCTCTCAGTACTTCTCAACTACCAACTAAAATGTACAAACTATACTATAATATATACAAAATATAAAAAGCTTACAGCCATTCACATCTTCTGTCTTGGCAGAGTTCTTGGTTTATATTTTATGTTTACACTTGCTGCTTTTTAATTAACTGAAAAAGCTTTTGTTTTGGTCAATGTTCATTCATTTTTAAGACATTTTTGAATAATCATCAATAATTTAAAATGCAGCCTGCAGATCCCATCATGCAGCTGCACCTAAATGCACCTGCAGAGTGTCTGTCAGACGTGTAGGGGGCGTGTGTACCTGTAGAAGGGCGTCGAGTGGCAGGGCATGAGGAAGAGGACGTCTGGCTGCTGTGGCGTGGAGATGCTGTTGCCATCACAAAGGGTCTGGAGGTGGCTCATGACGTCCAGAGTCCCTCGCTGGTGGATCAGGCCGGTGTATAGAGCTGGAATCAGGTTGGTCACAAACAAGAAGAGCGCTGCAGCTTGGCGCCACCTTTTCAGATTAGCTAAAGATATTCCTGTGGTGGATGTTAAACAGATGATTAAAATATATATTTGACTGTTTCTTCAAATACATTTTTTAAATGTGAAATCAGGAACTTACCACAGAAGACCATACAGAAAGGCAGCACAGGATAGATGAATCTGAACTCCTTGTGAGGGAGTAAACTGAAACATAGATAAAATATATCAAGATTATCTACTGAGGATAAAAGATCATGAACAACCACAACTCAATATTCATCAGACTGCTTTTAATAAAGTCTTGGCCCTAAAGGCACTCTGTTTCTGAACACTAGATGTGAGACTAAATATTTTAATGAGTGTGCCCTAGTCTTGTTTGTTCTTGTGCATTCATCACACACTCCTGCAAAATGTTTCACATTACTCCACTGACTGACAGATGATGGTTAACAAATACAGCAAAGGCCCAACAAAGGCAGTGAAGAAGAAGACTACAAGCAAGGAAACAATGTAAACAAAACACATTACTTGTAAATGCATTATGAAGAAGGAAACAGTTAGACCATCCAGGCTACACAGTGTTTTGCTCTGAGATTACCAGAAAACTCAACAGGGCATTAATTATAGAGTTCAAAGAAATTCTTCACCTTTACTTATTCTCACAGACCTAAGAATAGAATCTATGCATTACATTTCTTTTTGTCTTAAAATAATCTCTTTAGTTGGCTATAAGAGTGTAGAAGCACAGAAACAGAGGATAGCACACAGAGACTGAACTATATATATAAAAATTTTGTTTCTGAAGCAGCAAAAATAAATAAGAATAGGATAATTTTTTCAGCTGTTATCTAAAAGCATTTGGTAGGATGTTACACCACTGACATCCCTGATTATTTCATGTGTTTATTATCACTGAAGTTATTAAATATTTCCCTAAAATAACTATGAATACTCTTGCAATTAAAGTATCAGTGACAAGTGGAGACATGGTATTTAGGAATGGGGAATAGAGCACATGTAGGACAAATCATTGACTCTGATTTTTAGAGATATATATTTTTCTCTTCATTTAACTCTTCAGAGCTTTCTTTAATGTTGTCATCTTGTGGCTGCTCCTGTGTGTGGTGCCACAGCACTTCACCATCTGCATATTTAATTTGGTTTTGAAGACCTGGGGATCAAACCACCAACCCAAGGAAAGGAGGCCAACGTGCTCAACCACCTCAACCATGGCTTTCATCTGTAACTTAAGTGTAATTTGACAAATTCAGCCCCATGGATGTAAACACACATGTTTTACCTGTAAACCCAGATGGTCCAGACAACTGCTGCCAACAAGATTTTGTATCTTTTGAAGGCAAGGGTGCATCCATGGAGAAAGAAGGGAAGATGAGGACCGATGACCACAGCAAACCCCTGAGTTAAGTACCAGTGCCAGGGGTGAGAGCCATAGAAATCAGCTACACCATGAAAGATGTTAAACTTCAGAAAATTGAACTGCACCATGGTCCACTAGAAAACAGAGAGAGCAACAGTTACATACAGTATGACTTTATAAACAGCGGTTAGTGGATATGCTTTAAATGTTTTACCTTTTCATAGAATAGACAGTCAATCAGTGTTGAAATCACAACAGCCAACAACCTGGAAACAAGAAAAAAGGATTATGTAGAGAAGAAAAAAAAGGGGGAAATTAAGTTTAAGTGGAATTAAGGTTAAAAGTACAAACCCTATAGGAATGCAGTTATGAGTGATGAGTCTCATTTTGTTCTCTTCATGCCAGAAATGGCAAATCAGCAGAGGAAACCAGACAATCAGCGCTGTAGGACGAACAATGACAGCCAAGGCAACCAGGATCAAATATTTTTGTCTGGGGGGGCAAAAATGTGTCTGTAAGTAATCTAAACACATTCCAGCCAACGTGAGGAAGACCGTCAAGCTTGGAAGGATAGTTTATTATTATATAAAAAAGAACTTCGTAAAACCAGAAGCACGTATTATTCATCTTTAATAGAAAAGAATAAAAACAACCCCAGGTTCCTTTTCAGCACTGTAGCCAGGCTGACCAAGAACCATAGTGCTGTTGAGCCATGCATCCCTCCGACTCTCAACAGCAATGAATTCCTAAATTTCTTTACTGAAAAGATTGTGAATATTAGAGCAAGGATTGCCAATGATGAACCACAGACTGTAGTGCCTATAGAAGCATCTCCCAGACTTAATGCATACCTTGAAAGCTTCACCCCCATTGATCTGTCAGACTTAACTTCTGCTATTACCTCCTCTAAATCAGCCACATGTCTACTTGATCCAGTCCCGACAAGACTGCTCAAGGATGTCTTCCCCTTAGTTAACACTTCCATACTGAACCAGATCAATCTTTCCTTAGTCACAGGGTATGTGCCACAGGCCTTTAAGGTGGCAGTTATTAATCCCTTACTTAAAAAGCCTTCTCTAGATCCAGGCGTGTTAGCAAATTATAGGCCCATATCCAACCTTCCCTATATCTCCAAGATCCTTGAGAAGGTGGTTCTAAAGCAACTACATGAGCACCTGCACAGTAATGAACTGTTTGAAGCTTTCCAATCTGGATTCAGAGAACACCATAGCACTGAAACAGCACTGGTAAAAGTCTCCAACGATCTTCTTATAGCTTCTGATAGAGATCTGGTCTCTATACTGGTACTTCTGGACCTCAGTGCTGCATTTGACACCATTGACCACAGCATTCTGCTGCAGAGACTAGAACATGAAATCGGGATTAAAGGCTCTGCCCTAAAATGGTTAAAATCATACTTATCCGATAGGTTTCAGTTTGTTAGTGTTAACAATGACAATTCAGAGTACAGCAGAGTTACGTATGGCGTACCACAGGGCTCAGTTTTAGGGCCAATTCTTTTCATTCTTTACATACTTCCATTAGGCGATATAATCCGGAAACACTCAATCGACTTCCACTGTTACGCAGATGATACCCAGCTCTACGTATCGATGGAACCAGATGATAAAAGCCGCCTCACCAATCTGCAAGACTGCCTAAAAGACATCAAATCCTGGATGTCCACTAACTTCCTTCAACTAAACTCAGATAAAACAGAGGTCATTGTGTTTGGACCTAAACATCTCAGGGACACCTTCTCTTTGCAGATTGCTTATCTAGATGGCATCACCCTGAACTCTAGTATGACCGCAAGGAACCTTGGAGTAATATTTGACCAAGACCTTTCATTCAGCTCACACATTAAACATGTGACTAGGACTGCCTTTTTTCACCTGCGCAGCATAGCCAAAATTAGGAATATCCTCTCTCAGAGTGATGCTGAGAAACTAGTATATGCATTTATCACCTCTAGGCTGGACTACTGTAACTCTCTGTTGTCAGGATGTCCAAAAAACTCTCTAAAGAGTCTGCAGTTAGTCCAGAACGCTGCAGCAAGGATATTGACAGGAGTTAGTAAAAGAGAAGACATCTCTCCCACTTTAGCTTCCCTCCATTGGCTTCCTGTAGGATATCGAGTCGACTTCAAAATCCTTCTGCTGACTTATAAAGCCCTTAATGACAAAGCTCCATCTTATTTGAAAGACCTCATAGTCCCTTATTATCCTTCCAGAGCACTTCGCTCCCAGCATTCAGGTCTGTTAGTGACTCCCAGTATCTTTAAAAACAGACTGGGAGGTAGAGCCTTCAGTTATCGGGCTCCTTTACTATGGAACCAACTCTCTCCATGGGTCAGAGAGGCAGACACTCTTACTACATTTAAGACTAGGCTTAAAACCTTCCTCTACGACAGAGCGTTCAGTTAGGGCCGGTTCAGGTAGCTCTGAACCATTTTTATGCTGCTATAGGCTTAGACCGCTGGGGGACACATCAGGTTACATGGAGCTCTTTCCTCTCCTCTCCTCTCCTCTCCTCTCCTCTCCCATACTTTAAATTATCATTTTCACTATCTACTGCACCTTGTTGTTTGGCCTTGGTGTCTGGCTCTCTCTCTATTTGTGTTTCCACAGATCCACCGAAGCTCCATCTATCTCCACCAACCGCCCCCTGCATCACCCCCTTCCCCTTTTACCCCTGCTGTTAAACCGACCTGCTCTTCGCTCCCAGGAACCGGTCTACCACCCATTACCCCCATTAAGCTGCCTGACTCTCCCTGCCTTCCCTCCCACCAAAAACTGCCTTCATCAGCTCCTGACACCATTTCCATCAGTGCATATTCTGTATTGTTACCTGTTTTCTTGTCTGTATACAACATCTATTGCACGTCTGCCCGTCCTGGGTGAGGGATCCCTCCTCTGTTGCTCACCATGAGGTTTCTCTTTTTTTTCCCTGTTAAAAGGGTTTTGTTTTGAGTTTTTCCTCAGCCGATGTGAGGGTCTAAGGGCAGAGGATGTTGTTATGATGCTATGTAAAGCCCTTTGAGACAAACTGTTTGTAAAAATGGGCTATACAAATAAAATTGCCTTGCCTTGCCTTGCCATTTTGGCGATTAGGGTAAATAAAAATGTGAAACTAAAGGTCTGAACAAGCAGAGACCTGTTATGTGTTGTGGACCCAGGCAGGGGAAAGTAAGAAAGAGCCAGGGAGGTGATGGTCATCTCCAGGCTGTTGGTCAGAGTCCTGGTGCAGCAGAACCACGTGAACCATGAGCACAGATGGCAGAAAAACTACAGGTCAAAACAAGAAGTTAAATGTTACACAAGAAAGGCTATTAATAAGTCTATGAATAATCATCTTCACTATGCTTTTGTGTATTTAATTCATTACAAAAATACATTTTTTTACAAGTAGAATTGAATCAGTTGAATCAAAAACATACATTGTTATAAATGCAATGTGCAAATGCAGAGGATCTGCATTAGATCTGAACAGACACAGTTGGTTGTTTCGGTTTTAGTGAACTGCAGTAAATAATAGTATATTGGGAAAATGCTCACCGTCCATTTTGCAACATCACGACCTTCCAGTGTTCGGATGAGGAAGAAGAATTTTACATCTGCAAATGCAGCCAGGAGTGATTGAGTTATTCGTGGAAGCCATTTCTGTAAAACCAGCCAGATCAAGTTTAATGAAACATTTTGACAGCATGACATTCATTTGGCCAGAGACACAGAGATATATTCTAACTTACCAGGAGGTGGACAGAGTCAAGTTTTATTAAGTGCAATATTTTGTATATAAATGCAAAGAAGAGCGGATATGAGAATCCTCTTAGTCCTTTCTTCCATTCCCAGGTCAGATACCCATAGGTCAGACTGTTAAGGTTGTAACAGCACAATAATGATAATAATAATAAACTGATGGTTTCAGCTTCAACAAAATTACTTGCTGTTGCTAACTGGTTTACAGCATTTCTCCATTGTTGAGCCCAGTTGAGATAAGGTAACCAAAAACCAAAACTGTGCTCAAGTTGGAAACACAGTAAAAATTACATAATTGTTCCTACCCAGGGAAAAAGAAAAGTATCAGGTATTTAGGAATATATTTCTGGGTTTCTTTGGTTGCATCAGGAGCCTAACATCAAACATCATTTTTTTGTCCTCAGGCTCCCAAACAGTTAAATGCCCTTATTGCACTCTCACTGCTCTAATAGTACTGATAACACAACTGGCCGATCAGGTAACTGTGTTTTTCTTCAAAAGGATATTTGAAGACCATATGATGGGAAACCTCCAGAGACTGCCAGTACTCATCAGGAACAAAGCTGGTCTGAACCAGGAGGCAGTTGATCAGTCTGAACGCCACAGAAAACACAACAACTCTGGCTTTGAGCACACCTGTAGGGTTCATGAAAGATTTCTTCATTTTACTATAATAAATCTGATTCATTTCCACCATCACAGATCCACATCAGACCTTCCTTATGTAAAAGTACCAACACTGAAACAGAAATACTCCTTTATAAGTCTTGCATTCAAAATCCTATTTAAGTTAAGGTACACAAGTATTTGACTCAAAGTATGAAAGTATTCAGTGTGCAGGAAAATGTGCCTATTGAGTGACATATCACATCATTGTGTACAGTTTTGTTTGTTAAAGTTGGTTTAAGTATCTAAATCTGAAAATTATTATTATTATTTTCAACACAATATTTGGTAAATGACCTGTTTTGAATCAAAATTACCAAAGAAAAACAAGAGCAACACCATGATATGACAAGAATAACAAATACAGCAACTACCACTAAAATAGTTTCATCCTCAGTATCATGTATATAAAGATGCAGATTCACACACTGATTGAGAGTTTGATTCATGTTTCATGATTCATAAATATAGTGCAGTGAAGCTGAGCACATGTTGCGCAGTAGCAGTAAATATAAAATAAAATATAGCAGAAAATACTCTCTTTGTCCAAGTCTCACCGTTGTTCAGAGGACATTCATCTTCCTCTGCATAAAGCTGAGATTTTCTCTTCCTCAGTTTTACATCTTTGACTTTGTTCCCAAACCTCAGGCGTTGTTTAATGTTCTCCATCAGGACATTTTCTCTTCAGGCCTGTGTGAACGACCCACGACAACTCACCTGTGGAGGAGAAAGACAGGTGAGCTGAGAGGCTGAATGAACAGGAAGTCACTCCGTCCATTCATTTATTTTAATTCAAATGACGGAGTAAATGAAAGATAACTGCTGCTGCACGCTCTCTCTTTTATTCAACCAACAGTATTAAACGTGTCTTCAGCTGAACAACAATAAACTCACATGAACTGAACCGGCCTCAGCTTTTTGTTGCGCTTCCGCACTCAGACTTACTTCCGGGTGAACACCGTTTCCTAACTTCAAAGTAAAAGCATCTGCAGCCAGGTTTATTTCGGGTCCCAAAATAAGTCTCGGTCCCTTTGTCCCACTATCGTGAAACATATCTTCAATACCTGCAGGGGGTGTCTTCAAATTCTGCCAAACAAACGTCCACTTAGACTTAAGGATGATCTAAAGTCAAAGGTCAAGGTCACAAAACAAGTTTGTGGCCACAGCTCAATAAAATTCACTTTATTCACTTTATCATATTATTATGGGCTGATACAATTTAACAACAACGTCTAACATAATGAAATGAGGTGGTGACACTTTATACACAAGAGGGCGCGTTATTTGCTCAGTCCAGCAGGTGGCGACGTCCAGGTGGTTGTCGTGCTACACTTCACCTCACAGCCGTAGAAGAAGAGTGACCAACTGCCTCGCGTCGCCGCCCTCGGTCTCAACCTCCGTCGTCCGTGGCTCGGTTTCCTGTCTATGGTGGCAACAGGCACGTCTAACAAATCCGCCTCCTCGGTGAGTTGTGACAGTTAAAGGAAAATCTTCCCAAAAACTGTGAAAAGATCGAGATTTATTTTGATCGACGGAAACAGCGAAGAGAGCATGTCGGCTTATATCCGCCGTGGGTTTTTCAAAACAAGAGTCTATCTATATAATTTAACGTGGATGTCATTAAGGAAAAGATCAGTTGGCTAGGTCTGATTGAATTTCTATTTCAAAGGCATTAAGGTACATTGGCGCTGCAATGATCTCATTTAGTCATTTAGGGTTTTTTTAGCCTGAGAAAAACAATACAGAAGTAAATGTTTCACTGGAAATGACAACAACTACTGTAAGTGTGATCAAAACGAGCCAAAAGCCAATTAGTGTCCTTCATCACACAACCTGTTCATGAAGCTTTAAACACACAGTGAAGCCACAGTTTCAACTGCACAGATTAAAGAAAAGAGGGGGAAGCAACAAGTATGGAAAAAGATTTCTTTGGATGAAAAACAACTGACAAATAATCAAATGTTAAAATGGCCCCCCTTGAATTTTAGTGACGTCAGTCTTCGCAAATCATAATATAAGGAAGCACTGGTTTCTTTGAGGGTGGTAGAACATGGAGAGATCTTCAAAGGGACATGGAAAATGTCTGAGAATCTGTAAAAAGGCACCTGGCTTTGTGGTTTACAGGTATCCTTTGAATTTAGCCTTTTTTTCAATGACACAAGTAGAGCTCTGGATATGGTATTAAAACAGTAACACTACTCCAGCACAGACAGAAACACATCAGTTAACCTGTACTGATAGTGGAGTCGCTAATAATATCCATGCAACAAGTTATGATAAATATTTTGCTGTAACGTTCAGCACAGCATAGGAACTGCAAAATTACTGAACGTGTCTTGGATAACAGCACTTTATTTCTCTTTTAGGATTATCTCGTGTCTCAAGATTGGGATTCCTTAATGAAAGAAGTCATGTTTCAACAAAGAATAAAATTCACACAGATGGCCTTTGTCATGCTGATTGGAGTTGGTAGTGGTATTTATATCTACAGACCATGTTTTGAGCCAGTGCCAAAGAACCCAGGACAGCAAAACCAAGACATGCCAAAGAAACAGAACTGAAACTGACTATAAACTGTAGTACTTCATCACTCATCATCATCATCATCATCACACTTCTGTCAAATACTGAACAGAAATGACCTAGAAGAACGAAATGTGATGCTGCTGGACTGTCAAGGCTGGAGTCCGGATACATTCATGCTTTTTGGGTGACTGTATGTGATTGTAAATGTACAGAATAAAATTTACTTGTCATCGTGTTTCATTATACGCCCCTGTTTTCATGAATTTCTAAAGTTTAAGAGGAGAGGCTGTTTTAACAAGACTCACATTTGTCCTGTCTTTTGTACATAGATAGATAGATAGAATTGTCATGTATTTCAGATTATTTAACACATTTTATCACGGTAAAGACACCTGAGGCGTTTCTCTGCCTTGGTGTCTCACTCAGCATCAAATGTGTTACTTTTTGAAATTATAAACAAAATTTGGTCCATTGTAAGTTACACTGCACTAAGTCATTATAACAGGATACACCATCAAAACACTTAAAAGTACCAAACTTACTTATGAAAGCAGAACTAATTAATCAACTAATAGATAAGATTTTTCAAAGCGTAAAACAAACAACAAAAACCTAAATCCCAAATTGTGCGTAAGCGTAATTCAAAATGAATCTGTAGTTTGAGGCTTTAACAGTCTGCGTAAAGACTCCCAGAGTTAGTCTTTTCAGTACAAACGCCCACTCCCCTTTTGTTACTATATCTCCATTGAAACTCAACATGGAAACACAATGATGAGATTGGTTGATATCCTACCTCAGATGGATGAAAACTCAGCAGCTAAAGATAAACTTTGTAATACATTTTTGTTTAGAACAAGGCCAATGAAATTTGCATTCTCTTCCACCTGGATGTCATTAAGACGTGATCTTTGTACTGGATGAACGGGACAGATAATTAAAGCAAGATAAACTTGTTTCAGTGCCTGGTCTTATGACTGACTTGGACAAACTGTGAGCCTACTCTTTAATTAGTAGAAAGTATAATATTTCTCTGTGAACTGTGGTCAAGTAAAATAAATGAAAATTCAAGATATGTACGTATAATACATTTGTGTATGGGAAGTTAATCCATATTTTATATGAATTAGGCCACAGGAAATGAGCACAATGCTGAGAACAAGGAGAAGGCAAATACAAATTAAATATTAATATATCCATGGATGAAAGTGTGAGTTGTTCTGAAGGTATTTTCTGATCATTTGCTTTTAATTACATTTTATTTAATCACTGTAAAGAGTACAAACATATCTGTCTGAAATGTGGTGAAGCAACATGAACTGAAAAGATTCATGTGTGGGAAGCAGAGATAAAGACTCAAGTAACAGAGGAAGAATGGTTTGAAACGTTTGAGACACAACCTAAAACCACCAGTTCACCAGTATGCAGGTAATTCTGCTGTACACATTTTTTCAACAAAAAGCAGACAACTTAAGATGTACAACAAAACTGTTGGAGGCCGTTTGTGAACACGGAGGCTGAGCATTCACACGTTGTGGAGCTGCACAAAGATAAGGCTGTAGTGGGACAATGTCAATGCTGTTGTCAGAAATGTCCTGGGATATGAAATACCTGCAGTACCTGCTCAGTGATGTGTCTTGGGAATGTTAAAGGTCTGCCTGACTGAGGTTTTCAAACCGTGGTCAGAAAATGGCTGAATGTAAAAGCTCCTAACCAGGAACAGTGGTTAGAAACTGTCAAAGAAATTTCATTCCAGGGAAAGGTGACATATTTTAAAATTTATTTTAAATGGACAATTTATATGAGACACAACACAGACTAAATGAATGCTCAACTAAATATGGTATGAAAATGACAATAATGTGTCATTTTACTTTGCATATACTTGTGTGTATGTTTTATTGTCTTCTTCTTGATACTTGTTCTGTCTATATTTCCCATAACCTGTTGTTTGTTTGTTATTTAAGTGTGAAGAAAGTAAAGTCTGTTTCCCCTTCACTTATCCGGCTGTGAGTGAGCGTCCGTGGGGAGGAGCTGTTTCTCAACACACGACCGCCGCGGAAAAGTCGTGAAGGTGTCGCTCAGTGTCGATGAAGCCGCTGCTCATGTCGGCTAATGGCCCAGAGGCGACGGGGAAAGTAAAGCCCTCACTTTTTCGTCTTTATTAAAGTCTCCAGCGGCCACTTCTCACCGCCTTTTTCTAACACCACGACTCCGCCACGAAGCAGCTACGCCCCGGGGGCCGGTGAGTACGAGCTGTTCACTGTTTTCAGGAAACGTCAGTGGCAGACAAGAGGAAAAAAACTAAAAAAGACAAACCAGGCTGTAGCATTTGTCAGGGCTGGAAGTTTTCCTTTAACTTGTATCCAGCCTAAGTACCAGATGGGACAGAGCCCTCTGCCCCAGCCAAAGAGCAGGGGAAACATTTTCCACCTGCCTTATCATCTGAGCCTCTTCTGAGCTGGTCGCTTTCTAACTGTGTCTGTTTCCTCCAGCAGGACTGAGGTACTAACATGTGGCACAGTGTTCAGGCATGTTGGTGTTTGAACACACAAATAAGCTGCAGGGAAGTTAGTCTTCATCCACAATGAGCAAAGAGGTTTAAAAAAGAAAAAAAAAGGATTATTTCTGGTCAGCAGACCTGCAGTGACAGCCACATGAGGACCAGCTGAGGGTCATTACATTTTCTGTTTGTTTCAGTTAATTGATTTGTGTGTTTTGTTTGCGTCTCTCAGCCTGTGAATGAGTTTGAGCCTCTTACTGCCTGCTGTGCTTGACTGTAGATAAATGCTCACGAGGTATTTTAATGACTGGATAGTCGACAGCTCTGGCAGCCAGAAGTTTCCCAAAGACACTTAGTCAGGTTTAATTGTAGTTAGATTGTGCCCCTTTTTCATCTTGAGTAGTTAAGTTGAAGTTTATGTTATGTACATATCCGGCTTTTCCCAAGGAGCTGCCTGCCTCTCTGCTGGAAAGCTGCCCAGGGTGGGTCCTCCACTGCTCCCTGACAAATGATTAAAGCTGCCTTTTCTTTGCTGGTCTGCATGGGTGCTAACATATGCCTGCCAAGTCGCAGCTACTAGATCCACTCCCACTGCACGAGAAAACACCAATACATATCAAGGTGCTGAGCTGCTCAGAGTTTGTCCACTTCATTTAAACTTTATTTAAACGTGAAGTCGTCACTGAGATTAAAAATGTTTTACCTGAGCGTACAGGCCAAGAGAGGCAATACTAGCAACAAGTTACAGACGACAGATATAACCACAAAATAAACCACAGCCGGCACCTTGTCCAACCCAAAACCAGTTAAAGTACATTATCTTTGAATCAGTTTGTCTTTTCCTTACCAACCCACACCCTGGACCGACACTGAGCGACTGCTGCTCCTGGCATTAGATGATGTTTGATATTCTGTGACAGCAAATCAGCTATTAGGAGAAAATAGTCATATGATCGATTTCATACTTTTAATCGTAAATGTTGCTTGTGAGGCCTTTTCGACTGAAGGGAGCGCGGCATTATGAGACAGCTCAACCTTGTCTGTTAAAAGGTCAAAAGAAACATAGGCACCAAAGGTAATTAAGGAAAGTTAATTAATCAAGATGGTAATTGGCAGAAGACACAGCCACAGGCAGCAATTCACTGTAAGGAGACTGATGACTGAGCAGTTCTTGCCAATGTTTAGTGTTTTCACAATATCAGCTCTTTTTCACCTATTTTACGTGAAGCCAGCGCCATTATTTTTCATTTCACTCTACATCCTTTAGAGCGGGGCAGGCGGGGATATTGTTGTTTAAGAAAAGTTTGTGTTTCTTTATAATTTCTGCACCCAGTGTTTTCTTGTCTTACACAACTTAAGACCATACACTCATCTGAACTCACTTCCTTTTTACAGCTGTGATAGGACTGAGAAGTGCAGTATTACTAGGAAATGGTTTTGCAATTATAGATTTTAGCACAGTATTTCACAGTTTATTGTGCATAAACATTTACTCTTTATAATATTGCGAACTTGAGATTATACGATTTCATGTTTTTTAACAGGGGTTTGTCTGATTAATCTGATAATAGTCGACAGAAATTTGCTGACACAACCTTTATCTGCTGCTGTGTGGTTTTGCTTAACTGTGTCACTTCTGTGACCTGTTTTTACTGAACCAGACATTGTGTAGTGTCTTTTAAATAATATGACAAAAAATAATTACTATGTACTAATTACTTTGGCCCTCAGCTGTCAGATCGCGTTGTAACATCTAATAAGACTGTTTTGCTGGATTAGTGTGTCTTTCTTTTTTTAAATTTCTGAAGAGACGTTTTTTGCTTGTTAAAACAGGGAAATCTCCCTGAAACAGCACCACAACAACTCCAACCTTTTAATCATCAGTTTTATGATAGTTCTTGTGCCAGTTATATTGTCTTTTAAAATATGTCCACCCCATTTATTTCAACTAGGACTGATACAGTTAAACAGCGACACAAAAAACATTCACCACAATTACCATAAATATGAGACAGCACCTCTAAAACAGTAACAACTGAACATTATAACCTCACAAGTGTAGGAGTCACTGCAGGGCTGTTGTGTGTGACTGGTTCAGTTTTATCTTGGAGTAACTAATAAACTGGCAGCTGATCACACTCTATAAGTGTCAGCAGAGCCTTGGATGAAAGTGGTGTAACTAAAGTTAAGTAGTGGCAGAGGATGAAGCAAATGTTCTAGGTCACATGTCAATTATAGACATGATATGGTCTGAGGAAAGTGGTACAATACAGAGCTGCCCAGCAGTTTCACACCACATATTTCAAATTTTACTGTGGATGTCATTTCTTCTAGAGGCTATTAATAAGTAACGTGGCTAGCTAATCGTCACAGTTAAGGACTCATAACTGTGTGGATTAATAGTTGCTTTGTATTAAAGTAATGAAAATATAAATTAATAAAGCACATTTGAAATCAGTCTTAAAACAGTAAATCAAGAATCAGTAACTAAAGTAAAAATTCAAGGGTATGAAATCAAAGCCTAAAAGGATTTTGTTAAAAAAAAATAAAATAAATCAATCAAACAAAACATTTGATCAATCAAGAGTTTTCAAAACTGGTATAATTTTATTAGCCAGTATTATCCAAAATCTTGCAGCTCTGATTGAAGGACCTCAAAGCAGGTGGACATAGTTCATAGTTGAATGGTTTGGTGGTCATAGTTTCCATCCTAGTGCATTTATCATGGATCTTGATTTTGCACGAGACCTTAAGCTGCTTATGTCTCCAGATGAAAGAGGGAGAGGAGGTGTTACAGTGAAAGAATGTAAGACTTGCAGAGTACTTTTCTAATGCAGTGGTCATATGATTCATCCGCACAGACTGTTTTGACTGAAGTTGAACATTACAAGTGAGAGTGTAAGATCCGGTAGATATAATAGGGTGCTTCTCATTCTCAATGTATAAGTGCAAGAAAGTCTGTACTAACACAGATTTTGAAATAAATTAAACCTTTACCTCCAAAAGATGTGGATCAACAACCTACTAATTTATGGACAGATGTTATAACTGCTTTCAGGCTGTAGTGATAAGAGTTTTGGTGTGTATCTATGTCTGGAGAGAGGCAAGAATTAAAAATCTTTCATGTCACTGTGACAACATTAAATATAATTGGCTAAGAATTAGAGTAGTGATTGGGTTGACCTGTGTGGGATTGACAAAACCACATTCAACACCAATCACCACTTTCACTCAGCAGAGGAACTTATTAGCAAAACTATCTAAAAAATCTATCGTGAATTCAACGTTCATAGAGGTTTTTGACACAATGTTATTCTATACAAGCAGTTGTGCAAAACTATAACCACTTTAGATGTTGAGATTCTTATACATCAGCAAGTACCATCATTGAGGTCTCATGAAGAGTCTCACACTGAGCCTTAATCCACAGAGGAACTATGGGAAATTATCCAAAGATACGTGGAGGAACCAACCTGCTGATCACTTTGATAAACTCTTGTGTACTGAGGAAAATCTGTGCTCATTTAATGCTCTCATGAGAGCAGTGAATGAGTGAACAAGGGAGGGATTTCAGACACAGTCCTGCTTCAGGTTCTAGGCACAAATCCAACTACAGCATCCGTGGTCGTCACAATGAAGGAAAATGTCTCTGTGTGGCTCACTGCTGTTTTTATTTTAATAGTTTGAATTCTGTGACACTGAGGAATAAGCTTTATATTGGGCTTTAGTTGGGCAGTAGTTGTTTGTAAAATATACTTTTCATGGGATTTTTTTGACACTAAAAATGCCAGATAGTATGATTGATGGTTGATTGAATTGTTTTGTTTGTGTGTTTCAGAAATTAAGGACTCACTATGTCTGATGGGGACTATGATTACCTCATCAAATTCCTAGCCCTTGGCGACTCTGGCGTGGGAAAAACAAGCTTCCTCTACCAATACACTGATGGAAAATTTAACTCAAAATTCATCACTACAGTCGGGATAGATTTCAGAGAAAAAAGAGTGGTATGTTTAGTCGGTTTTTGTTTGGTTTTCCTTCATTCATCACTTCGGTAAAAGCACACATGGAATTTACGCTCTACTCTTCTGATTTGACATTTCCTTGTGTATAAATGTGCTACCAGCACTCATGGTTGCCTTATTAGGAGCTTAAATGCATTCCCACACCATTAAGTAACAAAAGACTACTGATGAACATTGCAACAGAAATCTGAGTAATGACTAATGTTGGTGCGCAACAGGCAGCACCCTCCTTAAGAATAAACACTTCATACCGTGGGTAAACAGTTGAACACTGTTCAAATTTACTCTATATTCCCTTTTAATGCTGCTGACCTCCAGCTCCAATGGGCCTCAGTAATTGGTTTATCATGGTTGTACTGGGCCTCAGTTATTTAATATCCATCATTGCCTGTTACAGTCTCTGTATAATGTGTTTTTTCACAACTATGATTAAAAGATGAAGATACAGCAAGTGGATATTGTACAAGGAAAAAAATCAAAATTAACTTTAAATTGAACTTTCACTTGCAGAGTAGCTTTTGTTAAGGTCACAGTCATGGTTAAAGCACAGTAAGTAATTATAATGGACCCTATTACCTGGCACAGTTGTAATTTTACTCATCCTGCACCCACAAATGGCAAATGAGGTGTGGTCAGGCACATTATTGACACATTATATCTTGAGGCAACAAATTGCATTTGTGCTGGTCTAAAGTGAGTGGTGCAATTATGTTAAAGATGCATTGTCAAGAGAATATGTGGCTACACGGGCAGAGCACATACACTCTGCCTGTGTTCAGCTGATTTTCAGATCTCAGATTCTCACCTTTCCTTTCCCCTCTATATGCACAGAGGTTGTGTGTGTCTGCGTGTGTGTCTGCGTGTGTGTGTGGAGAATGGTCTCACTGGTTAGTCACAATATGTAACCACCTCACCACAAACATAACTCAGTTCTGTGTGAAACACTAAGCCATGATAATACCAATCTGCCAAAGTGCCAATGCGTCTGGCTTTCAAAGGGCATGGGAGATGACAATCTGATTGGTTTATTGTATGTTACACCCAAAACACATCCATAAATAATTAAGCAACTTATTACTCTTTTAAACCATGCACCTGGTGCAGCAACCGTTTTTTCTGTTGTTAAAATAGCAAAAGTGATATGGGAAGACCATAAACGCATTTGTGCCTTTGGATCATTAAAGTAGAGCCAAGTGTGTCTGCAAACAACCCAGACCTGTGCTGCTCGTCTGGCGGCTGCCTGAGGAAATTGTCTGTTGCAATTCTCTGAGGCAATGCACTGATGACAGGGATCAGAAAAACATTTGGATGATTTGTGAAATAAGATGTTCTTCAGTCTGGGTCCTTTTATCAAAGTTACTTCCTAAACTGTTGGCTGAAACCCAAATAACATAGACCAGTATCCATCTCATCAGGATACACCAGATTAATGCATGGATGGATTGAACTGTTTAAAATCTTTTCACTGAAATTAAAGTTTTGTATTTGACATAATTTTGGGTGAAGAAACAAAATATGTGAGTAGATATTGATTTTATTTGGTTTTATCATTACTGTCATAGGAATATTGATTTCCACTTACATCATGCTCATACACACTACACACTATACACTCTGCATATGAGCACAACACATGGTTCACACTTATACATATACAATGCTTTCTACACTGGCTGGAAATTTTGAGATCTATTTGTTAAAACATCTATAAATCCAAATCCAAAGAAACTGAGCAGTTTGAGGCTGAGCCTTTTTTTGCTGCTCTCCTCACAGACTTTCACCAAACCTGTTTACATGTATTTTTTTTTCTTTAATTGGAGTAGTGGGATGGATGCTGCCAAGTATACCTGTTTTTTCTTGTTGTCTTTCTAGTCACATTAGGCTCTAGATTAAAAATATCTTCCTTCAGGGTGTTGGTAACAACTCGTGTTCACACTTGCTCTTTCATTTAGATTCAATGTTTGTGGCTTTGTTTTGCAGTTGAATCCAGTCAAGAGCACATCCAGTTAGTTTGAGGTCATAACTATCTGTTTCACTCAGGTCTACAAATCAACGGGTCCTGATGGATCTTCAGGGCGAGGACAGAAAATCCACATGCAGCTGTGGGACACTGCGGGACAAGAGAGGTACATGAAGTACTTCCACTTAAAATTTCTCACCTTTTCCAAACCTGGACTTGTCTTCAGCTGCTTTTAAATGTTCTATTTTTCATACGAAGTTTTTTTTTTTTTTTTTTTTTTAATGATTTCAGGTTTCGGAGTTTGACGACTGCGTTCTTCAGAGATGCGATGGGTTTCTTGCTCCTGTTTGACCTCACAAATGAACAAAGTTTCCTCAACGTCAGAAACTGGATGAGTATGTTGCCTTTTTAGTCATTAAAACTAATGATTCTATTGATATTTGACAGAAATATCAATAGAGGAATGATTTAATTTAAACAAGAACAAGTGCCCAGTGTGAATATTACATTCGCACAAAAGCTTTTTGAGCCTGACTCATGTTGAATTGGCACTGAATAGTTGTTAGATCCAAAATATTGTGTGATTAAATGTGTTACCTTCCTTTGATTATTTATTATTATTAATAATTCTCTCACTGCAAATTTTAGATTAGGGTTACTGCAATCTCTACGCTCACACTTGAGTTTGAGCTATAGCTTGATGACTTTCTCACAAATAAAGATAAATGCATATCAAATTGCTCAAAATGTGTCTTTCAGGTCAGTTACAGATTCATGCTTACTGCGAAAATCCAGACATTGTTCTGTGTGGCAACAAATGTGACCTGGCAGATCAGAGAGCAGTCAGTGAAGAAGAGGCCCGTGAGCTGGCAGAGAAGTATGGGTATGTCCCCGTTTTAAACCATCCGTACATGAACCTCTCCCTCAAACATTTGTTAAGAAGGCAGTGGCTGTGTTGTTTGCCAAAGTCTGTCTCAGCCTGAACTGGTCCTCCTTGAAAAGCAAATATTTGTGCAAGTTTAAAATATCTTGCTCTGGCTCTATTAGTGGACACACCTTTACTAAAAAGACAGATATTGTAGCAGATGTTTTAAATTCTTTCAAGAGAAGAATAAACTTCAATATATATTCAATTTCCATTTGCCTGCATGATGCTGGTTTTGAATCCTGACCAAGGTTCCCAGTGACTCATCATAGAAATGTAGAAGTGATTTTGTGATTTTACAAGTTTGTTTTTTTTTTTTTTTTTTTTATGGGCCTTGTTGAAAATCAGAAAAACCCCAGTGAGCTCCAACCTCACCCCTTCATGTCTCTTGATATCAGTAGTCTGCGACCCTGTTTTTAAAAACACCTATTTTGCTCCATGCAGAGTCCCATACTTTGAGACAAGCGCTGCAAACGGGGAGAATGTGAGCCAAGCTGTGGATGTCCTGCTGGATCTTATCATGAAGAGGATGGAACGATGTGTTGACAAGTCCTGGATCCCCGACGGGACCGTCCGAGTTAATGGACCCTCCAACCCAGACGTCGCAGAGAATTCAGACGGGGGCAAATGTGCATGTTAAAATGATGAAGAGCCGTTTTAGTTACATATGTGTGTCTATAGAACTGGTGTAAAAATAGGAAGACAACCAAGTTCAATGTTTCCGAAAGTGGGAGTTGAGATATTGTTTCTGTTAGGTAAAACTTAACATTCGTTTTTTTTTTCATTGCCTCACAAACTGTACTTTTATTACATGTATAATTTTTTTCAGTATAGATTTAAGTGCCTCTTCCATGTGGACATTTTCATTAGGATTAATATCATGGGTCTTTTGAATAATTTGTTGGTTTTGATTGTGAGTATGAGATATTTATTTCTTATGATGCCCAACTGAAATGTCTAACATTGCTCATCAGTTGACTACAGTGATTATATTTCTATGCTTAAGCTTAATTGTCTATGTTGCAGCAGATTAGGCTTCCCTGCCCGATGTGCTATAATCATATAAATATACTGTCAGTCCTGTGTGAGGTTAGTGTAGATTCACCTATTGTAACTCAAGCAAGAAGCCACCTCTATTGTCTTTCTACAGCCAAATAATTCTGTCCCTGCAGTTGCCTTTTGTTGCTGAAGATAATTTCCCTGTGATTGTAGTTTTAAGAAGTTATTTCCTACTGATGCTCGATTGAATGTGCAGCTGAACACACCTGTGCCACAGCCAGAAAAAATATAGCCCACACTGACCACCCAGCATAACCTCAATGGACAGTCTACACACACTGTATTTTATTTTCTAAATCAGTACTTATGTTTGTTTGCCTGCAAAACCATGAATTGTGTGATACAGTTTGACCTATACTTCATTATGTACAGTAATGGGTTTTCTTATATAATTCTTATATAATTACAAATATGAATGTTCAGTAGTTTGATAAGGGGAATAAATATGTTCTGAAAAGCAATAGTAAAACCGAGCAGTAAACCAGGTTATTCATCCTGCTGTATAAAAAAACATTTAACAAATAAACATAAAAAGAATTTATATTTTTTTTTTACTGTTTTGAGCAAAATCTATTTCTAGACTTGGGTATTTAAAATATTTTTATGTTATAGTTTTGTTGAAAGCTAACTTGCTTGTATTTTATCTTAGAGTTAATAATCCTCATTGCCTCCAAATTATATGTTTTGTAAATTTATTACATACAAAGTCAAAAAAATATTGTCCCTAATGACAAAGTTTGAGATTATGGATTTGGATTCTCATCTTCAACCTTTTAACAGTGTAATGATTCCTCTCCACTAACTTTGTCATTATATAGTAACGCCAGCTGTCATGAGGCTGATCTTCTCTGGATCCAGTCGGCTGCATCACTAGCAACAGTGCCAACAGTTTTGAAATATGTATCTTCTAAAGTAAACATGATTTTCCTTTGGACCCTAGATAACACACCTTATATCTTGGTTTTGGGATGAAAACAAATGAACAATAGCCGTGGGTTAGCCTTGCTTGAAACAAAGATCTCTGCTGACATACCTACTTACTATATGTATCCTAAAGAGCTTTTAAATACAAGATTATTGCTCTATTAATGAATTAACCTTCAGTATATTATTGGTTTGTTTCAGGCACATACACAGTACAGTAACCTGTCTAATCTGTTGATTTCAGTTGATATTGTACTTACAAGTTATATATATAAGGTAATAAAATTGGGCCTGTGTTTCACTTTACCTATGGGATGCATTAAAAATCCTAATGCCTGTCCCTTCAGATCAATCTACAACACCAATGGTATTTAATATTTTACAAAAACGGAGAGTATTTACACTTAATAAGATACTGAAGTGGCATTTTTAATGTTTTTTCGCTACTACTATAGTTTCTTGCACAAATTCAATTTGTTTGTGTTACTCTTGTTTTGTCTTGTGAAAGGGTAAATGCCATGTTTAAGTTAAGATGCAAATATATTTTTCCTCTCACTGTTTTAATGCACAAAGATAAATTTTTGAAAATCTGTCACTAAAATTATTGTATTAATTCACACATAACTGAAATATTCTATTCTATTTTCAATTGCACCGTGAAATTTAAAATAAACTTCTGTAAACTATGTCCAAAAATAAACAGTTTTATTTACGTATTCCTCAAAGTAGTGTTGAATTTCAATGTAATCAGTTGTAAAATGTTGATTGGATTCAAGGGCTCATGTATAAATGAGGTTGATATCAGGTCCTATTTATAGCCACTGTTATCATAAATTTATAATCTCGCCACAAAACAGGAAATAGTCAATCTGCCCATGTTAGTTCTTCAACATTTTGTGACACTGCAGCCTAGACTTTAAAGGCAAACCTGTAACAGCCAAGGATTATATTATTGTTGTTATTATTATCATTATTATTTAATTTACAAATGTATTTAAACTGTAAACCAATGACTTTCACTTGGGACCATTTGTGGACAATTTAATTGACCATTGGAGACTTTCTTTTAATCTAATTTTATTTATATAGTGCCAAATCATAACAAAGTTACCTCAAGGCCCTTTACATATAGAGCAGGTCTGGACCAAACTCTTTATATAATTCTTTAAAGGGACCCAACAAATCCCACCATGAGCAGGAGTTGGCGACAGTGGCGAGAAAAACTTCCTTTAAGAGGCAGAACCAGGCTCAGGGTGGGCGGCCACCTGCCTCGACAGGTTGGGTTAAGAGAGAGAGAGAGGAGAGGGAGGGAGAGAGAGAGAACAACAGCAGGAAGAGAAAACAGTGGAAAACAAGCAAAATGCAGATGTAAAGAGGATTAATGATCATGGCAATGACTGATACTAATAATAATAGTACATTAGTAAATAACGGCACCAAGTTAAAACAATAGAGGGAGAAATAATAGTAGTTATGACAGCACAAATAATAATAACTAACAATAATTATTATTGCAGCAGGTGCAAACTGTCGTGTCCCACAGGTGAAGGACTCACGACAGTAACTGAGCGAGCTGATGAAAACGTCGCCTTGCGTGTATGAGGAAACAGCTCGGCTGTGATTCTCCGACCGTCCTGCAGGGGGCAGCACCTGCCGCGTCCCGCCCCGATGACGTGTGTCCGGTGTGAGGGAAGAAGCGGTGTAACTCTGAACCCAAACATCCTGAGGTGGAGCAGCGCAGGTAACAGAAACTACTAAGACGTTTCACTCGACTCGTTCATTTTTTAAAAGTATATTTTCCACTCATGCACCAGTTCTGGTCGGAGCCCAGGTTGAAACCAGGTAACAAGGCTGCACCTGGGGCTAAAAGTGTAGCTACATTTTAATCTGGAAAAAGTTTCACCTTTTAGCTGCTAACGTTAAAGATGCTCCTTCATTTCATTGTTTTTTTTAATTTTTATTTTAAATCGGCCTCAACCTCAAACCCCAGCTGTGTTTTATAACCTTATTATTTTTACGTATTTCTAATAAGGTGCAAACAGCAGAGCTTGGCCAAAGTCACTCGCTATTTAATGATCATTTTAAGAGAAAACGGACATTAGAAAAGGTAGCTAGATATTTATGTTAGCAGTTGATCGACAGCTCATATGATAAACCTTGAAGTCATTTATCATTTAAAAATAACAAACATTTCACCGACTCAATCCCTTCAGTCATTTTCTTTTCAGCTTAGGCCCTTTTAGTTAGACAATAAAACATTGTGAGGATGTAAAACAAACAAGCAAATAATTATGAGAAAATGTGAGCAACACTAATCTATAAAATTAGGAAAGTAATCAATCCAATAATGTTATGAGTTATGAATTGTTGCACAGCTTTATTCTGCTTGTGTAATAATAATCTAGAAACGTGGTATATTAATACAATTAATAAATTATTTAAACAGTAATTTTGCTGATCATATATACTTTTACTCAAAGCAAGACCTTTTGTTGTATTATTACTTTTACTTCCTTGGTTGTGGCATCTACATTCACATAGTGAGTGTATGAATCCATTTAGATATTTTTAACTTATTTGATATTTTGTATCCAGCTATTAGTAGCTGCTCCAGTACAGCCCCAGTATAACAGGCACTTTGTATTGTAATAATAGCTGTTATATTTATGGTAGCTGTGTATTTGTCTGGTGATGTCTGTGGAGTCACTTTCCAGGATCCACACACAGAATTAACCCCAGTGTGTTTACTCTTGCAGAATGCCTTTCCATTTCTGCCCCCAGTGTGGGACAAAGTTGCATCCCAATTTCAGATTTTGTCCTTCCTGTGGAGAGAAGCTTCCCTGTCCTGTAGATGAATCTGATCTTGTGAGCCCAGATACTTCTATGAGTCTCTCTCCATTTAAAAGAGATAAGGGAGCAACATCAGTGGGTAAAACAAGTCTTGATTTAAGCACAGCTTGCGAGCTCACAGAAGGTGAGGGTAGATATCTTGGGAATTTTTCATCAGGAGTTACTTAATGTTTTTAAACATCTTGATTGTAAACCTTTGGAAGTGTGAATGTTCTTCCTTTCTACAGACCATGCATCTATCACCCCACCTCCAATCACACCCCGTCCTGCACTGCGAAAGACACGTAACTCCCTTCGTCTGGACAGGGAAGTTAGATTCAACAAGAAAGATGCCACTTCACTTGTGCCGCCCTCCACTAATCCTGTCACAGATGACAGGATTGAAGGTAATTAAAATGGTCTGGAAGCAGCTTCACCTTGAAGTTTTTATTCAGTTTTTTGATAAGAGATGCAAGAAGAGTAAGTACAGAGACATGAGGCAGCTGATGAACTATGTGTATATTTTACCAGCATAAAGCCACTTATATGACATCTGTCATACTCAACACTTTCTGGTCAAAACGTATACTGGCTTTATAATATAGGCACATATCAATTCAGTAGATGCCATTTAAAAAAGACAGATGCCTTGATACTTAATAACAAGAAATCTATGTTTTGTATCAACAGAGACTGGTGTTGGATTCTGCTCATCTCCATCAAAGCAACACTCAGTCACTTTCAAACTCCACTCAAAGGTAGAGTCACCTTCAGAGTCTTCAACTTCTCCTGTCGTTAAATCCCCTCGACTTGGTGAGCTGAAACACAAAACAAGCACAATCATTCATACAATACCTCAGGCAAACTATAGTGTCTCTCTTCTTTTCATCATAATTGTTTCTTTAATCTCTGTCAAATGTGGCTGGATCCATGTGTAGTCAGGGGAAAGGCAAAACTCTCCAGTCCAGCCAGGAAGCACGTGGAGGAAGGAAAAAAGCTGCCTGATAAAACAAGTGGGAAAGTGGAGGGATCAACAGCAGATGGCTCTCCGGTGCGCGTCTCTTCAACTGTTTCCTCACCAATTTCCAGGTCTCCTTTAAAAGGTGAGCTACATAACACAATATGAGATGTTACACACACGCATCTGTGTACAAGTTAAATTCACCAATTAGTTTCAGTCTTATCTTTGCAGGCTACTTCGATTATTGTCCTCACCTTTATAGTATTACACTTCTCACTCATGTCAGTTTAAACTGCAGAAGACGTTCTGTACATGAGTTTTTATGTGTGTAATTTCACATTTTTTTCTGGAATGTAATTAATTTGAAATGTTTGTATGAATGTACATTGACAGGAAAAAGTAAGGCCAAGAAGGCCAAACATGTATCACCCCTGGAGCCGCTACAGGAAGGAGAAGAGGTGACAGACACAACGGGCAAGAAGTGGAAGCTGATGAAACTGCTGGATCAAAGCACGACAGAGGTCATCTACGAAGGTGAGACTGTGTGCGTGACATCAGGGGAAACACTGAAAGATGCAATAGCGTCACAGTTAACTCCACTATTACATTTACCAAGGCATTAACCATGCTCCAAACAAATAGGGGACATGTTAGGTTTGACTCCATCTTGGACAGATCAGGAAAAAACCTGGTGGGTTGACCAAAGATCCCCCCATCCAATCCAAAATCCAAGTTTCGGTCAGTCCATGTTGCAGTGACTCACTATCACCTCTTCAGGTCCAAAGGACGTCTCTGACACGTCAAAAATGTTCTTTCTTTACATTGTGTTGACATTGTGCCTTTCCAATAAAGATATGGCTAAACCAGTTTAGTGGATAGAGCTGTAGCTTGAGAAAAAAATAGAAAAGAGCCTGTTTTATTTTAGTTGAATAATATTTGTTTCGTCCTTTTTAGTTTTGCAAACACGTTCACAATCTAGTCCCGAGGAATCAAATCACATCCTCAGACTGGTAAGTGCTCATTCAGGAGTCAGGAAATTTTAAGGACTTCTGAGTGCTTCAAAAAGCAAAGAATCACTATCACAACATGACCTTAGTTCTTCAGTTTCACTGAGTGGGGTCACTAAAGTTTTTCTTTGTCTTAGGGAGCTAAAGATGGAAGAATCTTCAATGAACAGAACTTTCTGCAGAGAGCAGCTAAACCTGCATCAGGTGAGGATTAAGTGTGTTTTCATTTCTTGTTTTGGTTCCAAAAAACAGGCTAAAAATTGATTGAAGTCTCACTTGTGGAAGGTTGGTTGCACTTATAGTTTGACTCTAGCTGTTCTGGTGATAACTACGTGAGAAGTAAACTAAAGTAGCATCAGAATGTATCACAGTTTTGAGTTTTTCAGTCGCTGTAACGTCTAATCTAAGTCTTAACAGGTGGAGTTTCAAACAGAACCTTTAACAAATATCGAGTTAGTCCAGTCTTAACTCAAGGTTAATAATAAGGATTCACACATCAAGTGCCTGTCTATCATTTCATCATCTGTTCAGTGGAAGGCAGAGGTGGACAAGAATTTATCTAACATTAGCATTGTTGTGTCAGGCTAGGGGAAAAATTCAATCTTTAACCACCTCTAGATGCAGATCTGATTTATCATAAGTGTAATTTTATGTATCCACCCTCCTGTTAAAACCTGTTGTCTCTGTCTAGTGGACAAGTGGATCAAACAAAACAAGATGGATTTTCTGGGAATTCCTTCTTGTGTTGGCTTTGGTCCTCATGCAAATTCCTACAGGTGTGGAAAAGGTGTTTTCTATCAATATTTACACATACAAGAATTATTTCACATTAAGTTTGGGGTTTTGCAATATGATGTTTGTTTTTACAGGTTTCTAATTTTCCCCAACATGGGAAAGTGTCTCCAGACTGCCATAGAAGAAGAAGACAATCTTCTGTCTGAGAAAGATGTTCTTCAGCTTTCCTGTAGACTAGTGAGTCTACAGTTTCTGTAAACTTGTTTTATTGGTTGACAGACAATATTTTTAAGCTTTGTCCCCAAATAATACATGAACTCTGAAAACTGATTAATGAATAATCTGTAATTCTTTCTCCTTGCAGTTGGATGTTCTACATTATATACATTCAAACGAGTATGTTCATGCTGATATTAATGCAGAAAACATTTACGTCAAACCGGGGCAGACATCACAGGTCAGAAATATTCTCAATCTGCTCCATCAGTGTCCACGATTGAAATGTGTTATATGCCAACGTCTCTCCTTGTTCTGTGTGTGCATGCGGGGTCAGGTCTTTCTTGTAGGATACTGCCATGCTTTCAGATACTGTCCAGGAGGCCAACATGTTGAGTACCGTGAAGCCAGCAGGACACCACATGAAGGCAGCGTAGAGTTCATCAGCCTTGATGCGCATAAAGGAGCAGGTGAGTCACTTCTGTGCTTCACTTACTTACTTTCGTCATTTCACCATATAAATTACTCCAAACCAATTACTGCCAGATTTATTTTCCTTCTTGGAAGAGGGGTGGTAGCTGCTGTCCTCCCACAGCCCATCTGTCTGCAGGGCTGTCAGACAGGCTGGACATAATTAGGCTGATTTGATCAAGTGGATTGTAATATCTTGTTTCAAATCTCTTCAACAATTTACTTGTTTGACTATTAGAATCAAAGCAAACTGCTGATATGTACATCTGTTTTGTTCTGTTGATCTATAAGGGTTGATCTGGAAGGGGAAACGGATGTTGTCGTCACTATCTGTGTGTTTATTTTGTGCTTTCAGCGCCATCTCGACGCAGTGACCTGCAGTCTCTGGGTTACTGCATGCTGCGGTGGCACACTGGGACACTGCCGTGGACCAACCTCACACAACCGGACCAGGTAGCCGCCCAGAAACAGAGGTGAGGGTTCATCACCAGTGGGAAAGTTAAAGTCTACATACCTTTGAAACACCCTAAAAATACTGAATTATATCAAAGGTCTGCTACATTCTTGTGAATTATGAACCCATTTAGTCAGAAGCACAACACATACAAAATGCAAATACTCTCATTGTAGGTGCATGGAAGATCTTCCTGCACTGTTGAGTCACTGCTTTGGGAAGAGGAGAGCTTCTGGTGAGTCCAAACATTTCTTCTTTAACACACCATTGAACAAGTGTGTAATTATATTATCTTATGCCAACTGCTCATTGTATATTATCTGTATGTGTATCACAATGCAGGTGCATTTCAAACCTACCTCAGTGTAGTGATGGCTCTGCAGTACACTGAGCAGCCCAACTACTCAGAGCTAAAGGCCGGACTCAAGGCAGCCTTACTGCAGATTGGAGGGTCACTGGAGCAGCCACTGAGTTTTTAGGTGAGAACACACAACTCTAAACACTCAGAAACAAGTATGTGCACATAGCACCTTTTGTCTGCTCAACTACATATTCTGGTTTTGCTATTATGAAGAGATTCAGTAAATTGTTGGCAGACGTAAGGAAAAAGTAAAGTTCAAATCTCTTGGTGCTGCTCTTAAAGCTTAATGCAACTATCTGTGCACAGTAACAACAAAAGACAGATTGTAATTAGCTCCTATCTTGATGTTTGAAAGGTGAACACTTTGTGGATTCTCTGTAATAATGATAATATCCAAATACCTTTACTTTGTGTACTTTTCAGAAAAAGAAACACAACAAAGGAAGTTGGATGGTTGACTGTGTTTTTTTTTGTTTTTTTTTAATAATTTGTTTTATCATGCACTGCTTTATCTGTGGTGTTTAATTGCACTGAAAGCAAAGCTAGTGAGTTAATTGTGTTCATTCATGTTATGTTTTATCAGAAATTGCACTGGTTTTTTGGCATTACAAGGTTAAAGTTAATGGGAGAGGGATTTACGTGATATTGACACTTTGTTAGTTAAAAATATCACAGTGTGTTTTAGATTTTTTTCTGGATTCAGAAATTTTAACAAATTGCTGGTTGGCTGGGAGAGCAGGATTGCCAATGCAAATTAATTTAGTCATGATGTCTAACTTGTTACTGCCATTTCCTTCGGATGAACCAACTCAGATTTATCCTAACATCTTATATAGTATGTAGACAGTGACTTTGCTTGAAAAATAAAGTGACTGTTTCTTTTTGAAACAGTGCCTGTGTCGTTTGACATTCAGTTTTTTACTATGAAAGTTAAATAGCAGCTCATTCCAGCATTAATTTCTAATCATAAAAATGCATTTTAACTTTGAATAGTATGTAAAAAAAAAAATAAATCATTCTTTAAGAAATGTTGGTGCTGCGCTTTTGTTGTGGTGAACTCAACCAGTTTGTCAAAGTCCCCACACACGCTGATTTATTCAAAACAACAGACATGATACTTTCAAAGAAACCTTTATAAAGTTTAAACATTTCTGAACATAAACATTTTAACATTTCAAGACATATACAATTCTTAATATGAAACAGTAAATATCTCTTATTGTGCACACTCTTTTAAGTAATTCAGAAAATAAACACTGTTATCTTATGCCTGATCTCTCCTGTCCTGGCATTAAACCTTCCATCTCTGTCACTTGAGGCACTTTCTGAATGGCGAGGCTTTTATAGATCTACATAAAACATGATGTTGAAAGACTATGGCGCCCCCGTGAGGCAGCTTTTGTACACAGCTACAGACCCAACGGCCTCCTCGCACTGGAGCTTAGCTTAAAACACTTAAACTGATCAGTTGATCTTTTCATACAGACATGCTGGCAGTGTGAGGCAGCTACACATGCAGGTTTAAATATAGTTTTACACTGCAGATTGTTTCCCAGTTTGGAAAAACTGGACCAAATTTGGTTTTGAAGAGAAACTCAGACTGATCCCTAAAGAGTTTCTATTACTTTGTTTTATAACACGTTCATTATTCAATTCAAGTCTGGTACAGCTTTGAATGTTAATCCTGTATCATTCTGAATTTTTTCATTAACTGTCTCTGATGCTAAAGTGAAAATATCCTGTTGGTTTTCAGGATACATTCCTGCTTTGGAAATGACTTCATGTCGATAAAAATCTTCAGACAAACATCACATGCTCATGAAATCTTTTCCTGTCCTACTAACAGTGAAAGCGCTGTAGGCTGTATGCTAATTTAACACTGAAAATCATAAACCACAGTGGTTTTTCATGTCTGTAAACACTGATAATTTTGAAAACAACGACGTGTAACTTGGGATTGTAGATTGAAGAAATCTATCAACTTGAACTCATGAAACCATTTCAAAATGATTAGATCACTTGCACTCAAATGCACTGTAATAAAGCCAAAAACAAGGCCGCTTTTAGCTGTTCCTGAAATGTTGACATTTTGGACTTTAAGTTTTCACATGACAGGAACAGTTGATGAAAGTGTAAACTTATGTGGTATCCCACTTAAACCCAGGCAACATGACATGAGTGTGTGTTAAAGGAAAGAGGAGTGTGTGGGCGTGTGTGTGTGTGTGTGTAGGTTTTTCAGTCATGACTGAGTTGCAGAAACCCAGAGGTTTATCGTTCTTGGTCAGAACAAGGCAAATATGTGCACAAACTCCACCGTAATGGAAGAGCTTGTTTGTCTGAACAGTAAGTGGAACACCCTCAAGGCCTCTGGTCCCTCAGTGTAAGAGGGAGATGGCATGAGTAGATCATGAGTAGATCATGGTGGGAGACATGGTTGTTATAATTCTACTGTGTAATTAAAAGACAGTAGTGGCCAAATGGCTGGGAGTCGAGGGCCGCTCTTGATCATGTGATGTGTCCTCGCCTGAAAAATTAAAAATAGGGCAAATTAACAAACTCCTTACACCAACAGTTTTGCTGTCACATGATCAAATGCTGTCTCTGATTCATGAGACAAAGTAGTAGAAAATCCTCACCATGCTGTTCATCCCCCTTTTCCTCGCTGGTTTCCTCCTTATCCTCTGGCATTTCCATCTGTCCCAAATCCTGCACGTCTTCCACACTCGACTCCTTTTGAAAAACCATTTTAAAGCATTTTTGGGGTTAAAAAAAAAAAAAAAAAGAGCCAAAGTCTCATGTTTTAACAAGGGTTAAATACTTGACATAATTTTCTAACCATAACTACAAAAAGAACAGTAATACAGATGGAAGGTGAAAAGACAACCAGATGAACTGATAAAAGATCCACAGGGCCTAACACACCACATTATCAGGTGTATCAATAATACTGATGTGTAATTTTTAAAATACCACAGGTCAATACAGGTGTATTGCAACATCATTACTCTTTTTACCTGTGATTCAGAGAAACAATCTTCATCTGAGTTCCTAAATCCTTCTGGGGCTTCCATAAGGATCTCAAGGCCGCCTGCTTCCTCCTCATCACTGCTGAGTGAGACAAAAAGCAGACCGATGTAACAATGAAAAACACATGGGTCAAATATACACACATCAATTAAAACGCTTTAAACCATGCCCTGCTTTTTTCCCCATGAGTCATGTTGTGTTTGAAGAACTGTCTTCTTCCACACTGACAGACCTACACGCTCTGAATCTCGTTCCACTGATTAATCGTTCCACATTAATGTTAGACTACACTAGAAAAACAAAGAAGGAGCATTTACATTCTTAGTGGAAATTTCGTATTTACTGGTCATCTGTCTTTCCACATTTATGTGAAATCATTATTTTCAGTTTCTGACCTCATAACCAACTCCAGATTTCTAATCAAACTTCTTCAGTTTGTGACAAATCACAACACTGACCTTCCTCCAGAGTAGAAATTCTCTTCATCCTTTTCTTCTTCCTGTGTTTTCTCTTCCTCCACTTTGTTTTGGTCCTCTTCATGCTGCTCATTGTCCTCTTTCTTGTCTCCTTCATCTTTCTCCTGTTGCTCATTGTCCTCTTTCTTTTCTCCTTCATCTTCCTCCTGTTGCTCATCGTCCTCTTCCTTTTCTTCTTCATCTTCCTCCTGTTGCTCATTTTCCTCCTGTTGCTCACATCCTTCCTCCTCCTCCTCTTCATCAAGGTCAGAGCAATTCAGAAAGTCGAAACTTTCAAGGGCTGTCTCAACTTCCTGAGTGAAACTAGAGGAAGTAGGAAAAGGAACCTATGGGGAAAAAAGCAGGTGTTAAAGATATGACTATGGACACATTAGATTCACTAAATAAACTTGAACTCACCACTGGAGAATCGGCTGGTTGCTTCAGCTCCTGGATGGACTGATGTGACTGACTGTGTTTCTCTGGTGCTTCTACCCGGTGACAACCTCCTGCCTCAGTGGTGCTATCCTCTCTTTCTGCATCAGCCTGTGCACATGGATCATCCTTTACATCCTCTGCTGAAACACTAATTTGTGGGATGCCACTTTCAGAGACATGGCACACTGTTGGCTCTACCAACAGCATAGGATCTACAGAGGAGACATCAGGGCATGAGCAGCTCAGGTCTGCTGAGGTTTCAGAGAAGTCAGCTGACTGGACAGATGCCCTGTCAGTCACAGTACAGTCTGGGCTGCTCTCATTCACATGGCTGTGAGAGCAGGAAGTCTGCAGATGGCCGTTAGGCACTGCATCTTTCTGAGAGAAGACCTCCCCGGCTTCTGTCTCGTCCTCCTCTTGGTTGGACGACAGCGATGGCGTCGATGCGCTGGACTTGTGAGGAGTGAACGACAGCTGACTGGTGAGAGTGGTTGGCAGTATGTTAGAGGCCGCCAGCCTCTGAGCGTGATGAGCCAGCGCCGGACTAGAGGAGTCGTCCGAGGATTCAGAGGAGTTGGACCAGACTGTCCCATTCTCCATTTCCCCCTGTCGCTTCAGCAGAGACTGGAAGGGAAACACAGAGAATCAACATTTGAGATAATGGGAGGCTTTGTGTACCTGACAAATTCACTTATCCAGAGGTCCACAAACTGTGAGTCATTTATTCAGATTTATTAACAAGAAAATGTAATGTAAAGTGCAATGGGCAGATTTTTAGCTGGTAGAAAAGAAAAACTGCCGATGCTCATCGAGCTAAGACATCTGTCAAAAGACAAGAAACTCTGACAAAGTCTATCACACTCTCAGGTTTACTTAATTTACACCAAATAATTGGTTAATAAAACGTTGATTTACAGGACAACAAGTGGAAACTTTTTTCTGCTGCTATTTGACAGAAAAAGTTTGAGAACCACTGAAAAAAAATTAGTCCAATTAAAAAATGTAAAATATTTCATAATTCATCAACTGAAACACAGCTTGGATTAGTTTTTAGCCTCTGTACACACTACAATAAAGGGCCAATGGTAATGTATCATTTTGGGTTACACACTAAATGCTAAAAAAATTTTATTTTTTATTTTTATTTTTTTAAAGACAGAGTTAAGTGTTAACCTGCCCTACAGTTTGTTGTTTTCGATTATACAAACAAAAAAATTAACAGATAATAACAGATAATTTACAGATCAGCTGCTCACAAAAAGCCCATCATGATCGTTCTTAGGTTCAGATTCAATGAAACATGATCAGGTTTTTGTATAAGGATCCTGAATTTGATTGAAAATTTACTAGAACCCTTCATTCAATTTAGAGAACTTTTTAAAAAGACATTTTTAGATGTTTTGTCCTCTGTTAATTGCTTTAGGTTAATAAATTATTGCTGTTATTTAATTTCTCAGATTTGTTTCGATCATTCCTATAAACTAAACTACAGCTACAACTACATCCCAACACACCGACTGTACAGAGGCCAATCGAGGTGCTGTACGGCTGAATTCACAACGTAACGACGCCGTCCTGTTCGTCGGGACATCGTGGAAGGCTTCCACCAGTGAGCAGTTGTGTCTGTGCCTGCCATGAGGCACGCTCTTCAGCGAGGTGAGGAAGAGGAGGGACATATTGGAGCGCTACTCAACCACTATTAAACAACTACAAGGACCACAGCTTCGTTCATACATGCTGCTGTCACACAACCCACGACTGCCTTCATTCATTCTCCTCACATCAGGCACGCCACTCCCACAGTCACATGTCCTAACACACAGTCGTCTGTGAATATCCTCACACACATCAGTGCTACTGCTACAGACAAAGCAGTTGGGAAGCAGCTGAAATAGAACAACCCAAAGTAATGACAGTAATAATAGTCATCAGTGAGATAAACAGCAAATACAGTACAGTACAGTATGTCATAAATATTTATGTGTGTGTGTTGTGTATATATATATTTATAGTAAAAATTTAGTGTTGGACTGACTTACAGGGCTTTTACAAACCGTTTATAAAAATTATGTGAGACATTTTAGATTTGTAGTTGCAGTAGGTTGTTGAATAACAATAAACACATCATCTCAGCTTATCCATCTGATGAGAGACAGAGGAGAGTCTTACACACTGAATTGTCCAGTAAAGTTACTTTATAATTGTATACACTTTCTGTCAGAGAATGGAGCTGAGTGGTTTGATGGTTTGCATGATCCATCTTTTTTTCTTTAGTTTGGAAAAAGGAAAAATTTACCCAGACTATATAGCTAATCAGCCCTGCTTAAGTTCGTCTATATGGAGCTTTGTGCAGAGGATTTGTTTACATGTCCACGTGAAGTCTGACTGTTTGGATCTAAACCATAGTTTAAGTCTGTCTATGTGAAACTGGCCACAGTGGTGTAACAGCTGGTGTGATGGAGTTGTTGGAAGTGACTCACATAAAACACCTGCTCCCGCATAGAGGGCGTGTCAGGAGGGCTCTGATTGGACAGCAGCCGTTTAGAAACTGTACTGGTGGATGATGTCTGGTCATCCTTATCAAATGGACTGGAGAAGAAAGGGGAAAAGAAAACATTATAAAAAGTGAGATGCCAAAAGACACTAATAAACATGTTGAAATCCTAAAATAACAAAAAGTAAAAGATGTTGAGGCCACAACAGGTGTGTGCTGAGGATTTAAGTACCTCCAGGTGACCTCCAAGTTTAGCTTCACTGTCCCGAGGTCGTTGATGTCCACGGCAAGCGTCTGGGGGAGTGGGCAGAACAGGTCGAGCATCTCACAGGACACACTGCCCACCACCACGTGATTAGCCAGGCTCTTCAGCTCTGTCACCTTGACAACCAAAACGGAGGAAATGAGGATGGAGCGAAACCACAGACATAATGTGTAGCATTTTTTTTATAAAAGTAGCACATTAAAGGAGAAGATTGGTTGTAGAATACATTCTTATTATTGTCAGCCAACAATGAATCGACCCAGCTATTAGCCAAAACCTGATATTGATTTTTCCTCCTCCACTGAGCCACATAATTGCACTGTGTGTTCAGTCTTGTTTGTTTTCAATTGAGTTCATATACACGGTCCTAAAGCAGTAAATACTCACTCAAACGCCAAATGTGTATTAATCCACAGCTGAAAACCAACAATTTACAACATTTACTACTGCTTGGGTAACATTTGCTTTAAAAAAATAAAAGAAGCTATTTCAGGAGATGTTTCTTTCTTTCAGGACTTGTCTTGAGTAGGAGCCAGTTGGCCTGGAGTCGTTGACTGTTTAGGAGAGTCAGACATTGTTGGTTTTGGTGTTTTCATAAAATTTGCTAACAACATGAAAAATGTTTAACGATGCAAGCCTTTTTAAAAGCTGGTTTCATTACCTTGATTGACAGCAGCTCTGTGACGAGAGGAAGGAAAATATACTCTTCGCTGTCCCATATCTGCTTGTTGCTGACCTCAACGCGGCCTCGTAGCCTCCAGCGTTGACGCCCATAACGCATTAGGACCTGATGGGGCCAAAAACAGCTGATGTGATGCAACAGCCATTGTGACACTGTGAAAATGTGTGTTCTGCTGTGTGTGTGTGTGTGTGTGTGTGTGTGTGTGTGTGTGTGTGTGTGTGTGTGTGTGTGTGTGTGTGTGTGTGTGTGTGTGTTTTACCTCATACTGGTCACCTGCACACAGCCGTGCAAAGCCAGCAAGGCCTGAAACATCAGAAATCGATTGAAAAATGTTGGAGTGATACTTAGAGTGTCTAGAGGAACTGGACTAAAAGTGGGGGGAGAAAGTCACATGAAAGGTGACTCACCCTTCATCTTGACATGAAATTCTCCCATCTGGCTTTCTAATTCACTCTCAAGTGAGCACATGTGCTACAGAGACATAAAAAGTGGGGGGGTTAAAAAGTGTAGAATTCATAATAATAATCATGTGAGCAATTTGTCAAGCAAAAGAAAAAAAAAAAGCAACATAGTTATACACAAAGAACTACCGCCAGTGTAGATGCTGACACAATATGGTTAATTGACCACAGGTCTGTCACTTGCCTCTGTACATTCCCTGAAGCCCTTATTTGCTTCACTCAGGCTCTCTCTGGCCTCCCTGCTGCCTGTGGCAGAATTAAATGCTGCCACCATCTTACTTGCTCCATCACGCAGTCGTCGCTGTATACAATAAGCATCATACAGCTCCTCAACCTGGAAGAGCAAATATTACATAGGTTTCAAAAAGTGAATATAAACTCCTCACCTCACTAGTGAATGAAATGAAGACTTTAATTTACTGCCTTTGTTCCTTCATAAAAAACCCATTCGTTTTCAACTGCTCATGTGGAACAAGCTGTAAACACACCACTGCCATAAAAGCACAATATAAATTTGTTAGGGTAAACAGCTGCTTCTTCACATCCAACTGACAGGAAGCAACATTAGTATTCATTTGGAGTCATGTTTGTGTTCAATGAATCCAAGTCCAAGTTCTCTCTCCTTTTAGCACAGTTTTGGTCTCTACCAACTCAAGACCAGACTCTTTGGTTCATCAATGAGTCATCAACTGTGTCTGTGCACTGTTTGTGGGTGCTGAGCAGGTAGTGTTCATGGGTTATCTCAAAGCTTTTTGTCTATGAACAGCTGCCTGTTGTGTTTGGAAACAGCAGTGAGAGTGAAACCAGACAATAAAGTTACCAAACAAACAAAGGGGTGGTTGTCACTGTGAGAAAGTCCTTTCATATTAAGCATAATCAATTCAAATCAGAAAATAAAAATACCAAAAAGAGCAGCTTTAAATAGTAAATCTATGCATCTAATAATTGAATAATTTCTTACTTACCTTGCTGAGATGGAATTCCAAGCGACGCATAAACCTCTCTATGGCTTTCACTTGCTACAAGACACAAAACAATCATTCTCTCTTATACCCATCAACAGTTTCAATGCTCTGCACTCACAAGTGTATACAACAGGTGTGAATGAAACTTACCTTATCGAGCTCATACAAAGACCCCTGCAAGGTAAACAAAACAAAAACAATCAAGACATTTAGCATCACAAAATGTCAAATTAGCATCCTGACAGAGGACTGGAGACCACAGCAGCCAGCCTGGTATTGAATCAAGGTCAATGGTGGTGTGACTGGTTTGACTACTCGGGCTCTCACCAAACGACCGTTCCTCTTGTTTTCTCTGATCTGCTGACCAAGGCTGTCCAGCTCCAGCTGGTGGACCTGCAGGTACGACCTGGCAACAAAAACCGTCACTGTTGCTTCCTCATTTCAAGACATAAAATCCTGCATGTTCAGTGATATTCCTCCTGGCAGCAATCCAATACAACCAATGCACGAGAGGCGTTTACTCACTGTAAGCCCCTGCGTAAGGCAGCGTACACTTCATCCAGCCGTTCGGGCTGGGGGATTTTGGTGGGTGGCAGTTTGGTGGATCCTGTGAACATCCTGCTTCCTTACAAGGCACGTTTCTCTTGGTTCAAACAGTGCTGAGGGAGGGAGAGGCAGGCAGAGAGATAGAGCGTGGAATCAGTTCTGATAAGGCTTCCTCATTACTTCAATTCAAATGCATTCAAAACAGTGCTGCTCACCTGTTGAGTGGAGAGATACTGTCACTACTGTAGCATGCTTGGAGAGATGAGTGTAGCACTGTGCCTTTAACAAACCAAAAGACATGTCCTGTAATTATACAAAAAGGAGACATTAGAGTCAAAAATGTCTAACCTCATACCTCACTGTACCTGACAAGAGTTTTTCTGCTTCTCTGTGATTAGTCTGACAATTACAAAGGTCACTGGAGAGAAAATGTGAGAGAGGAGGGGGCCTACAAACTACCCTCTCACTTCCTCAGTCTGGCCACGTTGTTTTGTTGAAAATCTGAGACAGTGAGCGACATGCATGCAGCAACCACAGTGGCCACAACTGACAACAGTAGGCAGCACAGTCTTACTTGTGCTTCTATTCCCCTTCCTTCCCTACTTCTCCACCCCCTCCACATTCAACACCAGAGAACAGGAAGTCTCATGGCTGACTCTACACAGGAAATTCTACACAGAGGTTTGGCTCAAGAATATAAAACCATACCTCCACTGTGTGTGAGAGAGAGTATAAAAATTGACCCCCTCTTCCTACTCCAAGATAAGGTATTAAACATGCAGATTAGCACGGCGATGCCACGGTCAGGGGAAACTATGGGAAGAGCAGTTTCATGCTTGAGCTAATCTAGTCACAAAAGAGATTACAGACTTAAACCAAACTAAATCTGTCAAGCAGGAGCCAAACCCATATTAACACATGGGATCTGTGAATGAGCCTGCACAGGACAGGGCTAATGGTGACATCTGCTCTGCATTGTTTCACACTAAACTCACAAACAGGAGAGAATTTAGTCTTATTATTAGTCTAATTATCATTGATGGGATCAAGTGCTCCACCTGTTGTAGTACTGAGATGAAAAACACAAAGATTATGCTTTTGTATGATCAAAGCCTCATTGAACACAACACTGCTGATATGAGAATAAACTGTGCGCACCCTGCTGTCTCTCTATGTTCTCCTCCCACACAGTGACAGCGTGGGCTTGGGGGCGTACTGGGCCCATGGTCCAGTTAAACCGCTAATCTTAGCTGCACACTGGGGGGGATTAACTCGAGTTGGTCAGGGTTAGAACATGGCAAAGAAAATGTGCCATACCAGAGAGCCTTTATGGACAAAACACCCCAAGACCAACCACCTTCTTCCAAACATGGCCAAAGAACAAGTGAACAACTCAAGGGGACAGCTTTAAAAGTGCAAAGTCATCATGATAACGCACAAAGAGGAAGATGCAAAACTTACAAACTCCCACCTTTGGCTAGGTATTGTTCAGTAATGTTCAAAATGAAGTACTGATACTGATCACTTCTTACCTTGATTTCTGCAACAATTGTTAATAATTTTTTTTTCCATACCAGTATTGCCAAATCCATCTTAAATTATGCAACAAGTTTCAGTTTAATTTTATTTTAAAGCTCAATCTTTCTGCACATTCAGGTGTGTTTGTGTACATAAATAGCCAATCACCAGCTTCATTAGATCTTTGTCCAAGCATGCTGCATGTTTATTGGTTCACTGTCTGATGAGATTTATTTACTCATTCATTTACTCATTTACTTCATGATTTTAAATATTTGGTATGGAATGACAAGGCATTTTGTGATTCTCATTAGTATCAAGCTAATCTGGTCTCTCCATAAAAATATTAATGTTAGACACCCAGCCCAACTCCCACCCAGCTATAAATAGCTATACCTACAGCCCACACACAGGCTGTGCAGTCTTCAGTAACATTGATAATAATGAGAGCCAGTTGCCCAGTTTCCTCCCAGTTAGATGTGCTTTTATCCCTTTCCTTACATTATTAGCTGGATTAATCCTCTCCTCGGAGCAGAATGAACAAAGAGGACACTGTTTCCAATCACCTCACAAGACTGGAGTTTTGTTTAAAAAAAGCTTTTCATGCACTCGCTGCATGCACAAGTACATATATCTGTGTTCAGGCAGCAGTTTAGGCCTAAATTCATTTGACAAATTAATAATTGACTGAATAAACCGAACAGTGCTACGACTGCACATTATTTCAATCACAAGGTGATTTTCTTTATTTATCAGCTGATTGTTTAATCTATTAACTGTCACAAAAAACAACATGTCCATCTGACCAGATGAATAGAGAAGGGACAGATATTCAACAATGGTAGAAATCAGATAAAGGCATTGAAAAAGCTGGAGTTAGTGAATCCTCCACATTTTTTCCTGATCAATGACTTAAATCATTAATTATAGTATTATTATTCAAAATTATATTTAGTTATCAAAATCAATTAATGATTAATAATTTTCACTTAATTGGTTAGTTTATTAATTGTAGGAAAGCCTCAGCACCAAAACTGTATAATAAAACAAAGTTATTTTATCTAAACAGTTGTGAAAAACCTCAGTAATATAATGCAGTTTAGCAGAAAATGGGGACGAAATGTTCCTGTATGTGAATCTGTAAGTGGGGTTTTTTTAAAACTTTTTTTTAAAATTTACTTTTGCTTCAGAAAGTGACTAAAGATTAATCAGAGCCACAAATAAAAGTGAGTAATTTCCTCTTAATCAGATCAGTCACTAATCGACTAATCACTTCAGCACTGATTTATATATATATAAATAAGTGGACGATGGGCTTCAGACATCATTTCTAAACCATTATAGCTCAGACAAGTGTCCATCCATACTTTGTGGGTCTCAGTGCGTGTTTGAGGAGGAAGAGGAGGAGGAGGATGAGGAGTAATGGTGTAACAATAAAATGCAACCACCTCTGTTGCAGATTACTGGATTAGTCCAACCCGGCCACTGAGTCGGATAAACACACTCACACACCCCGGCCGTGCTCTTTACTTCGCATAAAGACGAGACTTTAACCAACAAACTTGTGTAACCGTGTCGAGCCAGATTTTGTATTCCGCACATATCCCACCCCGGCGGCTGGAGCTCATCACAGGCCACAAAAAGTCCTCTCCCGGCCACACTAGGACCCCCGACGCCCTCTCCCCTTAAAGTCTCGGTCCGCCAACTCACAACAAACACGAAGACCCGCAGCGAAAACCGAGATTGAGCAAATCAGAGCCAGCTGGTGGATTTAATGTCGACAACATCACGGGAAAGCAACTTCACGTCGGACGGACTCATCACTGCTCATGTAGAGCAAAAATCAACAGGATTCTCGCTGTGACCTTGGGGATAAAGCCAGTGGCTCCTACCTCTGATTTAACGTCCGACAACACGGAGGGTATGACCGCGGTCCCATTTCCGAGGCGATGCTGCACACAGCGTCCAGAGGTTTACACTTATTCTGGGCGCTGTCCTTCTCCTTGATTTCGCAGTTTTTTGTGTCCACAATCAAAGTAGCAGGAGTTAGCAGGAACAACTTCCGGCCCACGGTTTTCAGTATAAAACGAGATTTTTTTTTTCAATTTGCAGCACAAACATGGATAATAATAATCATAACAACAACAATATATATTATACATATTAATACAAATAACCACTACTACTACAACTACTACTAATAATAATAATAATAACGTGGCAAGCTTGCATGGAATAATACCAGAAAACAGAGACTTTCAAGGCAATAAGTGTGTTTCAATACACCACACAACTACAGGTAAAGCATTTTAATTAGCATGGAAAACTCAACACAGCCCCAACATCTGCTGGAAGTGGTTAATCAAAACAGTCATGTTTCTCAGTCATGGTGCCCTATTACTAACTACAACTTAACACACTTGTGAGCACGTTAACATTATTAAGCTGCCTCACACAATCATAACAAAACATTGAACCTGAAACCCTCCAGTCGCCACCACCACCACAACAATAATAATACTGTGTACTGTACTGTACTTATAGGACACAGTTAGACTAAATTAATAACAATATTACAATAAGAACATGACATCAATACTTATATATATATATGTGTGTGTATATATATATATATATATATATATATATATATATGTGTGTGTGTGTGTGTGTGTGTGTGTGTGTAACAGAACTTAGTTAAAAGCTAGAAGTGTAACAGGTTGCTTACTACTATTACTACTACAACTAGTTGGTATATCACTGTATTAGAATTTTTACTTGATTAAAAGTTCAGAGTACTTGGACTATTACACGTTCATGTACAAGCATCCCAAAATTTAGCATGAGTTAAAAGAACTACTTTTATTTTGAAAAGCCTCTCCTCCAACCGGACATTGTGGTTCGGCTAGTTGCTGTGGCAACAAGGATGTCCCTCGCTCTGTCACTGTTTTGTCAGACCGTTGCTCCCTGTGCTGCGCTGGCGACGCGACGGTGAATCCAACGGAAAAAAAAACCAAAGAAAAAAACAAAAAAAAAAAAACACACACACACACAGGCGCGATGTTTCCCGAAGGAGAAGAAGGACAAAAAGTACCGACGTCTCCCACAACCGCTGGAGTCACCTGACGGTGGCCCGGTGGAGAGTGTAGGTTCAGTTGTAGCCGTTAAATCTGTCAGGTGCTACCGGCCCCGAGGGCTAATTGTCCAAGTCTGGCCGAGCCGGAGATGGGGGCGGCGGAGACGGAAAAGCATGTGGCGCTTTTCCTCTTGATATCCTACAAAACAGGACGTTGCTGCCGAAAAAACAAAAACAAACAATATCGTTGCTCAATGCCTTATTAAAGCTAGTTTAACAAATGTCCGCTCCCAGTGAGAAACTAAACTTAGCGTATTTTAGTATGTTTGGAGTTACCAACTAACTCCAAACCACAAGTTTAATACCACCACGTTTAATCGCTGGTGAAAATCTGCTTTGTAACTGTCCTTGTTCATCGTCACTGGAGGTTAAAACATATTGATTTTATTCGTAACGGTCCGTTTCTTTGGGTCATTCAGCGCCTCAGTTAGCTGCTAAAATAACATGTTAGCTAACGTTAGCTTCCCATTTAGCACTTAGCGGAAAGTTAACGTGTTATGCTAAGCGGCCGATTCTGTTTTTTGTGTATAGGATATATGTTTCACGAATATCGACATGGGTTCACATTGTCTGGGATAATAAAATGAAGTAGTGATTTTTGGTCTAGACCCAATCTGGATCTGATCTAATATGATCTAGATGTGAAAGCGGTCAAACGGTCTCGCTTTCTTATATAAAATGAACTTTAAAGTGGGTTTCAAACAAGTGAAAGGCTTTGACTACAATGTTTGACACGTTCACAACAAGCTTTTCCCTTCACCTCCGTGTATTGCACGGGTTTCTACGACTATTGCATGATCAGGAGGTTCCCAAACTTCAGAAACCACAGAGACTCAGCTTTTCTGTGTCGTTAGGATAAACAAAAAACATTGAGACAACTACTTCCCAGATGACTAACAACCGTTGAGGAAGGTTTTACTTGACTTCACTTGATTTGACTTCATAAAACTAATAAAGAGGACACTAGAAATAAGTTACAAATGGTTTCCACATCTAATGTCAATGTTTGCGTCATTGCGTCAGTAAAATATACTTTACTATATCTGTATTAATAGCATATACAATATGATCCTTGTTATAGATTTAATTACCCAACAATATGTGAAAATGGAACTGAGGTTATTAAAGGGAAGTGACAACAGCTATTTTCGTGCAAAATTAACTATTTCACTATTGTAGCTTCTCAAATGGGACAATTAGATGTTTTTCAATTTAATTGTTTTATTATTCATGAATGTTTTAAGGTTTTGACCACTTGAAGGAAAAAACAAATATTATAAAGGTGCCACTTTGGCATCTGGACAACTGAGGACATTGTTGCATTTTCTGACCGACTGATCAATAAAGAAAATAAACAGATTATTCCATACTGTAGATAAGGATACAAACCTCTAGAGGATAGTAATAAGGATTTTTATGGTATTTTTACTCAAAGGATCTGAGTACTTCCTCCACCACTGGTTTTAAATAGTAGTTAGAGAAATGTAACCATTTAATATAACCAAATTCACCACTTATTCCACATGAACAGTATCATCCTAAATCCTGGGACTGCATGTAGGTGTGAAGCTGCTGTGTGACAATGTAAGCACTTGGGTGTTAAATGGACTGTCTGAGCTGCAGACACTTAGTTCACTTTACAGTCATATCAATTGCAGCCTAGGGTCATGTAGAAAAGTGAGAGTTGCACCGTGACTCACAATTATCAGACGTGTCCCAGTGTAAATGCAGTAGTCTAAAAAGGTTCAATTCTTTAGACAAACAAATCAGTGAAGATCAATATCAAGTCCACCTTTTAATAAAATATAGTTGCAAGCAAAAATACACTGGTAATTCTGTTAGTCAATTCTTTGTTAAAATTGGATAAACAGTGATTCAAGCCATCTTGTAACTATACCACTGTCGTGTTAACTGCTCCGTCAACCCAAATTGATATTCAATAACCATTATTGGAATTATTACAGCTGCAGAAACCTAAGTCAGTCTCGCCCTCTAATCTTTTTATTGGTTGCACAGTCATACATCTTATCTGCCACACAGTTAATAAAATGTCATTCAAGCTGCTATGTAGCATTGCATTGCCAATGGTACAAAAGAAAAACATCAAACCAAATTGGAATGGCTACACAAAGGATGAAAACAACATTCTTTCCTTGCACTAATCAGAGACAATGTTTAGTACATATGCATCAGCTAGATGTTACAATAGGGAAGAAATCTGCACAAGTTAAGCATCTATCAAGCTTTTAAAAACTAGAATAGGCGTAAAAAAGGATTTACTAACCACAGAAAAAAGAAACCAAAAAATTCAAAATAACCCCCCCCCCCCCAAATTCTTGAAGTGGCTGTGATTAAGGGCAGCATCGTCTTTCTGGGGGTTGTCTTCATTTCTGCTATTTTGATGAAGTTTCATTGTTACTATGCTCATGTTGCCACTTTAACTTAAGTGGCTTCCTGATCACTGAGAGGTACATGGATCTCTTCAGTGAGGACATTTAACATTTATCTACTTACAACTTTTACACACAGGTATGTAACTAACCTACAGTTATATCACAAATAAAACTGAAGGGCTCAAGACGAAGAGAATTGAAAAAAGTAAAATTCGATGAACAGTCAAAATTTAGTTAAATTAAAACATTTAGTGGACCATTCAACAAATTTAGGCAGAGGAGATTTTGTAATTTAGATAAATGTAGAGGTTCTGCCACATAAACAAAAACACTAATGGCAACAGTGAAAAAAGATACTGCTGTCAATTACAGCCCCTTCAAACTCAAATGTATTATAATGCATTTTTGGTAGGTAAATCCTTATTAAAAATCTTTTACATTTCACCCAAGTCTTAATCAATACATGATTAAAAATCAAATCTTAAATTACAACAGTGATCTTTGTTTCTGTGCAGGATGCAAGTGTTTGTAATCCTAAATGCCAAGAAGTAAAATGAAGATGTGGTCATGGGTCTGGTTGTGTCTACAGGTTCACATCCATCACCGGTCCATCATGCTGAGGATCATCTCAGGGGTCAGATCTCCGTTAGGTGGCGGCCCAGACAGCTGCACCTCCTGTGCTGTCCCCTCCTCCTGGGACAACTCATCCATCTGAATGGTAGACTTGGCTCCACCGACTACCACCTCCTCTGCAGCCTCCTCATTGCCATCCTCCTGATCATCTTGTTCAGCTCCAACCTCCTTCTTCACAATGATGTCATCAACTTCTCCAGTGGTCTCATCCTCAACCCGGATTATAGCAGCCGCTGTTAAGAGTTTCAGGTCAGTTTCAGGACTACAAAAAAATGGTACAAATATACCTTTCCAGTCCATTGCAGGCATCAAGTTTCAAAGGCTCCGAAACGCTGCTAAATGATCATTACAAGTCTGGCACTTACCGTCTGGCTTGTTCTTTGGAGGTCGCCCACGCTTCCTTTTAACTGGAGGCTCCACAGGGGCAGGGATAGGGACGACTGGTGGAGCCTGTTCCACCTCAATCTCACTTAGCAGCTCATCTTCCTCCTCTATCTCATCCAACTCAGCCTCTACATATTAAAGAAGTTTGATAAGATATGAATTTAAAATGTTGAAATTAGCATATTTTCTGACACTTACATAATATTACCACATCTGCATAGGAAGTGTTAATTAATACAAAACCAAGTAGGGGATTATTACTCTAATGATGTTTCAACAGACATTTAAACAAATTGATTTGGCATGTTATTTTATGGTGTTCCTGGTAAAGTACCCGCCTGTTCAAATTTGATAGATGATATTTGATTGAGTTTATGAGCCAACTTGCAGCCTGATGCAGTGCTGCTTGTTTCCCAAAATTTTGTACAATCAGAAACAAAAACTGTATTGTGTAATTAGGACTGTGCTGTATCCAGGGGGCCAAAGCATATCCTGCAGAATATTTCACAGATTTTGAAAGTAAAATGTAAGTTTTTTTTTTTTTTAAGTTTAAAATGATAAATGTCTTCTTTGAACCATTTTTGAACAGATATATATTTTGCTTAAAATCAAATTCACTAAACAAAGTTTGCTATAAAAAGACATTGAAGAGGTATGCTTATCAAAAATATACCAGTGTCATCATCATCATCATCAGTCCTGGCCTGCATCTTCCTCTTCCTACCACGACGGCCCTTTTTGGGTGTAGGAGTTCCATTTTCTTCTCCAGGAACTTCACCTGTGCAGTTTTCAGCATGACGCAGCATGGTGTTCTGTGACGTATACAAACAATGGTCACAACTTGTGACATGCAGTTTTACTGGGGGGGGGCTAAACTGTCCGGTCTTACCCTGCGGGTGAATGTTTTGCTGCACTTGCTGCAGACAAAGGCAGTCGGGACAAAGTTGGGATCATGGTAGCGCTTGAAGTGCATGTCCAGAAGCTGCTTCTGCCGGAAAGTTTTATCACATTGGCTGCAGGCAAATGGTTTCTCCCCTGTGTGTGTACGCTTGTGCATTATCATGTGGCGTTCCTGTTGCATAATAGATCAGATGTCAGCCAGTTATTCGGTAGGAGAATAAAATGACAAATGCTAAATACATTACATGCTCCTTCAACACAAACCTGTCTGCAGCAGTAGTCACACTGGTCACATTTGAAACGTTTCTCATTCTTGTGGGTCTTCTGGTGTTGGATGAGAGCATAGCGCTCATGAAATACAGCATCACAGTAACGACATTTCTTTCCCTTCTCAATAAATGAGTGCTGCTTCCGCAAATGAACGCCTAAGATACAAACAACAAAGACACATCAAAATCAGTTAAACAAATGCTACACAGGCCTTTTGATAGAGACAAGAAAGTGTCTTATATCACATAAATTCAGCATAAACAGATCTTTCTGATTCCTCACTCTACAGCGATTCAAGGACTGGGACTGGTGTGTTTAAGATGCAGTTCCATGACCTGGAGTTTGCAAAGAAATAAGAACCAGCCTTGTGTGTCAAGTAAAAACAGTGGGTCATAACTCACCAAGGTCACTCTTTCGTGCAATGACAGTATCACAGTGTGGGCAGTGAAATTTAGCCACGTTCTCTGTGTGCTTCTGCAGAATGTGCATCTTCATGGTGCCACTCTGTGTGAAACGAGCATGGCAGATGTAGCACTCGTACGGCTTCTCGCCTGCAAAGAGCGAATATAGTGAGTAAGATAAAGATAAACTGTTGTTTAACCACTAGAAACTAAAAATCTAGAAACTCATACCTGAATGTGTCCTCATGTGTCTCTTCAGCTTGTAAGTGTCTCTGCTGGCATAGCTGCACAGGCTGCACTGGAAAGGCCGCTCCCCTGTATGAGAGCGGATGTGTCTTTTCAACTTGCTCACCTGGGAAGACAGAGACAGACACATCAATAAAAGAGGCTATCACAGGAAACAGGAAGATGATATTGATAGAAGAATTACATTGTTATAGATTATTTACCTCCACACTGGAATAATCACACATGGAGCACTTGAAGGGTTTCTCGTGTGTATGTTTGTAGCGACGATGACGCACCAACTCTCCACTAGTCACAAATGCCATGTCACAATCTGTGCATTTGTGTGGCCGAGTGCCTGAAAAAATGGAAGAAAATGAGAAATAAACTTTATTCACCTGTCCAGTTTAAAACTAAGATAAAGCAAGGGCAGAAAGTGGCCTACTAGTTTTTGCCTGGTAAGAACTGACACTATGTCAGTGTAAAGAAATTACATGCATCTTTCAACTAGCCACCCCACAGGAGTGCTGTTTACCTTGCTAATTTATCTGACTTATTACCCGTGTGTGTATTAAGGTGGTTCCTCAATAGCGTAACCGTCCTGAAGGCCCTCCCACACAAGTGACATTTATGTGGTCTCTCATCTGTGTGGCTCTTCATGTGTCGGTCCAGGTTGGATCGTCTTGGACAGGTGTAGCTACACAGTTCACACTGGAAAGTCTTCTTTACACCTGGAAATAAAAAGGGAATAAAATGTGTTAATTCTAAACTTTATAGGACTACAGACAGGATGCTACTCTGTTTCATAATATATCAAATAATATTTTAGGTATCTTGGCTTTAACTATATAGTGCACCAAAAAAAAAAAAAAAAAAAAAAGGAAATCTAACCTTTCTTCTTGATCTTGGTGGGCTTTGGTGGCTTCATGTTGCCAACAACCTTCTCAGCATTCACCTCTGACAGAAGCCCTTCCTGCTGCTCTTCTTCAAAGTCATACACAGAAACATCCATGTCACGATCGCCCTCTGCATATCGCAAGCGGCTCTTCTTTCCTTTCTTTCCTTTACGAACAGTGGTGATGGGCTGGTAGTCTGGGTCCTTTGACCAGTCTGGGTCTTCTTCCTGAGTCACTGGAGGTTCTACTTCTGCCTCTCCTTCCTCCTCCACCTCCTCTCCTCTTGTCCCCTGAAGTTCCTCGTGGGCTGCCTGTAGCTCCTCCTGTTCTACAGTCTCCACTTCACCATTGGCCCCCACTTTAACCACCTAAAATTAAACGTCACAAGTTCTTCTTATTGTGAAGGGACTCTGAAGGGGTTCGCCAAGCAAACCAAGTTGGGACATAACAGGAAAAAAGACTGATCTTGTCACTCAGCAACCCAGACTTGTTTCTCACCTGGAAGCCCTCGGGTAAGGGAAGAGTATGACAGATAACCGGCTCTGCGTCCTTGTTAGCAGTTGATGCATCAACATAGGTGGCCTGGAGCCCCTCTACAGTTGTTGTTGTGACTGGGACCTGAACCAGCTGAAGCTGGCCAAGGCCTAGTGCTGCTCCTGCCTGCTCCTCCATATTCACCACCTACCAAAAAAACAGTACACCCTTTCAACCTGAGCAAACAGAACAGACATTTCACAACATGGCCAATCACTGATAATCCACCACCAGCTGAACTTGTGTACCAACCTGTAGCGTGATGATCTGACCTTCGTCTCCACCAGCAACAGTCACTGTGCTGCCTCCTTCTAGCACCTCTGTCTTCATTTGTAGCAGGGCTGGATCAAGGGCGTCCATCACCATCATCTCCATGTTACCAGCCACCTCCCCTTGTTGAGCTATGGCCGTTCCTTGCATCATGGCATCTCCACCCTCAGGCAAGACCTTTCCTTCTGCAGCCAGGGCAGCAGTCTGAGTGGTCTCCATGGAAACAACCTCGCCCTCCATGGCCACAGGCCAACCAACACTCTTAATGAAGACATAATTTATCAAAAAGTGAGCAAGACTCATGTGGATGATGGTTTTCAAAAAAAGGTTGAGAATGCACTTGAACAAAAAAAATGAATAAATAAACGCTAACATAAAAAAAAAAAAAAGACGGGACAATTTAAATTACCAAACCCCAGGATCATGGATGACAAAAAAGTGGGTATGGGAAACAAATTACTAATATCAAACTTTTCACATTACCTGGAAATTAAACACGACCCACTTTTCATTGTCTACTTAAAATTATGCCAAGAAGCAAGCCTACTTTAAACTACAAATGGGATAATGGTATTAATGACATTTTTAATTATATTTATGGTAATTATGATGCAAATAAAAAATATTGTATATCCTAATAGAACAAATAAAAAGCATAAAAATGTATCTTTGTACTAATAGTTTACATATGCACCAATAACATTTCCACTTAGTTCTGGACTTTCTAACCATTTCTTATCAACTGACCGCTGTGGTACATATGGTGTTAAATGTCCCAACAAAAAATGTTTGTTCTCCTTTACCCCTAGTGTTACCAAGACAGTTTAATTTGGATTATTTTAATTGAGGTCTTGAAATATTGTGAGCTCCAATTTAAATTACATCTCTCTTGGCATTTATTGGGGTGGTTGTTGTACTATCAGCAGTTTTCAAGTAGGTAAACTCACCTCTATCCCTCAGTGGGTTTTTGTAACTTAAATTAACAGACCCTTTCATAGATCATTAAAGCCCCACTGATTAGTTTTGCATTTGACTTAATCAACCAATACTATGAAACTGTACTGCGCAACTAAGTACACTAACTACGATACTCTGCTTATGTACAATTTTTAGATGCTTGTATTTTTGAGAATTTATACTTAATACCATTTTATACATATACTCCAATACAGTTCAGATAATTTTGTGTAGTTAGTAGTTGGTAGTGTATCTACTTAAGTATAACTAATTATGGTAAAAATACCTTTACATAGTAGAAACCCTGTTACATGCAAAGGTGCAGTCAAATTTCCCCTTAAGTACATTAATATTAGCCTTAAAATACACAAATAGTAAAGTAAGTAAAAACATGCAGAGCATCCTATTTCTGGATATATTTGGTCATAATAAGAGGCATTAATATACATTAGGCCTATTTTAATGTTGCTGCTGGTAAAAACGGAACAAATTCAAATGACTATAAATTGTTAGGTAGCTTAATCTTTAATAATAAAATAATTGTTATTGTAATAATTGATTATATATTGTAGGGCTACAGTTATTTTCAGTTTTATCAGTTAATCCGTCAGAAACGAAGATTATCAGTGATAAAACTGAGAAAAGCAGCGAGGCCTCACTTTTGAGAATCTGAAACTACAGAATATTTGACAATTTTGTTTGAAAAATGACCAAAAAAAAAAAAAAAGGAATTAGCTATCGACGTAGATGCTGAATAATTATCTGTATCGACAAATGCTCGTAGCTCCGATATTTTGCATTAATAAAATTCCCCGATATTTGCATTGTAACAAGTACAGCAATTTCCGTAAATGTAATGGAGTAGAGGTATAAACAGGTACAGCGCTGAATCACTCAAGTACAACTTCAAACTCTTATGTGCAATACTTGAGTAACTTACTTACTTTACACTACTCTTATGATGTGCAGTCCCGAGGTTATGTCCAGCAGCGAGGTAAACTTTTAAAAAGCTGGGATGTGCATCTTCATGTGTTTGTCTGAGTTGATTATATATTGATGGAGATCATCTGTTTGCCAATAATAGAGATTACGCACAAACGATCAATCAATCCTCGAGTCACTTGTTCACCTATTTTAACAATGTTTACTTTGTCCCATGATGTTGGTATCAACGTTGCACCTTCATAGAGTATAAGTTTAAAAACTACGGGCTGTTAAACCGATAAAAACTGGTTAAACTCGTGTTAGTTGGTTAACTCGGGAGGCGCGAGTGTCTGAAAACAGGAAACAAAGGGCACGATAAGATGGACGTCAGGCCTGAACAAACTTAAAACAGAAATACTGTAAAATACAACCATCCCTGTGCAAATATCACAAAATATGAGCCGAAAACCAACAAAACACTCAACCGAGACAGGGAGTTACGGTTTATAGACGGATTTAGTGCATTTTGGATAACGATAGAGGGAGACAAACACCCCCCGCCAGTCGCCTGGCCGGTAAGCCCTACCGTGACACCTAGAGGCCGGCGACGGCTCCTACAAAAACGTTTCCGTGTTTGGGGGAAAAGTAGCGTTTATACTTACTGTCGACAGCTTCTTTGCCCCGTTATATTCGCTTGGAAGCTAAACGCCTTCGGCTGGTCTCTTCAGCCCCACCGTGGTCGGCCGTAGGTGCTGTGCACCGGGCAAATAGTTTTCTCCCGCTTTACAAGAGTGGGCCTAACACAAAATGGCGGCTCCTAAGAGCAAACGCGGCTGCGCAAACCCAGCGCCCAGGGGAGTGGAGGGGAGTGGAGGAGCCGGGGCTGTGGGTGATGGGCGCCAGATTTGAATTTAGCAGGGGGCGTGGAAACATGGTGTGTCCGATCCATGCAACCTGCAGATTAATGAATAGACAAATGATTAATGACCAGTGAGAGGAACAGCTCTACTCATATTTGCCCGAGTGTGACTCCCACACTTCCAACAATTTAGAGTCACTTTTAACTCAAGCTGCAAGTTACATTTTGTGAATAAAAGTAATTCATAAAACCAACCACAGGAGGGCGGTATGAATGTTGTGAGTACAGGGTGGGCCTCACCACTCACACATACACACATAATACATTCAAGTACTGTACTCGAGTACAGTTCAGGTTACTAAGGACTTTATACTTGTACTCCACTACATCTCAGAAGGAAATATTACACCACTACATTTACACTCATTTTATTTTGGTAGTTAAAACTAACACTAATACAACAGCCCAGTTAAATCCTACCTTTTTGTAGTTTTTAATATTCTGTCTTGTTTTTAACTTTGTCAGAGAGGTGTGGATTAAACTGCATGATAATTTGATGTTTCTGTTATTGAGTCTTAAGTGTTTTGATGGACAAAACATCTGCCAGCATAATACAAGTTCAGCTTTTTGGTCCACAAGGAAAACACAACTCATGGGGATACATGAGCATATTAACAAGCATAGACAAGGTCTAATTAATGTGAGAGGTGCATTAAAAAGCTTTATTACTATGGTTTAACTTAATAGATGGTGGTTACATCTATATCCAAGCATTAAAATAGCTGATGGAAAACCTGACATTATTTCTGTGTTGATATGATATGGTTGCAGGAAAAGAAACCGTCATCACGGCCTTCCCCTGAAATATGTAAATACTTTCATAAACAGAGAGACAAGAAATATGATCCCCACAGAGAGATTGTGCTGGTTTGGCCACTTAATCAAAAGATTGAACGATATACAGTATAAATCATTTTCTAATCTGTCAATGAAGCTATATAATTGTACATTTATATTATATATAATTTATATATCTATATTATATATAATATAAGAGTTTCAAATTGGGAACTGGTGTTGCCCTCAGGGGAATTAGTAGTAACTAAGATACATAGAGGCCGGTGCTTGTGGGTGTGTGCCTGAGTCTTATTTAATGACTTATTTTAAAGGTCTATAGCAATTCTCTCAGGACTATTTAGGACAGTTTCCTCTGCTCCTCTGCTCAAATGTTTTGCTTTTAAACTTCCTGATATAATACTAAACTATATGTATGTCTACACTTTAGAAATGAACATATATACCAGGTCAGCCTGTCACTTACAGCATTTCAAAGCATCTTTTCCGCATATAAAATAAATTATTAATTTGTTACATAACCCACAGAACATTTTGTTCATTTCAGCAATTTCCACTTCACTAAACCATCCGTATGCACTGGGACGTACCAGGGTGCATAGATGAAACAAACGTCACTATGATCACTTTGCTCCTCTCTTTCGGTGGCTTCTTATTTTATCACCATCTTTTCCTCATGGTTTTCCTCTTGGAGGGGAGGGGACAGAGAAAGGCGAGGTTCTGTTGTCAGATCTGTCAGTCTAGCCAGGCCTGGCCCCTCCCACCTCAGCGGAGGCATTACATACTGCTGTGCTCGTGCTCTTAGCAACGGTGCCTCAGCAACAGAGCCACGGCAACAGAGCTCCACGGCAACAGCGTGCCGTGTCTCCCCAATGGAGCTGCCATTGGGCGGACCAGCGCTCAGGCACTACACCCAGAGCAGACCGAGACCTCACCGACAAAAACTGAACTATCGTCCCAGCAGACCACAGGTACTGTGAAGGAAGACCAGGGAGGTTTTTTGCAAAAATGCAGTGCAAGGAAAGGTGGTGGAAGGGAGGGAGAGAGGAGAGATGTAATAGGGCACAGAGGGGAGAGGCAGAGGGAAGGAAAGGATGGAGGGGGAGTGCTGTAAAAGATGCCCGGTCCCTGCTTGAATAAGGCAGTGCTATTGTACCGGTCACCGGCTGTTTGAAAGAACCCACACTTGGTATATTCTGTTTGAAAGAGCACGAAGACTGTGGAGGAGAGCAGGTGGTAGTTTGCGCTGAATGTCTTTTCTTGATCTCACTGACCAAAGCTAGAGCTGTTTTATTTTTTTTCATAGGCTTATATCAAAATGTAGAGTGTGTGTGATCATCTCCATTTTCCCCTGAGCTGATCTTGTTGTCACAGAGCTATAAGGCAGGAGACATATAGTCACTCCCTTGGAGACAAATGGCCAGGGAGACAAAATTCAAGCAATTCCCCTGACAGGATATCATGTAACGGTGACTTCTGCTAAATTTGTGTTCTGCAGTCTGGCTTTTATTGCTACTTGTGGGTACAGATGTTAATATGATCAGGATGATGCAACACTGTAAAGCTGCAATTTTGATATCACATTACCTACATTGGCAAAATGAATTATCCTGGTTCCATTCTGCATGCAAAAGCCAGTGACGCCCCCCCATTGTACGTTACTGAGCAACTGACTCCCTGGAGGGTGGTTTGTAGCATTACTGGATGAAAGATTCAAACCAAAATACACCTATAGAGGCAGAGGAAACACTAATGCCAGAGCGTGTGGGTTTTTCAGATTTGAAGGTTATGTAATGTAAAGTTGCATATAATGGAAGTTGCTTCTCAACAGTTTGTTTGATCTTTGGTGTAAAATGTCTGTGTTTTCTGCATCTGTGTGTGGTAATTAGGAGACAATAATTGAGAGTGAAAATGAAGTCCTTGAGCTCATGGGCCGAGTGGATGAAGGAGTAGAAGAGTTCTTTACTAAAAGAGTACTTCCTACTGATACACTGTGAGTATCACTGCTGCCAAATTAGGTCCTCTTTATAGTTCTTTGATATTTAACTAATCTAGATTCTATCAATACTGCTTTGACAGTATTGCAATGTACAACTAAATGTGCCTAGTTTTTATATACATTATTCTTTATATAGGAAAAAGCAAGATGAGGAATCAATCACAGTACATGAAGTGGCTCCTGCCAGCTCTGTCCCTTGTCCACCCCCAACTAAAACTCTCAGGAGGAAGCTTGGTGATTTTTTCACGCTCAAAAAAAGACGAGGTTTGAAATCAGAAACAAGCCACGAGGGGCGTCCCAAAAAGGCCTCCATCGCTGATCTCATTCGCCCGCTCAGGGAGGTCGCCAGAGCTGAGAAAGAAAAAGATAAAGAAAGAGTGAAGGAACACGACAAGGAAAATGACAAGGAGAAAGCAAAAGAACATTCCAGTGCTGTTACTGGAGAGTCAGCTGCTCAGGAGACACCTGTTTCTGGTGCTCCAGCGCTGAGGGGTGAAGCAGTGCCTCCCCGCCGAGCTCTCAGAGAGGGGAAGTCCCAGTCCCTCATTCTGCTGTCTGGATCAGCAGCAGCAGGGCCTACTAATGCCAGAAACACTGCAAAGGTAAGTTAGTAAAGTTTAAGTTATATATACTTATATACTTAGATTAATACATACGTTTTGAAAAGCACTCAGTACTCTGTTGTTGCTGATTTCAGAAACAATTCGAAGGCCAACATAGCTTTGAACAGAAACTCCATCTCATGCTTCAACGTATTGGTGTTTCCAAACAACCACAAGGAGAGACACAGGTGTGTGAATATAGATGTGAATAGATGTGTATTTCAATTTAGGATAACATACTTTTGGAGTCATTGGAAGTGTTAAATACCTCTTTTATTCTTGTAGAATCAGGAGGGAGAGATGAAAAAAGCTGAATCTGAAGGTATGTCCCTTTATCTATTTGATGTGATTAGACTCTTCTCTGCTCCAGCTCTGTGTTAATGGAGCGAAATTAATCTTTGAATTTCAGGGATTTGTATCAAAAGGAGAGACTTTTTGACATGGATCACTTCTCCTTTAAAAAGATTTAATATCTCTGACACTGTGCTGATAAGACACACAGGAGAATTTCACTGTTCTTTTTTGTAAAGACTAGAGACTTATTGTAGATACTTAATTCTACTAAAAATATGATGTAAATGATCTTTGTGTCTCAGGTACTATCATTGACAGTAAACCCGAGCCACCTCCTACTTTCTCAAAACCTCGAACAATGTCAGCTTCATCAGGTAAAGTGCACACACAAACACAAAACACTTGATCATTCTCTTATAAGTACAGCATATGAAAAGAAAGAAAATCATTCATTTTTATTTATTTTTCTCCAGATACAAGGCATCAAATTAGACCAAGTGTGTCAGCACACGAGTCAGCTGGGAAACCTGCTTTGCTTCCAAAGCCAGTTATCAAGCCAGGTCCACCTCCCACAACATCTGGCCGCAACACACCTGAAAATGAGCTTACCCAAATACAGGCAGGGGAGACAAACACGCCCACTATACTCAGTCCAACTGCAGCTACGTCTTCTCCCGCTGCTCCTGCCCCCACTGCTACTGTACCGACAATCTCAAATTCAATCCCTGACTCAACCAGTTTTAAGATTTCTCCTTCAAGTACTTTAACTCCCTCTGATACAGATATATGCACTGACTCTGTTAAACCTACTGCAGCAGCTACAACACCCACGAATGTTACAGAGCTTGACAGCAAAGCCTCTGTCCCTGAGGCTAGTGCAACTACCACTGAACTACCCACCACTACCTTGCAGACAACACTTACAAGCCCCACTACACCCACGGAGCTCACCACCACTGTCTCAGTTACTTCCACTTCCTCTGAGTCCATTATTCTGAGCGTCTCTGTCACTTCCAACTCAACAACAATAGCTACGCCTTCCATTAACACCCCGGAAACTGTTTCTGCTCCCAGCAATGAAAGCACAGTTTCCACAACATCAACAAATCTGTCAACTAAATTGACTTTGCCAGAGCCAGATGGTATTCTCTCAGTTGATGTCACTCCTGCTGCTGGTGGTGATACAGCTATTTCTGTCATCACCACAGCTTCTTCAACCTGCACCAGCATATCAGATATGTCGTCAGGTTTGTGCGCCACTACCATTTCAGTTACTGAAGGTAGTGATGATTCCACTTCAGTCACCTCCACTAGCTGTGTAACTTTAGCTTCATCAGTCACTGACACTACATCTCCACCATCTGATTCAAGTGATACCACTACAGCTACAGTTTTACTTGACACCCCCATTGCCCCTTCCTTCACGCTGATCTCTGCTGCCCTTCCTCCCACCAGCTCCACCTCCTCGTCTGCCACCACAAACACTACTACAAGCCCAACATCCACCAACTGCATAAACTCTGTCTCTGCTTCCACCATTACTCACGCAGCCATCCCTAGCCCTGTTGATATTTCTGTTCCCTCCACTTCTTCCAGTGAAACAGCTCCTACAGGCACCACTTCCACCACCACCAGTTTAAACTGTGCACATACCACTTCCACCTCCAGTTCAGCAACCACAGACCTAGTTAGCTCCACACTCTTGATTGACTCAGACCCGCCTTACACTAACAATGTCAGCACCTCTCTCCCAACCCCTACTATCTCTGGCTTCCCTGCTCCTGATAACTCAAGTGCTACTTTTCCCCATGTGACCAGTCCAGCGCAGTCCAATGATAGCCCAGGCCAAGATAATAATTTACAGACATCTACTAAAGAAAGATCAAGTACAGAGCCTGCAGCAAAGGGCACAGGTAAGTTTTAAGTTGATTTCATACACATACAGTATGTATTTCTCTGCTTGGTATGTAAATGTATGTTGAATGGCATGTTTGTGCGATTTTCCCCTCCCAACAACAGATGATGAGCTTGAGATGGTTCAAAAGAGCAAGGAAACTGAGATAGGTGAGAACAAGAGTGTTGTCAGTGGTGGGAAGAGGAGTGAGACTGAGAAACCAATGCACGTCTGCAGTGAAGAAACAAGAAAAGAAGTGCAGGAAGAAAGTGTGAAAGCTGAAGAGGACACAAAGGCAGAACCACCATCAGGGAAAGGGGATGAGCGGTGCAGTAATGAAAGCATGGAGGGTCAAAAACAAGAAGAAACTAAGTCAATGAGCAAGAAGTAATTAAAAAAATAAAGAAATTGCTTAATATGGGACCAACTACTGTGACAGGGGCAGGAGAGGCCACAGTAAAGGGTAAAGGGGGAATGATCCATGGCACTTCCTACAGGGACCACCACATTACAGCAGCACACCACAAAAGGTGGGCCACTGGACCAAAGAACTGAGATCCCCTTGGTGTGATGTAATCAACAAATCCAGCAGTGTCTTTGTCCTTTTTTTAACTTATGTTTGACTTTTTTGCATTGCACGTATGATTATGTACCATAAGACAACTACTGTGGTAAATTACACCATGTTTACAATAGATGGATAAGAGACATAGATATGACTATTAAATGGAATATTGAATTGAACTGAGTGTTTCCTCATCTTTTCTATGTGTGAATATGTGATTTCTAGTAACTTTATGTATTTTGTACTTCATTGGTTGTCATGGAGATAAGACTAATAGACTAGATAGACTAATGAGCAAAACTCTAGCCACTGAGAGAGACTGTGTGATACTCTTGAAGCTCAAGGCATCTATGTTAAAAATGTACAAACTCAGGTTAGAAGATAATTAGAAGCGGCAAACAAAAATATAAAACAGCATTTCTACAAGGACAATAGTACCACATTGTTCCCTTTCTATAAATGATTTATTTATTCAGTGGACCAAACAGCTTATAGGGGTTAGATCTTATTTGCACAGCTGGGTTTTGCTTAACTGAACCCTGAAGTAGAAGAAATTCATGAAAATGAAACATTTTCACAATCATGACACCAAAAAATCATTACTATCAAATCTGCCAATGGAAATATTTAATTCCATGTACCATTATGCTTTGTTGTCAAAGCCTGTGGTACCTACAGGATTTAATGACGTGTTCCTCCTCTACACATATGGTTAGTGATAGCTGAAGATGACTAAAGGAGGGTTTTTAATACATTAGATGTTCAAGCCTGTTGATGCTGATAAGCACACAACCAGGTAATCTAATGAAAGGCCAGCAGGAAGGGAACTGCTACAAGTGTTATTTTGTAGAGTAAATTACAGTAGATACACCATAGAAATAAATTTCACTGAATTTAAGTCTTTTTCGTTATGTAGCTGTGCTCATATACTTGATTACTATATTGTACTACTATTGTCCAGAACATCTGATTGTGGATGTATAAAACACAGCAGCTTGCTCCCTGCAGCCCAGAGAAAAGCTCCAAATCACACATTTGAAAAAATGTTTTTCTTGACTGAAATGATTATTATTCAATTCACAAAGCATTTGCGGATTAATTTTCTGACCAATTTTCTTTTGTCACACACCTGGGCACACAACATGGGTGGAGCATCATAAGATCATGGTTTGTAGGAACTGTTTGAAATACATGTGATGAAGGTCAGGAGAGAATGAAACATTTGGACAATCAATAAATTGTGATGCTGAGCAAGACCAGTATGTGGGCTAGTCTTTTCAGGTCTACAGTGACACCCTCCAATGAATATCTTCAGATGAATATCTTCATGGACTGGGCTAAGTTATAATAGAAAAGAATGAAAAACACATGTACACCATCAACCTTGTAGTTATCTTGGCTAAATTTCAATGTGACTATCGCTCAGAGACAATTAAATCTTGCAGCAATAAAAAGACTGTAAGTGTTGAGTGTACTTTTCATTTCTTTGCTTATATGCATCCATTTATTTGCTTAGATTGATGACAAAAAATATGAAAAATGTAATTGGAGAAGACAAAAATTGCCACACTAATATTCTGTTTGTTTGTTGTTGTTTGTTGAAAACTGATATTTTCATTATTATTATTTATTTTATAATATTATTATTTATTTTTTTAAAATCATTATTATCTGTCCTGTTACCTTCCCCCTCCACATCTTGTCCTGTGANCTAATGTGAGGTAAATGTCAAATTCAATGGTGTAACAGTGAACTCAGTTCAACACACTAGTTGCCATTTTCTGCTACTTTAGGCCAGAGGGAAATAGGAAGATACACTCTGAAGCCCTGGCTGAATTCCTTGTACTCAATTAGTCATGAATGTTCAGATACAATGATATATCTGTGCATAATCTTGTGAACTGATCTGAACTTGTTTGTCTTGAAGTACCCCTATATTCCAGCTCACATCACTAAGCCTAAAGAGCATAAGAAGCTGTTCCTGGTCCAGCTGCAGGAAAAAGGTTTGTGTATCACAATTTGACTTGCTAAATTATTTGTTGGTAGACACTGGTATTAATAGTATTAGACCCGCAGTAGAGGGGACACATGAGTAAGTTCTCAAGTATCATTGTTTCTTGTTTTGAAGTCTCTGATTTATGTTTCTACAGCGCTGTTTGCTGTCCCTAAGAACTATAAGCTGGTAGCAGCACCATTGTTTGAACTGTATGACAACGCTCCTGGATATGGACCAATCATTTCCAGTCTACCACAACTGTTGAGCAGGTATTGTTTGTGTCTTTTTCACGAGTCAACATGTATATAACATGTATCATATTGAAAACACTCTTTTATTCTTTTCACTGTTACAGTCGCCAACTTAAAGTAGTGACAGCACTAGGTCATTGGCACATGACCAATTATTAACTGATAAGGATTTGGTGGTCAAAAAGTTTTGTGACCTCACAAAACAGGTTCCTGGTCCTAACTCACAAATTCATATGTTGATTATGATTATTCAACAGTTAACAACTGAAGTTATGACATTTTATACCCAAATGGTCAAAGGTCAACTTCACTGTGACATCACAATGCTCTGAAAAAAAGCCATTAATCAAAACTATAGCTCAGGGAGGGGAGATTATCGCCATATGTCTTTTTCAATTTGGCTGGTTGCTGGAAGCAAACAACATAAGGCAACAATTGAAAAATACAAAAATTGCCACGCAACTGTTAAATTGGTGTTTTCAAAAGTAATGGCCATAATTTCTTTTTATAGGTTTAACTTCATCTACAACTGACCTATGTGAACAGGAGTCCCATCAGGCTGTCTCTGTGAGTGCAGCCCTGTCTGAGTTAAGCTTGAAGATGAGCAATGATGCAGAGAAAAGGACTCATTTCTGGCTGAACTTTCACAAAAGAAAAGCTTGTCATGTTGGGTATATCGACAGAAAACAAGGGGGTTTATACTGTTGTTAGAAGAAAATGAAAATGTCAAATGTCTTTTTTTAATCTTGAGAAATTGCTAGTTCTTGTAGTATGTCCATGTTCCAGTGTGTTCAGACTCAGATTTTATGTTGTCTCAGAGGAGTCCAGTGTTTGATTAACCAAATTACAACACTGAGATTCCTAGTGTCTTAACCTGTAACCTTTTTAATAAAGTGGTCCTTTGTGTGTGTTTTTATAAAGTTCACAGAGTGACTGATTCATACTAAGCTTCAAAGTAAAATTATGAATACTCAGTTGGGAAGTGACTTCAAAAAATCACTTAAGGCTGAGTAGGAAGCACAAAATTTTTCAACACAACAAGAAGTACTAAAGATAAATAAATTTAAATTATAAAATATTAAAATTAAATACATTCACTGGTGAAGCTCATGGCCCTGAAATACTAATGTTAACAGATTAGCCATAAAAGCGCAAATCACATTTATCTGTGAACGTAAGTCATTTACCACCCTTGCCTACCTGCCTTTACCTTCAGGTTATAAATAGAATAAATGACCTACTTTGCTCTGAAATTGACTTCAATGGCATTTGTGTTTTACCACAACACATAATTCAAAATGCACTGCACTGTATGATGACTGTAGAAAGATGCATTTTTCAAATTGCTATATATGAATGAAAAAGCATTGGTACAATCATGTAACCCAGGAACAAAGACCTCTATGGACCCTGAGGCACAAGGTTCATGTTTAATATGTAGGTTAATAAATTTGAGTGATTGCTCACTTTCTGATTGTAACCTGAATGGTATAATATCCATCCTCTCTAAACCGCTTATCTTTTCAGGGTCGAAGGGTGCTGGAGTCATCCCAGCACACACTGGGCTATATTATTGTACTCAGTAATAGTGTGTGCGTAGTGTATGGTCAAATCAGATGAAAATAAATCATTGTAACCATGCCTGAACTGAACAAAGGATCATACATACTGCCCTTGTTGTTTAACTTGCCAATGTTGTAATGTTTATACAGGAAAAACTGCAAAATGGTAAAAGCTAAAATCTCTCCCATTTCCTACCAACCCAAATTTCTCCTAAATAATAATAATGATAATAATGCCAATGATAATACTAATAACATAAAATATAAAATGTACTCTAATCAATGCATGAGACTTGAGATGTTTGAGATCATAATAAATTAACAAAAAGGGATTGTCCTATTCAAGCACATAAACAAGAATAGGGAAGAAGAAAGAAGTTTTAGGGCCTTTATTTCTTCCTTTTAATTCAGACATTGAATTAATTTTTCCATCTGTTCTACTCCAGCTTTAACAGACACTTAAATTTCAGGTTTTCAGGTCTTGTCAGGTTTCAGGTGCTGCCTGTCAGTCTGTACTCGGGGCCTAATTGACGACATTTAATAACGTCATCTGTCCGCGACGACCGGGCCGTTTCACACGCGCACACGTTGCCCGTGTGAATGTTGTCAAAACGCTTTATAAACCGCCTGTTTCCGCGGTTGTACACCGGGTAGTTTCCACGATGGCCTCCAAACGACGACAGGACGAGGGCGGGAAAACTAACAGCAACATCATCATCAACAACAACAAGAAGAAGAAGCAGAAGAAGAGCGAAGAAACGGCAGAGCTGGGCTCAGCCGTGGAGGACGAGCGGGTGAAGAGTGAGGTGAAGGAGGCGTGGAGCCAGAGGACCCGCTGCAGCCTGGGTGAGGCTGTAAACAAGTAAACAAACCCCTGCCCCCGCTCCGCTCTTTCATAAACCCTAAATCACACCCACAACACGGCTGGAAAAACAGTGACACCCATCAGCTGGTCTCCACTCCAGCACTGTCTGTGTGTTTCTCTAGTTTACTAACCAACAAAACACCAGTATAACAACACCTACCGCCACAGAGACCATTACCGTGTGTTTTCTCGCTCTGTCAAAGCTGCTGCGTAAATTTATAGTATTTTCTTCCTGGTTTTGTTTATGAACATCCAGTTTTCTTCTGCTCCATCTATGTTTCCCACTTTCTCTCACTGAGTCTGGCCATGTTAAGGGTTTGTGACTCTGTTTTTAGTTTTTCCTGCTCAAAACCAGCCAACAGAGCTTATCACATTCGTGTCAGTGTTGGCTGAACTTGTTGTCTGATAAATAATCCATATGTGTCTGAGGTATTAAACTGATTTGCTTCGAGAGAGCACTGACAGCTGTAACACTATCACTCAGTATGAACCTTTGTCAGAGTTATTTAGTCAACAACAGCTAAAGGATTATTATTGTGCAAAAAAGAACACTGCCTGTTACTATAAGACTATAGTGATGTGTGAAATAGCTCAGTTGAACACATTTGCTGTTGATATTTTTGTGCAGGGGATCTGGAGTTGGACTGTCACCCTTTCCCTCACTGCATCATCAAGAACTTCCTCAGCAGCGAGACCTTCGTGGAAAACCTGCAGCGAGAACTGCTGGGACTCAACTTCCACGAGAAGTCAAACGATCTCTACAAGTTTAAACAGGTGACTATCAAACTGCTCCTCTCGCTTGTTTTTTTCCAGTGGGTTGGTGTTATCTGATGTTACCTTCACTTCGTTGTTGTTGTTGTTTCCATCCAGTCAGATGACTTGAGGAAGAGAACAGAGCCGCACATCACAGGAGTGAGGTGAGTGTGTCTGTGTGCTCTATATGACAGAGCCAATGTGAGCTATTAGTTATTATAAGTTATTGATTGGATAGATGTTTAGGAGGGTGAAGTGTGAATAGTAGCTGGTGCTTGGTTTATTTGAGCTGCTGTCTCAGGACGTGGAATAAAAGCAGTTTTGAGGAGAGGTAGCTCATTTTGTCAGGTGGAACATTATCACATACACACACTCATTGGGAGCAAGTTGGTGTCAAGCTGGGATTGAACCAACAACCCAAGAACTAATGGTCAGTTGCTCTTATACTTGATCTGCAGATCCTTATGATTCCTACCAGACACAAACATAGGCCAAGGTAAATTTATTTATTCTACTGGTAATCCATTGTAGTCAGTGCTTCCTATCTGACAGAATAACCTGCCTTTCTTCACAGTCAGGTCATATTGTTGGTCTTTTTCACTGCAGAAATTGTTATCAACATTAACAATTGCTGCATTTTATTTTGGAGAGTCAGTCCCAGTAGTCTAGTGCTGTACGTGCTCACTCACTGTTGTGGTTTATGAAGACATTTACTAAAATGGAGGGATGGCTCATGTTAATTGTTGACAGGTCAAATGTTGGCTGTAAAAATGAAGATCATTTTGATTTTACTATTTAACCACATCCCTCACTTTAAGATCAATTTGATTTTCCATTTTCATAGACACTGTTCTCTGTATTTGGTACACCTGTACAATATAAAACAATTCAATACAACAGTTCTACTTTGAAGACAGATATAATGTTTAGTTTCGGGTGACGATGACCTGAATATTGAATCAACATTTCTATTGCTTCAACATTATATCTTAAAGGTAGACGTTACTGCAGAATAGTTGTGTTGGACTGTACATCACACAATTGTACCTAATATAGTGGCCACTAAATCTATATCCACTCAATCCACCATTTTCTTCTTGCTGATGTCAGTGCTGTTAATATAATGCAATGATGTTATGTGCTCCACATATCTGTCGCCTCTAAAACATCTTGGTTTGGACAAATTATATAATTTTCCTTTGCAGAATATTCACATTGTGATATTCATACGCTCAGTTCATATCTAGAAACTGACAGGCGCCTTCTGCATATTTTCACCACTGCTTTTATTTGGTTGAACTTGCATGAAAAATAATATAAGTGGTTTTATTTTGGGAACAAAGGAATCAAAATAACGAGGGCGGTAGCCGGACCCTTTGAGGTGCGTGGATCAGCTCCACTAGGTGGAGCCAGAGTTTATACTGCCACATAATAATTTGTATATTTCCTTCATTTAGTGTTGATGATTCACAAAGTTAGCATTAATGTTGGGACTGTGTAGTAAATCACCTGCTTTCCTCTTTTCAGAGGAAAGACCTTGTTCTTCTTGAGTCAGGTTATATTACTGAATTTGGTAGTGAACAAAAAGGTAACCTACAAGTCACAAGAGGATTTTAAAGAAACAACTACATAACAAAGCTGTTAGTAATAATGGAGCATTAAGAGCTAACTGACCTGCAAACACCCCAGAGATTCACACAGTGCCTGCATATCAGAATAATGTACAGACCTTTCCATTACTCAGACATAATCTGTCGTTTTTTTATGACAAGCTGTGTTTGCAGTGAAGACACTGCAATGTGTAATTTCTTCTAAATACTTATTTGTGACTATGTGACTACAACTGCTGAAAGACATGAAGCCCAGAAGGATACACACATTAATTAAATGCACAATAACAGCTTCCTCTTGTCATCATCTATTATTTATGTCACAACAAAATGTCATGGTAGGTTTTTGGGCTGCTGAAGAATGTGCCTGGTGAGGCATCGAAAATACAATGTTAAAGGTTCTGCTTTATTATACACTAGTGTGTGTGTGTGTGTGTGTGTGTGTGTGAGTATATGTATATGTATGTATGTGTGTGTGTATATATATATATATATACACACACACACACACACACACACACACACACACACATACATACACACACACATAATATACATCACTGTTTTCAGGACAGCTCTGTTTGGGCGTTTCCGTTCCTGGCTCAGTGAAGTGTTGGGGGTCGAACTGGAGCCCACAGTGGATATTTCTTGTGCTAGATATGAATACACAGGTGAGCTTGGTGTAAAAACACGTTTACCATCATTTCATCTGTCATCATTCTTATTATTTCTTTTGATGACTATAATCTGCAGTGACTTTTTCCTCTTTAAACTTATCACATCCTGTCCATGTCTGTACAGATGTTCTCCTGTGTCATGATGATGAATTGGAGGGAAGACGTGTGGCTTTCATCCTGTATCTTGTGCCTCCGTGGCAGAGCAGTGACGGAGGAACCCTCGATCTGTACACAACAGATGGTGAGTATCCCATTTTGTGTGAGTGTGTGTGCTTGTGTGTGCATTTCTGTGCATTTAGACTTGTCATGCATGTTTCTCATCTTTGTCATCAGGTCATTTCCAGCCACAGAGCATAGTGAAGTCTCTCGTCCCTTCTTGGAACACGCTTGTCCTCTTTGAAGTTTCTCCAGTGTCCTTTCACCAAGTAAGATTTTAAAGTCAGGGTATCTGCAGCTCTTAAGGTCATAAGACACATTGATTTAAGTTTCCTCAAAGATGTTTTTTGTATTGTCCTATTATAATAGTAATAATATATAATAATATAATAATCCCAATATCATTTTAAAAACCTCACATTATAAGTTAGTTACTTTTTAAATAGTCCATCCATCCATCCATCCATCCATCCATCCATCCATCCATCCATCCATCCATCCATCCATCCATCCATCCATCCATCCATCCATCCTTATGGATGGATGGATGGATGGATGGATGATATAATTCTTATTTTATAATAATATTATTTGTAATGATTGTTATATCGTTTCAGGACGCAGTGACCAAAAATATAACAAACAATATGGAAAGATATTGACATTTGTTTCAAATAGCTCTTGGTAAATAAGTTTTGGCTCGATCATCCCTTTTTCATTGATAGCTTTCATACTTTGGCTGTTACAACCATGAAAATCATATCATAGTATTATATTATAATGTTTTAAAAGCAACTTTGTGAATCCTGTAGAAACCATTTAAGCTGCTACACCTAAGAAAAAAACGTCTTTGTAAATCTAGAGCATGTGCTGTGGTTTTCCAGGTGTCAGAGGTTTTGTCACAGGATAAGTGTCGCCTGTCCCTGAGCGGCTGGTTTCATGGACCCTCTCTGGAGCGTCCTCCTCGACACATAGAGCCCCTTGTCCCGAGGAGTCCACACTTACCACGAGATGTGAGTTTGGTGTTATTTTATAATCTCTGCAGGAATAGAGCTTTACTTTTTGAGCAAATACCTTGCATGTTAAATATGAAGCTCAAGCCAACAGTCAGTTAGCTTAGCTTAGGATAAAGTCTGGAAACAAGGGGAAACGTCTAGCCTTGCTCAGCCTATAGGGAACAACATTCTCCTACCAACACTTTTAAAGCTCACTCATTAACATACTATATCTTTATGGTTTATTTGTTTCATCTGAACAAAAAGTGACATAGGTGAAAATGACATATTGCAGTAAAAAAAAAAAAAAAAATTAAAAAAGAAGTTTCCAAAATGTGAGACTACTTCTTCGATAGACACCGTACGTTGCTGTATATCTGTTTATTGTGTCTGTGTTGATGACAGGAGACGCTGCTGCTGGAGTGGGTCAATCCAGTATATCTGGATATTTCCTATCAAGAGCAGATCCAGGAGGAATTTGAGGACAGCTCTGAAATTCAGCTCAAAGACTTTCTCAAGGTAACGGCTTACTTGTTCACTCGACTGTGTCTGAGTTCTTGTTGACTGATTATTTGTTTTTGTTTCCAGGAGGAGAAGTTTAGGGAGGTGGGTGAAGCACTGAGAAACACTCAGATTCAGTGGATGAGGAGAGGTCCACCCAATAAGAGGTGGCTCATGCTTCATATTTCACTTGCCTTTTTAACATGGTCTATTTTTTATGTATTTTATATTCAATAGCATATTTTTAAGACTTGACTTTGCCCACACAGATGCTATGAAATGGCTTCTCTGGACAACCTGCCTGAGTGTGTGAGTGCATGCTGGGAGCTGCTTCGATCAGAGGCGTTCTTCCTGCTCCTATCCAACTTCTCTGGCCTTCGATTGCACTACCTGTGTCCTGCTGATGACGACGACGATGAGAATAAAGATGGGGCGAAGAACGAACAAGATGACACACGGGATGGAGAAGCTACAGGGTCTTCGACCGAATCTCCATCAGTAAATGCAAGCAGAGACAAAGGTTTGTGTCGCTGTGAGTTGCTTTTTTCAGCCATAGAGTTAAACAGCTGTGTTTACCTGTTTTTGATCTGTGTGTATTCTTTAGAGCTGAGCACACCTGTATGTTGTGGTGAACTACGTCGATGGTCTCATGGCAGCTACACTCTGCTGCATGATGGCGAGGCAGCACGGGCAGAGTATGCTCTGGATCTTGTTCTACCTTTTGGCTGTGCAGGTGAACACACGCACAGAAACACACAGAAACACACATGCACACAACAAATTGTCAGTGTTGTAAAACTTTGTGTTTTATAGACTGGCAGTCAGAGTTTGGGGGCTTCACATGTTATGTTGCTAATGAAGAGGATGAGGAGGTGAGTGCTGATCGCAGTATGAAGAGCAGTTGTACATGTGTGGCTACACTTAATCATTCATCATTGCCCTGTTTTCAGCTTCTGACAGTGTATCCAGAGGACAACTCCCTCGCCCTCGTCTACAGAGACAAAGAAACCCTCAAATTTGTCAAACATGTCAACCATAAAAGCTCCTCTGATTCTTCTGGCAGCTCAACCAGCAGAGCATTTTATGACTTTTCTTTTGTATATTATGAATAAATATACATATCTGTCGTATGGGTTTCTTGACATCTTTTTATGTGATGTGTACATTTTAAAGAACCAGTTAGTCTTGGAAAAAAGGTGAATTCATTTAAGTTTTAATTGATATTGCCCAGAAAGACCCATCTCAGTCATCCTAGGTTTTTCAGTTAGTCAAATTTAAGATTTCTTAAATTGTCACTGTCATTGCAGTTGATACCAGTATATGAGATAAGACAGACTTCTCTTTTCACTTTACTTAAACAAAAAGAAGTGAAACAGTGAAATGCAGTTACTAAGGTTGTAAATAATTTTATAATTAGTTTTCATTACGGATTAATTATTTACTCAATTAAATGTAAGTGTTAAGTGTTTTGTTCCATACCCATTTGGCATTGCTTCTCATTAAGTTCATAAGTTGAGTTATTCTGCCAGTTTGTCCCAGGGCTTGATCTCCAGCTACTGGTTTACACTGGTATTTGGGTCAACATCATTCGATTCATTGCAAATTTGTTAAAACATTTTCCCACAGGGCTCCTCGGGAGGTTAATGGGGCCATTTATGAGGTTTTCAGCAGTGCTTTTAATTTGGACTTTGATCACAGACACTGGGCCTGGCCATCAACCTCGGGGAAGTGGAGAAAAAACAGCTGCTGAACTGAATCCGAAACCAAAATGAAGTGTTTTACTTGAACAAAGAGTATTTTCGCCCTCAGTCGCTTCATTGATCAGTTTTACCACTTTAATTATTATGTTTCAGTCGTTAGGAATCACAACATTTCAAAGATTAGTAATGTAAATGATCTGCCCTACATACGAAAGTATAATGTAAAAAAAAAAAAGAGAGAGAAAAAAAAAAGACATTTCCTTCCTGTCATGATTTTTTCCCCGGGCAGCATGTTGATTATTTCAGCCAATCAGGGCGCACGTTGATTTCTGCTCAGCCAATCGGTGACCAGGAAGTCCTCACTGTGCCAGTGGGTGTGATCTCTCCGGAAGAAGCGTCAGCGAACAATATAACAAAGTTTTGAGGTAAGTTTGAACCGACTTTAACTAAGATTTTCTTACCGCACCGAGTTAAACAACTACACGTCTGTCTGCCTTTGTGTCTTAGGGCTGTTTAGTAAACACTTCGGCGGGTGCTTTGCGGCAGTTGTGTCTGCTGTACGTGAGGTTTAACCACACGAACCGTCCTCTACAAAACACAAGAGTCCCATCATGTCTTCATCTTTCTCTCTTCAGTCTTTGAATGGGACATTTAGAAAACACACAAGCCGCTGTCTGTCGGGTGGCTGATTCAAACTGCCACAATTGTGTAAATCTCTTCAAACAAACAAAAAACAAAAACACACCTGGTGCAGGTAACGCGCTAACTTCACGTGTGCTAACCATAGATCACCTGTACGCATGGCTGGGTTCACCTCCTGAAATGTGCTACTGGACCCGATTTACTCCTACACTGCTGCAAAGACAGGCATTATTAACGGATTACTTCACCAGTCTATTAGCAGAAAAGTAGTTGGCTTTTATTAATTATATATGAGCAATATAAATCATTGTGGTGGTGGTTGTGAGCTCCCATTAGTAGGTTGGTGTATAAACAGATCAATTACCACATTGTAATACTACAGTGGTACTAATTGTAATTGTGGTGTAATTTAATACATGATATTAGTGATAGGTAAAGTAATCTATATTATCTAATACTGAACATTAAACAAACAAACACTGAACAATAAATGTTGACTTACAATTACATTATAGTATGTTAGAAACCATTTATTAAATGTTTGTGTACTGCCAGTAAACTCTAAATGGGACTTGTGAAACAATACTTACTCAAGTTATGATCCTTCAACCGTCACTTAAAAAATGCTTTGAAACAATAATTGTATGTTATATGCAATATGCACTGTGTGTTATTCTTTTTCAATACAGGCTGTAAAAACGTTGCCTCCTAATGTGAAAAAAATCTCGTTTGGTGCAAAAATGCTGTCTAAACTTCAGCCAAAGCTAATATACGGCTTCAGCAGAAGGTTAGTGCACAGTTACTGCCTTGTTAGTAGGAAGATCCCTCTGTGTTGCTGTTTTCTGCAGAAAACAAGTCAATAAACAGAGAAAATAAAAAATCGAAATTCAGAAAATACTGATTACACAGATTACTCAAAGCCTCATATTACCTTCAGCTGTGGGTTTTGATTTCACCCTTGCAAAGGCCATTTTGCTTTAAGGTTGATACTTTTTTTGTTGATTGATTTACTGTTTAATTATTTAATCGTGCTACAATCTTCTATCCACATAATTTAGGTAGCTTCATGTGAATCATTGCTATCTCTTGTTTGCTGTGAAATTGTGGTTTATAAACCAGAGACTTCTTATCTCTAATTGGTCAAATCACACTTTTGACTTTAATAAGGATGTCTCTTTGTGACCAGTTTGGACAAGAGGCAGACATGAAATGCTATGAAGCAGCTCTTTCTCTCGCTATCTCTCTATATATAGATAGATAGTTAAAGGTCTGACTTTGGTCCCATCCTTTCATGGATTTAAGTAATTTGTCAAGCAAAAATTAAAATAATTTATTGGATTTCAAAAGTTAGGGCTTTCTTCTTTTCTCTGTATATCATTATAAATCGATTGTTTTGGGTTTTGGACTGGTCAGACAAAATGAGCAATTTGAACATGTGAACTTGGACTCAGATGTCACGTATTTGTGACATTTCATGGACTACATGCTACTTCACACTCTGATAATGAAAATAATTGTCAGTGGTAGTCCTAGAATTAATTATGTTTGATGGTGTTTGAGTTAACTTCACTTCAAGCTGTTACCTACAGGCCTGTTTGTCTTATATCTGGAGCTATCAAACATTAAAGACAATACTAAAGGTGTAGAACCAAAATCATCAGAAAGGGGCGGGATCATTCATTTGTCAAAGTGAATTCTTGTGTGAATTTCTTTTCCACCTCCATATCAGATGGGCTGTCCAGGGAATACTAGAGGTTGTCTTTTGGCAGGAAAAGCAAAATGATATATTTTAAGCTCCTGATGATCACTTAATCCTAATACAGCTGGTGAATTAATCTCACAGTATACTTCCAGAGTACCGGTAAATAGGATAGCATATAATTACATACTGGCTAAGTTGTGGAGATTCCTGTAGACCCAATAGCCAGACATACTGTGTATTAGTGAAATATGAGGACATGCATATAATCCAGCTCAGAGGATGCTCTTTCTACGCAGAGCACTGTGCATCCTGTGCATGGAGACAACACCAAGAGAGACCTAGCAGGCTTCAGTGGTTCATCCAGAGCACGGGAGTTAGGGGCTGGATTGGGGGAGGGGAGGACTGAGATTAAACATGTTTTTATGTAATGAGGGTTTCAAAGGGAGGTTGGGGTAAAAAAGGATAAGGTGGAGTAAGGCCACAACAACCAGGGACCACTAGGACAGACGTGGTTTTAACTCCAGGAATAAACATATTTTTGGCTGTCTCTGGTCCAGGCAGTTGGATTTAGTGAGGAGGTTATATGATATATTTTCCTCATCAGTGAGAAGTTGTCAGAAATTGTACCTTCAGCCTCAGATGAAAGAAAAGGTGCATTTGCCAGTTCATCAGATCTTGAGTCCAAAATCTGAGGAAGTAGCCAATGGTGTGTAACAGAGATGTTTGTATTACCGTATGTCTTTGATATTGGGGAGCTACAAATGTATTGATATTATGGATACATCTTTTAGTCCATAAAATTACATCACAAAGCCACAGGTGATGTCTTGAAATAACTTGTTTGCTTCCACAAACAAATCAAGTTTAGAGATTTAATTGACAATGATACAAAACAGAGCAAAGCAGCAAATCCTGCTGAATCAGTGAATGTTTGGTAACTCAGTCAATTATTGTAATTTGTTGACAATTATTTGTCTGATAATTGACTAATAAAATAATAATCTAATACATTACATGTCCCATAGAAACCACTCTACCCAGGGTTCCCCAGATCTCCATTCTGAAATATTATCTCATCTAATCTTAATCTTTTACCAGTGTTGATCTTCGGGTTTTTTAATCTTATAATCTGCTATGGTTATAGTATTATATAATAATAGCACTTTCCCAAAATCCCTAAACTTTGTTATAAAAGCAACAAAACAAGCAGTCCCAGAGTATAATAACCTCAGTTCTATTGATCAACCTGCTTTACAGAAGACAAATGGTATAATACATGTACATATACAATATGTATGTAATATATATATATATATAAACATAAATGACTGTCTATTCACTCAACAGTTCACTGACTCAAGCAAACAAGAAAAAAATTTTTTTTCACAGATTCACATACACATGGTGAAGGATAATCCCCATACACAGGTGTTGTAGTGAAAAAGTGAATTGACTCTTGCCAGGAGAGAAGGGACCTTAAAAAGTACAGGGTAATTTAAAAAGTAATTTAATGGGAAATGAAATCATCCTGGTTTCTCTCTGAATGCTATGATACTCCTGACAGTCGAGAAGATGGTAATTTATTGACCTTTAGAAGTCACGGTGTCACAGGAAGTTATTTCATCACTTATAGGACTTATTTCAGTAATTTGACTCACAAATACTTCTCTGACATTAACCCATCACTCTAAGCTTTTAGTATATTTCTATACACTTGTTGTTTTTGTCTGCATGTTACACAGAGGATGCTTTGACGTTGTCTGCTCACCACCTGTAAAACAATGTCACCTGTGTCTCGATTTGTCATCAGAGAATGGCAGACAAGATTGTGGATCGTGGGCCATGGACTGGGTGTGCAGTTATGTTTCTGCAGAGTCTCTGCTCCGGTGTGAACCTGCTCTCTCTCTACAAAGACCAACAGAGAAAGTTCATTGTTTTCAAAGTCATCAAGCTGACACTTATAGGTAGCACTGGCATTCTAGTTTGGATCAATTGCAACATGCTAATTAAGCATTTATAATTACATAAAATCCTTGGTCTTACTTTTATTAATGAGTATTTTCCATGGTCAGATTCTGCTGGAGGTCTGGGGGGTTATGAGATACTGAAGGTCCATGATGCTGATCCCTTCCTGGGGGTGGAGGTGAAGTTTGTGGATGTGGCAGCATGTCAGCAGTTCCTAGAAAGCTACAGCTCTGGAGCAGTGCGTCAGTGTTTCTCCCAACACGCCTGCCGGCTTCTTGCTCTGTCACAAGAATTCACAGTGGAAATCCAGCTCAAGGCCAGCACACACATCCTGGACCACGATCTGGACAATCTGGAACTTTGCCTACAGCACATCCACCTTTCACAGGTATGCTTCCTGTTTCTGTTTGTCCTGTTCACATCTTTTATTCCTCCTTTACATTATATTCATATTCATCAGTGGAAGGCTGTATCCATCCTCTCACTGGCATTTGTAGTTTATATAACTAAAATGTTAAATTATCCAAAATTGTACCATCTTAAAATAATCACGTTATTTTAAAGTTTTTTAATGCACTGTCTTTGATCTTATATATAATAAACATAGACAGGTCAGAGACTACATTGAAATTACAGCTAAAGCACAACAATGCAACAGGTGAGTACGCCCGGGGCAACAGTGATCAGCTCGGTCAGAAGTTTTCTGTCACTGTTTTTAATGTGGTTTCTGGTTAAAGCTGCCAACATAAACCAAAATAATCTGTGAAACCTGTGAACATTGTCACTATTTGTCATGACAAATTACTATATAGTAGTGTAGGAATACGAGATGGTCTTTAATGTTCACAGGTAAGTGGGAGTCGGTGTGAACTGATGTCTTGCTGGAGCAGATGAAAAAAGCTCAGATAGAGAACAACAGATGAGGGAGTAGCATTAAACCAAACTTTAGTCCAGTGTTGTCAGGACGTTCACTCAGACATAAGAAGTCATTGTCACTGCTCTCAGAAGACAAGTTACCTAAATGTTCTCATTCATTTGAAGTCATCTTTGTAATTTTGCATTAGCCGGAGCGCCTGCGTGATGAAGAGATCGATCATCTGGAGCAGCAGCTGCAGAGTCAGGCCCTTGGTCCTGCCCTACAGTCCGCTGTCATCACACAGGAAGAGCCGCCTGTTCCCAGCAACTGCTTCAAGTTTCAGAATAAAGTGTTTGGTAAGTTGAGATGACCATTTTTACTTGTGAGTCTTGTGTAGTGTGTCCTTCACTAGTCAAAGGAGTGGAGGCTAAAATAGCATTTATATTAAAGAAAGAAATTTGTTGGTGGTTAAATAGATTTACCTAAAGCCTATATTTGATCAGTGATGAGTCAGCAGATGAATAAACAATACTTTCGACTTGTAATGTCAGTACAATTGTTTAAGTATGTTTTAGGGCTTTACTACATATTTAGTGCACAGTACATCACCTCCAATCTTTCTCTAAAACATCATGAGGTCATATCATGAGACAAACTTGTATTACATTGTCTGTGATGATGAACATTTGGTTACAAGTGAGATTTGTTGGTCTGCAGTCAAAAAGCAACCTTTTTTTATTTAAGAAGTTCCTTTTATCAACAATCGACTGATTGACTGTTCTACATTAGATTTTCTAACAGTATATGAATTCAGTGCCGTTGTCAGGTGACTCTCTAATCCAACCTTTTATAAACTGTTGGTCAGTCTATGGGAAGAGATTAGTGCCTGCAGATAATGTATTTGGATTGTATTGATTTAGATTTGTTGAGCTCATGAGGAACTGTGAAATGAACATTAACTGATGAGGCACTGTCTTGAAAGTGAATTTGATTTTCTAATTTAGTTAATTCAGGGTTTTGAATTTAGCTTCAGCTTCTTCAGATAAACTTATGAAGCCCAGTCTGTCATGGATTCAGGTTGAATATGAATTATGATTGATTTCATAGTAGTTAAACCAAATTTTAAATATAAACAAATGAAACCAATTCATTTCTGTCAGTGTAGTCATTCAGTTTATGCACGACAGATTCAAATTTATGCTATTCCAGGTTGCTCTTTTAATATCAGTCACTTGCTGAATGACCATGTGTATACTCTGAACAGTCCAATGTAGCTGCTAGTATATGAACACAACTGTGAACAAAATGATGCTTTTTCTTAAAATAATTGCTTTAAACCTCAAGCTGTGAAACTTCCAGCTGACTCCCAACACCTCACCTTGTGAAATTTAATTGCTGATTTTTTTAAGCAGCAAAGAGCAGGTACAGACTGAAACTGTATTAAAAACGCAGCAAAGCATCATGATCATACAAATGCAGGGTCGGAAAGCTTTATTTTCATTTTCATTTTCAACAATAGAGTGAAGGACTGTGTGTAATGTCAGAGGAGGGTTATCTTTCTGCACATATTTTGGTTTTCTGGCCCACAGCCTTAAACCTTCCTGGTTGATTTTTACGACACTGATCAGTGTTTTTTTTAAATGCTACCAACACAGCACATAGTGAACATAGTGCCAGAGAAAGATAGTGTTTGGCACCAAGACAAAGTCAAAAGGGAAGTGATTATTTGGCTTTAAATACAAACTAATGTTAATCTGTATCTACAGGATGTGTGAATTTGTTACCTGACAGTGTGATAATATCTCAGCCTTATGTTTGTTCCACTGTCCCCAAGTGGCCAAATAAAAAAATCAATGCAGCTTTAATGCTTTGTGAATGGAGAAAAAAGCTTCTACTGTTAAAGGCCTACTGTGTAAAATCTGGTGTCCTTCAAGGTTAAGGTGGACTGGATGTCAGTGTTTTATTCTAGGAAATGTTTACTGTTTACACATAAATCCTTGTTTGTGTAATCACAATTTAGTACAGTTAACTTAAATGTTTTTTCTTTATCCTTTTGCCCCTCAGAGGACCGAATGCTGACATCGGCAGATGTTCAGAGCTTTTCTAACGGAGTGGGCCGTCAGTGGAAACATGTAGGGAGGGCCCTGGGGAAGAGCTGCCGGGCTCTGAAGGGTCCGGCCATAGACAACCTGGCCTACGAGTATGAGAGAGAAGGGCTGTATGAGCAAGCCTATCAGCTGCTCAGCCGCTTCATCCAGGCGGAGGGGAGAGCGGCCAAGCTGAGCCGGCTGGTCAAAGCACTGGAGGACTGCAAACTCATGAGTCTAGCTGAAAATATTCTGGACATACAGCCACGAGAGTAACGTAACTGTGCCTTTGTTCTGCGTGTATGAGTCGTGAAAACTGAGGGGGACAGGTCCTCCCTGCATGAGGAGAGGTTGACTTTGTCCTGCCTGCTTTTATACGTATGTCATCCTCATTAAATTCCTCTGTGTGTGTGTGTGTGTGTGTGTGTGTGTGTGTGTGTGTGTGTGTGCGCGCGCGCGCGCCCTTGCCCGCGCATGTGTTTGTGCGCATGCATGTGTGTATGTGTTTCAGACAGGTTGTGTGAATACATGCTAACATCTCTGTGAGAATTTAGTGATTCATATCATGATTTGCTTTTCAATTACTATTATTGATTGATTATTGTTTTCTTTTAGATATAATGATCTGCCCATCACTGTTAAAAGTATGCTGTCCTAAGTTTAAGGCACTGTTGAAACTATTTTTTATCATGTTCCTCTTTTACTGTATTTCTGCTTTGTAATTCAATTTACAGATGGAACTGGTTGGGTCTTGTTACTAATGAGTGAACAACTGATGGTTATTGTTTTTTTTTTTCTACAAATGAGTGCATAAAAATTAAATGGGTGTAAAAAAAAAAAAAGTCTTCAGTTTGTGTTTGATGCATTAGTGTAATTAAAATGAAAAATAATTTTGTCAAAATTCCCTCAGGTGTAATTTAGTGTTAATCCTCCCAGTCACTCACTCACACGTGCTCCCGCTCATATGATTGAACTGCTGATTACTGGTGTCGCTGAGTGCGTGTATGTGCCTGCATGTGTCATACTGTGGGAGGTTCATGGCATAAAGTTGGAGATTGGAGCAGAGGTGTGTGTGTGTGTGTGTGTGTGTGTGTGTGTGTGTGTGTGTGAAGGCTTTATTTCAGCCTGGTTGTCAAAAAGGAAATTCACTGATGGATGGAATATGCTGGTTTCATTCAGAGTCTACTGTAAAAAGCCCAACCCCCTTTTACTGCACTTGACCATCCGTCCAGATGTGATGTGTGGATTAGAAGCTTTTATCATACACAAACACTTATTTCTGCTATATGGTTTGACCTCGACCCCCCAGCATAGACATACACTTTTACAACTTGGGATAAACACATACATCTCACTTTACATCAGCTGTAACTGAAGCTGTAACTGCCACTGAAGAGAGTGAGGTTGTGGCAGCTGTTTGGGGGGTTTATGACATAAAAATTGAAAATTAGTTAGTTAGACTTGGGGAGTTAAAATCTGTTTATATATAATATATTTTTAATTGAGTAACATTTTGAAGTACTTTTACAGTGGTATTTTTTACTAAAGGATCTAAATACTAATAATAATATTTATTACATATATCATTGTCAGTGTGTAAGTGTAGCATTTCACTACTGTAGCTGCATGAGGTGGTGCTAATTTAAACTGCTTTGTATAGTTTAGTCCAGTGGTTCCCAGGGACTGGGCCCCTTTAAAGGGTCACCAGATAATTTTGGGATAAGATGGAGTGGGAGATGAAAAAATAAAAGCTGTGATGCACAGATCTGTTTTTAGTGTTGAAGATTTTTCTCTTGATCTTTGCTCTTTTGTAAATATTGAATCACTTTATTTATTTGTGCCTTAAACAATTATTAAAAATGAACCATATGAGTTCAGAGGGGAAATGTCTCTGTGGTGAATCTGCTCACAACTCATGAACATTAGAAACATGGCAGGTGGCTCCAACTAGACATAAGTGATCATGTTATGATGTAAAATTGATTTAATTTGAAAACTAGTAATTGAAGCTGTCAGATAAATGTGGAGTATATCTCCCTCTGTGTTTCCCTGCAGTGAAGCATAAAGTAGAAAATAATCTAATAGAAGTAGCCTAGTGTAGTAAAGTAGGCTCCAGTAGAGTAAAATAACTCCATTAAAACAGGGAGTAAGTAAAAAAAACAAAACAAAACAAAAAAAAAACCAAACACGTTATGTGAAAAGAAAAATATTTAGGCTGAAAATCTAAAGGCTGAAAGTTTTTTGTCTGTCAGCCATAGATGAAATGTATTGTTTGAAATAGACAGTGGGCTCTTTTGTAAATGGGTCTGTTTTAAATCTGTTTTCCCACAGAGGAGTGAATGTAGCGAGGCGCTTCGTGTTGACTGCAGGCGACATCATTACTGGTCGGTGCTGCCTCTGAGGGGAGCCGGCACCAGGAGACGGGAGGACATCTCCCATCTGAGGTCTCTCCAACGTGAATAATCTTTCACGGGCCGTGATTAAACCTCGGCTCTGACGTCAGCCAGATTGTCTGCGGTAGGTGAGTCTCGCGCGGACAGCCCCGCTCGCTCCTCGTGCTCTCGCGCCCCTCCTGCCTTCCTCCGCGAACACACTCGATGAAATCGCTCGCGCTCGCTGTCATCATCATCATCAGCGCCGCCCTGTAGAGAGAGAGAGGGAGAGAGAGAGAGAGAGAGAGAGCGAGACACCCCCTCCCCACCTAACAACAACCCCAACCCCGTAGGCTCGAGCACAACGACCCCACCCCCCAACCCCCTCTGAGAGAGGGGACGAAGAGAGACACACTCAGTCACGGAGAAAAGCGTCTCTGGATCCCGGCTCTGTTCTGCCCTCAATCCGGGCCTAATGCTGTAGCGGACCGCGCAGAGCAGCGAGAGAGAGACATCGCGCTGATCGAGAGTCGGTGAGGGACAGGGCGGACAGGGCGGACCGGAGCGACGACGGGATTGTTCATTCGCCTGGAAACATGGGATGTACACTGAGCGCCGAGGAGCGCGCAGCTCTGGACCGGAGCAAGGCCATCGAGAAAAACCTGAAGGAGGACGGGCTGGTCGCCGCCAAGGACGTCAAGCTGCTTCTGCTCGGTAAGGGAAGAGCCTCTCCGGCCGCGCGGCGCGGCGCGGCGCGGCTCGGTGTTGGCTGTGGCGGGGCTGCATGGGGCGGAGGTGCTCTCCGTGGTACTGATTTCACTGCCGGCTCTCACTCTGCCCTCCGTTTCTCCACAGGCGGCGGGGAGTCCGGCAAAAGCACCATCGTCAAACAGATGAAGTGAGTGTCCTGTTTTTCGCCCGTTTTAACCCTCTTCTGCACAGCCAGAGTAAAAGGCCCGAGATTGCGCCTCCCTTATCTGTGCTAAGGCAGGTTGAGCCGCCATGTTTCGAGAGGCCGTAGCCCCGGAGGAGAGCCGGTGGCTCGAGCACCTCATGCAGACACAGTGAGGCTGCGGAGGCCGCACCGGTGCGTCCCAGGGTGCTGTTCACTGCCTGGGTGCTGAAATCTAGTTAACGAGCGTTTTACTTGACTACAGGGAGAGTGCGACTGGGAATATGTGGGTGTTGTTCCTCTCTCTCTCTCTCTCTCTCTCTCCCTCTCCCTCTCTCTCTCTCTCTCTGTGTGTGTGTGTGTTTGTGTGTTTGTGTGAATTACAGTGAGGTCACTACAGCTCCATTAGTGAATACCTCTGCTTTTAATCTTAATGGCTTTAAGTGCCCGATATCGCCGGGAGTACTTTGCCTATAAAGCGGATTTACGCAGAAATATGGCTTCTAAAACCGCATCTAAACCTTCCCCTGTCTAAGCTAAATCACTCTTTGATGTTTTAAATCACTGTTGTTGTTTTCTCTAAACCTCTTAGTTAAGTTTCTAGATGTTTCAGTCAGAAAAAAAAGGCCCGGTCCATTGTATATTTTGTCCTGGGAAACATCTCTGCCAGTCTCCGTGGGCAGCACTGTCTCCCTCTGCCTCCATCCTGCTCAGCACATCCCGGTCTGCACTGCACTGACTGCGCCCTAGCGGCCTCCTCCTCTTCCCCTCACCTCATTACCCTCCCTGTGGTCTCTGGTTGTCCATAACTCACTGCTCTGCCCTGAAGTCAAGACATGAGGCCAAATAGTGTTTACAAACAATCTCCACAGTTTGTTTTAGGGATGGGTTTTACTACACACTGCAGGTAATAAAGTTTAGGGACTGGAGGGTAAATTTAGCATGTTCTGCTGTGTTTTCTCCACTCATCATCATCACCTTCATCATCGCATGCTGGTCCAGAGATGCTTTGGTTCTTAGAGAAATGAGGTTGAGGCTACAACTATACCTGATTAAGTTTCACTGCATTGTGGGTGTGAAAAGGAAAGGGAGGAAGAGAGAAAGAGAGAGCGTGGAGGGCCACAGGAAACAACTTGACAACAATTTAAAAAAAGGAACTGTCAGGGAAATGTAGCCAATAATAAGAGAGTATCACAGCAACACAATGAAGAAGATGGATTATACGAATTACACAAGGGACAACTTCATTGATGAAGATGTGGTATTTACCATGCTTGTCAGCTGCAGCTGCAGAAATGTCAGGGCATCTATTTTTATATTTTTCAGACTCTGTGATTGATCAGTGAAGTTTTCATCAACTGCACATACTATATATAGACTGAAATGATTAGTCCATGCCATTAAAAATTTATTTGAAACAATTTCATTCATCTATAAATTGTTTAGGCCATTTGTAAAGCAGAAGTAGCAAATATTCACAACCTCTGACGTCAGTAAATGTGAATATTTACTGGTTTTCTTTGTCCAATATGATTTGGACTGTTCAAGCCATTTGAAAATGTCATCTTGGGCAAACAGTTAATTGAGAAAATAATCTGCAGATGAATTGATAATAAATGTATTTATTAGTTTAAGCCTTAACTTCATGTTAATATTTGGCTTGTGAGGCTTATTCACTTATCATCCCTAATTACGTACATTTTACAGACACTGAAAGGACAAATAATTAATAACTCCCTCTTCCGACAAGGGTTCCCCAAGGAAAACGTTCAGAGGAGGGGGTAAACCACCAAGATCCTCACGCAAACATTTTTAAGCTACAAAATGCTGATTAATTGATTAGTTGATTGACAGAAAATCAATTAATGAATACGTGTTTTAATCATTCTTAAAACCAAAAAATACCAAACATCTGCCTCTTAAATGTGAGGATTCAAAGCTTATTTTTTCGTAGTATATGACAGTAAATTGAATATATTTGAGTTTTGGACAAAACAAAACATTTTCAGATGCCAGAATTAGTTTTGTGGTCGACCTCTGCTATAAAACCGCTTTAATGTCCACTGCTGACATGAATACAGGTAAAAACCAGCAGCCTTTATTCATTTTCCTCATCAAGGTCTGTGTGATGGTTTCCAAAAGGGTAATTGTTGACTAGATTATAAGGAGTTTGACTGTGTTGTACTAAGTGTAACAGCAGAGTCCTGTGTAGTGTGATTGATTGTTACTCTGTCTGGTTCCACTCCATTGCCCATCATTAATTATAAATGGCCTAAATATCACATTACTGTCTAAGTACAGATCACAAACTGAGAATGTGATCAATTCCTGTCCCATTACACACTGACACACTTTCAGATACATTTTCGGTAGAGATAGTTGGAAGAAGGGAGAGAGCACTAAAAGATATGTGAGTTGTGTCTGATGCCACACACACACACACACACACACACACACACACACACACACACACACTCTCACACAGAAAGCACAATAATCTGTTAAAGCTTTTATTTTGAAAAGACAATTGTTTGTGTCTGCTGGAACACTTAGACATATGTGACTTTTTTCTGTTTAGTCCACGCTCGAGTCTTTGTGTTAATATCTGTGTGCTCATGCAGGATTATCCATGAAGATGGCTTTTCTGGGGATGACGTGAAGCAGTATAAGCCTGTGGTCTACAGCAACACCATCCAGAGCTTGGCAGCCATCCTCCGAGCCATGGACTCGCTGGGTGTCGAGTTTGGAGACAAGGATAGAAAAGTTAGTCTTACCTTTACCTCTCTAGCTGAAATGTCCATCTACAGACAAGCTAGAAACTGAGATTTTACTTGTCCAACCTTGAACTTTGAGGGTTAAAATATGAGCAGTTTAAGTTCTGTATTGAGTCAGGCATGTATCTGTGTCTGCATCCATAGGGGTTAAAATGGAAAATTAATGACATGGGCAAACTACAACTGTCATTTTCATCAGTCTTGGAAAGATTTGACTTTGTATCCGCACACAAAAACAATACAATGCATTACAACAGATGACAAATAGTAAATATACAGATATAATTTTGATCCTCTTCCTCTGACTGTGTGAAATGTGTTTGTCCAGGCTGATGCTAAGCTGGTTTGTGATGTGGTCAGTCGTATGGAGGATACAGAGCCGTACTCTGCAGAGCTTCTCACTGCTATGAAGCGCGTATGGGCCGATGCTGGGACTCAGGAGTGCTTTAATCGTGCCCGGGAATACCAGCTTAATGACTCTGCTAAATAGTGAGTAGAGCAAAAGGATCATAGAAACCCCTATCACAACCCCCCCCAAACAAACAAACAAACAAACAAACAAACAAAAAAAACCCCACAGTCTTGTTGATCTTCCTCTCTGTTGTGTCCAGTTACCTGGACAGTCTAGATCGGATTGGGGCAGCAGATTACCAGCCCACAGAGCAGGACATCCTGAGAACCCGAGTGAAGACCACTGGAATCGTCGAAACTCACTTCACCTTCAAAAATCTACATTTCAGGTAGGAAGGGTCGGAGGATCATTGCAGCATCGTAGCTTGTGACAACTTGGCCTTTGTTTTTTGGCATTTTCAGCTCTTTACAGCTCTGCAACTGAACTGACTTTTGAACTCTTTCCAGGCTGTTTGACGTGGGAGGTCAGAGGTCAGAGAGGAAGAAGTGGATCCATTGCTTTGAGGATGTGACGGCCATTATCTTCTGTGTTGCTCTGAGCGGATATGACCAGGTGCTCCATGAAGATGAAACAACTGTAAGTGTGACTCTGATGATATAGTCTGAATCCCTCTGGCGCACAATTCATGGTCAGGGCTTTTGCTGATGTGAGCAGCTAATCCTGGGGCATCCTGGTGACATATCAGTCAAGATGGATGGTGTACGACTGCTGGGGTCCTCAATACCAATATTTACAGACTGATGATGCCAAAATTGTATATTTTGTGTCTTTATTCATTTGCAGTTTTTGTAGAAATTGTCCAAAGACCTGCAGGATTTCAGGGTCCCTCTTCATGAGTCTGTTTTATTTATACATGACAAATTGTTATTAATGTAGACCTATTTCTGGTGTATGTTGTTTGACATTGGCCTTGATCTGCACTCTCTAAATGCACTTCTAGTTCTGTATTTGACTTTTTAAAATTGATTTTTATTTAATTTAGTTATATTATTTCTTTGTGGGGGGTTTGGTTAACAAGAAAAATCTTCTAAGATGTTTATTTGTTTCGTTCCTCACTGAGGTTAAATAAAATCCAACCTTTGACAGATAAACTATATCTAATAATAAATACTTGACTGTATAGGTTGAGTTATGATTAAGCAGTTAGTCGCACTGTAAACTGGCTGCTCTTGACTAGGTGTTACATGCAGTGTTGACCCCGGTGTTTTGTTGTAACCTCACATCCTGAAGTTCTCTCCTCACTGTAACACTAACCTCATTGTTTGTTTTTCCTGCAGAACCGCATGCACGAGTCGCTCATGCTCTTTGACTCCATCTGTAACAACAAGTTCTTCATCGACACCTCCATCATCCTCTTTCTCAACAAGAAGGATCTGTTTGCTGAAAAGATCAAGAAGTCTCCGCTGACTATCTGTTTTCCAGAATACACAGGTGAGTCCCTATATTCACATTCATTCTCAGTCAGAGCTGCATCCTGAGCAAAGTGATGAACGTCCGTCCTTCATGCTCTCTGGTCTCTTCTCTCTCTGTTTCCTCCACTTGTCTCCAGGTGCTAATACTTACGACGATGCTACTGCATATATTCAGGTTCAGTTTGAGAGTAAGAACCGCTCTCCCAATAAGGAGATCTACTGTCACCTGACCTGTGCCACAGACACAGGAAACATCCAGGTAGTGTTTGATGCCGTCACTGACATCATTATTGCAAACAACCTTAGAGGGTGTGGCTTATACTGAGGCCTGGCCAAGCACAGAGGTTGTCATGGAGAGTATGAGGTGTTAATAATGATAATTTTGATGATACTTAAACACATTAATATGTAATTCTACACGTCCAAATGGACCCAAAGAGCTGCCGTCAGACACCACACTGGATTATTGCCATGATTTCTTCCCTTCCTCTCATTTTGAATTTAGTATACAATCCCCTGTTTTGTCATATCAAAATGTGTTTTTGAACTGAATGTTTCTTTTTTTTTGATGAATGTGTCAACAATTGGGGAGAAACAGAAACAGCAGCACCAGGAGTTTATTCAGCTCGAGCCTTGTTTTGCAAAAACTCAGCCCAGAAATACATCACGAGGAGTGTGCAGTGTCATTTTTAAGCACAACGTGGAATATTGTCCCATTCTTTATGTGACATTTTTTTTATGTGCAAGTCTCGAGGCATTTATATCTGTCCTGAATACAACCTCTGGTGCTCTGTTTGAAGAGCTGCTGTGTATGTGAAGGTGGAGATGATGATTATGATGTTGGGGAGGTGCTGTACTTGTGGCTGAGGGTCATGGTTTGCAAGAAGGAGGCTATTTTAACTTTCAGAAGGGACAAAGCTCCCCTCTCCTTCAGTCCCACACATGACTGAGTAGCCTGCAGGCATGTTCCACTCTCTGCTTTCTCTTTTACTTTAAAACATAATGAAAGAGATGATTCTTCTGTTCAGAGTCCATTGCCACTGGCCTCCTGTACCCTGAGGAAACGCCATCAGCCAGTGAGATCTCAAAAAAAATAAAAAAATAAAAAATAAAAAAAATTAAAAAAATAGTCATATCGGTGCCAACCATCTGAGAATGACAGATCTGAGCGACAGGGGATTAGGATCAGAAATCATAGCTGACTCTATCAACTAATATTATTTAAATAAGAGATACCATTTTATTATCATCGAATGATTTAATTATTTAACCCTCATGCCCTACATGCCTCCTCCTACCTCCTCAAAATCCCGTGCCACATATTTATTTCCTGTCATGAAAAACTGGGGTACACGATACCTGTCTACGGTTCAGAGGGTAGAAAGCAGCCCTCCAATGACATCTTGTTCTCTGTGTGGTGCTTTACCCTTCGATGTGAATCTGTGTAGAAATAGAAGACTGCACGAGGAGAACAATATTATTTGAGGCAGCCTCTGTCTGGAGGAGTCGGGGGTTTTTTTAACCCCCTTCTCCCCTGATCAGAAAACAGGGAACCATTATCCCCCGTCTGTCACATTTCTCTTTACACAGAGAGAAAGTACAGCTCTCCATTTTCACCTGTGCACCCAGAAATTCATCTTCCCATCCCTGTATACTCTTACCTATCACATATCAGTCCCCATATCCTATCTCCATTTTCACCTTAAAAGCACCGTACTGTATATATATATTATGATTATACCAGATTTTTTTTTTACTGTGAATGTTTTTGTGCTGCACCCCATCCTATTCAGTAGTTTATTGGTTGCTCTCATGTGGAATGTTTGTGCTGAGCCAATCGAATGTTGTGTTTACATTAAAGCCACACTTTTCCTAACGATCCCTGTCTTCATGGTCTGAGTCTGATTGCACTGGAGAAGCTGACAACAATCGCAGCCCTGTCCTCTCCGCAAAAGTTTGAACACATACTGACCTGCTTTATCTGTACAGAGAATTCGGGTTAGACCAGGAAATTAGGCTGAATATTATGAGAATGAACCCGTTTTAATGCCTCATTGCCTTGTGAACACAGCTTTGTATTTAGTGTCAGAAATATGTATTAAAGATTGGGAACAGGTCTTGCATGGCAATAGGGCAGCACTTCGTGAAATGTGGCGGATGGCAGGGATCAGGAGCATTGCACAGCGGCTCTCAATTTATTAGGTTAAAAGTGTTCCATCATCACAGACAAGGAGCTATTCATATATTGAATGACTAGGCTGGATCAGCTGTCTGACCTGCTTCTGTCAGTTTAATGGGTATGATGTTCATTACTGCTCTGTTTCACTGACAGCCACAGAGCTCCACTCCTCAGTCCCAGTGTGTCCTCGTTTCTCAGAGCCAGTTACAGGTTAAAAAGATTCCAACTCCCACTGCGATACAATTACACACTTAGACTTTTAATTACTCATTTAAGAGAATATTCTCAGATTTTACAGTTAACTCGAACAGTTTTCCATTCATGCCACGTAACCTCAAACCCTGGCTCCTAAAAGCTGAGCAGCAGCTCTTATACAGACTGACATTAGACAGGGGTGGAGCAGAAGGCAGAGTCTGAAAACTCAACTGAAATCTCCTGGAAGAGCAATGAGCATTTTTGTTTCCAACAACAACAAAAAAAAAGAAATCCCCAGCCATTTGCCCGTGCCCTGCCCACTTCCATTTACAGGAACATGGATTAAACCTGGATTGTGCAGAGCTCTTTAGTGAAATGCATCACAAGGTGGGTACTGCACGGCAGTCACTGATAACCAGCGCGCTGGTTGAAGAGTTACAGTCTCAGCCTCTTGATATCTTCACTTCTGAAGTCAATACGCAGTGCCAGAACCTGACGCACCTCTGCTGGGGTAAGACGCCAAGTCAGGGGGCCTGAGTTAGGACCCCAGTAATCCAAGATCTCAGTTACCTGCAGTACAAATAGGTACAAGTGAGTCTGTGTAAATCAGATTCTTAAGTCCAAGTAACAATACTGTTGATACTGTGAAGAAAGTGTCTGTAGAAAAGCATCAATAATACAGAAAATGAGCTTATTTTACACTTTCACTGTTGTAATTCATTTATTTTCTGGGGCACTTTTGCGACAAAGGTTCCTGACCGAACTTCAACTGGCAACATTGTGATTTATAATTACAGGTACGTTTGTATACACAATATTAATCTGTAAAGTAACTGCTGGATAAATCTGTCAAACAGATATGGTGGAGTAAGAACCACATGGTTTAAAAAAAAACATGGTTTACTTCAAGTATAATGTAACATAAAATAGAAATTCTCAAGGTATCCCAAAACTGTAATTGAGTAAATGTACTGAGTTACATTCTGCCCCTGGTGTACAAAGTCATAAATGTTATGATATAAACACATAAAATTAGCTTTTGTACTGATGTATATTCAGTGTAAAATGGTCTGAATTACCCGTTCCAGGTTGAGGATGGTGGCCATTTGTGTGAGCCGAGCAAACTTGTCCCTGATGGTCCAGGTGGTCACAGTAGTGAGGTACGCCACAAGAGACCGGAGCTCTTTATCGAACTGAAGGCCTCCAAGCTACAACAAAATGATCAGTGTGCTTTAAAACAACAGAAATGTTGATGTTATGTATGCAGTGATATTTTATTCAAGACACTGTGTTGGACAAAGTATGAGAATCTATTTGGAGGTTTTTCTCTAAAGAACAGACTGTTCAAAATAGGAAATGCTAACGTGCTAAAAGGAAGCACGCTCTCCTGCAGGCCTTCCTGGGCTCATTAATAAATCATTGCTGGAAGCTTTTTATCATGTGTGTCAGTGATGTGATGTGATGTGATGCACAGGGAGCTCGGTGCCATCTTGTGGCTGAGCTCAGCTCCTCACCCTGCTGAACGAGCATTTGAGCACAGTCTTCTCCATCTCAATTGATACCAAGCTGGTCATCAGGCTGGTCAGAGTGTCGTAAATGACAGGAGAGAGCGCCATCTGGTGATGCAGAGGAACAAAGTAAAGGTTAGAAAATAGCAAAAAAGCAAGTGTATATTCAGCAGAGACAAAGTGGAAGCTAAAATACCTTGAACTCTGCCATTAGCTGTTCCATGTTAATGATGACCTGCTGTACCCATGGATCATTAGCTTCATAATCATTAAACTCCTCCTGTGGAGAAAACCAGCAGTTATAGTGGGATGTTTTATTGACCTCTGGTTTATTTCTGTGTAGGACTCAGAGACCATCACCTCCTCTATATTATGTGAGATCACCAAAAAGCTGCTGATCCACGGTTTGACCTGAGGTTTTATGGCTGTTGTGTTCAATTCAGTCAGACCCTCCTGTGAAACAAAATAACATCAACAAACACATGCTGAAAAACACCCCATATACACAAGTCAGAGTACTATCCTTTAAAATGTTGGAATAAAATAAAATTTTTTCCTTTCTACAAACAAATAGAAACAAACAAATATGCAACACATATGTCTTAGCTGACAAGCACTGATCAATGTGTGTGTGTCCAACCTGTAAGAGATCCTTGAACTTTGTGGATGTATTGACGAGGTCGGACAAACAGCTTTCAATCTTGGCTTGTTCACCAGAGCCTCCCCCCTGACTGAACAGCTTGGAGCAGTCGTTCTGCAAGGAGGAAAAAACAATGGTCAATTTGTGAGCAATGAGCTAAACTGTAACTAATGTACTGGATACAGATGTGAAACCTACCTCTAGATTCCTCTTTAAAGTTGTGATATTCTCACTACAAACTTCCACATTATTCAGAGTCACCTAAGATAGAAAGGAAAAGAAGGTGTGAATGAATTCTTACAGCAAATTTGATTGCTTTAAAAGCTGCTTTCTGCCTGAAGCTTTGGGAAAACTGATGCAAATCTTTAATCTCCAAGAAATGAGCAATTCCCTGCCTGGTTGAAATTATCAGTGGAAATCTTTTAGACTTTTTTACTTTTCGACTGAGCCTGATGCAAACCTGCCAAGATTTGCAGAAACAGAAATCTTGTCCTGTCTCTACAACTCCCATCTCCACTGCTAGTTTTGCTTTATCTCTAAAATATTTATGCCTGCTGCCCTAGAAGCCACTCACTCAGTATTAATAATGGTAATGCTTTGTTTTACAAGACCTCACAAATTTCTCTCATAATCAGTGCATCCTGAACTCAGACTCTAAAGAAGCTGTTTTCTGGCATTAGTTGAACTAGCCCTTGAAATAACCCAACTGCTCACCAGCTCCACCATTGTTAACATCACTTTAAATGAAATAGAGACTTAACTCCTCATCCCAAACAAAAAATAACATCAGTCTGTAATAGGCATGTTGAGCCATTTGCAATCGCAATAATTCCTGATAGGATCAATGTCTTCAAACTGAGGTGTAAAATGTAATCCAGGTTTAAAGATAGTAAATCTGAGATTATTCATTTAAAAATATAATTTAAAGACAACTGGGCAAGTACAGACTAGAAGGTAAAAACCTGATCATGTCTTGAATTTACTTTAACTTTTGACAAATGGGAAAATGGCTTTTGAAGTAGTTCTTCCTTCAGCTGACAGCCACTTAAAAAATTTAAGCACTACTTACATATCTGAAATTAGACAAGGTCAGTCATGCATTTTATTCCTCACTTAAATTACTGCTGCTCTCTTTAAACAAGCCCTACGCTCAAATCTGAAAGCTGATCCAACGTCCAGAGAAGAGTCCATATTAACACAATTTGACACACCAGTCAAAATCAGTTGTTTGTCAAACTCTATAAAAGTGAACAGACACAATATATGAGTGACTCCTGCTCTTGAAAAGGTTTTTAGGGGCAGATTTCCTTTTCACTTTGCACACATATTCAGATGAGGAGCTGCTCGTGACCCAGTGGTTCCCAAACCTGCCACTATAGATGTATGAGAATTGTAGAATGTAATATTAACTGCCCATGCATCTTACCAGAAATGCTGCCTTGGCGTGTTCAGCGCTCTCGATGCCCAGTGTGTTGAACTTGCCCTGTTGTAAACTGCTCTGCATCAGACTGACCGCACTGCTGACACCACGCTGAATGTCCTGAAGTGTTGTAGCAGGGAAGCCCTGCCGCAGCTTATTGTACAACACCTCCCTGACAGGGGAGGAAGGGTGGACACGAAGTTGCATGAGATGTGAAAAAGCTAGAAGTGAATGTGAACAGAAAAGGGAAACAGTGGTGAGCACCTGAAGTCAGACTCCAGCACAGAGTTAGCATGGTTGATCATAGCACACAGGCAGTCGATGCTGGAGCTGGATAAAGCTCTGCTGATGCACTTCTTCACAATGTAGAAACAGTCATCCACCATGCTGGAGGTCAGCTGACCCTTTTCATATGTATCCATGGCAACAGCCTGGGAATGAAAATTATTCAATTATAATAACAAACATTAAAATCCTTTGATAAATCTAATATGGGAAATACAATATTATGTGGATTTGTCTTCCTGTCTACCACCTGAATTTGTTACATAGCATTAAGACTGTTTTCAAATGCTATTGTGTTAAATTCTGTTTTTTTTAAGAATCACATGGTTATTTTATTGTCAAACTTGGTATCTTCTCACCTACTTGAAAGAGATTCAGGTTTGGCAAATTTCTGATTTTGTGCAGCGCCCTCTGGAGCACTAAGAGATTTAAACACCCATTTCCAAATGTGCAGTACCTCCCCCAACACTTAGCACAATCTGACAATTAATTTGGAGTTAGATGATTATCTTGTCAAACATACAGATATTGAACTAATATGATATAAAACAGAGTAATTTACCTTATTGACAGACTCCCTCATGTAGTATTCTTCCATTGGAATATAGTAACCAATCAGCTCCTGCATCGTCCTGCTCAACAAGCAGTGTTTCAGCAGCTTCTCCACATTCTGCTGATGCTCTGAACATTTAAAAATATAAGAAAAAAGTTATGTTTTCAGCCCCACATCTCAAAAAGGCACCTTTGTATACTAAATGTTAATCTAAAGCTACCCTGTGTGATGCTCTGAGCATCTCCAACTTCAAAGTCAGCCATCATGCGACGACGTAAAAAGCGCAGGTAGAGCTCCGCCCGTGCGTTCATCAGGGTTACTTCTGCCAGCACAGGGTCCAGTTCCCTGTTCGACAAGCAGAGGTATAAACAAAAACACCACAGAGACAAACAGAGATGAACGCAGCATGTTGTTGAGACAAACAAATATACCTGGGCTCAATCCTTTCCCCAGGCAAACTCTTCATCATGCTGCTCTGGACAATCTGAAACTACAGGACAGACTCAAAGTGACCAGATGAACAAGTACACAACAAAAACATCATGTCAAGCAACTCAATGTCCTGTGGATAACTGAGTTATTCACATTAGATGGTAGATGATTTACCATGAGTCTGGATTTTGGGTTCTTTCTAGTTTAAAATTTTGAAGCTGTTGTGATGGATGGATCAATATATTGATCAATAGATCAACCACAGTATCTAGGCTGCATGTCTAGTCCAGTCTGTTGTCAAGGTGGACTCTAAGGTATCTGTATCCCTCCATCATCTCCACCTCCAAGAATGGAAATGATGTTTAACATAGTTCTGGTCATCTTTACACAAAAAACACTAAAAAAGTGAGACACTCTAGGCAAAAGGACAAAATGCAACTCAAATTTTCTGTTGAAATACTTAAATTGAGCCTGAAAACAACATAACACCAGTAACAGCAAAGGAACAAACATAATAGTGCACTGTGAAGAAAACTTCATCTTAAACTGCATTCAAAGAACCATATTAGCTGGATGAGACTAAACAGGATTGTTTTAGACTGATAACAGCAGGTTAGTGTGAATTAGTAAAGTCATATTTGAAGAACTGGACTCAGATATCATTCAAACCTTGTTGTGATATCCTCTCTGCTGGATGAACTTGTCAACTATTTTCTGGGCCTGTCGATCACATTCCTGCTGCAGGTGAGTGATGAGAGTGTACAGATGGCCGGGACCGTAATATGTCTCCACTATAGGCTGATGGGTCTCGACAACACGAGCAATGCCTGTAAACATGCACCAGTGCATAAGTGCATGAGCAAAAGAAAATGAAAATGGACAGATGCACACACCCAGTATCAGGCCTTTGTTCTCACCTTCAAGCAGCAGAGTCAGTGTGTCTGCAAATATCATCAGTGCTCTCTTTTCACCGAGGTCTCCTCCTGTAGCTAAAAGCAGGTTCTCCTCAGCTTTGGAGGCAAGCTGTGTGGAGAACGTGAAGAACAGAGACAGAACCATCACTAATACTGTAACATATCTGTGACTATATCTGAATAAAAGACAAATATTACCAACCTTACATAAACAAAACATGTTGGCATTCAAATTTCCATTGGTGCAACGTAACGATAAACTGAAATACACGTTTGAATTTAGAGGCAACCCACAGTAAGGAGTGCACGTTTAAAACAGTAAATGACAGGAGGCTCTCAAAAAGTGTGTAACTCAACCAAAGAAGCACAGTTCTCTAAATGTGTCATTTCAATAGGAAGAATATAAAAATTTTAGAATTGCATCATGATCCAGAATCTCTATAAGATCCTCTCCAAAGAAAGACACATGGACTGTAGAGCTCTTTCATTCAATAGTAACTCGTTATAAAATGGTGCAAATCTTTTAAAAAGCCTTATTGCATGCTGTGAATAAAGGTTCAGAAAATATTGCACAATCTTAAACTAATGCCCTTCATTTACCCCAATTTCAACTCAATTTTAAGTATCTTTTGCTATATTACAGAAACTATATAAAAACCAGGGAAGAAAACAAACAGAAAACCCCTTAGTGGTAATATAGCAAAGAAGAGCCTCTTTAATCATTAGTTATAGCCTTAGACGAATTATAGCTGACAACCCTCTCACAAAAAATCTTCCAAAACATGAGCATTGTCTTCAGTTTACTACTGACCTGACTGCAGAGATATTGACCAAAGCGGGCGAGGCCCTGCTGGTGGAGGCCCAACAGAGGGAAGATCTTGAAAAACCTTTCCACTTGGGCAAGGTCGACTGCTGCCACAGCTTCATCGAGCTTCTTTGCGACAATGACCTTTAGCTTCTGCTCTGCCTCCTGCAGCATGACCAGACTGGCATCCACAGCACTGCCTATGCAGAGATGAGGCATTTCGCAGTGTTACAGTGTTTGTTTAGTGATGGCAAAACATGTGCATGCACAGGAATACACTCACAGGAACGCTTACAGTGCAGTGAAAAAATTTAACACACATTTATTGTCATTTGATCTTTGGTGGAAAATCTGAAAAACAACCAACATGTTTTAGAGAATTGTATAAAAAAAGGCTGCAGTCTAATCTTCATTGCAGCATAAGCGTCCATACTGAGCAAGGCACTTTGACAGAAAGGTAAAAGCTTCATACTTTCTTCTCCCTGCCTGCTCAGCTCAATAACTGACTGGTCCAGAGAAAGGTATCGATGGATGTGGGCAGCAGCCTGTTCATAATCTTCGTTACGTAGAGCTGTCTGAACACCGTCCGTGCAGAACTTCAGATCAAGTATATCATCAGCCCGTTGGATGACATTATACAGCCGAGTCTGCAGAAAGAAAATGAGAAACCTACTTAACTTATGGAGCCTAATACTCAAATAGCCTAACACTTTATTGTGCTTCAACAAATGATACATTCAAGGTGGTCATAATGTTCAGCTCTTACAGTGGTGGAATAGAACAAATGTTATTGTTACTTATATCAGTCCACATGGCCAAGTAAGCACTCTTTTATAAGCAAAATAGGTGAGTAGGTCTAATCAGTGTGTGTTTTCACCTTTGCCAGGTCTAGCTGTCTGACTTTACGGCTCACATTTTCAGCCAGGCTGCAGGTAAATGTGATCATGCCTGACAGCTGGCTGGCATCTCCTCCAATCAATTGTAAATTAGGCCTGGAGAGCAAAGAGACAAAACAAAGATTAATTTGAAAAGATTATAAATCACAAATCAGAGATGAACATCCGTTAAACTCCGTTTTAAACTATTCTAATGTGCACAAACTGTACCCCATCCTCTGCAGTGCCAGCATCTTTGTGTGAATGGTCCCCTCCTGCCCCACCAGTCTGTCCAGCTCAGCTTCTACTTCCTTCTGTAGTGAAAACAACAGGAAACATGTCCAGTCTTGAAAAGATATTCATTGGTTAAAATGTTAAACTGACAACTGAGGGACCTAGGCTGTAAAATCAGTTAGTGTAGATGAAGGACACACTTAAGTGTTAAAGTTGAGAGCATAGATGTGGGAAATAAAATTAGGAAAAATTCCCACACTCAAAATGATACTTAAATAACTGTATCTATGATCAGGAAACTATATTTACTGTATCACAAATAAAAGTAAACTAGAAAAATACCCCAGTGAGTGTTTAAACTGTTATGTATTTCATCATTACATTATTATTACTCGCATTGTTGCGGTTGGTTGAGGTGGAGCTCATCTAACTAACAATTATTGTTCCAATTAATCAGGTTATTGTTTGTTTTGTTTGTTCAGTCAATAATTAAAACCTCAATACAAGAATAAAATAAATACATTAGAGTCATCAAAGGAAAAGCAGAAAATCCTCATATTTGTGTAATTAACATGACAAATGACTTACTATTCATTGTGTCTCAACTGACTAAAACCTTATAGATGACAGGCTTAGTTAAAGATTAAACACAAACATTTTCTTTAAGGTTTCCATGTGTTTTGAATGTAGATGTCTTAGTATGTAAAGTAACTAACAATAACTCAAGCTGTCAGATAAATACAGAGGAGTAAAAAGTACAGTATTTCCCTACATAGTATAAAATGGCATGACACATTTGAGTAAAGTAAATAGGTACTTGAATAAATGTTATATCCCGCCACAGTCTGTGGGTTTATTCTGCTGTTATGTTTTGATCACACTGTAGCTGACAGGTGCTGTGGAGGGTTTTGTACCCAGACAATATGATGCCACCCCTCGACCACATCATCGTGGAAATAGTGATCGGTTTCTAACCCTAACCCCCCAGGACACGTTGTTAGTGTAGTGTAGTGTTGTGTCATGTCGTATTGTGGTTGTTTAGACATGATTTGTTGAGGTGGAGTTGTGTATGTGTCAGTCTTCAGTGTTTGAACTCGGCTGTTTTCCGGGTGTTTACGTGGAGAACGTCCGCTCGTACACGTCGAGCAAACCGCCGTCAACGGTCGTTTCTTACGCACCTCCTCCTCACAGAGCTGCTGGTAAACTCTCTCCAGATCCTCCAGCTCCGTCAGCCCGGAGATGGCCTCCATGCTCACACAGGACGCCGAGCCCGAGTCGCATCTTCTCGCTGCCACAGGTCCAGTGTCTGCCATCTTCCGCCAACGACACACCATGTCAGGAAGTCCGTGATAACATGTCGTATTATCCCCTGGGTTCATCCTGACAGGCAGCGCCTCTCCGTGTAGCGACGTGGACTGGAGACAAGATTGGCTTCTTTCTCGTCTTAAATGTGAGTGACCATATCCTCAAACATTACAAAAGATTAACCTTCACCATAGATAACATAAACCCAGACAAAACAATTTAAGGCTGGCTGTAACCATACAGAGGAACTACCTGAGAAGCCCAACTCTGGGTAAAGAAGGTGTTATGTATACGCATGCGCTGTACGTTTTTTTTTTTTTTTTTTTTTTGTATATTTTAAAGGGCAGCTCCACAATTTTTAAGCTCATTTTTAAAGCAGAAAGTTTGTGCACAAGCTGAAGCTAAACAACGTTGCTGGAGTTAAACTTGTATGAAGTTGTATGAAGAGATTGAAACTTGGGAATGGGGTGAAAATTTAAAACTGTAACCAGTGAAAAACGTTTTTAATGTGTGTTATACTGTAAATGAGTTGAAGTCCATGCAGAAAGACCAAGCTGCACTCCTTACAGGATACTAATAAGAGGTAACAAGCCGTAATTTGTATCAAATTAGACAAAAGTATATAAAAAGTATGTTTTTAAGAACATATTTCGATGTCGTAGGCCACACCTATATTATGCTATAGAAACTGCCTAGAATTTCATATATACATACATCAGTATTAGAGCCAAAATAAATGATAGTTTGACAGTTATACCAATTATACTAGTTAAAATTAACTAAATCAATTTAGAAATAAAACAGGGGACCATAATATACGATTAGACACCATTTACAAGATGATACATGACAGTCAGACACTATTCTACAATCTATTTAACGCAGTTTCACTTTTTTTTACCGGTCATTAGAAGAAAACAAATTAGACATAGCAAGTTTCCAATCAATTATTTTAATCATAAAATTCAGGCCACAATATATTAATATTACATCTATTTTTTTTCTGATGTATTAATGATGGCAAGGAATAACTGCAATAAACAAAATATAATTTTAACTTATCTCCAACAATTCACCATGGTTGGCTATGAAAAGGCATTTAAGATACACAAAACACAAACTTCTTTTACATAAAAAAAAAAAAAAAATGGAGTGTGGAAATACTGTGCCTGTATAGAAGACATTTGTATTTGTAAAAAAACAACACAAAGACACTGAAAGACAAAGCACTTTTGTTAATATCAGTGAATAAACACAAAGCAGAAAAATTATTTAAAACTTATCACTCATAGCCACACAACCCACACTATATGACACACATGATTATGACAAAAATCTTAACCCTATTTTTGAATCATCAGCTGAAATGAAAACAAAATGAATTGTCCACTGACTGTTTTCAAAATGTATTTAACCAAAAGAGGAATTTCTACATAATCACATGTCTGAACCAGTCCCAAGGCATTTATAGAAAACCTCACATCAGAGTCCTGTGGTCATATTGAAGTAAAAAGGTTACTGTCCTCTAGAAAACAACAGAAGTTCTTCTCTTTCCTGCTGAAGCTCTTCCCATTTCTTCTGCAGCTCTGCCTTTTCCTTCTCTAGCTCTGCCTTTTCCTTCTGCAGGTCTTCTCTTAGTGTATTTAATTCTTTGGCTTCCTGCTGCTGTGCTTTCCTGAGTGACTCAATTTTCTCCCTCTCTGCAGCTGCTTCTCTGGCATCTGCTGCGCGCAGCTTCTCGAGCAGCTCCCGCTGATGCTCCAAAGCCCGAGCCTCCTCCTTCTGTGTCCTCCTCAGAGCTTCAATCAGCTCCCGCTCTCTCCTCAACACACGCCGTTCTCCTTCTGGTGCTCTTGATCCTTTTAACACACCCGTTAAGAAGAGGAAAGCAGAAGGCCGTGTTTAGTCTCATTACAACATCGGATGCAGTAGAATCACGACATAAAAAAACATCATAGTAATACTGGGTTGAACTTCCCTTTGGTCTCAAAACAGCCCCAATTCTTCTCTGTCTAAGAAAACTAGAGACTGTTGTGTGTGAAAAATCCCAGCAGTGTCAGAAATATTCAAAGATGCTCTTCTGTGACCAATAATCTCACAGTCAAAGTAACTAGGGGTCACATTTTTCAGCATTTTGATTTTTTATATTAACATTAACCCAAACTGACCTGTATCTGGAGCATTTTATGCTGCTGCCACACGATTGGTCAAAATGAATGATTGATGAATGTTTTTCATATTTACAGGGAGAACATTGTTGTGTTAAATAGCTATGATGATGCAAACTTAGCTGATATTTCAAATCAAATGTTCACTTGGCAGATAACTTTTCAAATCTAAGAGTTGTTGATTATATTTCAAAAGTTGAGTTTCAGCCATTAGGATATAACCTTAGAGAGTATTTCACATTTGTATTCTGTTACATGAAAATGTGGGTTTTGCAGAAAAGATGTTTATACATGTTTTGACAGTGGCGTTAATTACAATATATGAATAAAGTGATTACAAGTTAAGAGATGAATGAATTTGCCATGACAGTATTATCAGAAAGCATTGTGTGGGAAGATGCCTTTGAAAACAATATTTCAAACTAAAACAGCAAAGAGCTATGAAAGCTTACTTGCAAACTGTCTCTGCTCTGTCGTCCCAGCAGTCTGTGCTGTGGTCAATGACTCACTGTTACCGATTGAGCCCCGTGATGAGCTGGATGCAGGTGGCTTAAACCCATCGGCCACTAACCTAGAAAACACTTCCGGGTGTCTCTTTGACATATGCCGACGCAGGTTGCTGGTGCCACCGCCTTCAAAGCACTGTAACTTCTTCATGCAAATGTGGCAACGAGCAGCATTCAAGCTGTCCAAACGCTCGTAGTGCCTCCAAATCAAGCTCCGTTTATGTCGGCTGCGTCTGACTGGGCGGTCGTCGCTGGCCTCTCCATGTTCTGTCTGTTCTGCTGGATCTTCTGCTGATTCCAGGATGTCATTAATAGCAGAACTAATATCAGATTCAATCGTGGTAGCATGGACGTCAGAGTCTCCATCCTCCAGGGCCACTTCAACTAAATGAGAGGAAAATAAATTAGATTATTACAACTGAATCTACTTATTATTCATTAATATTTTTAATTTTTAAAATAACTGATTGATCATGTGTAAAAACTTAAAATTACCCATTAGCTACAACTTCCCAGATTCCAATCTGACACTTTCAAAAAATTTGTTTTGTCTGACCAACAGTCCAAAATACAAATTACAAAAAAGAGAAAAGCAGCAAATTCAACAACAACAACAATAATAATAACAATATTAATAAAAACTGTTGCTGTATTGAATTCCTGTGTTTTTCTGCTATAACAAGTCAAATGTCTGTTTCAAAGAAAGTCTGCTGTGTAGTTAACATGACAACCAAAGAAGCTTGTAAAACATTATGTTTGTTGTTCAGGTCTATATTTACTGTCCATTACAGGCTGAATTACTATTTTTGCTGAACTCTGAAGTCAACTATTTGTGTTTGCAAAGGTACAACACTACTGTACCACAGCAGTAACACACAGGGAAGTATGTCTGTCAATATAATAATCATGCTTAGAGCTGTAACTGAAGTTTATTTTTGTTAATGACTTGGTCCCTCAGTTGTCCAGACATAATGAATGATGGGAGTCACAATCTCTTAAATTACAAGGTGACTTCAAATGTATTCGTTTTACATAAAAACTAAGAAAATCTGAAAGCACTTGAATGACCAACTGATAATGAAAATAGTTGTAGATCATAAACTGTAAAGGTTATGGTTCTGCATTGTAGGGCAGCAAAGAACAATTATCATTATTGATTAATTTGAGCAGTATTTCCTTGATTGATCAATTATTCGTTTTGTGTATACATTTTTTTTTCTTGTTTTCACCTACTAACACCCACAGTTATTTATAATTTACTATCATGTATGACAAAGACCTGCAAATATTTGAGTTTTTTGCCTGAATTATAGACTAAAATGATCATTTAATAATTGCTATTTATTAATAGCTGCTGACACATTTACTGTCGATCAACTACTCGATCAATAGTTGCAGCTGCAGCTACCAAGCTCAGTGGGTCAGTGAACGACCCAACGATGCTTCAGGGACCCGTACCGGAGCAGGACTGTTCACTGTCCGTGTCCACGTCCTGAAGCCCGTTTCTGGGTACAGCCTCAGGTGCCCGTCCTTTGCATGTCTTGGCGACCTCTTTGGGGTGTTTGACCCGCAGATGTCTCAGCATGGCCGTGGTGCTGCCCTGGACCTGTCTGGACTGGTAGCCCCTGCAGAGCAGACACTGGACCGACTGCGGGTCCACGGTTTTAAAAAACCCCCAAACCACACTTCTCTTGCGGGTCATCTGTCTGGCTGGGTCCGGGGTGTCAACACACAACATCGGCTGGCCGCTGTGGTCAAAACCACGTCCCGCCAATTCTCAGCTTTGTAGCTGTAAGTGAAATAATAAAGCCGTGTGATTTCCACTGCTCGGGGTGTTGTACTGTCAGACTTTAAACGATGGAAACAGTAATTCATTGGTGTTTGTTGTTGTGCTAAGTTAGCCGAGCAGTGGTCCCCGCTGCCATGACGTCACATCCGGGCCGCTTCTTCTTCTACTTCTTATTTTTATGTATTTTATTATTATTATTATTATTATCATTTTATTTGATTTATTTATATATATGAAATCCAATATTGAGAGAAAATTAATAGAACGGGAAAATAATAATGAAAAAAACAAAGTGAAAAAAAAACATTGAACACATTCATTTACAGTCTTACAGCTTTATTTGTGCTTTAATTTAAAGTGATACTCACTGCTATAGTTTAAAAACCCAAACAATAAAGTCTCAGTTCGCACACCTAATGAATACTAATGCAGTCCTGACATAAAGCCTTCCTTCTTCTTAAACCATACACTTTACAGTGATGTGTTTCTGTTAGACAACTCTCGCTATAAACAATATCAGGATATAAAAAGGATGAACATAACAAACAACTCCCAAACAGTCCCAAATGAAATACCATAACCTCCATGAAGGTAGGATTTATGACAGGACTACTGTATCATACCTCATTAGTTTAAGAGTACTTAATAAACTGATAGCTGGGTGTTCATATAATAATAGATTGATCAAAAACAAATCTTTTTAGCTAGGTTTAGCTAATAAACCAGCAACTGAGTGTATGCAGTAACTTGTGGTGCAGTGTAGACAGTTCTCAGACAATTACAATGTGACAGTAACAAGAGAGAACTAGGTTAGAGCAAACCTGCCCTTTCAGACACAGGAAGACTCAGCAAACCCCACATGAATGCAGCATAATGCTTCCATGGAGATTTGGTGACTCTACGGAGAAGAGGGAGGAGACGAGAGATAACACACTGCACAATGAGGTGACTGTTTAAAAGTGACTATTTAGTCAGTAGATTATCACGCTGCTACCTCTGTCTACAACACAGACACGCCTGGCCTCGATAGAAATAACTGATTTACAAAATGTTGATGATGAAATGGTTTCAATGGTTTCAATACACAAAGAATTAACCTGGTGAGTAAAGTTACACTTTTTTATTTGCAGAATTAATAAAATGAGGTCTGACCAAAGACACTAAATGAATGAAGACAACTGTATTTATTAAATGAAATATCTGTCAGGCAGGTGAACAGTACAGTTTCCCAACTTAATGCAACACATTATGCTCAAAAAGCCGATCAATTAAAACAACTCTAAATATAAACAAGATAAATATTACAGCTTTAAACAGAAATTCACAGGCTGAAAATATAAACACTGAACAGAATGGACAAAGGGAAACTCTCCACACTGACATAAATAAATACACATGATCTTTCTTATACATAAAATGTTAAATTCATTTTTGCAGTGAGCTGGCTGGTACAAGCATTACACTACATATTAAATAGGTGGCATTTCATCAGTTATCAGTGCAAAAAAACCAAAAAAAACCAAAACAAACCAAAAACAAAACAAAAGCAACGGTTAAGACAGTAAAAACTTGGTTGGAATGTATTTTAACAGTGGTAAGTTATGGAGCATCCTGCAGGCAAATGTGTGAAAGACACTTGATGTAAACTTGATTCAGGGTTTTTGTAAAGCACTGTTGGGATAGCGTGAGGTAAGCGTGTAATGTGGCTGCATCCTTTTGTGCAGATCCCGTGTGGGTCTAAGAAGGGGGCAGACAAAAATCACACCAGTGAACTGCATCTTCCTTCAGTATCATTTAGGATTTTCAGCAGAACTGAGATGCAGTGAGTGACTACAACAACCACAAACTGTTTAAAACTTCCTGCCTCTTTGTCTGAACAACTTAAAATTTCTACTCTTAAAGCACATCAAATCCAGTGGTTCAACTCAATGAAAACATCAGCAAGGTTTCAGGATGACTGGTGTGAGAGGGGTGGGGTGGTAGTCCCACCCTCTGGATTTAAGCATGTAATAACTTTAAATGCATAGATTGCATGAAACAAAATATGTAAAAACATATAAAATCACTTCAATGGTTAACACATGTAAACAAACTTTTTACACGCATTTAAACTCAGGCTTTGCATCTAAAAATGACAGTTTAACAATAAAAGGATACTTTCTAGAATGTGCCTGTTTCTTATAATGTAAAAAGATTTAACGTGTTACTCTAGCAATAATCCATCCACTGTGTAAGCTTGACAAGCAGCTGTTGAAAGTTGCCAGTTTCTTCCTTCATGGTCAGTTTCAATGTTAAATAGGTGACCAATGGTTTCACAGATAAACAGGTACTGACCAATCCTATAAATGCCTCTGAGGCATAATCCACTTCACCTCTGTCCTTAAATGTACAATATTTGTTCCAAATAGTCAACATCAACCATACATCCATATTACTAGGAACATGGAATTTGTGTTTCAATATTACCCTTCTTGAAATAATGTCTGTTTGGAAGAAATGCATTTTGATGAAAATATCACTGAAAATCCTGAGATGATGTAGATGTGGTTTGGAGGGTTTAGATGGTTTTGATACTATGGAATTTGATACTTGTCACTTGTTATGTCCACTGTAACAGACACAAAATCCAGCTGACTAGAGCTCCTATGTCTGTGAAGCAGGAAACTGCAACTTTTTACAACCTCTTTTCTAGCTTACAGGGTGTGAGTGATACTCAAAATTTCAATTTAAAATTAAGTATCACTTCAGAAATGGGTATTTTGAGGGGCAATGCTACAAATAAAAGTTTTTTATTACTCTGCTCTCCATTTAGCTTATTTTACTCAATCCCTGGTATTGTATGGATGTCTAGTGGGCCGTAACATAGAAACCTACTAGCCCCTCCTCAATCTTTAACAATCTATGCCTCTTATTACATGTAGAAAACAAACAAAGAAAAAACAGCTCCATTATTCTTATTCTGAATTTTACAGAGGTTGCTCTCCACTGGAGAATGATTTGAATCCTGACAGACATCACTCTGGAACCAGTCAAAGTTTTTTTTTAGTTAAATCATCCTCATGCGTTGATATTCACATTCATGTCTGAGGTAAACACTCACATTCAGAATAAGGTGCTACTGGTGTTGAGAATACATTAACACTAAAATATTTTTAAATATGTAAAGGTTATGTACAATAGAGAGTCAATGTTACCTCTGTTGGACATCAAAACCCATTCTAAGATTTAAACCTCACACAGTGTTTGAATCAACAGCTTGGACAAACTGTGCTGGACCCAAATATCCTGTTAGTGGTTATTTGCTAACTGCCATGGTACAAAATCAGCTTGAAGTGAAAAGAAAAGCTATGGTCAGAAATTTTCTTGATTGTTTTTGGAGACATATTTGACAAAGGTGTGGTGTTTTGCTGACAGGTGATGCATATCAGCCTTATTTTGCAGGAAATTTGAAGTCATGGCTCCATGACTTCAATCTTCAGTGACAGTAAGAGCTGTGTCTATTTTTGGCATGGTAGATTTTGGCAAACTTAAAGTACAAACAGAATTTTTATAACATTTACTGGTGAGAATCAGAGTAATGGAGCCGTGGATAACAATTTAGTGAACAAAAACTATGGGGGAACAAACATCCATTTCCACAAAGTTATATCCTCTCAACCAAAATATTCTGCTCAAAATGTAAAAATGCAGAGTAGTCACGTGAAATGTAAACTGCCAAAGCTACTGAAGTAAAGGAGCAACATTAAGAGCCCAGTTTTGTCAGACATGTAGTAATTGCACTGGGTGTATAAATATATCTAATTCTTATTTCTCTGTAGAGCCTCACACAAGTTGTGGTTTGGATCTGGCTCCTGACTCATGATTTCAACGCACTCCCATTCTCCACTACAGCTGGACCGTTTCACCGCTTCGACCACCGTCTGGACATACAGACCATCCTCAAATGTTGGTGCCATGGCAACTGGTCCTCGCGCCCATGACCTGCGTTCCTCATGTGCCTGAAAAGACTGTCTCAGTGCCTTTACCATGGAGCTCAGCCCCCGAAGGTGAGGCAAGGGCATCTCTTTCACCTCTGGTCCCACCCACCCACTGTCGCCTAGCAACAGCTCCTCACCATTACTCCCATTGCGTTGACCATATAGTTCTGTCCCCCTGGCAACCAACCTCCCAGTGGATCCAACCACCATAACCTCGTGCACAAATGACCCTGGCATGTTGAAGTTCAGAGTCACGGTGCAACACACACCACAAGAGCTAGATCTTGTTCCACCCATCAACATTTGGAAGAAACAAAAATCGTCACTGGTGACACGGCGAATGCCTCGAATCAAACCGTTCTGTTGCACAAAGGTCCGCAGTAAGCCGTGAACACGATGGGCTCTGGTGCCAGTCAAGTAGCTTAAAAGGTCGATGATGGTAGAGCCAACAGTGTGCAGACCACCTCCTCCCATGAGCTCCTCACAGGTCCAGCCATATGACTGGTCCAGGAGGCTTGGGCCATAGACTCTGACATCACACACCTGAATATCACCAACATATCCCTCCACCAGCATCTGGCGCATTGCAACAAAAGCTGGCAGGAAGCGCAGGGTATTACCCATAATACTGAGCAGCTGGGGGTAGTATCTGGCTGCAGTCACCATCTTGAATGAATCTACAGCCGTTGCAGCTATCTCACACACAACATTCTTACCTATTCCTGTAGAGAGAGAGAGAGAGAGAGAGAGAGAGAGAGAGAGAGAGAGAGAGAGAGAGCTGTCTCTTATACACATCTTAGGAAGACAAGCACTGACGACATGATCACCAAGGATCGCCATAGTCCATGCTA